>OY821763.1:40925189-41525189 GCA_963682095.1 Potentilla sterilis | reverse complement strand
CCATGTAGCCAGATTCCCATGAAAGCCAAGGTCCAGCAAATCACCATACCCCAGTGCATCCCGAAAACCCTGCATTTGTCGTTCCGGTCTCGATCGTGTTGCCATCCACCTTCTCATCATTATTCAGAATCTCATTGAAATCCCCAATCACCATCCACGGCAGAGAGTCAGCATCTTCTAGATCACGCAGCAGTTGCCACGATTTGTCCCTCTCCCCCATCGCCGCATAACCGTAGAACCCTGTCATGCGCCACAACGCCAATCCAGGATCATTCAACACCACTACATCAATGTGGTGAGCCGACGATGAGTGTACCTGCATATGGACTTCATCAGTCCAGAACAGGCCAAGTCCGCCCGATCTTCCATCACTCAGCACCATTGCCGCCTGGGGAAAACCTAGGGCACGTTTCAAACGTAGGAAACATTCTTCTCGGCTCACCTTCGTCTTGCATAAAAATACAATATGAGGCCGATTTTGTGCCATAAGATCCTTTAGGGCACGAACGAAATCGTCGCTGCAAATTGCCCTACAGTTCCAACTGAGAACGTTGAGATCCATAGGGCTGATTTTGGAGATTTGCCGTAAACCCTAACAGAGCAGGGACGGTAGGTATTAGATACTCGTGTTATTGAGACATTGAGTACCGGTAGTTTAACCGGTGCTAAATGAAAACTTGTGTGTTTTAATGGGCCACCATGACTCAATTTTTTTCTAAGATGAGACATGATTTGACCAACTTCAAATGCTTGTTCGTGTAAGTTAGATTAGTTTAGCATAGCTATTAGTTTGGGTTAGTTTGTATATATCTCGTCGCTTGGCTCTCTTGTTGATGTTTATGGAAGGCTTCATTGCTTTTTAATTAGCCTCTAATTTTAACAATTGATTCAATTATGATAAAACTTTGCGTCTCTGTTTTTTTTTTTAAAAAAAAAGGAGATACTGGGAAGGACCACAAAGAGGCACGCAATGGCCTGTTTACTCGAAGTCCAGCACAGTGCCGCGCTAAAGACGCATCGACACCCCCTCTCCGGGCTTGGAGTACACCAAATAGGTAGGCTTGCCCTCCCCGCATAGTCTTTTCCATACACAAGACTCGAACTTGAGACCTCTACCTCAAGTCCCTCAACTTGCTTAAGGAGCACAGTCAACTTGCCAACTGAACTGGACCATGTGAGTCACTTTGCGTCTCTGTTTTATACTCTCATCCGACTTTTATGTCCTATAAAATAAAAATTACCTATATATTTTCTAAAAATACTTAAGGTTATGTAATTTTATGGAAACTTGGAAAAGCCAAGGCTACAGGTGAAAACTTTCCTAGGTGAGTAGTGAGAGTAGTGACAGTTAAAACCGTGGGTAATAAATCGTTTACCACAAAAAAGAAAAATAAAATTACTAAGTACCTATGAAGCACGGACACGCTATACCGCTCGTGTATCGCGTGTCGGACACGTATTAAATACGAATACGCCAGAATACGCACGGACACGCATACTGCATTCCGGCTTGCACACGCGAAATGGGGTTGGAAATGCGGGGTAATTCTGTCTTTTACATTACAGAAAGGGGTTTAGGGGCGTCTCTTCAACTTGTCTGTTCATTCTTCAACTCGTCTCTTCATGATTTTCAACTCTGTTCGGACTTGGGAGGAGTCTCAGTCTCTCTTCAACTCTGTTCAGAGGAGTCTCTATCTCTCTCTTCAGGTCGATTAGGTTGAAGAACTGAATCGGGTATGTTCTCTTATTTCTCTCTACTCTTCTTCTTCTCTGTTGAATGTTGATTGAGTTAACAACTAAAGATGGTTGTGAACGAATCTATTGTGATTGCGTAATCTTCATCCCAATTCCCCAATCTTGGTTACTGTGAAAGATGGGTTTAGGGTTGTTTTTCGTTATGGGTTTTTGGTTTTTCTGAGAACCAGAGAGGGGTTTTAGCCTTGGTGAAGATTTTGAAGGCTTGATAATGTGTGGGTATGGTTTTGAATTGCTTCTTGTTTGGGTTGTGGTAGTGGAAGAGAGAAGTTGGGGTTCTGTTTTTGCTTTACTACTGTACTGTAAGTCCTGGTCTTGGCATATATGGAGTTTCTGCCTGCTAAAAACATTGGATTTACATGTGAAGTGGGTTGTGGTAGTGGAAGAGACAAGTTGTGCTAGGTCCATTGCATTTTTAAGAGCAGCAAACACATTGCTTAATTACAAGATTCCAACTCAACTTCTTACATATATAGGAAACCCTGCAAATTCCTAGCATCTGTACTAGGCCAATGGTACTTAATTACTGGGAGATAGAAAATTTGCTGCATCTTCGCCCAGAAGAGACTCAGCTGGTTGATAAACCTTTTCAGCTCTTTCCAACTTTGACATATAAATGAGAAATACAGGGTTACGAGCATCAGTGCTGCTGGCATCTGACTTTTTCAAACACTAGTCAATTTCATGTTTTCTTTCAGTCACAGGAGGGCTAATTTGTGGGGATATTTCTTATTAATTGAATGCTTACGAGTCACAGTTCGGTGTCTTTCTCTTATTTCACTCCCTTAGGGCATCTCCCCTCGTAGGCCAAAGGCCAAATTCATATAACCTACCAAAACAAGTATATACTCTCCAAGATGCTCTTTTACCCTATCACCAAGAGTTTGATTTCCCACTATAGGCCATATTTCATAGGCTAAATTTTCAAATTTCCATAAAACGGCTAGTTTGACCGGCTACTTTATATACATAAATGTGTCTATACATATATATATATATATATATATATATATATATATGTAACGGCTAAAAACGGCTAAATTTTTTTTAAAAGAAATATTAATATTTTTTTATAAATAATATTATGATAATAATTGTGAATAACAGCTATATTCTAAAAAAAATCTATAAAAGCATGCAAACTATCCATTGTTTCCACCATCTCATTTTCACTCAATTCTATTTCATCTCTCTCACATTCAACTCACTACAATGGATCCATCCCAAATATCATCTTCTTCTTTATCTTCAAATGGAACTTTTGAGTTCTATAATTCTGTATTAGCTACATTTGATGAAGAGGAACATATGTTGCTTGGCATGTATGCTAACAACAATATTCTTTTGGCGGAACATCTCAACGACGAAGAGGATGATGCTCAATCCGCAAGGAGAGGTGCAGTTCTTGGTCACATAACTATTTATCATGATCGAGAAGCTGCTGCACACACTTTGTTCACAGATTATCTTGATATTTCTCAATGTCCAATTAATGGTGTTAACTAAAAAAAAGATGCGTTATGGGAGAGAGTTGCTGTGGCCTACAATGAAGACAAGGGTGGAGAGAGGATAAGGACTGGAATGTCGCTCCAAAGTCGATTCTCTGATTTGTGCTTACCGGTTAGTAAGCTTCGTGGTCATATTCGTCAAATTGAGTATCAAAATCTAAGTGGTGCGTCTGAAGAATGGATCGTAAGTATTCGTTGAACCATAATTTTTAATATTATATTTTAAGCTCCAAACTTACAAGATTTGTTTTTTTTTTTCACTTGCTAGTTGAAGAAAGCTAAAGAATCCCTCCAAGATGATCCAACTTTCAAGAGGAAAAAGTTTCAATTTGATCATGTGTGGCCTATTCTGAAAAATGGCTGGACAATGCTGCCCCACACGCTGCTAAACCGCGAAGGAGAAATCAGTCATCTGAAGGATCTCAAACAGGTTCTCGCACAACAGAGACATATGAAAATTCATCGTTTTGTGTTGATTTGAATGCAGATGAAGACGAGCAGGAGTACATCAATGATGAACTCGTTTCACAAGAGCGTCCCATAGGAACGAAGATGCCAAAGATGAGAAGGAAAGCCGCTGAGGAAAAGAAAAAGGGTTATGAAAAGATCATAGCTGACAACCAAGCAATAAAAGAGTTGCTTGAGAAAAACATGTTGGAGAAATCAAGCTTTGCCTCCAAGATAGAGCAGTACACCTCAAACAAACTGAACATCCAACGTCAGCGTGATGAAGATAAAATCATGCTAACGAGCTTGGATTCTATAACAGATCCAATGGATCGTGAATTCTTGAAGATGAGAAAAACAGAAATCATGCAGAGAAGAGCTCGTGAGTCTCAATCACAAGAATTGCCCCCTACGTTTGGTTACGGTAATTTTAATAATCTGAATCAATTCCAAAGTGGTTCTGAGGCTACCTTTCAAAATGGAAATTTTGGTAGTACATTTCCATTTGGATTTGGAGGAAGTAGTGGGTATGGTGGAGCTTCAAATGCTGGAGGAAGTAGTCAATTTGGAACAAATAGAAGTGAACATGTCCCTGAGGTCAATCAGAGCGGCCGATTTGAGAGAAATGATGGTTACGGCGGAACTGATGCTAATATACCGGAATATTAGTTTTTGTTTATGTTAATTTTATGAATTTAGTTCATGTTGTTGAATATGTTCTTATGCTTTTCTTCCTAGTACTCTTTTTCCCAGCTTGAAATTTATTTTCAAGTATGGTTTTGACGAGACTATCAATAAAATAGTCAATTTACTTGACCAATAACACATATGGGTATACATCATACAAAAAAAAAACATTTAAACACAAAATTATTAACATATCAAATATTAGGCTCATATGAAACGTCACAACGAGATCATTACTATGTAATAGTTTTTATATTTAAAAACATTATAAATAACACATTTATATAACAAAATAATTATTTCTTAAATGCTAAATTGATAACACAAAATAAAAATAAAAACTTTAATATAGTGGAACCCACAAAATAACCTATGGAATTCAAGAGCCAAATTTGGCCTGCCTTTGGCTGAAGGCTATTTTTATTTGTTGGGAATTGTGTAATTGACCTAGGGGGGAGAATTTGTAAGGCATATATGCCTTTATACCCTATGGGGGGAGATGCTCTTAGAGTGTTTGGTTGTGCTTGTTATCCTTGTTTAAAGCCTATAACTCCAACAAACTACAATCCAACATTATTTAGTTGCATTATCGTGGGATATGCTCTTGGATATAACATATAGTCAGAAGTTGAATCTCTTAGGAGCAATATCTGTCTTTTGGGGATAATTTTATTTAAAGTTCAGCTTGTTGGATTTACCATGCCTTGCTTTAATTTGTGTTTGAATTTGGTTGTGTAGTTTGTTTGAACCTTTATTTGTATTAGGATTTGGATTTGGATTAATATTTTGATAATGTATTTTGTTTGAACCTTTGTTTGGATTTAGATATGGAGAAAACTATTTCGCTTATGTTTATTTTTTTGTGTAATTATATATATATATATATATATATATATAATATTATTTAATTAATGTGTCCACCGCGTGTTCGTCTCCGATCAAAATTAGATTTTGACGTGTCCACGTATCGTATTGTGTCCGTGCTTCATAGAGGGTATGTAATTTTATGGAAACTTGGAAAGGCGAAGGCTCGAGGTGAAAACTTTCCTAGGTGAGTAGTGAGAGTAGTGACAGTTAAAACCGCCGGTAATAAATCGTTTACCACCAAAAAGAAAAATGAAATTACCGTATAACCCTTTACTGATATTCTGAGTTTGGTTGGTGTCGTCCTCTCTGTGCCTTAAACCGTATTCCCGAAACCCATATCTGAATCTCTCCCCCATAAAGGTAAAAACTTTTAGTCTGCTGAATCGATCTTTATCGTTTTCAATTTGGGTTCTTTTCCTTTGTCACTTTTCATTAGCGATTGAGTTTTTGATAGTTTTAGTTAAATTTCATTTCATCTTTGTTAAATTGGCTTCAGTTTCTGGGGTGCTTCAAATTTTGAGCTTGATGAATTCATACCCATATGCAATGGTTGTTGCACCGTGTTGTCTGTAAAGAATATAGAACTGTCACTAACTTGAAATTAGAGATATGTGGTTTTTAAAATCAATGTTGAATTGAACTCTATCTGTACTGATTGAGTCGTTGAGATAAGTTAGCCATATAGAGAAATGGGTTTCTGGGTTTAGTTTAGATGAATGAATAGTTTTGAGTACTGATTTTACTTGTTAGATTATGATTCTGTGCACTTTGTGTTGTATATCTGCAGGATCAAATAGTGCTTGTGACCAGAGTGTTATCTTATAGCCAACTTAGCTATCACAGTTGTTTGCTTTAGTAATGAATAGTACCACACTGCAAGAGAGCTCTGTACCCGAAGATGTTCTTCAGGCGATTCTTAGTGTGTCAAACTCATCTAACCTTGTAGAATCCCTGGAAGATTTGGTACAAGTTTGTAAAACAGATGATGGCCGCAAAGACCTTGCCGCTAAGAACGTTCTTCCCACAGTCCTCCAGCTCATTCAATCTCTCTTGTACCCTACGGATCACTACCTTCTGACATTGTCTTTGAGGCTTCTAAGAAATCTTTGTGCTGGGGAGGTAGCAAATCAGAACTCATTTGTTGAGCGAAATGGAGTTGAGATCGTATCCAATGTTTTGAGTTCTGCGAGTTCTCTGGAGCCGGATTTCGGGATTATTTGTGTGGGCTTGCAAGTTCTAGCTAATGCTGCATTGGCTGGAGAACGACAGCAGCATGCAGTTTGGCAGCAACTTTTCTCAGAAAAATTTGTTGCTCTTGCAAGAGTTCGTAGCCAGAAGACCTGTGGTCCGCTGTGTATGATTATCTACACTTGTTGTGATGGCACCCCTGAATTGGTTGCACAGCTTTGTGGTGATTTTGGAGTAATTATTGTGAAAGAGATTGTTAAGACTGCTACTGCAGGTAATTATTGATATATCTTTTTATTGCTTCTTACATTTAGCTTCAGTTAAGTTTCTCTGCTGAAGCCGTTTATTCATGAATGAGCCTAATTCGTACGTTCTTATGTTTTGTGTGTCTAAACCAGTTGGTTTTGGAGAAGATTGGTACAAATTGCTTCTTTCAAGAATTTGTTTAGAGGAACCTTACTTCCGGCCACTTTTCTTTAGTTTAGGACATGTTGGTGGATATGAGAATGGTGAAGATGCAGAACGTGGGGAACGTGGATATGAGAATGTGGGAGAGTCTCTTTCGAAAGAGCAAGACTTTTTGTTGAAAAATGTATCAGAGATCTTGAATGAGCGTCTTAACGAGATAACTGTTCCCAATGATTTTGCTTTGTGTGTTTTTGGAATATTCAAGAACTCCATCACAGTTCTTTGTCATGCAACAAGAGGCAGGTCCGGACTTCCAACAGGCTCTATTGAGATAGATGTCCTAGGATACTCGCTCACAATCTTGAGAGATATATGTGCCCAAGGGACACTTAGAGGATCTACGAAGGAGACAATGGATGTTGTGGATGCTTTGCTCTCCTATGGTCTCATTGAATTACTGTTGTGTTTGCTTCGTGACCTTGAGCAGCCAGCAATTATCAGGAAATCCATCAACCAAGCCGAAGGCCAAGATGGATCAAATTCTTCTACACCATCAAAACCTTGTACATACAAAGGCTTTCGAAGAGACATAGTTGGAGTCATTGCCAATTGTTTATATGGACGGAAGGTTGTGCAAGATGAGATTAGGAGGAAAGATGGGCTTCTTCTGCTGTTGCAACAATGTGTAACAGATGATGACAATCCGTACCTAAGGGAGTGGGGCATTTGGTGTTTGAGGAACTTGTTGGAGAGGAACCTAGAAAATCAACAGGCAGTGGCTGAATTGGAACTCCAAGGGTCTGTTGATGTGCCTGACCTCGCTCGGCTTGGTCTCCGAGTAGAGATGAATCCGGAAACTGGACGTCCAAAGCTTGTTAATATCTCATGAGACTTTATTACTGCTCATGATAGCGCATTTCACATGTAAAGAATGAGCAACTTGTGTAGTTGAGGCCTTGACTTGTACAACAAGATTACATTGATTTAGCATTATTTGAACAGTGCTTCAAGTTGGTCACACATAAGTAATGCATCATTATTCTAAAAAAAAAAAAACCAAAGATGCATAATTTGGAGATGTTATCTGTCTAACGTGCCAAATTGGCAGAGTTGTACAATGCGTTGTTGAACAACAAAAGAGAGACTATACTGTACAAATGGGATTTATTGGAATTCTTCTCTACACGGTATGCAATTCTAGATGTGATGACAGGCAGATCAAATGGTCAGGTTTCCTTGAATGCCAAAGAAGCGACTTGCTCTACCAAAGAATGAAATCAAAAAACTAGCGAAAAACCCTAAAAGCACTTATATTCCCTGTCCAAAAAAACAAAACTCTAAAGGGATGCTGCCTAATACTATGGGTTTTGCTAGAAACGTTTCAAAACTGTACTAACTGAGTTCTTCTATAAAAACAGACTGATGTGGTGATCAAATCGTCAAATTTTCTTGAATGCCAAGGAAAGAACCGGTTATATTTCCTCCTACGTCCGGGAAACTCTCACATCCAGGAAGGGATGTCACTTTGCCTTTTCGATCAATTTCAACTGGATACTTCAATAGATGACCCCTCATCTCTGTTACTTCCTCAGCAGCAAATTGTTTCCAGTTCATCTCACCCATTGCTCTGATTCTCCTAACACATTCAAGACTCTCTGGTTCTCTAAAACAGTCCTCAACGGTTCCTGTGTGCTCTGCCCATAGTGACATTCTATATCCAAATATCTATCAAGCAAAACACTCGCAAATTCAGGCCATATAAGTGAAAAAACATACAAACAGTTGTAACTATGTACTTTCATAGACTCTAATAACTCAAAATCAGCATATAATCTGGATTCTGTGATTACCTGTCCGAGAGGACTAGAATGATTTCTTGCCCATGTATGATGAGGTTGGTAGGATCCCATTGCTATTTCAGTGTCTCTTGTCCCTTCCATAGAGCGCTGATTGATGTTTGCAGACCCCACTATTACATACTCATCATCGACAATCATACCTTTCGAATGGACATAAATCATAAATCGCCTGCTCTTTTGACTAAATGCCTGGAAACAGGAAATGCAGGAAACATATAAGTATATGTCAGGTAGACAGATGCAAGGAAAATTGGGAATTAACAACAGTAAGATATTAGAAAAATTGCAACCCTTCCTCTCAACCAAATCACGACCAGCAAATTAATAGGACATAGCTGTCTTGCTGCTATAAAGTACAGGAGTAAACAGGCCCCTGGCTGTACCATGACTGGTGGTTTTAGGGGTAAACGATTTACCTGTGGAGTGTTTGCTGCATGAGGACTTCCAGAAACAGAGGTATCCTTAACATCAATAGCCTCACGATTACCAAGGCAGAAGAAGTTTAAATAGTCTTGGGGGCAGAATGCACCCTCCAACCCCATTTCGACCAACGCCTTGTAAATTGTCTCATACATCATTTGCATTGTCTTGTGCTGCAACAATCAATAAAAGATCCCGATTTAAATCCAAAACTAAAGCAATACACAGTAGTATATATTAGCCATGGAATAAGCCACATTGCATTAAATTTTATTAGTACGTTGGGGTTTCTATCTTACAATGTACTCACAGAATCGAAATTTGTATTTTTTTTTTCTTCTTAATGATCTCTTGCCTTTAAACAACAGTTCTAAACAATGATATAAACCAAAACAACGTAACCCATCCAGTTCCTCTATAAGTTCTACAATTGATATTGGGACTCAAGTGGATGTTGCTTTGGAACTTAGGTTTATTATAATCCTCTTGAGCCCTTATGTCCTCGTCATGAGAGAAGTCAGACATCTAACAATGACTGAGCATTTCAAATTTGGATGACAACCACTTAACCTACCCATGTTTTCCAGTTACCCAATTTACTAACTACAGAAATAGTTTGGAATTCTTATATTAGGTATCAACTACCAAGTGAACAGTTGAAGCACACCTGCCAAAATAGAATTCTTTGTGTTGCTGCACCAGTTGGAACACCTTCTGGCCACATTGGAATAACAATATACGCAGCGAATCTCTGGTTTGCTCTGATTTTCTCAGCAATCTTAAGAGCGATTTCCATGGGAATCAAATTATTAGCACCTGCATAAACATTGACAGATAGTTCAACCATAGGAGCATGATTGTAGATTCAAGATATGCTAACATTGTACTAGCTCTTAAACATAGGTTCAACTTAAAGTTGCTTTTTTTTGGGTGGACCAAACGTTTGAAGACAGTTGGGTACTTTCACGCTAACCCATGCACTATGAAACTCATCACTATGAACTCAAAAAGTAAGGCGTATAGCTATCTATACGGTCACTCCAAACCAGAATGTTTCTCTTTATATTAACAGAGATGATGACTATCATTTGAATCTAGAAAAGCCGCAATTTTACCAAGTGAAAATTTTCCTTACCTAAGTCTTTATATTGACTCCAATTGTATGAAGACCCAATAAAATATTGATTCTCTATATACAAGAAATGCTGGGCAGAACGGATGGCCTTCACATATGCTGAATGTATGCTCATGTCGATCAGCACATTCTTTCCGCACACCAGATTCTGTAGAAATTAGTGCATTAGTCACCAGAGTCTAAACTCAACTTCCAAAAGGTCACAGTAAAGAGAAAATTATCAGTAAATGCTTTTCACCTTGCTTGTTGCTTCTTTTGGATCCTTTGGGAAACCTTTTACAGAGTTTGAATCAATCGAACGAAAGATCTGCATTGGTGAAACGCCAGGGAAAGATTATTGGTTTTTATAGTTTACTTTTCTTATTTTTATTTTTTGGTTTGGATATAGGATTTACTTTTGTTCCACCCCATTTACTAGTCGAGAAAGTTCCAGGGGCAACTTCAATATAATTTCATTACCTGAACATGCCAAGTTTCAGGATCGTAGTCACTAGTGGAAGCAGCATGGGATGCTCCAATTATGTCCGGAATCCTTTCTAACTTGAGCAAAGAATCATTGTAGGTGCTTTTTTTCAGTTTCTTCATCCCTTGTGGTTTTGAAGCCTTTAACCAGCGCTCCTCAAAGTTGGTGAGAACATCATATGCTGCTGGACCATCAAGCCTAGAGTGCAAATCATGCCATGGCTCCCTTGGACAACCAGCAGTGCTACCCTTTGAAGTGATAAAATTGTATAAAGAGAAAAAACTGCTTTAGTCACTTGAAAAACAACAGTATCAAGTGCTTAGTCTATATACAGGGAGAATGACAAAATTTGTTGTATATACTGGTAAAACTGTATGTCTGCCTCTAAATACAGAATGACTACATATGAGGTAAAACAGTAGTATAAACTTATTCTACAACTTTCTATTGTGATTTGATGTTTTCGCCTAGCTCATGTCTTACTGCATTTTGCACTTGTTTCTTCAGTACATCTTTTGCTCAGTTTAAAAAGGGACATCATTATTTCACATAATATAAATCAGTAGCTGCCAAGGGACATCAATATTTTACATGATAAAAGTCGGCAGCCACTTCGGTACCATTTTGGATACTTGAGACAAATGAATTTTTTTTTTTTTTTTTTTTCAGAAAAGTCAACCATGAAAGACAAGATCAGATAATTACCGTGTACGTTGGGTTGTGATAGTCATCTTTATGCTCTGTATTCAATGTCTTAAATAGATCATGGTTTGGAGTATCATATCGCCCATCACACAAGTCCAGTCCTCCGACAAAAGCTAGGATTTTCCTCCTATTATGGCCAGCATCAGCATCCACAATTACAGTTTTCTGATGGTGAGTATAGATCGTCCCAACTTCCTAAGAATCAAAAAACATGAAGCAATTTAATGCCACACATTTCAAAACACAGAAGAAACAAAAAACTCCAAAGAATAACATTAAGACCAATACATGAAAAGAAATTTTGTCAAACATATAAAGAGGAAACACAGAAACGAATTCATTATGCCTTACCCTTTGCTTAACCCAGCTATGACGTTTTCCAGCAGTGCGGGGGCATAGCAACACTTGCACCGAAGAATGCTTGAAAAACCGTCTAATTTCCTCATCATGGGTTTGCATGATTCCATCCTGCAACAAATAATTTTATGATAAATACACAAAAATAACTAAAAGGACTTGCTTCAGAGAATCTCACAAATCATGATGTTACATAAAGGTAAACAATTCAATGATATATGTAGAATCACAGTCCCTTAAGATATCATTCCGGAATTTGAAAATTGAAAGGTACTTACTGTTTTATAGCCCAAAATGCTCCTTGAAGTTGGGTCATCCCACACAAGCAGCAGCACTCTCACTCCTTCCTGAGACTTGGATCTCAGAAGATCACCTATGGTGACATTTGGTGCACCACTACCATCCCGAACCAGTTTGACATTGTGCCAAACTGACCATCCAGCAATGTAAATCAAACGCCGTGCTTGACGTAGTGCATCATATATGTCACTCCAACACTTTCCATGCACATATGGCATCCCCCCATCTAAAATCAGGTTCGGCAGACAACCGTCTGGAACGTGAGCATCTTGGTAAAGAGTAACCTTTCCACCAGTCCTAAGAGGAAAATAGGTGCCAGGAACTCCATAGTAATCAGGGCCTGCCCCAACTCCATTATGGTAAATGTTTAATCTCTCAATTGGAGTGTACTGAATTGAAAGACGTAGGACAGCTCCAGGTTTACAAGGCTTCCCACTAGCATTCAGGATTGGGTAAATTCCCTCCACTCTTGCTCCTGAGTATATAACTTCCACTGGGATCGCGACGACTCCAATAAGCTGGGATCCCACAAGATCACTATCTTTAACAACAAAGTGCACTTCAGCTGCATTATGCGCTACTGGAACATTAAAATGTTGCGTCCAAACAGGAAACTCAGAATTGCTTATCACATACGTCCTCCCAATCACAGCATCTGTAACTGAAATCGACACATATGGATCACTAGTAATCCTACGGTTTGACTGCCCATCAGCTTTGTTGGTTCCAGTCCCTGGAAACCTCATAAGCATATCCCCTAAAGTCTTGTGGAACATGTCCATATTCGGCAGGTTCTTCGCCTCATACACCCAAATATCCAGATTCCCATGTAAAAGCAAAACCTTCAAAGACCCTTTATTCTGCAAAGGAACAATCTGCAAACTCTGACTATGCTGCGAGCCATTGAATGAACTTGCTTGTGTCAAAACATGAGCAGCTGGCGGTTCAAGCTGACCCGAATAATTACTATTCGTCTCCCAACTCGAAAAGGAGCTATTAGGATATCCATAAAACTCCCCAACCTTATCAAACCTTGCACTCGAAGGTGCAGAGGGGTCCGCTGAATTATCAGCCGGTTGGTTCCCATTCAAATGCAAGTTATTCAAAGCCTGATCCAATGGCGGGTAAGCAGAACTCTCAATTCCCACAGGACAACTCTCATACCTCTCATGAAGAGAGAATCTACTAGCACGCAACGGGGTCTGGTGAGGGCTTTCGACTGGAGGGTACATTCCAGACTGCTGATACTGATACTGATTAGACTCATACTTAAAACTACCACTGCCCTGGTGCTGAAGGGTCGGCAGAGGACCACTCTGAGCCCTCGGCAGGGCGGGCGGGTAGGGGTAGGAATAAGGGGGCTGATTGTAGTTGAAAGAGCCGGATTGGAGTAGAGCTGAGGAAGGTGATGGGGGATATGATGTAGGGGATGGAGGGTATGATGTAGGTGAAGGAGGGTATGTAGTTGAAGAAGGTGCAAGTGTTGGAGGGTATGCAGATGAAGGAGGTGAAGCTGCAGAAGGGTAAGAGTATGGGGCAGGTTGGTAAGGAGGGTATGAAGTATAAGGGTAGGGGTATGGAGAAGGAGCAGGACCAGGTGGGTATTGATCAGGTGGATGAGGGTATTGGGCAGGAGGGTATTGATTTGAAGGAGGAGGTGGGTACTGAGATGGAGGAGGGTGATGTGGGTAAGGGTAAGTATTCTGGTATGGTGGATAGTATGGTGATGGAGAGGAACCATTGTTATCCATCAATGGAGAGCTTAAAGATTAGTCCTTTCTTCTTTTTTCACAATAACTGAATCAAAAACTTGTGTATCTGTAATGAGTTTTCTATCAAGAATCTGTAATACATGTATTCTATCTTGAACTATGATCTCCAATTCCAGCTAACAATGGAGTTTTCAGTTTCCAATCGCTCAAAACCAAATAAAGATTCAATCTTTGAGCGAAAGATTCAATCTTTAAGCAATAAGATTCAAACTTTGAGCAAAAGATCAATTGGGTTGTGGAGTTATAGTGAGAATACAATCCTACAGAAGAAGAAAAGCTTGAATTGGTTGAAGAAGAACCAAAGCGTGTTTAAAGATCACAGATAGAGAAAAAAGGGGTTACCTTGTTGGAATGAGCAACAAATCTAATGAGGTTGGGCAGAGTTAGGAACCTTCAGAGAAAAAGCTGCTTCACTTTTGTGAGGATGAAATCTTTGGATGTGAAAACTGAGTTTGACAAAAGCGTGTGCAGTGATTAGGTTCAGAGAGATAGAGATGATCGTCTTTTGGTTCTGAACTAAAATATTTCTACGTTTTCTTCAGCAGCCAGTTACCATTACCGTTGATGTAAACGTGGACAGACATGGTCAATCTTGGAAGTCAGCACGAGACAAAATCAGAAGAAAAGGTTTCATTTCAGAAAATAATCAGAGAAGTAGGGCATATTGACGCAATAAAGCCAATGTGAAACTATAATTTATTACATTTTTTTTTTTTTTACTAAATATACAAGATTTCCTTTTGAAAACAAACAATATTTCATTTACAGACCAAAAGAAGAAAAAATGCCAAATTTTCTATGGGATTGTCAATTGTGGGATATTTGGGGCTCATAAATGAACGCAAGGTTTTAGCTTGTTGGTATCTATCATTTTACAGGCTTCAATTTCTAGTTTGTGCAACTTGCTAAAAATAATTTCATGAAACTTTCAATGTAGTCTTTGATTAAAAAAAAAAAAAAACTTTCAAATATAACAGAACAGAATGGCGACCCACATGACCTTTCTTGCTATTTAGGTTATAGTGTTATCTAGTAGTATTTTTCTCCTTATGAGGGGGGAGAGTCGTGGTATCACACAGTGCTACATACACTATGAACACGTTTTGTAACAATTGACGTGTATCCATGTCATTATGTTATGAAACACATAATATAGGTGAATCATGGGTTTTCATCTTTCGTGGTTGTTCTCCGAACATCAGAAGATGTATGATCGGTTCCAACACGTACAGTAGACAGAGAAGGTAGGTGAGTTTTGTTGTGGAAAATGTGGCGAGGAAAACAGATTGTCAAATGCCAATTTGACCTTTAGGTAACGTTAAAAGTATAAATTCAAGACGAAACTTTCATTTGACTAGAAGTCCATCAAAACAATCAGCTGCAAGAGCAGCCTGATCAAATGGTTTATAGAATCATATAGTTCTATGCTAATAGGACATTTAGGACAGTTCTATTCTTCTAGACTGTACAACCAAAACCAAATAATGATAACAGACATAGAATGTTAAACTAAAACTTACATGTACTAATGTCTCCTGGTAAAACACACATTTTTAATGCAAAAGTAAGAGTTACCGGACATACTGGTTCTTTAAATTACATAACCATGTAAGTGTACTTGCATAGCAGGTAACACAAAAACAGCGCATCTTGCACGCAAGAATCACTATTCCAACCAAATACAAGGCAAGACGGCATGTAAGTGAAATAGTGAAGGCAAGGCAAGACGGCATGTAAGTGTACCAGCATATCAAGTAACACATTTACTATTCTTATGACTCTAGAGATGGGAAAAGATGTCACTGTAGAGTTCTGCTCTGGGCACTTACAAAAGCATGCCAAATTGCCCTCTACTTTGAGAGCACAACGAAACTGGTGAAAAAGGTAACACCAACAGAAGGAAGATACCATTCAAGCATCTTGGACCTATCTGCCATCTTTGATAAATCAAATTGCAATTTCCGGGACCTGAAGTAAAAAAAAAATAGTTTCAGTTTAGTTTGGAGGTTAGAACATATCCCCAAACACTCTTCATCACAATGGATTTTGTGGGTTCCAATGCACATGAGAAGTCACGCAAAAATGACAATTTTAAGCATCTTAGTGAATGTTATTCCAACAGTAGAATGAGTCACCATAACCCCCTTTGTATTAAAGAAAAAAAAATTCAGCACAATTCCTACCTAATAACGAATTTACTGAATTCTATTATAAATATAAACATTAGGCACCTAGAAACATTGAAAAGCATTATGAACACCTAGAAAAATATATTATAAATAACTAAAAACAAACTGAACAGTTGACCATTCTTAACACATTAAGCACTTTTATACAAATCTTCTCTTGCAGCTCTTTGAAACCCCACAGGGTTCAAGAAATTCATGTCCTCCGGTCAAATTTCCAAATTCCCAACTATCATGTCCAAGAAATCACAAAATCATCTTGGACTAGTGACTGTAGGATGTCAGCAGTCCTTGAAGACATCCATCAAACACCATAAAAATTAAAGATGTGAACAAGAGTAGTGCAACAAACACAATAGCATGTAAACAAGATATAATTAAAAACAAATATATTTTTTTACTGTAAATGAACAAACCTTGTTCGCTCTCCAGTCTAACAGTCATAGTGCAAAACATGTTGGAAGATTCTTTTGATGAGTTGGAAGCAGAATTTGAAACTTCTTCTTTTGATGTGAAGAAAGAACCTTCTGAAATCAGAATTTCTGCCTCTTGCAGAAGCCATACCCTTTCAATTCTCCCTCTACACCAGATCCATAGAGGAAAAAGTGTGAAATAGTGAGCCAGATGCTGTGAGGTCCTCCATCGACGCCAAATGTGAGAAGAAATAGATAGACTATGCTGTAGTTGTTGTACAATTTATTTACATTTATACTAACAGGGAAAATCAATAGAAGATAATGCTGATAGCAGGCCTGAACCAACATATATCAAGCACGCCGTTTACTGAGACGCCAGGAGTTTGGTTCATGGTATCTGTCATAGAGCGGTTCAATACGTTCTTGACGCTTGCGCTTACTCATCTTGGTAGGATCAGCCACCTTGAAGAACCTGGGTGCTAGTTCCACAAGCCATTTGGGGTCAACGACAGTCACCTCCCGCATGTACTCTTTTGTAGTCATAACTAACTCATGGTAGATGACCCAATCGGGTTGTCTTTGGAAGAGAGCACTGCTTGGATGGATATAAACTGGCTGATTTTCCACTAGGGTTTTATAACCCTCTTGTGGGTCCTTTCTAGCACCATGGAAGAAAAAGCCTGCAGTAATTGCCTTCCTGATCTTTGTAAAATTCTTTCCAGCACTCACAACATCCAGTTTATACCTGCAAAATCACAATAGTCAGAACACAACTTTCACCATCCAATCAGAACACGAAACTTAAGTATAAAGGTACCAAACCATGTAAAGCAATATTTTTAAACCTTGCATGCAAATGTGGATCTAGAAAAGAGTACCCACACAGACATTACAGCATGATGAATTAACGATCAGAATACAGCAAGACAAGTAAGAAGAACATACTTATCCATGATGCTTAGAAGCTGTTTTCTGACATCCTGTGCCCTCCTAAGAGATCGAGACTGAACAAAGTTCTCAAAACACCAAGGCCCTGAAAAGTTCTTAGCTTTCCAAGCCTCATAGACAGCAAGTAAAGTCAGATGATCTCCCTCTGGCTGGAAAAACTTGGCTCTCTTCTGGTCAGCCTGCGCTTGCTTTTCCCTGGGCCTGTAAAATATATTTCCTGTCTGAATCATGGCAATGATAGTCAGGATCTCATCACTACACCCAAGGTCCACGCTGGCTAGTAGCATCTTAGATAATGGTGGATCCAGAGGAAACTCGGCCATTTTCCTACCCAATTTGGTCAGAAGACCCTCTTCATCTAGCGCTCCTAAACTGTACAGTTGTTCCATAGCAGAAATGAGTGCTTGGGGTGAAGGAGGATCCATAAAATCAAAAGACAAGAGATCATTTATCCCCATTGCTTTCATCGTAAGTGTAGTGGTCCCAAGATTTATCCTCTGAATTTCTGGAACTGAAGTAGGGGACATCTCATTGCGGTATGCACTCTCAGTGTAAAGACGGTAACATTTCCCAGGCCCAGTACGGCCAGCACGCCCTGCTCGTTGCTTGGCTGACGCTTGTGAAATCGGGGTTATGACCAGTGAATCTAGCCCCTGCTTTGGGTTATAAACATTTTGCTTTGCAAATCCAGGGTCAATTACATAAAATATCCCATCGATGGTCAGTGATGCCTCGGCTATATTAGTAGCCACAACTACTTTCCTCTTCCCAGGTGGGGCTGGATCAAATATCCTTGACTGCATTTCACTGGGAAGGGCACTATAAACTGGTAAGATAATCAACTCAGGCACATTTTTACCAAGACCTTTCATTCTCTCATAAAGTGACTGGCAAGCAAAATCAATTTCTTCCTGTCCTGTCAGAAAGAGAAGGATGTCACCTTCCGGCTCTGTTAAGTGAATTTGTAGAACAGTGATTAAAGATGCATCAAGGTAATCACTTTCTGGCTGCTTGGTGTAGAGTATCTCTACAGGAAAAGTTCTTCCAGGGATAGTGAAAATGTTACAGTCGAAGAAATAACCCGAAAATTTCTCAGCATCCAAGGTCGCAGATGTGACAATCAAACGAAGGTCTTGTCTCCGCTTCACAAGTTTCTTCAATAATCCAAAAAGAACATCTGTATGGATTGTCCTCTCATGAGCTTCATCAAGCATAATCACAGAGTATTGAGAAAGGTTCTCGTCAATCAGAATCTCTCTGAGAAGCATACCATCCGTCATGTACTTGATTACAGTGTCAGGCCCAGTGCAATCCTCAAAACGAATAGCATATCCCACTTCCTCCCCTAGACGACAACCAAACTCTTCGGCAACCCTCTTGGCGACGGACATTGCAGCCACCCTACGTGGTTGCGTACACCCAATCTTTCCCATTGTTGTGTAACCAGCTTCTGCAAGATACTGTGTTACCTGGGTTGTCTTGCCTGAACCAGTTTCACCAATAACAACAAGAACTTGATTATCATGCACTGCCTGAACCAATTCTTTCTTCAGCTTATAGATAGGCAAGCTCTGCCTCTGTTCCTGAATTGAAAGCTTTGACCGCTGCCCAAAAGTGACGGTCTTCCCAAAAGCATCCTTCTTCCACTCAGGCATGTCATAGGCCGACAAACCAACACCTCTGAGTTCCTGTGCAAGATGCCTCTCACCAGTCTCTGGCATTGGATCTTCCCAAGGACGATTTAGATCCTTTGGGATTGAATCCAACATGGTTCTTTGCTGCTGCTCACGCACTTCCCTACGCTCCTTAATGAGTGCAGATTGAAGTGCAGCTGCACGACTCAATGACCCTTCTGGATTCTTGAAGATTTTCACAGGTGACATATCTGCTGAATACCTAGTTTGCCCTTGCAAAAAGGCTGGCTCTTCTTCATTAAGCTCAATCTCAAGTTCTTCCTCAGTTCCCTCTTCTTCAAAGAGCATCCCATCGGTTTCTTCATCATACATTGGATACTCTTTGACACCCAAAACACCCGAGGCAATCAACTGTTTCGCTTCCCACTTCTCTGGCGAGCTCATTCTCTTTAATGGCCGGCGAGATGGGACAGTGACATCCTCTTCCACAATCTTAATCCCAGAGAGACCTGTCCTTGTCACAGGCCCATCATCCTTTGATATTGACGGGTTTGTCCTAAGAGAATCATCCTCTGAGTTCTTCTTCAAAGGAAGCAAATCCTTCCCAGTATGCTGATCAACATCTCTCATTGAAAGGCTCAACTTTTGACCAGAAATTGAAATCACCTTAACATAGACCACTTGATCCCTCTTCACCACATCTTTAGCATTTCCAATTCGCCGAGTCGCAATCTGTGAAACATGAACCAAACCCTCCTTCCCTCTAAAGTCGTCGAACTGGACAAAGCAACCTGTGTCCATCACTTTTGATACCCTACCCTTATAAACCCTATACAATTCAGGCTCATCAGAATGGTGCAGTCCATTTCGCTGATCCCTATTTCCTCTCCTATCATCGTCATCTTCTCTAACATCTCCATCCCCTTCATACTCATCTCTCCTGTGCTTATTGGATTGATCTGTACGCCTTCCCTTATCAGAATCATGATAATGTCTATCTCTCCGCCTTTCATCTCTATCATACCTATCCCTTCCCTTCTCTCTCCTGTCCCAATCCCTATCCCTATCCCTATCTCGATCTCTGTCTCGATCTGTATCTCTTTCTCTACCTCTGGGCCTATCATCTTCACGCTCCCAATCTTCTCTGTCATTTCGCTTTTCCTTGGTCTCCATCTCAATTTCCCTCTGGATATCCTTTACCCTATCCCTGTTATCAGCAATGGACAAAGCCTTGAACTTGCTTTTACTACCTTCAGCAGTGCTTTCTTTCTTTGAGTCATCCTCGGACTTTGCCTTTGGAGGAAGAATTGCGTGAATGATAGTGAGGAGTGTACGCACAAAGTAATCAGGCATCTCGGCACCGTTTTCCTTCAATTTGGCATCGAATTCATCCACACTCTCACAGTTTCGTCCCAACTCAGTTATGAACTCAGCTAGAACCTTGTCCCCAAACCCTAGATGAGTTTCCAGCTCAGAACATACCTTGGAAACCAAGGAAAGGTACTCGAGCTTCTTCAAACCATCTTCAATGGAAGCCATCTTTGGAGATTGGTTATTCAAAAACACTGCATAAGAGAAAGAGTATTAGTTTAGTCATAAGGGACCATACAAAGCCAAATTCCTCAATCCCGTGTTCCCTCACCTATTGTTTCTTTAATTCATGTTATATATAAAAGCCATGATACACTAAGACAATCACATCAGGGAAATAGCAAAAAGTAGATGAACAAAAAAAAAAAAAAAAATCAAAGCAGAAAACAAAGATAAGCAAAACCATATCATCCAACAATCAAAGCTCCAAAATTCAACATCAATCCCAAAACCAAAAGATGAGAGATGGAGCCCTACAGTGTAACTGTACGGACCACTAAGGATCTTTTCCCAAAAAAATAATTGCCTCATTTGTTTTAGTCTATCAAATTTGCCACTAGAGATTACACATTCATACCAGTTCTCATACAACCCAACCTCCACCGGGAGCTTGGAGACACTCTAGAACACGACAAGTATGCAACAGAACCAAAACCTCAATTTGGAAATCCGAACACATATAACTAAAAATCTTAGGTGGGTCTTTCAATCAGCAGTTCAGCATCTCTAATTCTTAATTACATTACATCTCATAATTCAGATAAAGCAGCTGGCTGGTCCCAGCAGTTAACTGAAGAACAATGCTAGCCTAACACATAATTTTCATTCAATAATTACAGAAATCAAAACCAACTAATTAATTAAACACAGCTCAATACAGCCACAAATTGCTAAATCCCAAAATGCAGTACAGATTATCAAACCTAGCCAAACACATTAATCCAACTCATCGAATCCCTAATCCCTAATCCAATCGGAGATTACGAGAACGAAAACTAGTACTCGAGCTATAAGGGATTCAAAATCCTCACTGGAAATAAAACCTAGCTTAATCAACTACGAAACTGGAGAAAGAGAAAGCGAAAACAAAGGAGGCTGAGAGGAAATAGGGTACCTAAACGGCGGCGGAGTAAAATCTCCGGTGTGGCGGACAACGGCGACGGAATTGCGGTGGCGGAAGCAGAAGCGGAGAAGGGTTTCCACAAGCTTCTAGAGAGAGAAAAGAGGAAATTTTATTTGAAAAGGGTTTCGTTATTTGTTCCCCAAGTCCTAAGTAGCCGTGTTAAATGGGAGGCCCGGTTCGTTTAGACTGTAGGTCGGTTTAAAAAACCCGGTTTAGTAAAAGTGACCCGGTTTAAGCTTCAGGTCTGGCGCCGTTAATAATTGGGCTGACCCAATTAAAGAAAATCCTGCCAGTTAAAACTCGCAAGTCTTACTATTAAAAAGTGTGTTTTGAGTAGTGCAACCGACCACCCCTTTCTTTCAGTAAATAATTACCAAAAACTACAATTTAGTGGTGATATTTACCAATAGCAAGATCATATTTTTTTATACCATTAGCAAGAATTAACAGTAATAGGCTGTTAACATGTTTACTGTTTAATGACATAAATAATCCTGAAATTTTATAATTTACAACCCATACCCCACACACACACACACACACACACACACACATATATATATATATATATATATATATATATATAAACGTAATTTAATTAAGTTAATAAACAAAGAGTTTAATACATAGTTTAATAAGACAGAATTCTCAGCACATGAGATGTTCTGACTGGATTAAGAAACAACCTTTTAATGATGCATAAAAACTGGAGAATGAACCAAGAACTGGATAATTAGGTGACTAGCTAAGGCAGAAATCTCAGCACATGAGATGACTGACTATTACAAAGAGAGGGGAGATTGATTGACTATTTGGGAGCTCAAGGCTTTAGAGAAACTGAAGTGAAGTCTGAAATGAGCGATGTTTGAACTGAAGGAGAGAGGCTCCTTATATAGGCATTGGCAATCGACAAAGGGAATCTGCTTTCACTGTGGGATTGACTGGGAATCTTCTTTCACTGTGGGATTGACTGTTTTTACTGAAGAATCATGCTTTTACTGTGCAATTACTCACTAGGTGACAAAACAGGAAGCAGCACGATTAGCTGTGTTTTGCACCGAAAGTGAATAGTAAAAAGTCACTGTTCATGAATAGTAGTTTGTCTCACAAAAATGGGTCTTGACTGTCTTGATAATAATCTTCATGATCGGCCCATCTTTTAGGCGGTGACTTGGGTTTTGACTGGGCTGTTGATTGACTGGAGGAAGGCGAGGAATGAGCTGAGCTAGAATCCTCATCTTCAGAATTGCTTGATTGGTTGGAGAGTTGGGCCATGATTTGTTCGGCTAACTCCTTTAATTCATTTCTGCTGACTTTTTTAGAAGAAGAAGCCTTTCCTTTAGATTTTGAGGAGGAGGCACTCTTCTTTGATATTGAAACGGGCCTTGACTGGGCGTCTGGAGTGGCTGACTGGATTACTGGGGAAGTTGACTGGGCCGGTGCTGTCTGCCGGATTGGGCTTTGCTGGAGTGAAGGCCTGATTGAGGTTGTTGGTAGTGAGGTGACCTGAGCCGGAATGGCAGATGATTGATTGACTGGAAATTCTGTATTGAAATTGTGCAATATCTGTTCTACTTTGAATTTATCCCACCACTTGACTAAGAATTCTCTGGAAACAGTACCAAGAGTAACTCCAGGTTCTTCTTGGAGTTTGCATTGCCATTTGAAAATATAGGGGACCTTGTATTTAGACCTAAAATGTAATGTGGGGGGGGGGGGGGAATTCTTGTTATAGTCAGAGAATGTCATGACTTTGGTAAATCGGGTAACTGCACCCTGAAGAGGTTCAGGTAAGAGATCAAAAGGAAAACCATGTGAATGCCACCAGGAGTAGAACCACATGGGGAAATTTCTTGGGAAGGTTTTATCAAAATTAATAAACCAAGAATGATTGAAATCAAGAGTTTGATGTAAAAATATTTTGTGCCAAGCCTCTTCATATTGATAATAACTGAATGAAATATCATCATATTGGTGATATGTATATGGAGGGTCTTTCCAGTCCTCAAGTGTGAGGATCCTGACCAAATAAATTGAATGATATAGTAGTTTGCTTGGATCTTTAGTATCATAAATGGCCTTAATGGTAACAGAATTTGTTTGAAAGAGAATTTGTGTAAAAAAATTTAATGACTGGGAAGGATCGGACCAAGCAAAATGCTGATTGGGGGGAAAATACATTTTTGCTAAAGCTATGGGGGATTTAATACGGCTTAAGCATGGTTCAACATTAAATAAGTTTTGAGAAACTTTTAAAACATGTGGGGATGACTTTTTAGAAGAATAAGGCCTGACAGGTTGACTAGGAAATGAAACTGCATATGGATCATATGCAGAAACTAGGGCTGACTGAAAACTGGGCCGAGGACCAATAGTAGATCCAAGATAATGAGTTGGATTTGGTAAATGATGATAACTAGGATGACTAGGGACTAGAGCCTGAGTAGAAGAGGGTTCAATCTTGACTGTTGTGTTTGATTCTGTTTTGACTGTTGGAGCACTGGGCTCCGGTGTGTGCTGCTGCTTTGCTCTGGCCCGGGTCGTCATGGGAAGGGCCCTGGAGGAATTCACGAGTCAGAAAGTCTGGTATATGGTTGTCTTCTCCTTTAATGAATGCAATTTCGAAATCAAAAACACTTAAAATAGCTTGCCATCTAGCAAATATTTGTTTACTCGCAATATTTTGCACATCTTTTTCCAAAACATGCTTTGCACTTTTGCAATCAACTCTGATTAAGAATTTTTGATTTAATAAATCATCTTGGAATTTACTGACACAAAGGATAACAGATAAAATTTCTTTTTTAATAGTACTGTAATTGCGTTGTGACTGTGTCCATGCACCAGAATAGAACCTGACAATTTGCTCAGGATGAGCAGGAGAAATCTGTTGTTTGAGGATACCGCCGAAACCTATTTCTGAGGCATCAGTTTCTACAATTTTGAAAGATTCTGCTAACGGAATGCCTAAGCATGGTAAAGTTTTGACATGACTTTTAATTTCTTTGACAAGGTTAGTATGAATAATCGTCCAAGGAGGGGGATTCTTTTGAAGTCTATCAAATAAAGGTTTGCATTTTTGCCTAAGATTTTGGTAAAAATCGGCGACATAGTTTAATGAACCTAAAAATCTTTGAAGTTGATTTTTATCTAAAATTATGTCGGGGAATTTATCAGCGAATTGGATGACTCTGTGGATTGGTGTGATTTGGAGTTGATGTATATTGAATCCTAAAAAACGGATATTTGTTTGAAAAAGTTTAATTTTTGAAGCTGATATTACTAGGCCAGTGGCTTTCATTACATTGTAGAATTGATTTAAATGTTTCCAGTGTTGATCAATAGATTGGGAGAAAATGAGGACATCATCAATGTAAACTATTATAAAATGACTGTATTGGTTTAATATGTCATTCAAAATATTTTGAAATTCACTAGGGGCATTTTTAAGGCCGAAAGGCATAACGTTCCATTCATAATGGCCAAAAGGAGTGACAAAAGCAGTTTTATATTTATCATTTTCATGAATTTGGATTTGCCAGAATCCGGATTTTAAATCGAATTTAGAGAAGATTACTGAATTATTTAGTCGGTTGATAAGGTCACGTTTGTTGGGAATGGGATATCGTATCCATTCTAAGACTGTATTGAGAGGTTTATAGTTTATAACTAATCGAGGAGCACCTCTTTCTAATTCGGCATTTTTTTGAACATAGAAGGCGGAACAGGACCAGGGGGATTTACTGTGACGAATTATTCCTTTATTTAATAAGTCTTGAATTTCTTTTTTGCAAAATTCCATGGTTTCGTGATTCATTTGAATTGGACGGGCTTTTGTAGGAATATTCTTTTCATCAAAGTTTTTAATATAGGGAAGTTTAACAATATGTTTTTTCCTATGCCAGAAGGCATTAGGAATATCTGAACATAAGTCTTTAATAATTTTTTCTTCAAAATTTTTAATTTTGTTTTGAAGAGAAAGATCTTGTAATTGGTATTCAATTCTTTTGAAATCAATTTCTTCTTTTAAATAAGTTATTTGCTGTCGTTTTGCCGTGATTAAATTAATAGTTTTTGAAATGGAATTTTCTTGGAAAGCCTTTAGAGTATGTATTTCAGGGTTTGAGAGGAAGTGGAATTTAACTGGTTGGCCAAAAGGGTAGGTTGTAATACCATCATATTCTGTCATAAAAGGGTAAAGAAGGGTGATGAAAGGGAGTCCTAGAATAACCTTATCAGTTAGATCTTTAACTAGAAGGAATGGGGTTTTGAAGCAAACATTGTTTTGGCAGACATGTGCTTTGGAAATTTCATATTTGATATTCATTTTAGCGCCATTTGCAGATCGAAGTGATTCTTTTGTTTTTTCGAAATATTTTGAAGGAATCAGCCCTTCTTGGATACAGTTTAGGTCAGCACCTGAGTCGACTAATACTGGAGTTGTAAATGAGAAGTCTTTTATCCATATTTGAACTGTAGTATACCATTTCTTAAGATTAATCTGTTGAATAGTATTAATAGTAGCATGTTCGAATATTTCTTCGTTTTGTTGAATAGTTGGTGAAGGAGAAGGCATTGGAGATGTTGTATTGTTTTGTATTTTAAATATTTGAGTATCAATTTTTACTAGATTCAAGTCTCCTTTGATATCTTTATTTTCAAGCGTTAATTCCATCTGTTGTTGTTGTAAAGATTGAATTTCTGATTTGATTATTTTTATTTCATGTTGAAGATCTTGGAGCGTGATTTCTGGTTTTTTATTTTTGAATTTATCAAAAGTTGTAGTAAGGGAGATTCTTTCTGGTGGGGTATTATTTACATGTTCTTGGGTAATTAATTTTTTTAATTTCTTAGGATATTCTGCCTTAATATCTGGGTTTTCGATTTTCCCAATTAAATCAATTAGTAATTCTTCTTGTTCTTCCTGTTTGGAAAGTACATTAATAGATTTACAGCAAGCGTCTTTGCATGCTAACTTAATATTTGGAGAAGAAGATGTTTCAGAACTGGAGGAGGTAGATGACTGAATTGACATAGATTCATTTTCACTGTTTTCAATTTCAGAATTAGTATCTCTTATTTCTAATAATCGTATAAGATTGTCTCTTTCTTCTTGACTGATTTTTAATTGATTGATTGTATTTTTTACTGGACATTTGTTAGCAAAATGACCAGGTTTACCGCATTTATAACATTTAGTTTTGTCAGAAGGAGGGGACTTCTTTTGTTTATTATGTTTTGGCTGGAACTTTCTAAATTTTTTGAATTTGTTTTTAGTATAAAATTTATCAGGTGTGAAATCGTTGTCATTTTGGGGCCGATATTTGTGACGGTTAAATCTTCTTTTACTAGGATAGTAATTAGATTCATGTTTGTGTTTTTTCTTTCTAAAGGGAGGAATAGAGGGTAGACCATATTGTTCACAAAATGTTCCTAATTCATATTTTGCTTTTCTTTTTTCAGTTTTTGTTTGAGAATTGAGTTTCATATCGATACACATTTTTAGACCTTCTTTTTGTATGATTGTGATAATATTCCCGTAGGTAAGATTATTATACTCAATGTGACCTGTTTCGTTACTTAGGACTTGTCTGATTTTGTGAGCGAAGAGTTTTGGTAAGCCGTTAATAAATTTTTCTTTCCAAAAAGGTTGGTTACTATCGTCTCTAAGCATAACTCTAGAGATAAAAACATCTTTGTACCATTTGAAATCACTTAGTGTTGGACATCTTAGATTAGTGAGTTGGTCAGGAATTCTGGATGTAATGTGACTTGGGGTGCCAATAAAATGTTGGATAATTGTATAGAATAAAGTGTTTACTGCATCAGAAACTCCTCTTCCAATGTTTTCGTCAAAGATGGGGTTGCCATCTTCATCTTGTTTAATTGCATGTTTTATTTGATCTCTGGATTCTGCTGTGAGATGTTTTTCCCACCAGGAATGGAGTGTTCCTGTGAATCCGGTAACTAATATGTCTACAATTTCAGGTTGGCTGAAATTATGGTTAGTTACATAACTGTTTGCTGTCATTGACATATGATGTAATTTGTTTAGGATTTCGTTTTCAGATAAATTATCAATATTCCATTCATATGTTTTATCGGAAGAGACTGAGAATTGATTATTTGGAAGGGTAGTAGGTTTTATGTCTATTGGTAAAGGACGGTCTATCCATGTTTTGAATTTTGGTTTCTTTGGATAATTAATTCTTGATAGTTGGAGATCTTGAAATGTTTGGTTGATTTTTGAGATTGTACTAGAATCCGTATCAGATGATTCAGTTGATGTTTCTGAAAATTTATTTTTGTGTATGACTGAAAGATTACTGCTACTTGGTTCATTTTTAATAGATTTTAATAATTGGTCAATTTTCTGGGCAGTAGAAATTGGTTTGTTTGTGTTGAGGTTATTAAAACGGACCAAAAGTGTTTCAGTTTGTGGTTTAGGAAGTATACTGACTTTGGTAGATATTATGTCTATTTTGGTTTCAATTTTATCTAATTGTTGGCCTATAGTTATTAGACTTTGGTTGGAATAATTATTTTGTTCAATAATTTTCTTATGTTCTGGATCTTTATCATCAGTTATTTTAAAAGGTGAAGCCATCATTTTTTGTTGTAGATGTTCAACAACGATGTTTTCTATAGGGGGATGAGTGGATGTTACTACAGCATTGGTTGTTGTCCATTTAGATTTTGTTAATGTTTGAATATTTTTGTTTAAATTGTCAATAAAATCAAGAAAGAATATTTCTGTTTGATTTTGCAACATATAATTTTTCCAATCTTGAAATAGTTGTTTTCGTTGTTTGATTAAAGGGAACTGTTGACGGTATTGGTTTCGACGTTGGATATTTTCTTCTAAGGTAAGATTTGTTACTAACTTAGGAAAATCTATTGTAAAGGGACTTAAAGGACTGTTGGGGGTTATAGAGTCTGAGACAATGTTTTCAGAGCTTTCACCGCTTATCTGAAAATCATGCTCAGGTGCCCTGACGAGGGTGCTTAACTGGGGTGCGATAGAGTCTGAGACAATGTTTTCAGAGCTTTCACCGCTTACCTGAAAATCATGCTCAGGTGCCCTGACGGGGTTACTTAAATGTATTCTATCGAGGGTACTTAGCTGTGGATTAATAGGGGGAATAATTTCAAAATCAGAAGCTGTAGGAGTAGGAGAAGTAGGTTCTTCTTCAACTGTAGGAGATTCTTCATAAGTAGGATAAGTGACTTGAGAATTAGTGTTTAAATTTTTTATTTGTAATTTTTGCAATTCTTCTTCTAATTCTTTTATCCGAATATTTTTTATTTCTGTTTCTAATTCAGAATCTCTTCTAGAGATTGAAGATTCAGCTTTAGTGGAACCGGCGAATGAACGTCTGGCAGAGACGAAAGATTGTCTAGAGGATTGACCTAATTCTGTAATTTGAGGACGCTGAATAGGATTTGGGTTTTGATTACGAAAGTTAATTCTTATTGTACCATCATTGTATTGGTGTATTCCACTTAAGTCAGAGACACTATGACGTATGTTTACTGGTTGATTTTCATTAGTAAGAGACCATTCAGAGGGAAGTTGGACGTCAGACCATTTTATTGTATGGGGAACTCTGATATTAGCATTATCTTGATTGCTGTGAATTAAAAGTGTTTGGCTTTTGGGACTTTTATTAATAGCTTGAAAATTCATATTTGTTCCAGTAACTTTATAATGAATTCGATAAATTAAGGCTAAAGGTTGTGTTCCTTCCAAAACATTATATCCAGAAGTTTTTATATTTAATGTTAAGGCTTTTAATATATGGGGATCGCTAAGACTGATCGTGAAATCAGGGTAGCAATCAAAGTGAATTGGCCCATTGAATAGGCTTGATTCAATCATACCAAGAGTGCTATCATTAAAATCTGTAAATCTAGCATCTCTAAGACAGAGAAGGACTGAAGCATTCAGACCTTTTCTGGTTAATGGTTTAACACCGATTTGGACTAATCCAATATGGAGGAAGTTGTGACCATCTTTTTTATGTTTTTTAATGGATTCAGGACTGAAAAGTTGACATGTTTCATGATCTTTACTAAGAGCATAAACTTGCTCGACCGTTTTAATATGATGTTCACTTTTAAAAGAAGAAAGTGACCATTTTTTCTTGTAAATTTCATTACTAGGGACTCTAGGAATATTCCAATCGTTAATATCAATGTTATCGTTTGACTGATATTCTATTTGTTCTTCATTAACTATATCTGGAATCATGTTGAGGAAGGATCTAGACGAGCTAGAAGAGACTGAGGAAGATCTAAATAATCGACTCATAATGGGAGATGAAAGAGTAAGTGACCAGTATATTAAGCTTGACTGCAACCACGATCAAGACTGGGCGCCTGAAGAACTCCGAAATTCTCTTCTCCGCTCATGCCGCATCCGCTCATGCCTCTCCGGGGCTTACTGTTTGGACCTGGTATCTTACTGTTTGGTTGGAGAAAACAAAGACTAAAGGCGGGACATGAAAGATAGGGTTATAGACAAACTTAAGAGACGTGGGCAAGAACACAATCACAACACAATATAAGCAGAAAAATAGATCAATCTCAATGACCTCTCCTAGGCGGTAGTCCGCCACTTGGGGATTGAGATATAGAAATAGAACAAATAGAATAACAGTGAAGAAATAGATTAATAAGAGTCTAAAGGTACGTGGAGCATGAGAGCTACTGTGCTATGGAACTTAATCCCAGGTAGGTCTTGCTGTTATTCCGATATACCTTTAAAGCATATAAGCAATCTCAATTGCCACGCCTGGGCGGTAATCTGCCTCGTGGGGTTCTTGAGAAAGTTTTGATTAACATAAATCGTAACACTTAAGGTTCTTGAGAAACAGTACCAAGAGTAACACCTGGAGTTACTCTTGGTACTGTTTCCAGAGAATTCTTAGTCAAGTGGTGGGATAAATTCAAAGTAGAACAGATATTGCACAATTTCAATACAGAATTTCCAGTCAATCAATCATCTGCCATTCCGGCTCAGGTCACCTCACTACCAACAACCTCAATCAGGCCTTCACTCCAGCAAAGCCCAATCCGGCAGACAGCACCGGCCCAGTCAACTTCCCCAGTAATCCAGTCAGCCACTCCAGACGCCCAGTCAAGGCCCGTTTCAATATCAAAGAAGAGTGCCTCCTCCTCAAAATCTAAAGGAAAGGCTTCTTCTTCTAAAAAAGTCAGCAGAAATGAATTAAAGGAGTTAGCCGAACAAATCATGGCCCAACTCTCCAACCAATCAAGCAATTCTGAAGATGAGGATTCTAGCTCAGCTCATTCCTCGCCTTCCTCCAGTCAATCAACAGCCCAGTCAAAACCCAAGTCACCGCCTAAAAGATGGGCCGATCATGAAGATTATTATCAAGACAGTCAAGACCCATTTTTGTGAGACAAACTACTATTCATGAACAGTGACTTTTTACTATTCACTTTCGGTGCAAAACACAGCTAATCGTGCTGCTTCCTGTTTTGTCACCTAGTGAGTAATTGCACAGTAAAAGCATGATTCTTCAGTAAAAACAGTCAATCCCACAGTGAAAGAAGATTCCCAGTCAATCCCACAGTGAAAGCAGATTCCCTTTGTCGATTGCCAAGGCCTATATAAGGAGCCTCTCTCCTTCAGTTCAAACATCGCTCATTTCAGACTTCACTTCAGTTTCTCTAAAGCCTTGAGCTCCTAAATAGTCAATCAATCTCCCCTCTCTTTGTAATAGTCAGTCATCTCATGTGCTGAGATTTCTGCCTTAGCTAGTCACCTAATTATCCAGTTCTTGGTTCATTCTCCAGTTTTTATGCATCATTAAAAGGTTGTTTCTTAATCCAGTCAGAACATCTCATGTGCTGAGAATTCTGTCTTATTAAACTATGTATTAAACTCTTTGTTTATTAACTTAATTAAATTACGTTTATGTTTACTTCCGCTGGTTTCTGTATATATATATATATCCATACCACACACACACACACACATATATATATATATATATATATATATATATATATATATATATCCACATATTCTCAATCTCACATAAACCCCAATTCCTTTCGACTGAAAGATGCGAGCGGCGAGAGACTCGAGGCGGCGAGCGGCGCGGCTTGGCGACGACCGGTGTGGCGAGAGACGCGAGGCAGTGGGACGACATATCTCTCTCTCTCTGCTCCGTTCGGCGAAGGTGATTCTCCGGTGGGAGAATCTGGTGTCGATGAGGAGCACGGCGATGTGGGAGGAGTCGCCGAACGAGACCGGGGATCATGAGGTTTCAAATCAGGCTAGACGCGAGGTCGGATCATGAGGTTTCGGATCGGGCGAGACGCGAGGTTCCTCTTCATCTTCGCTGAGCTAGGGTTTGGGCGGCAGATGGCTCTATTTTTTGGAGAGGGCAGATGAGCGAAGGTCATAAGCTCGGAGGCAGAGGTCTCTACAGTGCGGGAGGGGACATCGCAGACGTGGGAGGTCCGATTCCGGGTCGAAGTGAAGATCCGGGTTGGGTTCGAGCACAGGGGGTCCGATCTGGAGGCTGGGCGAGGGCGGAGGCGCGAGGAGGTGGAGGACTTGGCCTTTGTGGTCTTCGCCTTCTGCTTTGGGCTTGGGCTTGTGGCTTGGCCTTTGTGGTATTCGCCTTCGATTTCGGTGCGGCGGTCTTCACGGCGGTGGCTGTGGAGGTGGAGGACTTGGCCGGCACAAGGAGATCGAGCGCGGCAGCCTAATTGCAGTGGACTTGGTCTTCTCTCTCTCTCTCTCTGTCTCTGTGTGTGTGTTTGTGTTGGATTGATTTTTGTGTGTTTGGATTTTTGCTTGTGTGTTGGTTATGGTTGAGCTTCTGAGGCTCAGTAGTATTGAAGCGCGGCGGAGGACGGCGGAGTTCTGAGAGTCAGTAGCATTAGGTTGAGTTCTGAGGGTCAGTAGCATTAGGTTGAGTTCTGAGGATCAGTAGCATTAGGCTTAACGAGGGCAATTTTGTAATTTAAGAGTTAACTGATTCTGTTAGTTTTAGATGGAACCTTGCTAGTGGTAATTTGAAAAAGTAATTTTGCTACTGGTAAATACTAATACAAAATTGTAGTTTTTAGTAAAAAAAAACCATTCTTTTAGAGAAAATTAGAGATAAACTCATATTTCAAGCCTACTTTCAAGATAAACCCACACCCAAATTTTTTTTTAAGTTACACCTAATACATATTTCAACTTTCCTTATAGAGTTTGTTTATATAATTAACATTTTTCATTGTATTTTTTTTTTGTTCACCTTTTTGCCCTTCTGATTTAAAAATGAAAGTTTCTTCATAAATAAAACTGCCACAATTTCTCGAATTTAATTAACAATATATCATGAAAAAGGGCGGTCTCAATTTTAAAATGAGAAAAAAAGCTCCTTCTTTTCTACTTTATAAAAAAGACATTATTTTAATGTATAAATGATAAAATGGTTTTTTTTCTTTTTAAAAATTATAAAATAGGGCTGTTTTTATTTTTTCTTCTGACCATTATACCATTTTCTTCTATTTTTACATGATTTTTATAACTTCACTCTTAGCTTTGATTTCTTTCTCTTTTCTAAACGAGATCCTCTCTCAAATCTAAACCATATCGGACTTGGAGGACTGAACATGCTCTACCATGTGGCGCCGCCGTGCTCTTTCATGCCAGTCAAGTCGTCGACGGCGAGGAAGAAGGTCGAGCTCGGAGTTGTCTCTCTCTCTCTCTCTCTCTCTCTCTCTCTCTCTCTCTCTCTCACACCTCTGAACCAGATCGAACTTGAGGACTGTACGCGCTGGTCATCGGAGGTGGCTACAACGGCCTCACCACAGCAGCGTACCTCACACGCTCCAGACTCTCTGTCGCTGTCCTCGAGCGCCGCCACGTCATCGTTGCAGCCGCCGTGACAGTGGAGCTCATTCCAGGTTTCAAGTTCTCGCGGTGTAGCTACCTCCAGAACCTCCTCCGTTCCGCCGTCAGGAAGTAAGCCTAGCTCGAATTTGCTTAGAATTGAATTTGAGATTGAAACAATGGCTCTGATTTTGCTTCGGTTTTTGAAATCAAACAGGGAATTAGAGCTAGGTCGTCACGGAATGAAGTTACTGAGGAGGAGTATGTCGTCGTTACGCGCCGTCTTCGGCGGCTGGAGGTGACAACGACTTCGACGGCGGGCTGAAGGTGATGGTTGTGTGGACGATCAGTGCTCTGAATGTGTAGCTCAAGACGCTGATGAACGTGTAGCTCTGGCTATTAATATGGATGAGTTCATGGCGCCGAACGTGTTGATTATAGAGCAGGTTCTGAATTGAGGTGATATCATCTGGAATGTTATGGAGTCACAGTGGCACTTTGCAGCTGCTAAGTGGCTACAAATCTTGGTACTTTATTTTGACTCTATGCTTCAGTAATGAATTTCTCACTTAAGGATATTAAGTAGATGTACAAAGAGTTGCAGGTGCTTTCACCATTAGTACCAACTCGAGAGTTCTACTTCCTACGTTATTGTCACCAAATTGAGCAAGGCCATTGGGCCATTGTTGATGTTTCTTATGATTTTCCACGAGATAACCAGTTTGCAAATCAATGTCGATCTCATAGGCTTCCATCTGGATGCTTGATTCAAGACATGCCTAATGGATATTCCAAGGTCCCTACAACAACTAAACCTATTATTTTCTGATGTATATGTAATATGTATCCAAACTATGGATTTATGTTGTATGTTTCTCTTACTTGCTTATGTCAAATGTTGCACATTAGGTTACTTGGGTGGAACACATTGAAATAGAAGAGAAAGCCCCAATTCATCAGCTTTATAGAGATCTTATTCACAGTGGACAAGCATTTGAAGCTGAACGATGGCTTGTTGCTCTTCAGAGAATATGTGAAATATGCATGCCTAATGGTTTCAGGCACTTCTACTAGAGAACTTGAAGGAGGTAGCTGCTTCAACTTCAGCTATACATGGTTACAATGATAACTAATGATTAGTGTACCTTGTTTTCTTTATCTCATCAGCATCTCTATTTTTCTTGACAATCAGTGATCCCATCACCTGAAGGCAAGAGAAGCATGATGAAACTTACGCAAAGAATGGTCAACAACTTCTGTGCAAGCATTAGCACATCTAATGGCCATCGGTGGACCACGATTTCTGGTACGAATGAAGTTGGAGTGCGAGTGACCATCCATAAGAGCACGGATCCTGGTCAACCCAATGGTGTGATTCTTATTGCAGCTATTGTCACCACAATAACTACTTTCTTTATTCAGGCAGTTACAACAGTAGCTACTTTCGTTATTCAGGCAGTTACAACAGTAGCTACTTTCTTTATTTCCGTGCAATAGTATATGTTAGAATTACCGTCACGGGTATTAGACTTGTTTTTAATTGTTCGTTGGTTTTATTGTTATTGAATCAGCTACTTGTTCAGTTACATTGAAAGTTAGGATAACAGTTACATTTATTTTATTCATTTCAATTTTGGCTGCGTTACCCTGTCGTGTTGTGGTGCAGCGGCACGCTGCATTTTGCCCTGCATTTTACCATGACAGTTACCTGTATAGTTACCATTTTGGCAAATCCAGTATCATTATTTAGCTAGTTACTCGGATACTTTCTTATATAAACAACTATTCAAATAGTAGTTCTTAGAAACAAATATTGTTACTCAAATAGTTATTAAAAAAGTTACTGAAGTAGTTATTTAAACAATTACTTGAATAGTTCCATAGTTACTTGCATAGTTACTTAGTAGTTCTTAGAAACAAATACTGAAGTAGTTACTTGCATAGTTACATGGATAGTTACTTAGTAGTTCTTATAAACAAATACTGAAGTAGTTACTTGGATAGTTCCATAGTTACTTGCATAGTTACTTGGATAGTTACTTGAATAGTTTCATAGTTACTTGCATAGTTACTTGGATAGTTACTGATAGTTAGTTGGATAGTTCGATAGTTACCTGTGACAGTTACTTGGATAGTTCCATAGTTACTAGGATAGTTACTTAGATAGTTCCATAGTTACCTGTGTTAGTTACTTGGATAGTTTCATAGTTACTTTCATAGTTACTGGGATAGTTACTTAGATAGTTAGTTGGATAGTTCGATAGTTACATGTGATAGTTACTTGAATAGTTCCATAGTTATTTGCATAGTTACTGTGATAGTTCCTTGGATAGTTTCATAGTTACTTGGATAGTTGCATAGTTACTTTCATAGTTCCTTGGATAGTTCCATAGTTACATGTGATAGTTACTTGGATAGTTGCATAGTTACTTTCATAGTTACTGGGATAGTTACTTCGATAGTTAGTTGGATAGTTCTATAAGTACCTGTGATAGTTATTGTGATAGTTACTTGGATAGTTACTTTGATAGTTCCATAGCTACTTGCATAGTTACTGAGATAGTACTGGGATAGTTACTTGGATAGTTCCATAGTTATTTGCATAGTTACTGAGATAGTTACTTGGATAGTTATTTGGATAGTTCCATAGTTACTTGCATAGTTACTGGGATAGTTTCTTGGATAGTTCCATAGTTACATGTGATAGTTACTTTCATAGTTCCATAGTTACTGGGATAGTTACTTCGATAGTTCCATAGTTACTTGCATATATAATTACTTGGATAGTTCTTTAATTACCTGTGATAGTTACTTGGATAGTTACATAATTACTGAGATAGTTACTGAGACAGTTCCATAGTTACTTGTGATAGTTATTGGGATAGTTACTGTACTTGTTACATCAACATTTACTTTATCTGTGAAGTTAGAATCGGAGTTGCAGGTGATGCCGATGAACTTTCCGGGAAGGAGAAAAATAAATCATAACAAAATGAACCAAAGCTCATCAAGAGCAATATATCAAAAACACATTATAGCATTAAATCCATACATCTCCTAATCGAAGATCCAATACACATAATAACCTCCATAGAAGCCGTTGGATTATATCTTGAAATATGATTCCCTACTGCTGGATGCAGCCTATATGTAACAAAGTGAATTCAACAGATTCTCGAATACAGCCTCCAGAGACAAGTCCACCAACTCAGCAACTCACTGCATTGTAATGCTCCTGGATAATGAAATCAGAACATGTTAGACTGATTGTTAAACACAAACGGGGTGGTCCTGATTCAAAGATGCAGCACACATTTGCATGCCAAGAGGGGGTTTAAGAAATATAGCAACTTGCAATAAGAAACAGAACTAAGCATTGGCACTCAAACAACCAAATAAACTAAGATCCATCAATTTAGAACCAGTATTAAGGGTTGCTGCTTTACTGCACAAGCAACTGATATCTTGATGTAGGAATACATGTTAAAATACATGAGGTAACACTAACAACACAGATTTGAGTGTCAAAAAAGAGCATAAAAACAAGCAAGCAACACAATATATATTGAAGATTCAACCAGGGCATCCAGATGATTAGTAAGTGATACAAAACTAGATAGGCAACATCGTTGAGGGCTGAAATCAAACAACAAGTAATTGCCAACAATGATGAGCACACAATACGCATTAGCAGGAATAACAACACCGAGGCAAACGAAATGGATTTCAACATCCACCCATGTTAATCAAATGGCACCTTGACGTGTTTCCTGCGTCAAATTGATATCACAGAATGATTACTACCTAACACCATGCATACGACACTGCATTTCAAAATGTTTTTCCTCCTCATTTTTCAGTATAATGCAAGTGTTCTCTAGGACATAAATGTTAAGTGGGGAATCGAGTCGAATCGAACCCCCTCACAATCCAAAGCCAACAAATTCTTGTTATCATCATATCAAATCAATAGTGTGGTACCTGAAAAGTGAGACTAGAGTGGTGGTGGTGCGACCAGAAGAATTATATGATGAAGGGGCTGATGAGGTGGCCTCCGCACGCTTCCGGCTACGAGTTTCCATACAAGTACCCCTACCCCCTCAATTCGATTCCTCGCTCGCCACCACGAGCGGCGATCACGCTAAACCTGATCCGATCATCTCCTGCATAATCACGGAAATCATGAGTTCTCAATTTCGATCGCCATGGAATTCGTGCTTAAGGTAGTTCGAATTTCGATGAGTTCTCAATTCAGATTATGATGATGATAATCATGAGTTACCGATGGTGAGTGATGATAATCATGCTTTCGGATCCGATCGAGGCAGAGATCGACGATCTCTTTCCCGATGGTGTAGTGACATCTGGCAAAGTTGTTGGCGGCGTCTTCCTTGCCGGAGATGAGCTGCTCGGGGTGGAACAACTGGCGGTAGGTTCCGGTGTGTTTGCCGGCGCCGGTCACGGAGAAGAAGGTGTTGAAGGCGTCGTCACCACGACCGATGGTCTTGTCGGACGGCATCTGGTCGTCGGGCTGGATCCTATGCTCGAGGCAGTAGAGCTCCCATCTGTGCGCATCCGTCGGAGCCGGAGCTCGATTGTAAATTAAGAATTAATTCAATAAATTAAGAAAACATTGAAGGATGGCACGATTTGTAATTATTTCAATCTTTATGGGCAACGGTTTAAGGGTTGGCCTTTTCAATTATGCATGCTTTTTTTTTTTTTTTTTTTTTTTTTTTTATCATTTTGGACTTTAAAAAGGTCTTTTTTATCATTTCCCTTTTAATTAACCTGTAACAGATCTAAAACATAAATGTACGTAAAAATTAAAGTAGTTTAATGAATTAGTGGTCATAAATTTATGTTACGAAGAGTCAAACAAAGAGAATGAACTCATGCAATTTTTATTTATGTCTTAATGAACACGACTAAATGCCTTAAAAGTTATCAAATTGGCCCTTAATTTTAGCTTTTCTCATTAATGACATTTCTTTCTCTAGCTCTCCAAGGCTATTTAGCCTTCTTACATACTTTCCTCGTTCAACAGACGGGTGTGGCTGATTTTTCTCTTTCCAAGGTGCGTTAGATTTTATTATATATTTTAATTTCTATATTCAACTGCTACCAATAATTTTCAGATGGTATATTATAAAATCATTTGTTGGTTTTAGATTCTAAAATATATGTGTATGGTTATTCCGTATTGTGAAATAATTTGTGTTTAGATTCTATAACATAGGTGTATAGTTCTTCCGCATCCATCTTATGTAATAGGATATGTGTTTTTTGCAGGATGGAGGGTGCAATCATTGCAAGGTCGTGCTTTGAGTCAAAAACGATAGCATTCCCAATTTATAGACAGACTACATATGATGATATCTGTGAACACATTTCTTCAAGATTTAAAAGTTTTCGTGCAAGAGATGTTGAACTGTCATATGCCTTCGAAGGTCATTCAACATGTTTACTACAAACAGACATGAATGTCCAAATGATGTTTTTGTCGCTATCAAGTGCAAATAAATCGTCTGTGGATATAATGGTTAAATTGTCTGTAATATCTCCTGATAAAAATGGCGCTAACACAAATGTCTCTGATAATGTGAATCACCATTTAGGGAAGTTTGCCACACATGCCACAAAAAATATTTGTCTGATGACTGGAAGACTTTTATCATGTGCGTTGGACAACAATTTGATGGTGGTGTCATTGACTTCATAGAAAAACTAGACAAGTATGCCATCGAACATGGTTTTCGTTATAAATGCTTGAAAAATGAACCATCACGTGTTACTGTTGTTTGCAATAAGAGAGCTAGCGAACCATCACGTTTTGTTCATGCTAGGTCAAGTAAAACTATTGAAACCGCACAAACTATCTACATATCTTAAATAGTAAAGCATACCTAGTACACCTGTATAACAGGTAGAAACCATATAAACCTATGTAAAAGGTATGTCCCCTACGGTATAGCTAGATACCTATTTCATAGTTTCATAAACTTCCTATTGTAGAGAAACTCAATACGACACCCAAATTACCCACTGCAAAGAAACTCAATACAATACACCCAAATTACCCACTGCAGAGAAACTCAATACAAAACCCAAATCACCTATTGCATAGAAACTCAATATAAAACCCAAATTACCTACTGCACATACAAATCTTTTTTCAACTAATCAACCTATCCGAAAGAGTACACACCCCCACAAATGTAAAAATATCAGACTCACAGGTAAATTATACCTGTACTGTAGAATCAAATTTAGATCTCTAAAGAAAAACGAAACCAAATACACAGAATAGAACTCGCAGCCATACCTACCGCACAGGCCGAAGAAGAAACGTCAATGCCTCGTTCAACAAATGGCGATGCCTTGTTCAACAAATGGCGATGCCGAAGAAGGAATCCCACCCACAAGCTTCTAATTGTGCGATCCATTTATATCACCGATTTAAACTGACGGATGACACCTTCTACCAAGATATCGTTATGGGATTCTCTGTTTTAATGAAGAAATATAACATCATAATTTCCTGATATTGAATTTAGTAGCGTCGATCATGGGGGGTTGGAATCAAGCATCCTTGATTGAAGACCATATTGAAATTCTGCTGTGTTTGTGGAAGAAAATCAAAATCGGTGTGTTTTGACTTTATTAGGTGGTATTTTCAGTAAATATGTCCAAAAAACAGGTTCTTTTGTTTAGGCATAAAATATATATTTTCAAAAAAGAAATTAACCTAATTAATAGGTTTGGGTGTATTTTAAAAAACTCTAAGGGGTGAGTTTAATCTAAAACTGGTCTTGAAATATGAGTGTATATCTAAATCCCCCTTTCTTTTACTAAAAGAAGGTTGGATAGTGTTGCCAGTAGCCACAAAGGGGCTACATAAGCCCACAGACCCGCAACCAGTGCATCCGGGGCCGGACTGAGGCCCGGAGCAGGATCACCAGCACCCGGACCCGAGGTCCAGCAGTCTACCTTGTGACCAGGGGCCAGGGGACCGGGGACGCCAGCCTGTCGAACAGGCCGCCAGAGCTGTCCTTTGGTGTGCGAACAGAAGGAAACCAGTCCCACATCGAAGAGTAAGACCAGACCTCACGCCCGACCACCTATATAAGAGCCTTAACTACCATCATTAATAGGTAACTGATCTCTCCAACTGCTAATCATACGTGCTTAAGTTATCTATTCATCCCAACCGTACTAACTTAGGCATCGGAGAGGAGAAGACCGGCCCGCCCGGTATTCCCCTTAGTTAGCAGGTTCGCAGGAGGAGATCACATCTAGATTCACCAGTCTCTACCAGGCCTACGGGTTTGGGCAGAAACAATTGGCGCCGTCTGTGGGAACCATTTGATCCGCGAAAAAAGTAGCGTTGCCTTACCGGAGGGTAAATCCCGATCGATTCTTTGAAAGGCAGTTTGAAAGTAAGTCCACAATCCGGAGGCCATGGAGGGAAGGGAGATAAAAGCTAGTGGGAGAGGGCTGAAAGAGCGAGTCCGGGTCCCCGATCGGGCCCAAAACCTTAAATCTGAGGTCAGCTCGAGGTTTGTCCCTTCTCCCGACCGGGACGGAACCCACGATCGCCGGGGCTCAGACAATCCTGACCAATACGATGCGGGGGAGGAGATAAAAAAGATGAAGGCAAAAGTCGCGCGCTTGCGAGAGGAGGGCGATCGAGACCGACTAAGGGCGGATGCCCAGTGCCAAGAGTTGGAAGCGGTGAACATCGCCTTAGTGGCGGCCCTGGAGAAAGGACACCAGCAAGACATCTCTCGGGCGGCATCACAGCCCGCAAATAAAGGTAACTAGTTCCCGCACCTAGAAGTGGGACAACCTACGGGAAGGAGAAAGACTGCGCATTTGCCCACACCACTCTTTCCGGAAGCTCTGAGGAATTCCGGCCCGGTTGAGCCCCCATACCGAACGAGCTTGGCATCGAGCGAGCAGGATAGCTCTACCGCAAGGACGCTTCAGACGCTCTCCGCCTCGGTGTCGGACATAAAGGACCGGTTGAAGGCCACGAGAAAAGGACGGTGCGACCGCAGGACAGTGCGCGATTCAACGAACGCATTGGATTCCACACCGGGTTAGGGAATCCGGAAGATCTGGTGACCAAAGGTCCCTGAAACTGACGTACTCAGGAACGAGCTGCCCATACCAACACCTGGACAGTTTTAAGTCACAAACGGGCACAAAGGGCTACTCAGATGCCACGTGCTGCAATGTGTTCAAAGAGACGCTCTCAGGGGAGGCATTGGGCTGGTTCTACGAGCTGCCAATAAACTCGGTGGAAACTTTCGAACAGCTGGCTGATAAGTTTGTCGGCCGATTCGTCCTTAGAGCCAAGGCGGCCCAAACGTCAACGATCATTTTCGATTGCATGCAGACTGACCACGAACCGCTGCACGCTTTCGTCAACCGGTGGCATATCGCCACGGCCGGGGTCAGGAACTTGGATAAAAGGATCGCTGAGATGGCATTCAAGTAGGGGTTAAGACCCGGCGAACTCTCGTACGCCCTGCGAGTAAATGAGCCACTGGGGTACGACGAGTTGATGGCCGTGGCCGTCAGGCACGCCCAGGCGGAGCATGAGACGTATGGGGATAAGATGCTCAAGCGAAGGTCGGATGACCTATTACCAGCGTCCTCCCTTGAAAACAAAGCGGGGCGGCAAGATCGCAATCGTACGCCTACGACCAGTAAGAAAGCCGAAGTATGGGAGGATTGGCAACCCCGCCGGAGCGGCGACATCAGTTCACGGGCAGGTGGAAGACCACCGCCTTTGCGACCGGCACGGCCCATGGCAGCAGCGCCAACGGGGCGACGACCGCGGGCCCTGGCCATTATGCCAGCAGGAAAACCCGAAGACCCAGCCCTTCGGACTAACGACCAACGACCCCAGAGAACAGTTGTGGACGGTTGAGTCCGGACAGATGACCCGCAAAGGGACAGGCAGGGTGCCCGAGAAGTAGGAACCATACACACCCGAGTCCCCGGAGGGATCGAGGTGCATGGAAACATAAATATGATACATGGTGGGGACCACATAGATCGACTCACCCGGAGCTCGATGCTTAAGGTTGATCCGGGGAAAGAAAGTATATGCCTTTGGGGGAGGAAGCGGCCAAGCCGCTAAAACCGGATGGAACTCGGTTACGTTCTACGAGGAAGAAGAACCGGAGGATTTGATCCAACCGCACAACGATCCCTTCCTCATTACGGTCCAAATAGACCACTGGATAACCAACCGCATGTTAATCGACACCGGGGCTTCTGTCAATGTGATGTTCCGAGACGCATACAAGGGGCTGCACTGGGGAAGGAGCAAGTTATCCCAGGATAACGAGCCGCTGATAAGCTTCCCCGGCGAGGTAGTCCAGCCTTTGGGATCAGATTACATGCCGTTAATCTTCGGAGAGGGAGACATGACGAGGAAGGAGCACCTGGAGTTCATCATCGTGGATTGCCTGTCCTCATACAATGGCATAATCGGTCGGCCGGGGTTGTGGAGGCTGAAAACATTCATAGCCGGCCATATGTTGATGTTAAAGATGCCTTCACCCACCGGCGTCATTAACATATGCGGGGACCAGAAGATCGCTCGCAGATATTATGCTGAGGCCCTGACCCACGGGAGAAAGCGGACCGAGGTCTTCACGGCTACTCAACAAGCGCCAGTACCGGATCCGAGTATTGACCCCCGTGATGACACCGACTCCGACGACGAGAAGCTAAAACGACCGTCGGCTGTGGAAGAAACCGAAGCAATCTCAATTTCGGAGGATCACCAGGAACGAAAAGTGGTGATAGGAACGAAGCTCGCCCCGGCTGTCAGGAAAGAGCTCATCACCTTTCTCCGAGACAACAGTTCAGTGTCCGCATGGTCCTACGAGGACATGCCAGGCATATCCCCAGAAATAGCCGTCCACCGGCTAAATTCGTTGCCCAACGTTCCCCCGGTGAGGCAGAAAAGGAGGTCCTTCAGCCCGGGGAAGTATGAGGCGATCAGAGAGGAAGTGCAGAAGCTGAGAGGCGTAGGTTTCATCCGGGAAGTCCAGTATCCTTGATGGCTCGCCAACGTGGTTATGGTCCCAAAAAAGGGAACCGACCGGTGGCGCATGTGCGTTGATTTCACCAACCTAAACCGGGCGTGCCCAAAAGACAACTTCCCGCTCCCCCGAATAGACCAGCTTATAGACTCCACGTCCGATTTTAAACTACTCAGCTTCATGGATGCCTACGCCGGATACAATCAGATAAGGATGAGCCCGGACGATGAAGAGCACACCTCGTTCATGACTGATTGAGGGACCTACTGTTACAAGAGGATGCCGTACGGTCTAAAGAATGCCGGGGCCACATACCAACGGATGGTAAACCGCATGTTGGAGCAGGAGATGGGTAAAACGGTGGAAGTATACGTGGATGACATGCCAGTCAAAAGCTTGACCGTAGGGGCCCACGTCCGAGACTTGGCAATAGTCGTCGGCAAGATGCTCAAGTTTGGGATGCGCCTGAACCCAAAGAAGTGCATTTTCGGGATTTCAGAAGGCCTGTTCCTAGGCCACATTATCAGCCAGCGGGGGATAGAAGCTAACCCGCTGAAGGTCCAAGCGATCCTAGACATGGAAACACCAGGGGAAAGAAACCAGGTCCAGATGCTGACCGGCCGACTAGCCGCCCTGGCCAGATTTATCTCCCGCCTGACTGATAAGTGCGCCCCATTCTTTAAACTGCTCAAGGCGCAACAGTTCAAGAAAATTCACTGGGCGGCGGAGCACGAGGCGGCATTCCAATCCATTAAGACGTACCTATCTGCAGTGCCCCTCCTATCCAAACCGGTGCCGGGCGAGATGCTATACCTCTACATAGCTGCATCAGGAACGGCCGTCTCTGCGGCTCTTGTCAGGAAGGAGGGCACGCTCGATCTCCCGGTATACTATGTAGGGAATGGACTTACCGGAGCCGAAAGCCGATACCCTGACATTGAAAAACTGGCTCTGGCCCTGATCGTCAGCGCCAGGAAGCTCCGGCACTATTTCCAGGCTCATTCCATCACCTTGTATACCAATCACCCTCTACGGCAGATCCTGCAAAGACCGGATACTAGCGGCAGGCTCGTACGTTGGGCAGTCGAGTTGGGAGAGTTCGATATCACTTATACCTCGTGAACGGCCATCAAGGGCCAGGCCGCTGCGGATTTCATATGCGAACTCACCCCGATGGCAGTAGAAGCGCACTCCGGCCGGTCCGAGGGCACATAAGCAGTTCAAGCCATAAAGGTCGAACCAGGCCTCCCCAGCGGTTGGAAGCTTTATGTGGACGGCTCCGTAACGAGTAAGCGGAGTGGAGCCGGCGTCATGCTAACCTCGCCCGATGGCCAGTCGTACGAGTATGCCCTGCGGTTCCTCTTCAATATTTCCAACAACGCCGCTGAATATGAGGCCCTTATAGACGGTTTGCAGCTAGCCAAGGAAATGGGGATCCCATCCTTGGAAGTATATAGCGACTCGAGCCTGGTGGTAAACCAGATGAACGGGCTGTTCGAAGTCAAGGAACCCCAATTAACCTCCTACAAGGCTTTGGCCAAAACCCTGATCGAGCCATTCCAGGGCGCCACGATTCAGCATATACCCCGGGAGGCAAATAGGCATGCGGACGCCCTAGCAAGGTTGGCAACCGGAAACTACTCACTGGAGTACCGAAGAGCTAAGATTGAAACCCTCCAGAAACCGAGCATAAGCAAGACCATCTCCGAGATATTTGTGGTAGAGGAGGCGCCACCAAGCTGGATGGATCCGATAATTAGATACCTGGTTGACAAAACCAGCCCCCAGGATAAAGTGGAGGCTAGGAGGCTACACCTCCGGTGTGCCAGGTACAGCCTCCTCGGCGGCAAGTTGTACCGAAGAGGGCACAGCTTCCCCCAGCTAAAATGTGTGACTAAAGAGGCGGGAGAAGCCATCATGCAAGAAATCCACGAAGGAGTGTGCAGTAACCACTCTGGCGCCCGATCCCTGTCTCATAAGTCACTATGGGCAGGCTACTTTAGGCCAGACATGGCAGCAGAGTCGAGAAAAATATTAGGCGGCTGCCACAAGTGCCACATGTACGCCACTACACCTCATGCTCCGGCAATCGCGTTGTCAATTCTGTTAGCGCCATGGCCGTTCGCACAGTAGGGGCTAGACATCATCGGCCCTTTCCCAATAGATGTGGGACAATACAAATACGCCATTGTAGCCGTTGACTATCAGACTAAGTGGGTCGAGGCGGAGCCCCTAGTAAAGATTACCGAGGAGCGGACAAGAAAATTCCTATGGAATCTACTGCAGGTTCGGGGTGCCGCAGACCATAGTCACGGATAACGGGACACAGTTCAACAATGCTGATTTTATCCAGTACACGGCCTCCATGGGGACCCGGATGTTGTTCGCCTCAGTGGCGCACCCGCAAACCAACGGCCAGGTGGAAGCAGTCAACAAAATTATCAAAAGTCTCCTCAAGAAGAAGCTGGATGACAAAAAAGGATGTTGGGCTGAGGAACTCCCCGCGGTTCTATGGGCCATCCGGACGACAGCAACCCAAGCAACGGGGGAGACCCCGTTCTGCATGGCATTCGGGAGCGAAGCGGTACTCCCCGTAGAGACCGACATGCCCAGCGGCAGGGTCGAGAATTACGACGCCGAAACAAACGCCGAGGGCATACGGCTCAACCTGGATCTCATTGAGGAGCGGTGCGACCAAGCGCATATGCGAAACCAAACATACAAGCAACGGGCGCCCGATACTATGACAGAAAGGTCCGGGAAAGGAAGTTGCAAGTGGGGGATTGGGTGATGAAGAAAGTTCAGAAAAAGCCGCTGGCCTTGGAGCCAACGTGGGAAGGGCCCTACCAAATCACCGCAGCCGCAGGTCCGGCGACATTCCACATCATAGACACGAAAGACATCTAGTCCACCCGCCCATGGAATATCCAGCATCTGCGGTTCTACCCTAAGTGAGATCACTGTCTTAAACATGGACAGTACTGTATTTAGTACCAACGTTCAATACAGATAGTCACTGCGTCTAGAATGAACTACAGCTGGTTACATAGTAGATACATCTGCCAAGTATATATAAAAAAAAACCGCTAATCAGCGCCACCGGAGCCTCTAATCCCTGACCCACCAGCCTTGAGAGAATGCTCTTGCTCCAGCTTCTCGGCCAAGGCTACCTCAGCCTCCATCCGCTCGGCATCAAGCCACCCTTTCTCCCTCCACTCCAGGTACACATCATTTATACCCTTCGCACGGGCGGCCTCCAGCATCTCCGCAAGCTCCACCGACTCCTGGAAATTGTCAATAGCTTTATCAGCGGCTTCGGCAAGTCGGGACTCTACGAGCTTCTCCCCTCCCTTGAGAACTGCTGTTACTTGGGCCTGCAGCTCCAAAATCTTCGCCTCCAATTCCATATTCCTCTCTTCCCGAGCGGCCGCCAGCCGACCGGCCTCCTCCTTCTCCTGTGCAAGCTTACCGACCTCCTCCCTCTCCTGCGCAAGCTTAGCCTCTGCCAATGATAGCTGCATGGTGAGGTCCTCCACTTGCCTCTCCAGAACCGGAGTCTCCTCACTAGGCTCAGCGGCGTAAAGGCTATGAACCAGCTGGTACAAGTACACAAAAGAAGAACATTAGCTCGTAGCACAAAAAGGGAGAGGGAGCGCAGAAGAGCCTCAGTTCCACACAGGTACGCGACCAGACTTACCCGAAGACCCAACTCCACAGCCTTCTTCCTGCTCTCGCCCTGCCGCACAGCTCCGGGGGCATCCTGATCAAGTCCCAAGGCCTCAATGGTAGATGCCACGAACCTACCAAAACCACCACCACCAGAGCCGCGATCGGCTTCCGGCTCAACGGTTTCCCAACTCCTTCGGCCACCGGTTCCCTCCGCCAGAACCAATGCTGACCCCTCACCAGCCGAGCTTGACGCCCCAGTATCAAACATCCTCGCCCTCTTAGCCGGAGCTTCGCCAAGACCGCTTCTGCGGTACCCAGTCATCTCCGTTGCCCCTCTCTCCCGCACGGCTCGTATCCCCACCGGCCGCGCTAGAGGTTCCGGACCCGGTGAGCCCATCAATCCTACTTCCCGAATAACAAGTGGGGCATTATCCTCACCGCCCGGCCGCCTACCGTAGTGGGAATCCGGAAACATGAGCGGCACATGAGTAATATGCACCGTGCTCTCTAGGGTGTCCGGATCTACAACGGTTTTCGAGGCCATCTCCCCCATCTCCATCACCCTCTGGGCCACAAGCTCGTCATCCGCCTCGACGGTCTCCTCGCTCCGAACAGCGAGCCGGGGGGCATTAGTTGCAAATCAATAAACCGAGCGGTTAGAATAAAATACGACCCCACAAAACAACAGTGCAAGACACTTTACCAGGTTTCTTCCCCATCTCGCATATCTCCAGCACATTCCACCGGATGAACTTGTAAGAGCTATGGCCCAGACTGTTCCAGCAAACAAAAAGCCGGGCTATCCGTTGCCTCTCCAAGTCGACCAACCGGTACGACTGATCCCTGATAGCTTGATAAGCCCCGGACACCCGAAAGCTCCTCGAACTACGCTGCCACCTACTCCCGACCATCACAACCGATCTCCTCCATACATTCGAAACCGACGACGACAGGTGAGTGATGGCAGGATCGAAGTCCCGCGCGGCAAAATTCACACAGCCGGAGGCCTGGGCCTTTTTGCAGTAGAGAATCTTATACAGCGCCCGGAACTCATTTATCGTGGGCCAGTCCATGTTGCTAAGACTGAATAAACACCCGAGACCAAGCAACTGCCTCCACTGGTTGCTAGGAAGCTGGGCGGGGGAGAGATTTATCAGGCTCAGCACGTACTGGACAAACTTCGGCAGCGGCAGAGATAGCCCATGTCGAAATTGATCCTAAAAAACGGCAACCCAACCCTCCTCCGGGTTGCAGGCCAGTTCCCCAGGATATAGGCCCTGGAGCTTAACGGAGGAGTCAATGCCCCACTTCGCCCGAAAATCCCTTATCTCGCCAGCAGTCATGCTTCTGGTCGGCTCGTCACAAAAAATCACCCTGTCGCCATCCAACAACTGGTACCTCACGGACCCTCCCGTCGACGCACGGCCGGCACCGACAGGATTGGCTGACCTCCCAGATTCCATAAAACCTAAGAACAGAATTTACCCTACGCCCAGTTAATTGTGTAGCAAGATAACAACACAGACAGACGGCAGACGAGGAGCCAAGCTTCAGCAAAATAGGACAGGAAGAGATGAGGGGGATGCAAAGCATCTTATATGCGGCAAAACTACACCTTGTTGATAATTAGGGCAAGCAAAAAGGAGAGGCAACCCCAGCCGCAGATTCCCTCCATCTCCGACCGCTCCCTACTGACACGTGTCCCAGCATCGATAAAGTTCCCAAGCCATCAAAACTGATGGGACTGATGGGCTCTCTCCTTCATTGCATGTCAGCCACCTGTCCCACCTACAAGCGGCAGTTAAGGGAGATAGGGGCGGGAACCGAGGCGTCAAAGCGCCCCCCCCCCCCCCCCACCCCCCCCACTTCCCCAAGGGCTCTATGGCATCTCACCGGTTATGTAGTATCCAACCGGCTCCATGGCATCTCACCGGTTAGGTAGCATTCAACCGACTGCATGGCATCTCACCGGTTATGTAGTACCCAACCGGCTCCATGGCATTCCACCGGTTATGTAGCATTCAACCGGCTCCATGGCATTCCACCAGTTATGTAGCATTTAACCAGCTCCATGGCATTCCACCGGTTATGTGACATTCAACCGGCTCCAAGGCATTCCACCGGTTTAGTCACTTTCCTTCGCCCCTGCGGGCAGGGACAAGCCAGCAACAACTCAAGGCTTCAAACACATGGGCTTTATAAACCCGGGAGAGTTTACATCTAACACATGCAAACTTTTCCAGCAGGCCAAAAACCCTGCATCACACTGAACTGTGATAAATTTGGGGATCTATGGCGAGACTTGTTATCTCCACGCCACCCCACCGGGCATATTGTTTCTCTAACACAGAACAAGTCTCCCCGCAGGCTAGCAAACCTGCACATTACCTCACGCTTATTCCAACACAAGCTGAGACGAACTAGCAGGAGTTAACCGGTGCTTCAACATGGCCGCAACACCCCACCGGGGTACCTGTTGGCTTATTCCACGCTCCAACAGGCCTCCCCGCAGGCTAGCAACTCTATATTACCCCACGCTTATTCCAGCACAAGCTGGGCCGAACCACCGGGCTACTCCCCGACCTGCCTCACCGTTGGCAGCAGTTTTCACCCTAGGAACTTGGGGGACTCGTCTCGACATGGCAGTTCACCGGTCGAGTCCTCACATCACCACGCCTTCTCTGCCCGAACGCCCGGTCATGCCCAATCTTCAATGCGGACTTGGGGGACTGGGCACCGTTGGGTCGGTAACCCTGCGGGTCTGCGGGGCAGGAGCGAGACATATTAAGTCCCCATTCAAGATTGCACTTGACCGGGAACTTGGGGGACTTGTTGCCAGTAGCCACAAAGGGGCTACATAAGCCCACAGACCCGCAGCCAGTGCATCCGGGGCCGGACTGAGGCCCGGAGCAGGATCACCAGCACCCGGACCCGAGGTCCAGCAGTCTACCTTGTGACCAGGGGCCCGGGGACGCCAGCCTGCCGAACAGGCCGCCAGAGCTGTCCTTTGGTGTGCGAACAGAAGGAAACCAGTCCCACATCAAAGAGTAAGACCAGACCTCACGCCAGACCACCTATATAAGGGCCTCAACTACCATCATTAATAGGTAACTGATCTCTCTAACTGCTTATCATACGTGCTTAAGTTATCTATTCATCCCAACCGTACTAACTTAGGCATCGGAGAGGAGAAGACCGGCCCGCCCGGTATTCCCCTTAATTAGCAGGTTCGCAGGAGGAGATCACATCTAGATTCACCAGTCTCTACCAGGCCTACGGGTTTGGGCAGAAACAGATAGTAAGGTTTGAAAATTCACTAGGCACTCTAACGTAGACGGCTGTCGTGGAGCGCCTAAATGACTAGGCGGCTTTGTGACGAATGCATTTTTATTTATCTATGTTCATACATGTATATATAAAATTAAAAATATATAAGAACTTAAAAAGAGTAATAAATTTTTATTGTAGTAAAAATTCCAAACTAATTAAAATAGTCCAAAGTCCATACATTAGTACTAAAATAAAAGTATTATTTTGAAACAAATGCAAGCCTAAATCTCTAATTCGTAATTCATATCCCTCCACGACTTTTTTATAATCTTTAAAATTTTAAAAATTAATATTGATAAAATGATGTCAAAAACTCGAGTTGAATCGCCTAGACTCGCCTAGATGCCGTCTAAACCCCAGAACGCCCACAACCCCTAGTTAGGCATTCCTCTCTAATTTTTCCGCAACCTAGAGCCTAGGCGGCCGAGTTTTAGATCATTGTTGTATAGTAACAATTGCCAATTTAGGATTAGCGAATTGGCATTGTGATGCGTTCCAGTGATTTCTAACATTGGTTCTGTAAGTTAGATCACTACATCCAGAGTTTGTAATGGTAAGAAAGCTCGTTTGGGTAACTAATGTCTCATATTTGAGGAGGGTCACCACGATGATGATGTTTGGTCCAGTTCATGCATTCAAATGGTTTTTGCATCTTAGTGTCATTCATTCGGGTTTTAATTGCTTTTCTCTTTGTATGCCTAGCTAATTCCATCGTTTTTTTTTTTTATATATAGCTCAGTAAAACTATCGCCTCTCGCTCTGCTAGGGTTTCTTCGAAACTCGTTTGCCAGGCTAGGGTTTGCGACAAAACATTCAAAACTGCACCATTGATTTAGACCTATTGAGTTGGAATTGTAGGGGTATCTGTGGGGATGATACTACCAGAGCCCTGAAGGATCTACTGGCGCAGAACTGGCCTCAAGTTGTCTTCCTGTGTGAGACAAAACTTAGCAACGAACAAGGCTTCGTGCGTCTGCAACGTTCGTTAGGGTTCTCCCGATCAGAGATGGTTCTTAGCGCTGGGTGGTCGGGCAGCCTCGGTTTGTTCTGGTCGGACGAGGTGAAGATCAAGACCATATGGAAATCTGCGCATCATATCGACGTGGAGGTTGTGAACGAACCGGGAGTGGCTTCATGGCGTCTGACCGGATTCTATGGCTATGCAGCGACAGGAGAGCGCGAGAAATCCTGGCAGCTCCTTCGTGATCTGACGGATGCGAGCTCTTTGCCATGGATCGTTATTGGTGATTTCAACGAAATCCTGAATAGTGATGACAAGATTGATGGAGCATCGAGGCCGGAGAGACATATGAGAGGATTCCGGGAGGCTCTAGGTTATGGTGACTTGATCGACCTTGGTTACCAAGGTTTTATGCCGACATGGGGCAATTCAGAGACCCTGCTTCGGTTAGACAGAGTTGTATGCACTATGTCTTGGTTTGATATATTTTTCCATGCCAAACTCTTCCATCTCCCACCCTCGAACAGTGATCATGTGCCGCTGTTGTTAAAGGCAAGTATTGCGCCTTTGAGTGCTCGGCCTAAGGTACACCGGTTTCAGTTTGAAGCCTTCTGGTTGCAGCACGGGGATTGTGATCCAGTGGTGAAGGAGACTTGGCAGGAATTCCTATGTTCAGAGTGGTGTCCAAGCTGAAGAGAGTTCGCATCCGGCTGGATAAATGGCAAAGGGAAGTCTTTCGGGGGCGCCAGGTTAAGATGATGGCTATCCGGGGTCGACTTGAGGAGCTGATGGACTGCTCAATCTCTGCCGAAGGGCAAGCTGAGAAGACAGAGTTATTTGGCAGGCTTCAGGACTTGTTGCACCAGGAAGATATATTCTGGAAGCAGCGTTCTAAAGTCCGATGGTTGAAGGAAGGAGATTGGAACACTAGCTATTTCCACCAATAAGCAAATGTTACGAAGATGAGAAATTCACTTAAGGGTTTATTTGATGTTGACGGAGTTTGGCATGAGGATGTTCAGGGTATGGAGAAAGTGGTAATAGACTATTTTAGCAACATGTTTGAAGCTTCGGCGGTTGACGCAGCTGCTCTTAATCAAACCCTTGAGGCTATTGATTCATGTGTGTCGGAAGAGATGAATATGCAGCTGTGCAGTGATTATTCCAGTGAGGAAATTAAACAGGCTGTTTTTCAAATGTATCCGACTAAGACACCTGGCCCCGATGGCATGCCCCCGCTTTTCTTCCAGCACTATTGGGAGTTAATTGGTGATGAAGTAGTGACAGCGGTCCAGAGTTTCTTACACACTGGTCAAATCCTGAAGCAGATCAATTACACCCATATATGCTTAATCCCCAAAGTGGTGCAGCCAGAGAATATGGCGAACCTGCGGCCTATTGCTTTGTGTAATGTGATTTACAAGATTTGCTCAAAAGTTTTAGCAAACTGGTTGAAGGTAATTCTTCCTGCCATTATTTCTCCTTTTCAGAGTGCTTTTGTTCTTGGTCAATTGATAACTGATAATATATTGGTGGCTAATGAGATTGCACATTTTGTGCATAACAAGAGGTCGGGTAGGGGTTATATGGCTTTGAAACTTGATCTCAGTAAAGCCTACGATCGGATGGAATGGTATTTTTTAGAGCGTGTGATGGTCCGTTTTGGGTTCAGTCCCCAATGGATTCAGGTTGTTATGCAATATGTTACCACGGTTCGCTATTCCTTTTTAATTCGGGGAAAAGCTCGGGGATACCTGACACCGGCTCGCGGGTTGAGACAAGGGGATCCATTGTCACCCTATTTATTCTTACTTGGAACTGAAGGCTTCTCAGCTCTCCTGAGTAAAAGGATGCAAGCAAGTGAATTACCTGGTATTACAATTTGTGAAAGTGCTCCTCTAGTGAACCATCTTTTGTTTGCTGATGATAGTATGCTTTATGCGGAAGCCTCACCAGCGACAGGTAGTGTGATAAAGGAAGTTATTGATGTCTATAGTAGAGCTTCTGGCCAACGAGTGAATTTTGATAAGAGCTCAATGGTCTTTAGTGAAAGTGTGGAAGAGGAGACAAGGTGGGATCTCTCTGAGTTATTATGGGTACAGATTGTGGAGTCGCATGAGAAATACCTGGGACTACCAACATATGTGGGAAGGCAAAAATCGGCCATGTTTCAGTATATTAAGGATCGGTTGGAATCCAAGTTAGCGGTATGGCAAGGTAAACTGCTTAGTGGTGCCGGGAAAAATATTTTAATCAGTGTGGTGGCTCAGACTCTTCCAAGTTATGCGATGAGTGTGTTTAGACTTACAAAGAATTTTTGTGATGATCTGGAGCAGTTGTGTGCAAGATTCTGGAGCAGTTGTGTACATTGGATAAAAAGAAAATACATTGGAAGAGGTGGAATGTGCTCTGTAATCTGAAAGAAACAGGTGGCTTGGGATTCCGCAGTCTGTCAAATTTTAACCTGGCTATGCTTTCAAAGCAAACTTGGCGAGTTCTTTCTAATCCTTCTTCATTGATTGCTTCTATTTGTAAGGTAAAATACTTTCCAGGCTGTTCTTTTTGGGAAGCGCCGGATTCTTCTTCTCCCTCCTTTTCCTGGAGAAGTATTTTAGGAGCTAGACAGTTACTTAAGGAGAATATTTATTGGCAAGTGGGGGATGGGAGGCAGATACAAACTTTTGTGGATAACTGGATTCCAGGCTCAGTAATGGGGCGTCCTACGTTTTTGATACTTACCACAGACACTATTTCCAAAGTGAGTGATTTGTTATGTGGACCTGGTGAGTGAGATTTTGCAAAGGTGAAGAGGTGTTTTTTGGCATCAGAGGCTGATATGATTCTGAGCATTCCTCTTACCACAAGGCCAAGTAGAGATCGGCTATGTTGGAAGTTAGCGTCAGATGGAAAATTTTCGGTGAAGACAGCTTATAGGTATTGTTTCTGTCAGAATCCGTAGACTCTAACAAAAGCACAATAATAAATGAATCGACACAGCGGTTTATAGTGGTTCCCCATGCCATCGGTGGGCATGACTACGTCCACTTAGAATATACTATAGCTAGATAATAAGCCTTTGTGGTGGTGTTACAAGTGTGGAATGCCCAGTTGTCAGTTATCAGATTCTAAGGGGTGAAGCCTTCCTTTTATAACTAAGGAAGGCCCCCTCTTACACCATGTTTTCAATGTGGGATGGAGGTACATTATTCCTACTCACGAAGCTACTTGAGGAGCCCGGTGGCACGCCTTCCAGATGCGACACCGGTGATCTTCCACAATGGAGATGTAGCCGAGGTGTCGGTCTACCCGATGCATGCCGGAAGCAGAACCTATCGCGCCGGTTGGCCGGTCTACGAGGTCGTTGAATATGCTTGGCGGTGCACCATATATACTGTCAACAAGTCCTCTAAGTTCCCGAGAAAGAGGCAATCTTACTTGGGGAGTTAATATCATGTACCGCCAAGTGTAGGTGACGACCGAGTGATGTCACCCCCACTAGTCCCCCAACTCCTCAAGTAAGATGGACTCATTACCGGGCGTTTGAATGTCGAGTCCCCCAGGTTTCCCTTTCACTTTGAACCGGCACCAGAGAGGGAAGCCACCGGCGAACCCGGAGTGATATCACCTGCTGACCCACTGTAGCTAACCTTCCGTTGGTTGATATGTACCTTAGAAAAAAAAGTGAACAATTAATTAGAAATGAAGCTACTTACAACAAGCGAAGAGTTATTTTAGTATGCTTGTGAACACGTTGACTGCCTGGTGATACGAATGCCATGCTTACGGACATTAATTGAACACATATACCATCATGTATCGAATGAAGGCATGCATTGCTTGAAGATGTCATGCATAGTCTTTCGCTGGTGTTGGCTTGGCCGTTGGAATGCCTCGGCCTTAAGTTGTTACTGGCCTACCCGGTGGAATGCCTCAGCCGTAAGTTGTTACTGACCTACCCGGTGGAATGCCTCAGTCGTTGTCATTGGCTTACCATTTCCACGAGGAAAAATCCCGGAGGATAGAACTCGGCTAGTCACACACGAAAGACCATATGCTATGCACCAATAGGCTAAAAATTTACCGGTGGATCAGGTAATCATGCACATTCATTAGCCGGTACAAAAATAACCATGTGTGTAGCACGGTACAGCATGCGTATACGGTTATATTGCAGCGGGAAAACTATTAACATGCTTGCCAAATAAATATAGAGCACAATATTACTTGCATAAAGGTGGAGCAAACATAATTGTGAGAGTTTGAATACGTAGCTTTGCTAGCAGCTGCTGCAGAAACGATCAGAGAAGAAGGGCATAGATGGGTGGGTGTCCAGAGGAAATATCTTGGTGCCTTGAGAAAAAGCTCCTTAGTCTTTTTTTTTTGCTTTTCTTCCCGCCTTCTGCCTCCCTTTCTTTCCCACTTCTTTTCTCTTCTTCTTTCTTTCTGTTTTCGTTTCTTTCTTTCCTTGTCTTTCCTGGGTTCTCTCCTCTTTCCCTCGTTTCTCTCGCTGGCCCGGAAGGAGACGACCGGAGAGGGAGACGATCGCACCGGAGGAGGAGACAACCGCACCCGGAGGAGGAGAAAGCACCGCACCTGCACCCAGAGGGGAAAGCACCGCGCCTGCTGGAGCGGGGCTGCTGGAGAGGAAGACATCAGGCCAGAGAGGGAAACCATCGGTGGCCGGAGGAGACGACCGAATCGGAGCCCGGAGGAGTCGACGCCTTGGAGGCCGGATAGGGTGGCGCATCGGAACCCGGAAGAGATGATCCGGAGAGGAACTGACCACTAGAGGACACTGGGGCCGGGGAGGGCGTGCGGGTGGCTGACCTTCCTCACGCTGCTTGACCGGGCGGCTGACGTTCCTCACGCAGCCGGTGCCCAACCAACGGGTCCGAAAGGGTCTCCCGTAGGTGAGGCCACAGCTGGGGCGGCGTTCGAACACCGGCGGGACGTCACCAGGAAGGAAGACGCCAACGTGGTTGCTTATTAGACCGGACAGGAAGCCCACCGGATGCCACCGACGCCGCGAACCCGGACGAGTTCGCTGGTACCCCGAATCCCTGCTGACCGGTTTAACCGAACAGTTGACTAGTTGACCTGGGTTGGGTTGCCTGCTGTCCAGTTGGACTGGGCTGATGGCAGCATGGTTTTTTTTTTGTTTTACTGGGCTACCTACCGATGGAATGATTAAAGGCAACTGGACTAATTGATGATTGATCTCTACCCGCTGGTAGAGCAACAAAACTTTTCGTACAGCTTCCCACAGACGGCGCCAATTGTTTCTGTCAGAATCTGTAGACTTTAACAAAAGCACAATAATAAATGAATCAACACAGCGGTTTATAGTGGTTCGCCATGCCATCGATGGGCATGACTACGTCCACTTAGAATATACTATAGCCGGCTAATAACCCTTTGCGGTGGTGTTACAAGTGTGGAATGCCCAGTTGCCAGTGTTTCTGCACAAACACGTAGGCCTGGTGGAAACTGATGAATCTAGATGTGATCTCCTCCTGTGAACCTGCTAACTAAGGGGAATACCGGGCAGGCCGGTCTTCTCCTCTCCGATGTCTAAGTTAGTACCGTTGGACTGAATAGATAACTTAAGCAAGAATGATAAGCAGTTGGAGAGATCAGTTACCTATTAAAGAGGGTAGTTGAGGCCTTTATATAGGTGGTCGAGCGTGAAGTCTGGTCTTACTCTTCGATGAGGGACTGGTTTCCTTCTGTTCGTACACAAAAGGACAGCTCTGGTGGCCTGTTCAGCAGGCTGGCGTCCCCGGTCCCCGGGCCCCTGGTCACAAGGTAGACTGCTGGACCTCGGGTCCGGGTGCTGGTGATCCTGCTCCGGGCCTCAGTCCGGCCCCGGACGTGCTGGCTGCAGGTCTGTGGGCCTATATAGCCCCTATGTGGCTACTGTCAACAAGTTCCCCAAGTTTCCGGTCAAGTGCAATCTTGAATGGGGACTTAATATGTCTCGCTCCTGTCCCACAGACCCGCAGGGTTACCGACCCAACGGTGCCCAGTCCCCCAAGTCCGTATTGAAGATTGGGCGTGACCGGGCGTTCGGGCAGAGAAGGCGTGGTGATGTGAGTACCTATTAATGATGACGTGTGACAGTTATGAGTAGTGTTGTCGTGCCATGAGTATGGAACGGGGTGAAACCCGGACGAGTGCATGGGATGAAGATGTGGCGTTGAAGTCCGCCATGCAATGAATATGGTGCGGGTTGAAACCCGGACGAGTGCATGGGATGATGATGTGCCGTTGAAATCCGCCATGCAATGAATATGGTGCGGGTTGAAACCCGGACGAGTGCATGGGATGATGATGTGGCGTTGAAATCCGCCATGCAATGAATATGGTGCGGGTTGAAACTCGGACGAGTGCATGGGATGATGACGTGAGGACTCGACCAGTGGACTGCCATGTCGGAACGAGTCCCCCAAGTTCCCAAGGTAAAATTGCTGCCAACGGTGAGGCAGGCAGGGGAGTAGCTCGGTGGTTCGGCCCAGCTTGTGTTGGAATAAGCGTGGGGTAATGTACAGGGTTGCTAGCCTGTGAGGAGGCCTGTTGGAGCGTGGAATAAGCCAACAGGTACCCTGGTGGGGTGTTGCGGCCATGTTGAAGCACCGGTTAACACCTGCTAGTTCTTCTCAGCTTGTGTTGGAATAAGCGTGAGGTAATGTGCAGGGTTTCTAGCCTGCGGGGAGACTTGTTCTGTGTTAGAGAAACAATCTACCCGGTGGGGTGGCGTGGAGATAACAAGTCTCGCCATGGATCCATATATTTATCACAGTTCATGATGCAGGGTTTTTAGCCTGCTGGAAGAGTTTGCATGTGTTAGATGTAAACTCTCCCGGGTTTATAAAGCCCATGTATTTGAAGCCTTGAGTTGTTGCTGGCTTGTCCTTGCCCGCAAGGGCGAAGGAGAGTGACTAAACCGGTGGAATGCCTTGGAGCCGGTTGAATACTACGTAACTGGTGGGATGCCATGAAGCCGGTTGAATGCTACACAACCGGTGGAATGCCATAGAGCCGGTTGAATGCTTTGGAGCCGGTTGAATACTACATAACCGGTGGGATTCCATGGAGCCGGTTAAATGCTACCTAACCGGTGGGATGTCATAGAGCCGGTTGAATGCTACCTAACCGGTGGGATGCCATGGCTCTTGGGGAAGTGGGGGGGCTTGACGCCTCGGTTCCCGCCCCTGTCTCCTTTAACTGCCGCTTGTAGGCGGGACAAGTGGCTGACATGCATTTAAGGAGGAAGCCCATCGGTCCAATCAGTTATGATGGCATGGGAAGGTTATCGATGCTGGGACACGTGTCAGTAAGGAGCGATCTGAGATGGAGGGCCTGGATTCGCAGGCGTTTGACTTGCCCCGATTGAGTATTTTGGGGGGATTACAGGGGTGCCTAGAGCATCTGACCCGTCTATAAAAAGGCCTCCTTTGCCTTCATTATTTCTGTTTTTGCTCTTGGCCCAGAGAGAAGAAGAGAAGGTTGGAGAGGAATCCGGCGAAAGTTCTGTGGAGGTACCTCGCGCTATCCGTGCTTCAAGCGTTCTGGTTCTTACCTACCATTGCTCGGTGTTTTCGTAGGACTGACTTTCCTCGGTTGTGCATAGTAATCGGTAAGTCTCGCCTTCTTTGCTTCGTGTTTTTTCTTTTTGGTTGGTGTTTTGCGCCGGGGGGGGGGGGGGGGGGGGGGGGGGTGGGCTCTGTCGCCGACTGTGAGTTGTTTTAAGCGGGGTGTCTGTGGCAAACTTGGGGAGCAGCCGCAGAGGGCGTTGTTCTAGCTTGTTGCTAACCAGCGGTGGGGTTTTGTTTTCTTCCCCCTAGGTTAAATGGCTTCTGCGAGCTCTGATGGGGCTTCCGAACCGGCTGATAGGCGTCCTGCGGTGGACGATGAGGAAAGGTTGGAGGATTGGCTTGGTTCGGATTCCCCGGAGTCCGAAGCCGCTGCCCGCTCCCGGGGCGGGGTCTCGTCTTCCGGGTCTCTGGGGTGTGAGGGCATCCCGCACGTGGTGCGCTTTCCTGGTACTCTGCCCGTGAGTTACACTATCGGGAGTGGGAAAGAGGCTGTAGCGTGCGATGAACCGGAGGGTACTATGAGCCCTGCAGAGATTGCCGCCTTCCGGGAGACGTGGAATATCCCTGATGAGGTGAAGTTACGGTCGTTGAATCCCGGAGAATCGGCTTGTAACCCGGAGGCGGGTTGGGTTGCTGTTCACGGAGACCAATTTCGTCACGGGTTCTCCCTCCCGCTGCTAGACTTCGTGCAGTACATGCTTAGCGCTCTGCATGTGTCTCCCGCGCAGCTTCCCGGGAACCAGTGGAGGCAGCTGCTGAGCCTTGGTTATCTGTACGAGCTGTCCGGGATGAGCATGCCAATGGTGAACGAGTTCCGGGCATTGTACAGACTGTCCTTCTCGAAGAAGAAAGGGTGTCGGGGTTGTCTGACTTTTAGCGCCCGACACTTTCAGCCTATCATCACCCACCTGCCTTCCTGGGTGGACAATAACTGGAGGAAGAAGGTGGTGATGGCGGGTGGGAAGTGGCAGAAAAAGAGGAGGATGTACCGGGTTCCTGGTGCCTTCCAGCCCCTTGGTGACCAATCGTTCGTACTGTCCGAGTTGGAGCGGGATAGGATTATGACGATACTCAGGTGCTGGGACGATCTTGAGCGAAGCTCCTACAACTTCATACGGCGGGAGGTGTTGGAGTACTGCTGTCTCAGGCGGGATCCCGGTGCGTAGCAGGGTTTTAGTAGTGACGTTCCTGCTGACCGAATTGATACTAACCATTTGTTTGTTCTGCAGGTGCATCTTCCCGGACGGTCGTCAAGCCCGGTAACACACTATCCATGGACGGTGAAGACCTTGTCTCGAGGTTGAAGGAGAAAGGGGAGGCCGTTTCACGGACCTCGGTGGATGGGGAGTCTGGCCGGCTTACCGTTCATGCCGAACTGATGGCTTACCTATATCCTAAGGCGTGTGAAGACTCACCCCGCTGCGTCCAAGGTGGGACCCGAAAAGGGCAAGACCACCGGGGGGCCACCAAAGGTTCCTGGTGGGACGAATAGGATTCCGTACCGACCGGGATCGGTCCCGCTTGTCACCAGGGTCTCTCGGACAGGCGCACAATCTTCTTCACCGGTCGACCTGGGTGAGAAGAGGCGGATGATCATGGACGTCCCTCCCTCCGCGCTGGTGACGCTGACTGGCCGGTCGTCTAGTGAGAACTTGGTGAAACGGCTCAAGTTGGCCAGCGGTGCGACGAGTTCCGCTAGGGGCAAGGCCGCTGCTGCCTCAAATTCTGCCGGTCAGCAGAGTAACCCCGCTCCTGCGGAGGAACAAATGGGAGGTCCGGAGAGTCCCTTCGTCCGGAATCTGGCGGCAGATGTGGCTGTCCCTGGTCTGGATAGGCCTGGGGCCGCTGGAGCCTTGTCGGGGGAGAACCGCCAGAAGAGCAAGGAGTCGATCCTCCGGGTAAGAATTTCTTGGTGCCACGGCACCGCTCATAAACTTCTGCCGGGTTTCGTTATTTTTGTTGTTTGTTTAATCGGCTCCCTGTTGTTCTGTAGCTATTGTACAATCTGTACCAGCCGGACCCGAGTGAGGAGTTGTCGGAGTTGAAGAGGCAGGTGGCCGCTTTGACAAGAGCCCGTGAGCGCCTGGAAGCTGAGAAGTCCAGGCTTGAGCGGGAGAAGGTCAGGCTGGAGGAGAGGGCCAAGAAACAGGTGGCCAAGCTAGAAGGCCAGGTCCGGAGCCTCGAGGAGGAGAAGGAGCGGGCTGAGGAGGAGAGGTCCGAGCTGGAGGCCAGAGTGGATAAACTCCAGGTGGGAGCTGCCACTGTGCGTGCCGCCACTGCCGCTACAGCTGGAGAAGAGGACCCAGAGCTTTTCCAGCGGGTTATCCAGAAATATCACGATAGTGATCAGTTTCTTGAGCTCCTGGAAAAGGCTAGGGAGTCGGGTATCGCCGATGCCTACGTGGAGTGGGAAGAGAAGGGGTACCTGGATACCTCGCGAATGCCGAAGGCGGGGGCCGATGACGATGCTGATGGGCAGCTGGCAGAAGAGGAGGAGCAGCCGGAAGGGGAAGGCGGGCTTCGACCATCTGAACCCGTTAGAGAGGATGCAGTGGCTCCATCTGAGGAAGCTGGTGGGCAGGTTGGGCCCGCTGAGGAGGGAGACGCGGCTCCTTAAGATTTTTGTTTGCTCTCTCTTTTTTGTAAATCTGCTGGAACGGTTTTTTTTGTATTATACCCTTTGGATATACATTTTTGTACCGGTGGAATTCCTTGGATTTCTCTCAAAATAGTTGGCCTACATATCTTATAATGTTACGTTGGTTGAACCGTTGATATGCCAAACTAACTGCTTGAAATTTCTAGCACCTAACCCTTCACTGGGTCCGGGCGTGCTTACCAGACCTGGTTCTGCTCCCGGTCGGGATCTGCTCTCATTTCCCCTATATACCGCTGAAGCTTACCGCTGTTAACCAAACCCTCCACCGCTGTCTTGAGGGCGAAGCAATTGTTCGTCCGATGGGTAGCTTCATCGTGGTAGGAGCAGTACTTGCCTGTTCACGCCTGGGTGAGTTTCCCTTTTGGGTACTTGCTCCTCGGCGGTGGGGGAATGATGTTCCCGTTCTCGTGCAAGATGTCCTCGTATGAAGAGGTTAGAGTGGTGAAGACCTCTTGTCGTTCTGCTGGCATGATCGCCAGGGGGCGTTCTTGCCGGTACTGCGCCGGCTTGTGCTCGCTCTGGGGTTTGTCATGATAGGGCTTCTGCTGCGGTTGGTTCCCCCAATTTCTGCCGGGTCTGCTTGGTTGGGCGCCTCGGTTCTCGCTCCGCTGGATGGCCTTGTTTTCTCGGCCGGCCGGGGGGTGCTCCTCCCGCTTTCTCTTCAACAGGTGATGCCCATACGTTTCATGATCTGCCTGAGCATGCCTGATGGCCATCGCCATTAGCTCGTCATACCCCTGCGGGAGTTCCACCCATACGGCATAGGAAAATTTTCCTGGCCGAAGCCCCTGTTTGAACGCCATCTCGGCGATGCCCTTGTCGAGGTTCCGAACCCCGGCCGTCGCCGTTTGCCAGCGGTTGACAAACGTCCTTAGCTCCTCGCCATGTGCCTGTCTGCAGTTGAAGATGATGGTCGATGTCCGGGCTCCTTCGACCCGGAGGATGAAGTGGCCTACGAACCGGTCGGCCAGTTGCTCAAACGCCTCGATGGAGTTTGCCGGGAGCTCATAGAACCAGCTGAGCGCCTCTCCAGACAGGGTTTCCTGGAATATGTTGCAGCACACTGCATCGGAATAGCCCTTGGCGCACGTTTGGGACCGAAAACTATCCAAATGTTGGTATGGGCAGCCGGATCTTGAGTACGTGAGCTTTAGGGATTTCTGGTTACCAGACCTCCCTGATTCCAGAACCCGATGCGAGAAGGGGCCCATGCGTTCGTTGAATTGCGCGCCTTCCATCGGCCGCGCCGCCCTTCTCTCATTGGCCTCCATTTGGGCCTTTAGATCCGACACAGAGTCGGTGAGTACCTGTAATGCCCGTGCGGTCAGGGTCACGACTTCATCCTCGAATGAAGCGTGCGACTGCGGGGGTGCCAAAGTGCTCATTGGCAAGACCGCGCCGCCCGGGGACTCCGCCCTCCTGGGGTCGCTAGACCTTCCTCCCGATGATTGTCCCCCCTCAAGGCGCTGAGGTTGGCCTGGCGCGGGTGTACGTGCCCTTGCCATAGCGGCGTTGCGCTGCTGTCCTCTTTCCAGGGCAGCCACCAGGGCAGCGTTTATCGTCTCTATTTCCTTATACCGAGCATTGGATTTTGCTCTATCCCGGTCGCTCTCCGCGCACAGGCGACCGACTTCTGCCCTCATCGCTTGTATCTCCCCCGCCATATCGTGCCGGTCGGGGTTGTACGCGGTGTCCCGGTCACTGTCACCGAGCAGACTCTCCTCTTTGTCGCTCGGATCGTCCGAGAATGTCAGTGAAAAGCCCCGGTGCATTGGTTTGTCGCCTACCACCGGGCCTTTCCCGCGCGCGCTATCGTTGTATGCCCCCGGCGTGCCGCTTGGCCTCCCATAGCTGCCGTCGTCCTGGTTGCCCTGGTCGCTGCGCTACTCCCGTACAGCGACCGGGGTGGAGATGAGCACTTGCTCTGGTGCGACCCGCTGACCCTCCGTTGTATTTCCTTCCTGCCCCGCTTTTGAGCTTTCTGCCATTTGGTAATACCTACGTATCTTTTTTTTAAGCTTCCCACAGACGGCGCCAATTGTTTCTGCACAAACCCATAGGCCTGGCAGAGACTGGTGAATCTAGATGTGATCTCCTCCTGCAAACCTGCTAACTAAGGGGAATACAGGGCGGGCCGGTCTTCTCCTCTCCGATGCCTAAGTTAGTACGGTTGGGATGAATAGATAACTTAAGCACGTATGATAAGCAGTTGGAGAGATCAGTTACCTATTAAAGAGGGTAGCTGAGGCCCTTATATAGGTGGTCGAGCGTGAGGTCTGGTCTTACTCTTCGATGTGGGATTGGTTTCCTTCTGTTCGTACACAAAAGGACAGCTCTGGTGGCCTGTTCGGCAGGCTGGCGTCCCCGGGCCCCTGGTCACAAGGTAGACTGCTGGACCTCGGGTTCGGGTGCTGGTGATCCTGCTCCGGGCCTCAGTCCGGCCCTGGACGTGCTGGCTGCGGGTCTGTGGGCCTATGTAGCCCCTCTGTGGCTACTGTCAACAGCCAGTTATCAAATTCTAAGGGGGAAACCTTCCTTTTATAACTAAGGAAGGCCCCCTCCTACACCATGTTTCCAATGTGGGATGGAGGTACATTATTCCTACTCACGAAGCTACTTGAGGAGCCCGGTGGCATCCCTTTTAGATGCGGCACCGGTGATCTTCCACAATGGAGATGTAGCCGTGGTGTCGTTCTACCCGATGCATGCCGGAAGCAGGACCTATCGCGCCGGTCGGCCGGTCTACGAGGTCGTTGAATATTCTTGGCGGTGCACCATATATACTGTCAACAGGTATGTTTTTATTAACTCCTCTAGTTATCACCTTATTCTTCCAACTGTTGGTCAAATTTTCTGGAAAAAATTGTGGGAAACTAATATTCCGAGTAAAGCAAAGGTACATGGCTGGAGGGTTTGCCTAGATATCCTCCCATCGTTGGAGAGTCTGACATTGAAGAGGTTTGTGGTGGAGGGGACTCATTGTATGCTATGTGGTTTCTTAGGAGAATCGACTTTACATTTGAGTCGTGATTGTGTGTTCATTAAAGCAGTTTTTCAGTCCCATCCGGTTCTCCGAGATTTTAGCCATAGGTGGAGTAGATTGCACACCACCTCTGTGGAATGGCTTGGTCACTATGCTAGTGAGCTCAGTCTTCTACACTTTGGGGACCTCCTGTTTATCTTTTGGTCAGTTTGGAAGGAAAGGAATGAGAGAGTTTGGAATCAGAAATCGATGGTGGTGTTGGATGTTAGTTTACAACTTGCTGCTAATCTAAAGGAGTTCAGAGTTCATAATCTGGTGGTATCTAAGCAGGGTTTGGGGAGAGGCTCTGTGAAGTGGAAAGCTCCATCTTTGGGACTTTGCAAGATTAATGTTGATGGAGCTTATTCTCAACTTAGTCGAAAAGGTGGTTGGGGTTTTATTATTCGTGACCATTCGGGAAGGATGTTGGCTGGAGGAGCTGGTCCTGCTTTGGGCTTAGTGTGGCAGAACATGCCGAGCTGATTGCATGTTGTAGGGCGGTTGCTTTTGCGGCGAGCCAGGGCTTTGCTCGAGCGATCTTGGAAATAGATGCTTCAGAAGTGAAGCGTCAACTGGAGGTAATAGCTGATCCTAATAACTCGAGATTGGATCGGATATATGACGATTTGAGGTTTCAAATTCAGGACCAGGGTACTTGGATGGTGTCCCACACTCGCCGTCAGGGTAATAGAGTTGCGCATTGTTTGGCAGTGTATGCCTGTTCTTTGGACAGGGATGAGTTTTATTTTTCTATGCCTACTTTTCTAGATGCTGTTGTTATAGCGGAATACTGTACTGTTTAATCTTGGTTTTCATTAATAAATTTTTGTCAACTGATTAAAAAAAAATTCAAAAAAAAAATTCCATCGTTTTTTCACTAACCATAAAAATTAAAAAAAAAAAATCAACTTTTAGAAGTAATTAAATAAGTATTGTTAGGCCATGTTATTATGTCATGAGAGTATTCACTTAGCATTCACTTGGTGTAGAAGTTAAAACTGCATGAACCTAATGCCTTATGGAAAAACTGTTCTGGTGCAGCAATACAACAGTCAAGTAGATCTGAAAATATTTCCTCTAGATACATTTGATGATCCAAAATCATATAACTGATATTGTTTCTTATCCAATGTTCTAAGAGCTTCCAAATCATCTTTATGAATTATGTGATAAGTCACTTCTCTTTTCTCCACCAATAGTCCTAAACTAGAGGTTGCATTGCTTCTGTTTAAGCCTAGAGCACTTACACCCAAATTACTGCAATGGGACTTCTAACCCTATATTTGTCACTCACCCAAACTAAGGATCCAAAGGAGGAATTGGTTGTAGTACTTACTCCCTCAAAAGTAACCTCGTAGCTCAATTTCTCACCCATCTTCTTAAAAACCAATTTCCTAGGCTCAACAGTAACTGATACTCCAATGGGTGCTTCCACTTGCACTGCATAAATACAAGGGTTAATGGCACCAACATTTGTCGCTGTCCTCTTGTATGTCACTCTCAGTTTCCTTCCATCGTTTTTGAAAACCACTGAGAATGAAGGGTAGTTCAAGTCGCCGGGTTGAAGAACTGCACTATTGCTCGGACAAGTGAAGTTACTAATCCCACTGGAGAAAAGAGCTATTTGGGGAGCTGTGTAATTCAAGCTACACAAATAGAGCAAGTAGTCGTTAGTGGTGATATCGTAAATTAGTCCTGGATCAGCAGCACTTTCAGGGTCTACATGCCCTGAACCAAATGCAAAAGGGTTAGCTGGTTGAGAATTGTTTGAGCCAAAATCAGATATTGGAGAGCCATTGTTGTTGAGTGTATAAGCTGTAGTCATTAGTGAAGATTTGATTGCTGCAGGTGACCAATCTTTGTGCACTGATTTGATAAGAGCAGCCAAGCCACTAACATGAGGGCAAGACATTGAAGTGCCTGAGACCATGTTAAACACCACTCTTCTGTTGTCACTTTTAAGCCTAGTTGGGCTAGTCTTGGCTGGCCAAGCAGCCAAAATGTTGACACCAGGAGCAGTCACATCAGGCTTGATCACGTCTGGTCCAACTGAGCTTGGCCCTCTAGATGAAAATGCTGCCATCACCGGAGCAGTTTTACCATAGACAGTGCCTTGGAACACAAGCATCGCTGTAGGTTTCTTTCCTGCACCTGCGTATTCCCTCACAGCTCTAGAAGCCGAAGCTCCAAGAGAAGTGGCTGGCAATATGTGAGCATCAGCAAGAAGTTCCTCCCCTTCGGCATCATTATTGAGTAGAAGCATTCCAGCTCCTCCTGCTTTCTTCACCTCCTCTCCAATTTCAGTCCGACTGTGTGTTCCTCGTTCACATGCTACAATCTTTCCCTTCACAAGGTTTATATCAAGCGAGCCATCGACACAATGCTCAGCTCCTTGACCTCCTGCTGTTCTGTTGTACACAAGAGGCAATTGCTTAGTTTTCCTACCTGAATATAGTGATGACCCTTCAAAAGTTTGTCCATTCCCAAGCTTCACTAGCACTGGGAAGCTTCGGTCAGTGTAGCTAGCAGCAATAGTCATGATCCAAGGCGCAGTATTGCTAACACTGGAGCGAAATGGACCAGAATTTCCAGCTGAAAATGACAAGGAAACTCCATGTTGGACTGCACCAAATGAAGCTATAGCAATACTGTCACGAAAATAAGGTCTCGAAAGACCTCCCAATGAGAGTGACAAAATGTCTACCCCATCAGAAACAGCACTGTCAATAGCAGCCATTATATCAGAGTTAGAACACCCCAATGGCCAACATGCCTTATATGCTGCAATTCTTGATGAATATCTCATTCCACTGGCCGAGCCCTTTGCTAAGCCAAATAAGCTTGCTTTTTTGACAACATTTCCGCCTGCAGTTGAAGCAGTGTGAGTTCCATGTCCTTCGGAGTCACGAGGGGATCTATAATCCACTGTTTCATTGACTCTTCCGACAATGGCCTCATACCCTTGGGAAAACGATCTTGCACCAATAAGCTTTTTGTTACAATTTGATTGTGAGAACTTGGTGCCTTTTTCACAAGTGCCTTTCCAGTGAGATGGTACAGAGGACATTCCTTTGTCCCTGAAGCTAACATGTTCCGGCCAGACTCCAGTGTCAACAACACCAATGATCACATCCGAGGCCAAGTTGGGAGCACTCCAAAGTCCTTTGCCTTCGTGTAAGCCAAGAAACTGAGGAGTGTGTGTGGTGTGGAGAGTTAGAAGCTCATCGGGTGTGGCATATAAGAAACCATGAATTTGGCTCAAGGCTTTGAGCTGATTAGTTGAGAGTTTTGCTGCGAATCCCGAGATAGCAGTGTTGTAGATGTATAGAAGCTGAGGAGTCGTTGGTGCTTTGCCTCCTTCTTCTTCCTCTTCTTCTTGAGATGATAGTTCGGTAATGGAATCCATCACTTTTTTGTAGTGGTACTCTTGGTCTTTGTGATCAGTAGGGATTTTCTCCTTGTCCATGTGAACAATGTATGTATGTGTTTCCATCAGAGCAGTTCTAGTTGTAGCCATGAAAGCCAAGAACAACAAGAATGCTCTAATCATCACCATGTTACCTGTGAAATAGAGAAATAAACCAAGAAATGATAAGGACGATGAAGAAAACAACAGCCAACAATGCCAACAATGGATGAGACAGAATCAAAGAGTTGTTTGATTACAAGTAGGATCGCATTTTACCTCAAAGAGAATGAAATAGTATATTTGGGATGTACACTACCAGCTCAAAGAGCTTGTTTATATAGGAAAGAAAAGAAGCATATATTGAATAGGAAATGAAGCACCCTAAGATGACTTGAAGTTGACAGTTTGATATCTTTTCTGCTTATATAAGCGTGACATTCCAAAGTGCACGCCTTCAGTTGGATCAAATCTAGAAGGATTCTGATCAAATTGCTTTTAGAAGCTACGTACAGTAGAGAAGGCACCCGAAAATAGAAACATTGGCACTAATTAAAATGCAGGGAGTATGTACAGCTAGGTAGCAGCTTTGCAATGATATTTTGGTCCCCTGAAGCAAAGAGATGCTTTGTTGGTGGGTGAGAAAGTGAGCTTTGCACTATCAAGTTTCAATCATAGTGCTCCATGCCCATTTTGTGGTTTTTTCTCAAAGGAAATCATACACATGTTGGCGAAATGATTTGAAACCCATCTTTGGGGAGGATTGATCAATAGAGTGTAGACCAAAAGGGCACAAGACGTGAGCAATTGATAGTTCTTTTTGGTAGTTAGCACATGTACCCTCATCACCAAATTCTTCCTTGGAGTCCAATTCAAGGTATGGCAAATATCAAAGCCAGCAAGAAACCAGTACTAGTGGGATTGCATCATTGAAATGACAGCAACTGAATGCACTTATGTACACACATCTTAAAATTGACACACGTATCACATTTACAGATTACATATCTCACGCGAAGATAGTTTTTCGGGTAAAATGGAAACTCATGCTAGTTGCATAGGACCCCATCAAAAGAGAAAATATACCACTAATTATTTTTAGGTCAATATGCTCACCACATCTCGCAGAGGCGAGACCTAGCTATCGACATGTATGTGGGTCCCCCTCTGTAAAATGTGACCTCGGATGTGGTTCATTATAATGGAAAGTACTCATTGAAGGGAATTAGTCCATTAAACTGAATAGTTTTTAATGATCTAACTGAAAAACAGATCAATTATTTTGAAATCAAGCTCAAGGGAAAACTTGATCTGATGGTTGTTTTAAGGTGAAGTTATCAGTTCTTCTGAAGAATTACTATTTTGGACCATAGTACATGCACAGTTATACTCCCTTAAACAAGTACATAGTTTCTAAAAAAAAAACAAGTACATAGTTTACACTGAAGCAACTATCCCAAAGATTGGATTACTTAAGTAACCTACTACTGTAGTACATCCTCTTTAATTCCACTGATGAACTTAACTTTCAGATGACGAAAAACTACTTAATTTCCCCACTGGACTATGAACAACAATGGGACTCCTCACAGTGCAGTGTACCTAGAGATTTGCCATCCGATTGAGCCAGACACCATTTTCTTATATACTTTCCATCAGATTCGCCTTCACTTCAGCTTGGAAGCTCCTCTTTTGCAAAGCATGAGAGAAAGTCAGGCTCATGGAATTGACAGTGATTTCCACTCCCTTTAGTGCTCTGATGGTTTGGCTAAAACTTGAAATGTTAAACCGTGGATCATGATCCTCTGTTTGGCTAACATTCCTCCTTGTTTGTTCTCGACTTTTAATCCCAACCCATAAACATGAAGGATTATATGGCTCTGTTAACCCTTTATTACGTTGGTTAACAGAGCCAACCCATATATGTCTAATAAAGATCAAATGTCTTTGTTCTCTGTTAACCCGATCAGTACTTGAATTTAATTCATTAACTAGGCAAGTTATATAAATATTTTTCTGAATATAACTTAAATCAAAACAAAGAGTATTTGTATTTAAATGTGAATTATCTGAAGTAATATTATTATTTTCAAAAAAAAAAAAAAAATTGTCGGTGGGCCCCAAAGTTACCGTTGGGCACAGCGGTGACTCATGAAACTTGAGGGGCAAGGTTTCAACCCAATTCCAATTAGGAAACAGCTGCTAGGTTTCATCCCTATTTCAATTAGGGTTTATTTACACTCTGACATGTATATGTGAATCATAGTTGGTGAATATGAAAACACACTTTTTTGTATTACTGATCGATCTCTGTGTAATGATTTACATTCATGTATTTGATTTGAACACATATTCATCTCTAATTATTGTGATCAAGGCTTGTGGTAGTCTGAATACTGTATGTGTGTTTAACAAGTTCATGGGTCTTTTTGAGGTGAAGATGGTACTTCTTTACTTTGAAACATAGACACAGCTTACAAACTTTACATTGAAGCAACTGAAACCCAAAGTTGGACTAATTATGTATTCATGTTTTGACAATTCAAAAGCATATGAGTAACCAATACACATTCTCTTTAATTCCACAGATGAACTTAACTTTCAGATGATGAGAAACTACTTAATTTCCTGGACTGTAAACCACAATGGGACTCCTCACAGTGTACCTAGAGCTTTTCCATCCAAGTGAGCCAGACACCATTTGCATACTGTCCATCGGATTCGCCTTCACCTCAACTTGGAAACTTCTCTTTTGCAAAGTATGAGAGAAAGTCAGGCTCATGGGTTTCACAGTGATTTCTACTCCCTTTGGTGCTCTAATGGTGGCATTGTATGTGGAACTAGCAGGACCGACATTAGTGACAGTTCTTCTGAAAACAGCTACTGTTGGTTGCTTGCTGTTTTTCAAGCTGAGCTGCATAGTGGGATAGTTGAGAACATCGTAGCCGAGTCCAGGAATCAATGAGGAGCAGTTTATGGACTTTGAGCCAACTAATGGGGCTAATGAGGAGCCACTATATCCTTCATGGCATAGGAACTGAATGTATGACATTTCATCCATGTCATAGATTAAGCCTGGATTGACAGCTTTTTTCGGGTTCACTTGACCAACACCATAGGCGAATTCTGCTTCTGCGTTCACTCTTTGGCTCATCGGTGTTGCTGATAAAGAGTTTATGATTCTAATGAGATTGTAAGCAATATGAATTTAAACATAAGTGAAGTACCATGAGTAAGGATTCGAAAAGATACTTCAAGATGTAACAATGCAAAAAGTGTTTTTATCTTCGCAAACATTCTTATATAAATAGGTCAATATGCTTTTGGAGTTGCAGAAGCCCTTGGAAGCACTTACTGGAGAAGCATATGTTAGGTGCTTCCTTATGGAGCTTTTCCAAGGTGAAAATTTTAGAAACAATTGAGTGTTTAATAAGCTGACAAAGCACTGATGATGAGTAACACTATGCACTGAAGCCAGTACTCGAATAGGTCAGTATCGTTTGAAAAATGTGACTGCCTGTAGCACTTCTATTAGAAGCAAATATTAGGAAACCCAATTTCTTTCTACATTTTCAACTTGAGCCACTATTAAGGTGCTTCTCTCAGAAGCACTTAAACTTCTTTTGTTTTTCTCAACAAACAATATTTGCCAATTACCGGTGCATACATTGTAATAAGTAAACACTACTCGTTATCTGAAAGCAAAGCAAACTGCATGTTTCAGGCTATACCCGAGAAGAATTGTAAAATGCGTATGAATTGTATACCTGTGGTCATGATGGCAGATTTTATTGCAGCTTGAGACCAACTCGGGTGAAACGACTTAACATATGCTGCTACACCAGCAACATGTGGACATGCCATTGAAGTTCCAGACATGAGTGTGAATTCCGAGTATTGAGTGTCACCATCCAACCCAGTAAGTGACTTCAATAGAGTGTAAGATGCCAAAATATCAATTCCAGGTGCTGCAATATCAGGCTGCATCATAATAGCTTTAGTTTCGAGCTGAACTTACTAATGTGACGGTAAAGGTAAAAAAAAAATGATCAAGACTAAACCTTGAGAAGGTGTTCTGACCCTGGGTTTGGACCCCGGGATGAAAATGAAGCAACATATGGAGCGCGTTTTTGTGCTTCTTGCGACTTAAATATAACTGCTGATGGTGATCTACATGAAAAAGGGTAATTGCTTACTTGGTGAAAATATGAAACATCTGATAATATGATGAGTCATATGTTATTGTTCGATTCCTACCTTGTGGAATGTATATAGGTATCAATGCTTTCGCCAACTGTAGAGTTAACCATGGTTCCTGGTGCCATGAATATTTGAGCAGCATCTAGAAATTGATCATTTTCAACAATGGTGCCAACTCCACCATTTCCTTTAATAACAGAATCTGTACCCCAAGATCCAAATTGGCAGAACACAATCTTTCCCTTTACTTTTTTAGGGTCTAATGAGCCGTGAAGACAGTACCTGGTATACATGACATTAAAACTCTAATTATCTGTCTTGTGAGATTTGTTTTACTTGTTATTCTTGATAGCTGAGTGATCAAAGTGATGATATATACCTTGCATTTACTTTGCTTTCTGAGCTTTGTGCTACATCAAGTCCACTAACAAGAGGGTACAATTTCTTCTTTGGATTGAATGTACTCACTCCAACCCCCTGCATATAACATAGACATCTAATTAAACACAGCCAGGTAAAATCCATGGAATATTGAAAATTTGACATCTGTACCCTCTGAAAGAATTTTATCCCTGGCCTTCTTTCACCTTTACTAGTTTATATAAATTTGGAGGTCCTAAATAAGGAGGATTCAAGCAGAACTGAAAAGGGTTCAAGCACTTCTTGAAGGGTATATGAAATACAAATGACTAGTTCTGGAAATCTTGAAAAGTAAATATGGGTTTTTAGCAACCAAACTCTGAGACTGCTGGACAAACAACTTCTGAACAATAGGAAGGGGGGAGCATTTGTTGGTCTGATCCAAATTTTCACTATATTCACGATTTAACATGCCGATTAGTACTTTTGGTAAACAATGTTGATGCTTTTAGTTCAATCCATTAACACTTTCAGTAAAACAATTAGTACTTGTAGTTCAACATGTTAGTACCTATGATCTCTCAGTACTGTGGAACACTAGAATTTAAAAAATAAAAATAACTGGCTATTATTTGAGAACAACATAATGATGATGGAAAACTGTAAATCATTGCAGCAAAAATACTTACTAGGATATCCTTCCCATTGCCCAAATGAACTCTGCTAATGAACTGCCTATCAATGCCACTAGCTGCCACAGTTACCAACCATGGTGCATGGTTAACAATACTCCCCAAACTTGGTCCATCATTTCCAGCTGAGGCCACAGTAATGATGCCCTTCTTCATGGCATGAAATGCACCAACTGCTATACTATCTGAACCATAACTGGGTCCCCCTCCACCAATGGAAATCGATATGATATCCACGCCATCGTGTATGGCAGCATCATACGCAGCAAGGATGTCCATGTCAGAGCAGCCAAAACTAACCCAGCATACTTTGTACATGGACACCCTAGCCGATGGCACTGCCCCTCGTGCAGTGCCCTTAGCGAGGCCATAGAGGTTGGCATTCTCAACTAGGTTGCCAGCTAAGGTCGATGAGGTGTGAGTTCCATGTCCGTCCACGTCCACTGGAGATAAGATGTCAGCTGGGTCTGGAGTGCCATCAAGCTTGAAGTATCTAGCCCCTATGATTTTGCTACAAATAACATAGCATGCATGAGTATAGCATTATTTATCATTTAACTGTTAGTGAGCAGCATTGCTATCCACAATAGTAGATGAGGTTTTGAGTTCTAGTTTCCTTCACTATGATAAAACAAAGAAAAACAAAACTGCATATTAGAGATATAAGTCATACAACAACATTTAAGAGGAAAATAATACGTAGGTGTCAATATTGATATTGGTGATTGTTGAGGACATGTTTCACAGTCTGTTCACATCAAAAACTGAAAAGAAAAATTAAACAAATTCAAGGTACTTTTATTTGTTGAAAGTAATATGCAAGAGAAAGACCAAATTAAGTGACTAATAAGTGATGACAAATGCTCTCATCTTCCATTTTCTTTTGCTGTAAAAGAAAAGCACATAAAATTGGCTTTTGTCTGAAAACATGTTTTGGTGTAATTTTGCAAATTTTCACCAAAATTAATGTAAATTAGCAACAATATATTTATCCAGAGGACAGAAGTGTTCTTGAAAGTTTACTTGTTGCATCCTGAGAAATTAGCAAACTGTCCACAAGTTCCTTTCCATTTTGCTGGTGGAGGACCAAAGCCTTCATCCTTAAAGCTTTGGGACTCTGGAGTAATTCCTAATACAAGATTGTATAACAACATAGAAGCATACATAAGTTCTATATAGAAAAACTGAAGCAAGAAAAAAAAATGGTAATTAACCAAGCAGGAATTAGATGTCAGCTTTTCAGTTACCTGTATCAAAGAGACCAACAACAATATCACCTTCACTTTTTAAATTTCTTCTAGCATTTAATGGTAAACCAATGAAGTTCCATGACCTTGTTGTGTGCAGCTTGTGATACCTATTTGGAATCACAGAGAGAACTTGATCCATTCCTACACATATACATAGACAAGACTCAAATTAATCAGAGAAATGCTCTTTCGCCATACCATCTGTCATGTTACCACAACAACTTAAATGCGACGCGGTGTGCATCAAACTGACATATAGTAATTTACTTGATAGATTTTTGGCTTCGTCAGTAGAAAGCTTAGCAGCAAATGCATTGAAGCTCTTGGTATAGCTATACACCATGGACTCTGCAGCATCAGAATAGCTGCACAGACATCAATATATTCTTCAACTTTTGTAGTGCCTTTGTCTAATAAGGGAAAGAGGAAGTATTTAAGTACTAACCTTCCTGTTACAGATAAGAGGACATTCATATGTGTTTGAGCTGCAGAGTATTCATGATTCGCAGGATGATCTCCCAAGTATACAATGTAGAACTTCTGCGTAATATTTTTATAACCATGATTAGAAATGTCAAACAAGTATAACAGTAATTATAACATTAGAGATTTTGTACCTTTTGGTCTTGCTCATCTCCTTTGACACAAACAAGGGCTATTAGGATCAAATGGAAAAGAAGAAGGGAATGCAAGCTGAGTCTCATACTTCAAAAAATGAAGGTGTATTTTAGATAGCTCTACACTTGATCTCACCAATTATATAAGTGTATACATAACAACCTAACAAGGAAAAAGTTGCATAGTTATGATAAGATTAAGAAGCTTGAACTTAACTTGTTTTTGGGAACCTTAAAAGTAAGAGAACAGAAATTCTGGCTGCCTATACTCATATGTTGTGCCAGTCAATGTCATGTGTAGGCTAGGCAGGATTGCTTCTTTTGGAGAAACTTAATTGATGAAAATATCAGTTTCCTATGTGTTTTTAACACATTCTGAATAAGGTTTATGACAGTTTACACTAGTCCATTCTGAAGAATGCCATACATGATCAAATGGGTGGCTTAACCAATTTAATGTTTCTTACATAGAGTAACTACAGATGCATACAAGTTCGAGATAAAATCGAGCCAGTAGTCTACCACTGAGTAATAGGGGGATACATTAATGTATTATAGACGAACCCAAGAACCATTATTCATGGCATTAGAAAAACTTGAGCTCTAAAACAATATTCAAGGTAAAACGAAAACTAGTTTCCAACACCAAAAAAATGCAAGATTTGGCTTGTCTAACATTATTTCTTAAATGCCTTTTTCATTAATATGAATTGATATAACCAATTTAATCAGATTATGATGTGCATAAATTCAATTTTGTCACAGCTGGTATGATTTGCAAGAGAACTAATTACAAAGCTAAAGAAATTTATGATTACGAAAACAAAGGGCAGAGTTTTTAATAAATGATGAAATGATCACTTTCAAACTCAGAGCAGTGGCTTGGAAACAAAGAGGCTAGCTATTATAACCCTTCACTTGAATTCCAATTCAAGCAAAAAGGACCCTTGTTGTTCTCTATGGGATGACTTAATTAGCTTCTTAGAGTCTTTGAACAACGATGGTTTAACTTACCAAATTATCAAGCTTTTCCTAGAAATGCTTCACCCCATTTTTGGGAAGATTGTAGTGTAAACTTATAGCTACGAGCATGTCTTTTTTTTTGGTCGATACTACGAGCATGTCTACTATATAACCAAAACCAGTATGCATTGATACAAGGAATAGATTTATGATGAATGAAGTAAGAACTTTGGCATGTAGTAATGAGTTGATGCCACTAACTGTGTTTGGAACTAAGATGATCGGAAAAGGTGGTACCTAAATTTGTTATCTTCATGAACTGAATTCTGATAAAATTATAATTGGGATGGATGATGGACGGAAATTGACGGACTTTTAGCATTGCGATCTTTATATTGTATGTAGACTAAGGCTAAATCATTGTGCTGCAGAACTCCAAGCCTTAATTCTTGGTTTGGAAACAATGCTGGAACGACCGTCTTGTGTTGAGACAGACTGCCAGCTTGAAGCAGTTAAGATGGTAAATGGGGATGAGGACGGCTTTGCCTTTGTTCATGAAGTGGTTTTGGTTGAAAGAGTTAAAACATTATTACTGTTGCATGGCTTACAAGGTATCTATCATGATCCTCGAAGTGCAAATGGTTGTGCACATATCGTTGCATCTAGTGTAGCTAGCCTGGTTTGGCCTGACTGGCTTATGGATATCACTAATGTTGACAGACCCGTAACTACATCTAAAAATAGGTAAGCGAGTGGGACTTTCTTGTCTTCCATCGATAATTTCTCCGTTTTGTAATTTTTCATTCTTTGATAAAAGTATTTCCCACCATTCTCAAAAAAAAACAAATTGCCGATTGAAAACTTTTATCAGAAAATACAAAAAATTTGGTTTATAATAAAGCGTGTGGCCGAAGGTTTGAAGCGGAGCACGGGGTAATTTGTTATAATATTCACAACGTATAAGTTTATTATGGTGTTTAAGATGTAGTCATATACATCTCAATAACATGATATAAATTTAGATATTGTTGAAGGAAAAACGTATTATGTGCCTTCGTCAATGTAACGGACGATAGATAATTATGTAGTCATTATCGTCATTAATGTATTTCCTATTACCGTTGTAATACTCACCCTATATAAAGGGGATTATCAATGAAATGAGTAGACCAATTTCTATTTTCCTACAACACGTTATCAGCACTTTGCTTTAGCCAGAGAGAAAAAAAAAGAAAAAAACCCTAGGTTTTGACCCTAAAAAATTCACCGCCGGCTACAGAGAAGAGCCCCCAGAAATCCCCTTCTGCCGACAACCACTTTGTCGGCAACGAAGGCCAAAGCTGGTTTCTGGCGACAATTCGTCGTTGGAAAAGAAAAAAAAACTCAGGTCACATTCTGCCGACGACAGGATTGTCGGCAGAGTAGTGAAAAATATCATGGCACCCTGAAAATTGCTCTGGGCACCCATGGCGAGTCCAGATCGGCGTCAACCAAACCGATACCAGCAGCCCCGTCCAAGGGTGACACCCCTTCTCCGATCGGCATCTGCTCATCTGATCGCTTCGCCGATAGCCGCCAAGCTAGCCCCGCGCCACCGTCGCCTAGCGCCTGAAGCCCGAAGACGACCCGGATCCACGCGCCTAACCATCGATGAAGCCCCGAACCCGGGCTCGATCCGCTCCAGATGGACACCGTGGCAGTGCTTCGTCCCCGATCCAGCTCCTGCCGATGATCAAGCATGCTCCGATCGGGCTCCGATCCAGACGAACCTCGAGCACAATCCCGCGCCGCCGCCTGCCTAGCCGATTCGTCCTTGCCGTCGCCTGGACGAGATCTGCGGAAGAAGAAGAAAAAAAAATATTTCGACCCGAATTTTTGGGCCTGATCCGACCCGGACCTGTTGGGCCTGACCCGGATCTGAGTGACCCGACCCACGAAAAAAAACAGAATTTTCTTTTTGGGATAAAATTTGAAGGTAATTTTAAAATTACCGCATAGTAATTCTTATTTACTGTGACTATTTACTGTTTTATTAATTTAATGGTAAATATTAAATTATTTAATTGATATAGTAAATGTATGATTAAAGTGACTAATCATATGAATATTTTTTTTATGTGACATATCAATTTAATGATGCGGCGATGAATATGCGACGACAAATTTGGAGTCGGAGATCGAGCAATCGATTCATATGCAGTTTATTTGGCAAACTTACAAGTAATATTTACATTGACGCTCTGTTTTCATTATATTTTGTTTCAGTTATTTATATGATATAATGCTCTATTAAATTTGATTGCATTAGTATTTTATATAAATGAGAAACATGAAGCGTTATATGTTTATTTTATTAGTGTTAAATAATTGTTTTATTTAACATATTATTTAGTTTGAACATTGCCCTGATAATGTAATTTCATGAGCTTTGTAATATAAAGAAAAAGTGACAAACCTATATTGTGAAAAAGCATTTTCACGAAGTAAGAAAAATATGACCATTACAAATTTCGGTCTTGAGATCCAATTTTTATTTCTTGAAAAAATTTTCAAGATGGATATCTTATTAATTGTGTAGAAAGAAACGATAATAGAATTTCATTAGCTTCACATGCAATGAAAATAGAGAAAATTTTATTCTGATAACGAAATTTCACGAAGCATCGGATTTACCATAATGTATATTGGTTTATATTAGTCGTCGTGCATGTCATTTAGACCACGAAATTAATACATTTTATTCTTCCTATATTTTACAGATGGTTTAACCATCACAGTTTGACTTTGACACATTGGACTCTGAAGAACATGAGTACCAAATTCCCCTATTGAGCCAATTAAGGCTCGAGCATGGTATATTTATGCAAACTGCTTTATGTAAATAGCTAAGAAATAATTATAATATCTTCAATGACAATGTAAGGTCTGAGAAAAATAAATTTCCTGAAAAAAAATTATGCAAAGTAATGCAACAACCCTAAATCAAAAGGCAATGACGATGTAAGGTCTTAGAAAAATATATATATATTCTTGAACAAATTGGGTAAAGTAATGCAACGACCCTAAAACAAAGGGTAATTACCATGGACGTAAAATTCATATAATCATCCAAAAGTAAGTGGAAACAATGTAACATTTAAAAGATCACATAGGGTACATGTCATGTGCAGTGAAGCACTCTGTCATTGTTGTAATTCAATGAACTATTGATACGTACATTATAAGCTAGCAAAGAATTAGCTACGACTTTCAATAAATATGAAGAATCATATGAGTACGCTGATTTTGGAAAAGTATCTTCAATATCCAACAATAAACATTGAAAATGAGTTTACAACTAAAAACATAACATCTGAGAAGAATATGTTAAATGACAAATCTCATCATTGCAGCTATTAAAAGAGCAAAAAGGATCTGGCTCAATCCAAGATAGACTTTGATTAGTCTACTTTAAAAATTTTAAGATATCCTTATAAAAGCTATTACGCCTAAATACGACTTTTGGTCCTAAATTAGACTTTTGGTCTTAAAGTTTCTCTCTCTAAATTGGACAAGGCTAAATGTAATCGTTGGCACGTTAATTTTTGAAATTTTCTCTAAAGGAATTGAGATTATTCAAATTTTATTCATAATATACATGATTCAATTTTCTACATCTAACTTTGCAAAATATTACATAAAGTAAAACAACATATCATAATATAGGCATGACACAAAGAACTGTGTGCAAAGACATAATATAGGCATGACACAACGAACTGTGGGCAAACAAACGCACCATGTGATCCCTAGAATAATAGTACTGAAGGACAATGATACTAATATATCACAAAAATAGCACAATAGTACTGAAGAACTGTAGTACTATAATGAAAGTGATAAGGATCTAAATATCTGTTCCTTTGGGATTCATAATGCACTTGCCTAACTGGGATTACAATACCTTTTTATTACAATCCCCATCGATTTACTCTAAAGAACTTGAGTTACGTTTCGATGTATATATTGAGCATATGTCAAATTGACAATTTATGCGATAAAAGAAAATTGAATTTATTCCACATTTTAAAGAAATTTCTGCCACGATGTTCATGTAATAAGACATAGATGAGAATTTCATCTGAGCTCCTTTGCATTACCTCTAATGACTGCGGATGTAAACGAGTATTAGAGTAGTTTATATGTCAACTTAGTGGGTTATATGTAACCGCTAATTGAACCCAAAGTCAAAAGAAAATGATATTTTTGGAAATCTGACATACATTGGCTTTGATCTGGTGATCCGAACATTAAAGAAATTACTATGGACACCCATATTTTGGATGAATAGAAGCAAACACCAGAAGAATATGGTTCACACACGAAACTGAGGACAATCAAAGAACATTTTATCCTCAAATATTATTTCGATACAATCCATGTAGGGTTGAAGACGTATGTTCAAACCCTAGATTCCACCGCCCCCCTAAGGTGGCATTATGATTGATGCACAAAGTACATGCACTTATATCCTATTATGCTTCTGACATCCATCGTGATTTTTTGAATAAAAGTATATCATTCAAAGCCAACTCGTAAAATTTATGATTGACACCATCATATGCAAATGACACATGTATTCTCATTCTTATATTGAATTCAAAGAGGATTCAGTGGATTGATTCAACCAACTTGCGGACACCTTAGATATTTTATGGTGTTGGTTGTTGTGTCGACACGCTGGTCACGTGTCATGACACCATCCACAATTAAAATTTATGCTGCTTATGCTAGAAAGTCAAAGCACCTAGGCCGGGTTAATTTCCGTAGGCGCAATGATTTTATAGCTTATTATATGGGATCTGTAATGGGCATCATATTCATATATAAAAACCCAATTGGTCTCACGGAAAACGACTACAGTAATAGTCTTAATATTGGTAAAGCACACAAATATTTCCGTTTTGGGTTATGCAATTTTTGCATGCAGCGTTACTTATTCATCTATGACAACATCATTGAACCAATTTACACCATAGCTAGTGACTATGTGTGAGGATTTTAAAGGATATCAAACGAACTTGTAATCCTTGAACTCTTTTGGATTGACACGGATCTACAATCCTTGAGTTCCATTAAATGTTTTATGTGCCAAAATTGCGCCGCCACAGCGCACAATGATGGGTTACTTGAGATGAATAAATATTTATGCTGGATATGAACTTCTAGCTATAGTCCGCTATGTCGAAACCTTGACAGGCGATCTCCTCACCGCTAGATTTGCGGTGTGTCACTTTGATGAGACAGTCTTCCCGTCGTTAGGGGGAGATAAGAACAAGTATGTTCAAGTGGAACGACAGGAATTGTCGTTGTTTCTGCCTAAACCCGGGGGTCTTGGTAGATACTTGATGAATCCAACTCGATCTCCTGCAATCCTGCTTACTAAGGGGAATACCGGGCGGGCCGGCCTTCACCTCTCCGATGCCTAAGTTAGTATAGTTGGAATATATATAACCTGGGCACGTATGTAAGCAGGGAGGGAGACAAGTTACCTATTTATGGTGGTAGTCGAGGCCCATATATAGGTGGTTGAGGGTGAGGGCTGGCCTTGCCTTTCGATGTGGGACTGGTTCCCTTCTGTTTGGATATTCTGGTGCCCTCTTTGGCAGGCAGGCGCCCCTGGTCCCAGGACCCTTGGAGGCAGGATAGACCGCTGGGCCCCGAGGCCTGGTGCTGGTGCTCCGATCCTGAGTCCTGGGCCGGGCCCTGGTGTACTTGCCGCGGGTCTGTGGGCTTGCTGTAGCCCCTCTGCGGCTACTGTCAACAAGTCCCCCAAGTTCCCGGTCAAGTGCAATCTTGAATGGGGACTTATCTGTCTTGCTCTTGTCCCGCAGACCCGCGGGGTTACCAACCTATAGGTCCCCAGTCCCCCAAGTCCGCGTTAAAGATTGGGCGTGACCGAGGTGAGTACCTGTTACTGATGGCAAGAAATAATTTATAAGCATGTTGGGTAATGTAAAACAGGATTGTGCTCGAGTGGTAGAGCATGGAACGGGGTGGAAACCCGAAGAGTGTATGAGATGATGCCATGCGATAGATGGTGCATGGAATGATGATGATGAGGCGTTGAAATCCGCCATGCGAGAGATTAATGCATGGAATGATGGTGATGAGGCGTTGAAATCCGCCATGCAAGAGATTAATGCACGGAATTCTGATTGGGTCTGCTGCCCTTCGGAGCTCACTGGTCCCGAACTGGGCATCCTGCCAAATCAGAACGGAGCGGTGCAAACTGGGCCAGAACCGGTTGTTCTGCCAAATCAGAACGGAGCGGTGCCAACTGGGCCAGAACCGGGCGTTCTGCCAAACTAGAACGGAGCGGTGCAAACATTTGCTAGTTCTTCTCAGCTTTGTGTTTAAATAAGCGATGAGGTAGATGTGCAGGTTTGTTAGCCTGCGGGGAGACTTGTTCTGTGTTTAGAGATACAATCTGCCCGGTGGGATGGTGTAGAGATAACGAGTCTCCCCCATGTGTTCCCAAAGGTATCGCAGTTCAGTGCGATGCAGGGTTTTTATCCTGCTGGACAGTATCGCGGTTCAATGCGACGCAGGGTTTTTATCCTGCTGGACAAGGGTACATGTGTTAGATGTAGACTCGCCCGGTTTGTAAAGCCCATGCGTTTGCCATGGAGGCGGGCGGACTCGACGGGTGACATGCCTATCGAAACGAGTCCCCCTGTGAAAAAGCCATGGGTCCGGATGTTTATGTTTCCGGAAAGTACTCTCAACCTGGTGGGACATGACGGAATCGATGAGGTGGGCCTCGCCCGGGCGTTCTGCCATATCGAAACGAGGTCGTTGGTGTAAATGCGGGGGAAGATGCCATGGAGCCGGTTGAATAATCATAACCGCGGACTACCATGGTACCGGGCGGGACTCGCGCGGGTAACATGCCATATCGGTGCGAGGTCCTGCTCAAACCCGGATAGATGCTCTTGAAGCGGTTGGATCAGCATAACTGGTGAGAGGTCTTCCTAAGCGGTTTGAATTGCAATGATGATGGCGTGCAACCGTGGAATCTGGGGAAGCGTAGGGGAGCGTGACTCCCTGGCTCCTGCTCCTACCTTCCTGTCGCCAGCGTGTGGGACAGGTGGCTGACATGCATTTAAGGAGGGAGTCCATCAGTCCCGTCAGTTATGATGGCGTGGGCAGTTTTACCAATGCTGGGACACGTGCCGTCAGGGGACGGTTTTGTGATGGAGGGCCTGGATTCGCAGGCGTTTGATTTGTTCTGATTGTGTTTTTTGGAGGGATTCCTAAATGCCTAGGGCACCGGTCTCCTCTATAAATAGGTCTCTTCTGCTCTTCTTTCTACCTTTGCTTCTTGTACGTTTTTAAGAGACCGAGAGAGAAAAAAAAGGAGGTGGTCCGGCGAGAAGAAAACCCTAAGTTCCTTGCCCCAAGAGATCCGTTGTTTGAAGCGCTCCCAAGCCTCCTTTTACCATTGCTCGTTGCTTTCGCTGGGCGGATTGTCCTCGGCTGAGCATACTAATCGGTAAGTTGTGTTCTTTGCCCCGGTGTGTCTTGGTTTTTTTTGATTTGTTGTTCGGCGGGGGGGGGGGGAGGGATCTTTGTCGCTGACTGGGTTGCTCAGCGGCAAACTTTTTGGGGGGGAGGCCGTTGAAGGTGGTGTTGTAGTCTGTTGCTGACGAGCGTTAGGGTTTTGCTTTTCTGCCCCTAGATTAAGATGTACACTTCGAGTTCGGAGGAGGCTTCTGAATCTGCCGCAAGAGGTCCTGTGGTGGATGATGTGGAGAGGATGCAGGACTGGCTCGATTCTGAAGCCCCGGAGCAAGAAGCCGCGGACCGCTCCGGGAGCGGTGCCTCGTCCACGTCCTCGGATTCCGGGTCAGATTCCTCGGAAGCTGAGATACCGCACGGGGTGCGAGTGGCCGGTGCGCACGCTGAAAGCTACACGCTTGGCAGGGGAAGAACTGCCGTGGTGTGTGACGAACCGGAGGAGAGCCTGACTCCCGCGGAGATCGCTGTGTTTCGGGAAACGTGGGGTATCCCGGACGATATCTTTTTGCGTCCACTGAACCCTGGAGAGTCGGCCTGTAACCCGGAGGAGGGTTGGGTTGCCGTGCATCCGGACCAGTTCCGGCACGGGATGTCGCTACCGCTGCCTGACTTTGTGCAGTATATTCTGAGTGCCCTGCCAGCGTCGCCCGCGCAGCTGCCCGGTCTTCAATGGAGGCGGCTACTAAGCCTAGGCTGCCTATACGACTTGTCCGGAATGAGTATGCCTACGATCAATGAATTCCGGGCGCTGTATAGGTTGTCCTACTCGAGGAAAACGGGGTCCAAAGGCTGCTTATCCTTCAACTCCCGCAACAATCAAGCGGTTATCACCACTATGCCTTCATGGGTAGACAACAGCTGGAGAAAGAAGGTGGTGATGGCTGGCGGGGCTTGGCAGGTGAAGAGGAGGAGGTACCGGGTGCCTGGCGCCTTCCAGCCCATAGGCGACCAGTCGTTCCAGCTGTCCGAGTTGGAGCAGGAGAGGGTCTTGACTATTCTCGGCTGCTGGGACCACCTGGAGCGAAGTTCGTACAACTTCATCCGGCGAGAAGTGCTGGAACACTGTGGGCTTGGGCGGGATCCCGGTGGGTAACAAACCCTAGCGGTGGGACTTGTGCTAGATTTTGCTCAACAATTTAACGTTTCTCTTTGTCCTGCAGGTGCGTCAACCCGGGCGGTGATCAAGCCCGAAAACACTCTTTCGATGGACGGGGAAGATCTCCTGAAGCATCTTACGGAGAAAGGTGCGAGCGTGGCCCGGTCCTCGGTGGAAGCGGACGGGCGGGTTACGTTGCATGCGGAGCCCCAGGCCCGGGATCTGGACGAATCGTCCTACGTGCCGGAGCGAGTGAAGACCCATCACTCTGTGGCAGCAGCGGTGCCAGGGAAGGGCAAGAGCACCGGGGGACCGGTGCGGGTTCCTGGGGGAGAAAACAGGGTCCCCAACCGTGCGGCGAGCCTGGGTATCGCTGCTTTTGTTCCTCGTGCAAGCGCACGTGCCGCCGCTCCCGAAGGGCGGGGAGAGAAGCGGAAAGGGCCGGAGGGTCCGTCCCCTTTGCTGGTGACGCTAACTGGCGGATCATCCCGGGAGGTCCTGGCGAAGCGGGTCAGGACAACCAGCAGCGTAACATCCCATGCTGGGGAGGGAGCCGGAGCGGCCCGCCAGAGCAGTCCTGCGCCTGCGGAGGTGGGTATGGGAAGTCCGGACAATACTCTCGTTCGGCAGATGATGGCGGACCTGGCCAACTTCGGCCTGGACAGGCCCGGGGTTGATGGCGTGCTGGCGGGTGGCAACCGGCCAAAATGCAAGGAATCCATCTTCCGGGTAAGTACCGCATGGTACCACCGTATTGCTTATATCCTGCCTTCTTTCTTTGCCACTTGACTGCCTTTACTGTCCTGTAGCTGCTCTACCACCTGTACCAGTCGGATGCAAGTGAGGAGCTCCCGGTGCTGAAGAGGCAGATAGCTGCGCTATCCAGGTCTCAGAAGCTTCTGGAGGTGGAGAAGTCCCGCTCGGATCGGGAGAAGGCCAGGGCGGAGGAGAGAGCCAAGAAGATGGAGGAAAAGGCCAGGAAGATGGAGGAGAGGGCCCGGGATCTGGAGGAGCAGAACCGGAGCATGGAGAGGGAGCGGGAGCGGGCTGACGCTGAGAGGGCCGAGCTGGAGGCCAAGATAGACGAGCTCCAGGCGCGTGCCGCCGCCGCTGCTGCTGGCGGAGATGATCCGGGACAGTTCGACCGGTTCGTTCTTCAATACGAGGAGAGCAATCGGTTCCTGGACTGCCTGGAGAAGGCCCGGGAGGAAGGCATCTCGGATGCCTACACGGAATGGGCGGCGAAGGGGTGGTTAAATACTTCCCTGATGCCTGGTACCTCTGCCGAAGGAAATGCTCCTGTGGAGCCGGTCATCCAGCAGCTGGCGGTGGAGAAACAGTCAGGAGCAGAACATCGCTCGCACTTGGATTCTTTTACCAACAGTGCCGAACCTGCCGGAGCTGAGGTCGACGACGAAGCCACCGCTGGAGATGCGGCTCCATAGGATGTTTTTCTCGCTTTTGCTTGTAAAAGAAACTCTCCGGAGCGGTTTACTTTTTGGATACTTTAACTATGAATATATATATCTGAGCTTGCGGGGCCAGAGTTTTCAAAAGTAGTTTGCATATATTTGATCTTTACAATCGGTTGAACCGGCGATATGCCAAACTAGCCGCCTGGACCCAGCGGGTTTACCAGGCCGGGTTACCCTCCCGGTCGGGGCCTGCTCCTGTCTCCCCTACATATCTCTGGAGCTGGCCGCTGTCAATCAAGCCCTGCACTGCAGTCTTGAGGGCGAAGCACTGGTTCGTCCGATGAGTTGCCTCATCGTGGTACGAGCAGTACTTGCCTGTCTGCGCCGTCGTGAGCTTCCCCTTGGGGTACCTTCTCTGGGGCGGTGGGGCAATGACGTCCGCATTCTCCAGCAGGATGTCCTCATATGATGCGGTGAGAGTGGAGAAGACTTCTTGATTAGCCGGGGGTGCTGGCATAATTGCCAGGGGGCGCTCTTGGTGGTACGGTGCAGGTTTGTTCTCGGTCCGAGGCTGGGGCCTGTCAGAGAAGGGTCTCTGCTGTCGCTGCGGCCAGGTCTTGCCGTTGTTGTTGTTGTTCCGGCCGGGTCGGCGACTCCCGTGCTCGGCCCGCTGGCCGGGTTTGTTCTCGTGACTGCGCGGGGGATCCTCTACCCGGGGATGGTCCAAAGACTGCTCATCCCGCTTCCTCTTCAGCAGGTGGTTCCCGTAGGTCTCATGATCAGCCTGGGCATGCCGGATGGCCATAGCCATCAGCTCGTCGTAGCCCTGAGGGAGTTCTACCCTGACGGCGTAGGAAAACTTCCCTGCCCGAAGCCCCTGCTTGAATGCCATCTCGGCGATGCCTTTGTCCAAGTTCCGAACTCCGGCCGTGGCCGTCTGCCACCGGTTGACAAAGGTTCTCAACTCTTCCCCGGGGGCTTGGATGCAGTTGAAGAGGACGGTGGACGTCCGCGCTCCCTCGACTCGGAGGATGAAGCGGCCTACGAACCGGTCAGCCAGCTGTTCGAATGCCTCGATTGAATTCGCAGGAAGCTCGTAGAACCAACTGAGCGCTTCTCCGGACAGGGTCTCCTGGAAGATGTTGCAACAGATTGCATCGGAGTAACCCTTGGCGCAGGTCTGGGATCGGAAGCTGTCCAGATGCTGATACGGGCAACCGGACCCGGAATAGGTGAGCTTGAGGGACTTCTGGTTGCCAGATCTCCCCGACTCTATGACTCGGTGTGAAAAGGGGCCCATGCGCTCGTTGAACCGGGCGCCTTCCAATGGCCGGGCCGCTCTCCTCTCGTTTGCCTCCATCTGGGCCTTCAGATCCGACACGGTGCTGGCTAGCAGTTGCAGCGCCCGGGCGGTTGGAGTATCCACTTCACCCACGGACGAAGTGTGCGGCTGGTGGGAGGCGGGCGTGCTCTTCGGCAGGTCCTCGCCGGCTCGTGACTTCTCCCGCATAGGCTCGCTGGATCGGGCGCCCGAAGATTGTCCAGCCTCTAGCCGCCGGGGTTGGAATAGCAGGGGTGCGGCTTGTGCCTCGGCCATGGCAGCACTGCGCTGCTGCCCCCTCTCTAGGGCGGCTACCAGGGCGGTGTTTACTGCCTCTATCTCTTCGTATCGGGCCTGGGACTTGGCTCGGTCCCGGTCGTTCTCCTCTCTGAGACGACTAACTTCCGCGGCCATTGCCCGTACCTTTCCCGCCAAGCCGTCATGGTCGGGGCTGTACGTGGGGTCTTGATCCTGGCTCTCAGACTGATCACTCGGATCATCCGAGAACGTCAGGGATAGGCCACGAAGCACTGGGCTGCCTTCGTCCTCTATCGGGTCTTTCCCGTGCGAGCTCTCGTGGCGGGGCTCTGGATCCCCGGAGGGCCCTCCACGGCTCCTTCCCAAATCGCTGCCCTGCTCGCCACGCATCTCCCGCGTGACGACAGGGGTGGAGGCGAGCGTTTGCACAGCTGCAATACGCCCTTCCTCAGTAGTTCCTTTCTCTTGACTCATTCCCACAATCTCAGCCAGCGGTGTTGCTTGCACGGCTTCTTGTTCAGAGTTCCCACAGACGGTGCCAATTGTTTCTGCCTAAACCCGGGGGTCTTGGTAGATACTTGATGAATCCAACTCGATCTCCTGCAATCCTGCTTACTAAGGGGAATACCGGGCGGGCCGGCCTTCACCTCTCCGATGCCTAAGTTAGTATAGTTGGAATATATATAACCTGGGCACGTATGTAAGCAGGGAGGGAGACAAGTTACCTATTTATGGTGGTAGTCGAGGCCCATATATAGGTGGTTGAGGGTGAGGGCTGGCCTTGCCTTTCGATGTGGGACTGGTTCCCTTCTGTTTGGATATTCTGGTGCCCTCTTTGGCAGGCAGGCGCCCCTGGTCCCAGGACCCTTGGAGGCAGGATAGACCGCTGGGCCCCGAGGCCTGGTGCTGGTGCTCTGATCCTGAGTCCTGGGCCGGGCCCTGGTGTACTTGCCGCGGGTCTGTGGGCTTGCTGTAGCCCCTCTGCGGCTACTGTCAACAGTCGTGGTTTGTCCCCACTGTGTCTCATCTCGATCCCCAAAATACACAAAGTAAAGTGTGCAGATGTCTTATACATTAAAGTGACGAGATCATATAAACCTGCTGCAAATATACCTGTAAGGATTGTGTTTTATCAAAAGGACATGGTACCACCCAAGAGGAATTGGGTATTGCATTGCCACCATAGATGGTGGCATGGTGACGCCATAAGTGGCATAAATGGTGTCACAGGCCGTGGCTCTCCAAGGAAGAGGGGGAGACCACCTTAAGTTCGATACATACTTGTGTAAAGGAAGAAAACAAGTTTGGCACAACCTGATCTATTGATCAGTGATACTCAAATCCGTCTCATGAGAATATTTATGGATTGTGGTTATCATTGGGGGACGCCTCAAATGTTAGAACCAATCCTTAAAGTATAGAGATCTCTACAAACACATTACACTAGTGTACATGAGGACGTGGAATAATGAGTCTACTATCGAACCATACTTCGTTGAAAAATGTCAACTTAGTAAACTGGCCTAATGGAAAGAAGCGATCCAGTATAAACAAAGAGATAGGTCTTTTGGGCAGGTGACGCCGACACCGCAAATATAAACCCTATCAAATATATCTTTGTTAGAATGCGTAATGAGAATAAGAGTATGCAAACTCACCTTATGGCGCAAGGTCTCTCAAAAACGCACTGGAATCGACTACGAGGAGATATTCTCTCGTAATGGACTACGATGAGACAATCTCTCGTAATGGATGTCATTGCACTCCACTACCTTGTCAGTTTGGTAGTTTCCGAAAAACTGAACATGCAGCTTACGAAAAGTGATCAAAACATATATCTCTATGGGGATCTAAATTAAGAGATATACATGAGGATCCTAAACGGACTTGATCCACCCAAATCAAGTGACTCTAGATCACATGAGTACGTTTGCAAAAGAAATTGAAACGTTCACTAAAGTGACTACTTGATTGGAAAGAAATTGATGAATTATGCCCTTGCGTTTTCATTATGGATATATATGAACTCTAAATGAAATAAGAGAAACTCAGTGTACTGTAAATCCTAAGTTGAGAATGAAAAAGATTTTGAGAATACACAGTCTTGAAACGGAACTCAAGGACTGTAATGATGGTGATCATCCATCAATCGGCTTAGGCACTCTAAAGAATAAAGTGAGGCCTACATATATTCCCATGATCAGTCGAAGTCTTTACTCTAATAATAGATCTATTTATCATCTAAAGGAAGATGATGAAGAAGTGTTGGGAAATGAAATTCCTATACAAGTGCAATCACGTATGATTGTACTTAAACACAATATGTAGGACTCGACCTCTCATTCGATGAGAATTTGTAAAGCTATGTTTAGCTCTGCACCCACGCAACGCAACTGGTTCTTTCAAATACTTAAAGATATGAAAGATTTGGGCTGATTCAATCTCTACATAGAATGTGACATGATAAAGAAATTATCCACGTCATAGCTAACTATGCGTAAAGAAAAACGCATTAAAGGTGAGATAAGAAAATCTGTTATTACAGATCAATTTCAAATCTCTTAATGGTTCACCCATACTCTAGACGAAGTTATGACTATGTTGTTATATGAAGGTCATACCACGAGTGAACCTGATGTTCAATATGATCATATGTATTCGGTTCATGAACAACCTTATCCTCAAGATCAAAGTAAATCAAGTTGGATCTGAAGACGATGTGGCAAGATTTAGTTACTAAATCATTGCTCAAAGTCACATTTGGAAAAACATGTGAAAATGCATAAGTATGCTAATAAGACTGAAGCTCTCTTGATCAAATGAAAGAATCAGGGAGAAACCCATGATTAATGTAAAAATCAGGGGGAGGTGCAGACATCAGGGGGAGTCTAACACATACATGTTGTTTTCAAATGTATTAGGTGCGTTATGCTCTTTTTCTCCTTAGACCAAAGTTTTATTTTCTCCCATTGGGTTTTTGTTACTTGGCAAGGTTTTTAATGAGGCAACACCACATGCACCATGTTACCCCTGACTCGGCACAAGGGGGAGTGTTGAAGGAAAAACGTATTATGTGCCTTCGTCAATGTAACAGACGATAGATAATTATGTAGTCATTATCGTCATTAATGTATTTCCTATTACCGTTGTAATACTCACCCTATATAAAGGGGATTATCAATGAAATGAGTAGACCAATTTCTATTTTCCTACAACAGATATATCTTTCAAATTTATAGTGAGCACACGCTCTAAAAGTCTAAGAGCATTTCAAATATAAGGGGAATTTTGATTTACACCCATTTTTTAAGAGGCATTTTAAATAAAACCCACTAAATAATTCTATATAATAGGTATCTAAAACGTGTCAACTCTACTACATATTATATTCTATTTTTTATAAAATTTACACAAATTGCCACCATTCAATTAACATTAACATAATAAATAAGCTTAATTGACTCTATGTATTAAATATCTTAATTATGAGTTTTTCTTCAATACTAACCATTTTGTTTTTCAATCAATTTCATAATTATTGCAAAAATCATGAAAATTTTCTACATCTTATGAAAAAGTTTGGAGAAAGGAAATTCATTCTCTATGTATAAGGTAGAATCATAAAATAGATACATAATTGGTTGTATATATAAGATATCTAACTATTAGGGTACTATTCTAGTGAACTTAAGCATCTAATATATAGGAAGTTTATTTCCGTATGACACCTTTATATTAGATTCTAATTTTAATTATACCTCTTTGTTAGGTTTCCTAATACATTATACCTATGATTGTGGAATACACACACACACAAACACACACACACACACACACACACACACAGATATATATATATATATATATATATATATATATATATATATATATATATATATATATAGGGAGCCCTTCTACTAAGTGATCCCTTATTTTGTCTATTTTAAGGGATCGGTTATTAGACCAACTTGTTGATCACATTTTCACATCTCCACCATTCAATTACTAGGTTTGTATGTGTAGATCATTCTTGTAAATTTTTAGCCAAAATGGTGATCGTTAAGGCATCTAACTAGATGAAATCAATTGACGTATGAAATCTGTCAAAGCTGAACCGTTCATGTTTTTATTTGTAAATTTCAATTTTGAATGCTCTAATGATTATCAAATAGAATGAAAATTTTCAGATATAATCTACTCATATAAACATGAAAGTTGAACGGTGGAGATGTTAATATGTGATTGAAAAGTAGGTTAAATGATCGATCCCTTAAAATAGACAAAATGAGGGATCCCTTAGTAGAAGGGGTATATATATATATATATATATTACTGCAATCAATCTTTGTTTTAGTTTAAAGGTTATGTTATGTACTTAAACTCTACTTAATAGGTACATTAGAAATCATTTGAGTAAAAAGTGTGATCTCTCGATCATATATAATACTATACCTAAGAAGAAGAGAAAAATTAATCAAAAGACAAGATCACCATGTACTTTACAATTAGATATCATTCAAGTATGTAGGGAGACACCAAATGTGAGCTCAGAAGTGAAAATGCAAACCAATCTCTAGAAGAAAACTCTTTCTCTCATTTTTTCCCCTTCTCCAACTTTTTTTTTTCTTCAGAGTATTTCTTCGATAAGGCCATTGGAACACATGCAAGAATACTATCCATACTAGCGTTGGGCACGGGCCGAGCTGGGCCGATTTTTTTGTGAACCCGACCCAAATCCCGAAATATCGGGCTCGGGCCGGTTCGGGCTTTCTGAACTTCAGGGACCGACCAAAGCCCGTTCGGGCCGATTCGGGCTGGGTTCGAGCTTTTTTCGGGCCCAAAAACTGAGGCGAGGCTGAGGTTGGGCTGAGGCGAAGCTGAGGTTGGGCTGATTTGGACTTGCGTGGCTTTCGTGGCCTCTTCTTCCTCCAATACACATTCGCCGCTGCGCCCGCCGCACTAAAATTCTCCTTCAACTTCACCCCTCTCTTCCTGGCATTACTCGAATTCAACCATGTAAGCCTCAGAGCAACCTCCAGCTGATTCGCCACGAAAGCTTCCATACAGTATTAGCCTTCGTCCTTCAGCCACTTCAATTCGACCCCAAATCACTCTCCTCATCTCTCAAGAATCCACCATTCGATATCCAAAACCTCCACAAACCTATCCAAATCCCTAACCAAATCCTCGCACACAATCACCGTATTGATCTCCCTCACCGAGCACGAACACTCCTCGACGAAAACAGCAGCGCCGAGTCGTATATCATCTTCTCTGATGGCCTCGAGGAGGTGGAGCCAGTGTCGATCGAGGAGGTGCCGATGCATTTCGGATCCGCCTCGTTCCAATCGAAGGAGGAGGCGAGGAGGAGCTGATCGAGCAGAGTACTGCTCCACCGAAGAGGTCTTGAAGAGTTGGAGGAGGCGAGGACGAGGAGGAGTTGATCGAGCCCGAAGAGGTCTTGGAGAGGAGTTGATCGAGCAGAGTTGGAGGAGGCGAGGACGAGGAGGAGGAGGCGAGGACGAGGATGTTGAGCAGAGTTGGAGGAGGCGGAGCAGAACGATGATTTAGGTTTTAGGTTTATTTTTTTTAAATATATATTAAAATATCGGACCTGGCCAGGCTTTCGGTCCACAGAAAAACAAGGCTCGAGCCCATTCAGGCCTACACACATTCGATTCGAGCTTTCGGAAATCAAAACCCGGCCCGTTTCGGGCTTTTTCGGAAATCCATACATGTCTTCTTCCCTTTCTTTAATGCAAGAAGAAAATTCATTCTCAGGATTCAAACCAAAATTTCATTTCATCTCATGAAAAAAATTTTGAAATTGTATATGAAAATACACCTATACATTAAGGAATAAAAATCTATTACAAATGGAATACTTCTATAAAGAGCATATATACACTCAAGGTATGAAATTAAAAATGTAATTAATTATGATAAATTTAAATCGAGCTAAATTTTAGTTTGCTATTTGAAATTCATATTCATGCTAAGATTGAGAATATACCAAATTTAGCTTTCTACAATCTAAAGGGTAAAAAGGTGAAGTTAAACAAAAATGATAAAAAATACTATGAAAATATGCTGACAATTGGGTGTATATCTAAAAAAAAAAGGGTGTGTGTTTATCTTAAAAGAGAGCTACTTATTTGAATTTTGTCTAATTTTCTCCAAATATAATCATCTCCCCAAAGATCAAGTCGATCATATCAAATTAAGTGTGAGGTAAGTGGCACTGGTTACGTCGTAAGAGAAAATCAATTCGTAGGTGAAAAACAAACTTCCATTGATTAATTAGTTGATAGAAGAGCCAAACAGAAACATATCGATCACCATACACTACAGGAAAAGGGGTTATAGCCGACGATATGGGAAAACACGGCCGACGAAACAGTACTTTGTCGGCTATAAGTGGTTATAGCCGACGAATTACTATTTCGTCGGCCACATCGTCGGCTATAATATTATAGCCGACGACTGCCGACAACTCGTCGGCTATAACTATAGCCGACGAAACGTTTTTGGTTATAGCCGACGAGGAGGGTATTCGTCGGCTATAACTCTTATATCAGATCCATTCTGCAGCAGCGAGCTCATTCGTCGAAAACATTTCGAAAACGCTCTGAAATCGTCCAAAACCTCGGCCATAAGCTTGAAAGGTACGTATATTGCTGTGTGTGTTGATTTAGTTAGTTATATGCAGAGGTGTGTTAATTTAGAGTTTAATTAGAATAAATGTGTGATTAATTTGATATATATATATATATATATATATATATGTGTGTGTTGAGATGAGATTATTAATGGGTTGATATATATGTTGGTTAGATAGAATTGAAGTTTTGTTGAAGATTAGTGATTGATTGTTGATTTATAGGTGATTTTAGATGAATTTGATGAAAAAATGTATATATATATATTAATTGATTAGGGAGATTGACGATGTTTTAATTAATTTAGGGATGCATGTGTATATATATATATATATATATATATATATGTGTGTGTGTGTGTGTGTGTGTGTGTGTGTGTGTGTGTAATTAATGATGAATTTTTTAATTAATTAGTACGTACGTACGTACGTAGTACGTGCATATATACATATCTATATATAGCTATATTTATTTCTTGAATTTACAGGATGGACAAGAGTTGGATTACCCTTGGAAGATGGGATCAGGCGTATCATGATGGAGTTAGGAGTTTCCTGGATTTTGTGATGGCTAACTGTGGAGACACTACACTTCATTATTGTCCGTGTAAAAAGTGCAAGTGTGCCACCCCACGACACCGGTTTTCCATAGAGACAGTGGAGCAACACCTGGCTAGATATGGATTTTGGGTCTTATACACTAATTGGATTTATCACGGTGAACCAGAGTTTGCGGGTCGTCATGATCATGGACAATTTGCCGAGAGAGGGAGTTCCTCCAATGATCCAACAACGAACTGGATCAACGATATGTTTCCTCGTGAGAGCGGTGTCTTTGAGGAAGCACCAGATGTGCAACTCCCTCCTCCGGAGATGGAGTGTTTCCCTGATATTGAGCCACTCGAGCCATTACCCCGATCTCCGGTCAACACAAGTGGTATGGAAAAGTACAACAACCTGATCGCATTGCAACAGACTCCGTTGTACCCCGGATGCAGTAAGACTGTCCTTGAATCTGTCATGGGAGTGATGAAGATCAAAACGGAGAACAAAGGCACTGTCAAATCGGTTGATGATTGGCTTCGGCTATGGGGTGGGGCGATGCCCCCCGGACATCGGCTTCCTACCAGTCATCATAAGGTGCGACATATCCTTAAAGATCTCGGTCTTTCCTACATCAAGATTCATGCATGCAGATACGATTGCGTTCTGTTTTACGGGGAAGGACTTGCAGATCTTGAATACTGCCCAGTATGCAATACAGAGCGGTATAAGTTCACTCCTAAAGGGAACAAGAAAGCTGTGAAGATACTTCGGTACTTCCCGCTGATTGATAGGCTTGAGCGGTTGTTCATGTGTGCTTTCACGGCCAAAGCTATGAGATGGTGGGCTGAGAGGAATGTGTCTGACGATGACACCCTTAGACATCCCGCCGACGGAGAGGCTTGGAAGAAGAATGTGTTGGAGTTTCCTGAATTTGCATCAGAGGTTTGAAATGTTTGGCTAGGGCTATCATCCGACGGTTTCAACCCTTTTGGCAAGAAAGAGCTTCAGTACAGTGTGTGGCCAGTTATTTTGATTCCGTACAACTTTCCACCGTGGATGTGCATGAAGAAGGAATATAACATGCTCACATTGTTGATTCCAGGCCCAGGTTATCCGGGAAAGTGTCTCGATGTGTATTTGAGACCCGTAATTGAGGAGCTTCGGTACTTGAGTCTGAACGGCCACCTGGTCTACGACCGGTTCAAAAATGAGATGTTCCGGATGCATGCCATGCTTGTTGGCACGATCAGTGACTTTCCTGGGAGGGGTATGTTGTCGGGCAGCGTCACCAGGGGTTACAGGGCTTGTTCAGAGTGCATGACTGTTGATTGCTCCAGTCCTCATTGCAGAAAGATTGTCCAGATGCGTCACCGTCGTTGGCTTCCGCATGACCATCCATTTAGGGACAATGCACAGGCTTTTGATGGGACTGAAGAAAGGGGCTGGGCACCCGAGCAATGGACAGGGGAGGAAATATTGGCAGTGTTGAATGAGTATGACTTTGGTCCGCTTAGCAATCATCCCGATGTGTTGCGCACGATTCCAGAGAGGCCGGATCGGTATAGGTTCTGGTCACACAAGAGCATCTTATGGGAACTTCCTTATTGGGCCAGGTTGGCTACCAGATACTACCTGGATGTCATGCATATAGAGAAGAACGTGGGTGAAGCCGTGGTTGGCACAGTTTTGAATTGGGAGAAGAAAACAAAAGACACCCCCAAGACACGCGTTGATTTGAGAAATATGGGACTGCGGGACCATTTGTGGTTGAGAGAGGGCAGGAGCAAAATGCCCCAAGCTCCTTACACCGTCACCAGGGACCAGAAACATGAAATCTTTGGATGGCTGAGTAATGTCAGGTAACTTTTTATTAATTAGGCATGTATTCCCTAAAGAATCCATCTGTTGTTAGACGACTATATATGCATGAAATCTAATTGTTGTTAATGGCTATGCAGGTATCCTTATGGCTATGCGGGTAACATAAGCAAGTATGTTAACTACCGAGACAACAAGATGTACGGATTGAAGAGTCACGACTGCCATGTACTGCTTCAACGCCTCTTCCCTATTTTCATTCGAGCGTACTTGGACGATGAAGTGGTTGAGCCGTTGGTGGCGTTGTCAAGATTCTTCCAGAAGTTATGCGCTAGAGAAGTTAGAAAATCAGACCTCATGAGAATGCATGAGGAAATCGTTTTTATCTTGTGCAAGTTCGAGAGGATATTTCCCCCAAACTTCTTTGACATCATGCCTCACCTGATAATCCATCTTCCCCAACAATTGTTGCTTACCGGTCCCGTACACTACACTTGGATGTATCCCATCGAAAGGTACATGTTATTCATAAATTTGATTTATACATGTTTTTAAATAAAAGTTGCATGCTCTTAACATGCACTTGTTAACCTTGCAGACAACTTGGAGAGTACAAAAAATATGTGCACAATAAATCTGCGCCTGAGGGGTGTATTGCTGAAGCTTACATTGCGCATGAGTGTGTAACGTACGCCAAGTTGTACTTGGGAGCGATGGAGGACCCCCCACAACATCCAAGTCGAGATGACCCCGAGTTCAACCTATCTATCGTCGCCAACTCTGTTGTACCATACGGAAGCTTCAAGAAGAAGGGGGTGGACAAGTTGCCTGACCATGAGGTAGGGATTGCCCACTGGTGAGTTCTAATAAACTGTCCGGAGGTACAATATTGGAAACGAACCCATCTTCACTGCAAGGAAGTTCGCGGTGATGTCGAGTACCACAACACGACGTTTGCAGACTATTTTCCACAATGGGTAAGTGTATAAATATATATATTAGATGGCTTTCTTTTACAGTTCCCTATTCTTTAATCATAAACACACCAACTGATTTGAGTTATATTTTTCAGCTGATGCAAGTGGCTGAGAGGGGTGGTCATACAAATTACTCAGAGGAATTGAGGCTGTTGTCGATGAAGCCGATATCTTCCACAGTCCGCCCAATGTGTGATGTCAACGGCGTTGAGTATATATGTGAAGCTAGAGACGGGGAACGCAAAACACAGAATTGTGGGGTGATGGTCGATGGTGCAGAGGGGGGCGTGGATTTTTACGGTGTCCTACAGTCAGTTGTTGAACTCATTTATGGGAACCGCATGAAAGTCCACTTGTTCAAGTGTCGATGATTTGATACTAGGCCGCACCGCATACGGATCGATCAGTACGGCATACTTTCGGTGAATACCGCCACTAGTGTGTATGAAGACGACCCCTTTGTTTTCGCCACAGCGGCCAAAAAGGTCTTTTATCTTGACGATCCATTGAACAAAGGCACGTGGAAGGTAGTTAACCATGTGCCTCAGCGAGACATATACAGTGCTACCACACTTGGTGTGAGCACAGAGTGTCAAGAAGCGACCGCATACCAAGAGCCGGACGCCGGCGACATTCCGGAATCCTCCACCATCCGCGATAATAATGTGACGCCGGGCAGAGTGGTTCGACTTCCTAGGGGTCAGGTGTCCATGTATGATGTTAATCCGAATCGTCTATATCAGGCAGACGATGACTCAGACGACGAGTACGAGCACCGGTTGCCAGATATGAACTACTATACTACGTCTGACTCAAGTGATGAGGATGATTCTGATTACCATCCTTAGTATACTCTTTATGTGGAATTTGTGTACGATGGTGCATGCATGTATGAATACTTTTTTCGTCCTTAATTACCGTTTTCCGAGTTTATGGGAAATTGTATTGAATTGTTTGTGCGATGTTCAGGAATTTATTTCAGGCCCTAAATGGCAAATTTTCGGAAAGATAAGCATTATAGCCGACGAAATGGACAATACTTCGTTTGACCGTACCGATCGAGCCTTTAACGTTGTCAGATGTAGTTGGAATTTTTTTCATACATGTATTTAATCTTAACGGTGATATCTGACGGTTGGAATAGATTTTCCAAACTTTTAGATTCGAAATCGGAACATATGCACTAATGTTCCTTAACTTGTTTACTAAGTGTTTAAGTGAATGTATAGTTTCAAATAGTCGACGAGAGGAGACGTTGATGGGATTGACCCCGAGCGATCCACGTGGGGGCTCCTCGTATGAGTCGACGGGAGCGGGCCCTGACTTGAGTGTCGGAGGAGGACGCAGAGCCACCAGACCCCAGTGCACTTCAGCACTGTTCCAGGATCGGCAGCCGACCCCACCGCGCGCCGATCTGGACCCTCCAGAGATGCTCCCTGTCCCCCCACAGCGACAGCATCCACAGCTACGGGGCCCACCGTCAGGGGGAGCAGGGTCCACGCCCCGTATGTCTCCGACATCGGGGATGTACATGGTCCAGTTCCTCCCTGCCATCCCTGAGTACGACGCCAGGGGGAGGCAGATTTGGAGGCACGACCGGCCCCACGAGATTCCCTGGGAGGAGGCCTACGTCTACAGTCATTTCGACTCAGAGGACTGCCGCGGCCTGTGGGCCGTTCGTGAGAAGGACAAGCAGTACAACGACGCAGGTAATTGGTTAGTTTAATTAATTATTTAGATTGTTTAATTAATTATTTAATTAGTTAGTTTAAATAATTATTTAACTATATCTTCATTTTAATTATGAAACAGGCGTCCTCGTCAATAAACCCGCGGGGACGAGACGGACCAGAGGGCCAGCGAACATGTCGACCCTGGAGAGGGAGCTCGCCGGTGGGATCAGAGAGATCCTGCCCGGTCCCGGTGAGGATGGACGCTCGATTGAGAGGAGAGACACCACCACCAAGTATATCAACGCGACGGGCATGCTCGTGCGGGACAGGGTCCCACTGTTGTGGCCCGACTGGGGCTCTGTGCCCAATGACATCAAGGCGCGAGTGTACAATGCACTGTCGGTGAGTTAAATCGTATTTTTATTATAGAAAATAAACATTTATGAATTCAGTCCTTATAACTATATAAAAATATTTTCTAATTAATTTATAATATTGCAGCAATGGTTTAGAGTCCATCCTACCTTGGACTGGTGGAGAGACGAGCAGCTGAAGAACAGGTTATGTGTTTCACTTTTTTTTGTATAAATATATTTATTGACAGTGTACGAATATATCTAACAGTTGTGTTTTGTTAATATAGGTACTCCGAGTGGAAGAACGAGCTGGCGACGCACTACAGGACGTACCATGTGGAGCAGTGCTTGGGGCGAGGTGCAACCCCCCACGAGTTCCGGTACAGGGAGTATGAGTGGCTATGGCTGGTAGCCTACTTCGGGAGCGACAGGGTCTCGGTAAGAAAATTTAGCCTCCTAGTATATAACTTTTTAATGTTATTTAATAATTAAATTATGTAGTTACTTAATTAAATTAATTAGTTAGTTAGTTATTAGTTATTAAATTAAGTTAGTTAGTTAGTTACATAGTTAGTTAGTTCGTTACTAAATTAAATTAAATTAAATTAAATTAGGTAGTTAGTAAGTTAGTTAGTTACTAAATTAAATTAGTTAGTTAAGTAGTTACTAATTAAATTAAATTAGTTAGTAACTAAATTAGTTAATAATTTTATTTTGGTTAGTTCCTAATATTTTAATTTAGTTACTAATTTATATTTGCGTTTATATGTTTGTTCTTATAATACAGAAAATCTCGAAGACGAACAGCGACAACCGCAAGAGGAACGAGCACCCCCACCACGGCGGCGCCCGCTCCTGGAGGCAGTGGGCAGAGATGGCGAGGAGGGACCGACCGCTGAGGCCGTTGTCGTGGATTCATGCGCAGATGTATCCGGGGCGTCCTGACCAAGTGGTAAGTATTCGCCCATATTCAATAAAAGTGTTTCATTAAATTAATTTATATATTTTTTTTATTAATTCGTTTATTATATTTTCTTGTCAATTAGGCGGAAATAGATGCGGAGACCGACGCGATCACCTTCGGGATCGCGCGAGACACCCTGGGGGAAGGGGCGTCCGACGAGGTGATCGTGGAGGCAAACTCCACGATCGACACCCTTGAGCCGCGCTTGGCCTCTCAGATCATGCACGCGGCGGTGGGGACGGGCAACAACTACTTCTACCAGAGAGGCCTAGGCGCGGCGGGAGATGGGGTTCTCAAGTACACGCCGGCGAATCCCAGCACGCAGCGTGCGGCTTCGACGAGAGGAGATTTGCAGACGCAGCTGCAGAGGACTCAGGCGGAGTTGGCGAGGGCGGTGGAGGCGCTCGAGCAGGCGGAGTTGGCGAGGGCCGCGGAGGCTTCGGCGCAGCAGGCCAGAGACGCATCTGTGGCGGAGATGTACCGATGGATGCAGCTATCTTGGGAGGCCCAGCAGGCTGGACTCCAGCCCCCGCCTCCGCCACAGATGCCCCAGTTCGTCGTCCCCACTCCCCACCCGCATCGGAGTACGCCAGGCGATCAGGATAGCCATAGCCACCGGAACTCGAACGATCCGGTCGACGACGCTACGCGTTTAGGGAGTGATGATGAGTAGATGACTAGTTAGCTAGGGGGTTAATTTGTACAGTAGGTAGGATATTAGGGATTGATTGATGTGGATATTTGTTGGATATTTGGATGTTTGTTTGTGGATTTTCTGCAGCCAAACCGAAGACGAAGTGAAATTGGGCCCGAGTTAAATTTTTAATTTTTTTTAAATATTTAGGGGTTATAGCCGACGAAATGGGCCATATTTCGTCGGCTATACCCTCCCGGCTTCCGGCAAAAAAAAGCCGTTCCTGGTACGCGCGATTGTTATGGCCGACGATTAATTCGTCGGCTATGCCGGAAGTATAGCCGACGACACTATCGTCGGCTATACTTCCGGGTTAGGGGCAATTACGTAATTGTTGAAGCCGACGATCCTGTCGTCGGCAATGTTCGAAGTATAGCCGACGACGCTTTATTCGTCGGCTATACCGCGTGTTTTATAAGCCGACGACTTACCCTCAGTGTCGTTGGCTATACTATAGCCGACGGCGCATTCCCGACGAGAGAATAGCCGACGAAGTATCGTCGGCTATGACTATAGCCGACGATTTAATGAAAACGGCCGACGAGATGGCGTCGTCGGCTATAACCCCTTTTCTGGTAGTGATATCAGCTCTAAAATTGTGATTAGCCTTAACAACTTAGTTGTAAATCTCCCTATGTTTCTTCAAGTCCAATCCTGAGTTCTTTTAGAGTGAGATCTCAATTCTTGAAGTAATATTATTATTTTTAAAAATATATATATATATATATATATATATATATATATATATATATATTTAAAAAAAAATTTGTCGGTGGGCCCGAAAGTTACCGTTGGGCACAGCGGTGGCTGATGAAACTTGACGCGCAAGGCTTGATCCCAATTCCAATTAGGAAAGAGGTGTGCTAGGTTTCATCCCTATTTCAATTAGGATAAGGAAACAGCTGTATCGATCACCAATCCAAGTCCTAAAGGGAAACGGATTCTCTCCTACTGTATATATAATCCCTCTCACTACCCACACTTTCCATTTCTCATCTGATTTAATCTTCGATCTCTACTCCCACTTATATGAGATCGAAGCAACCAAGAGAAAACTTCATGATAGATATGAGGAGTTCGACAAGGCTAAGAGGCCGAAGAGGATTCAAGTCCTTAATTACATTCCCGAGCAACCAAAGTTGTGCTCTAAACCACAAGCCAGGAAACAACCTTGCTTGCATCCAAAGCGGTACAAGTCTTGTTTGCAGTATCCTAGGCTTGTCACATGTTAGTGCCTATTAGTTTCTCTAAGTTGTATCTGTGAATATGAAAGGAAATCACACTATTTTGCATTACTCTCTGTGTAATGATTTACATTATTCATGTATTTGATTTGAACATGTATTCATCTCTCATTGAAGCCTTGATCAGTGGTAGTTTGAATAATGTGTTTAACAAGTTCATGGGTCTTTTTGTGGTGGATATGGTACTTCTTTACTTCAGTTTTATGTTGGCAATGGCTGTCTCCATGATGCACGCCACTTGTTTGATGAAATGTCCACAAACAAAGTGTTTCCTTTCTTGTATATTGACCAAAAAGGAAAAAGAATGTCATGCTTCATGGATATGATAAAAAGGACGACTTAGTAATGCTGTTGGTATATCTATAAAATGAAATTAAGGCCAAGCAGATACATTTTCAGAAGCAATTATGAGTTTTGGTACTCAACTTCACAGGTTAGATACCAGGTGTTCTATATATGTGCCACTCAAGTTTTCTAGCGCATTACAAATTGGCTCTTTAGTTCAATTCTGCACTATCTGTAAAAGGTTCAGACTTTTGTCAGCATATATGTGTGAGTGGCTTGGGGATCTTGCATGTTACTATTTCTTGGCCTGCTGCTAACATTTTGAAAAAGGAAGAAGGAAATTGAGGAAAGTTATGGTGTATATATGAAACTGTATTGTGGCTTTGCATGCAGTGCAAACTGCAACGCTATGGTGTTCAGATGTTGGTGGCTTCTTCTTATTGAGGTCGGACTCGTAGGTAATCCATGCAAGATCACTTTAGCCAATGTCTTGCCATTGGAATATTACTTCCAATATATAGAGCTTCCAGAGACATAATAGAAAGAAAGGAGAGCAGTAGCAATGTATACTAGATTACTAGTACTTCCAGTTTGGGGGTTATAAACATGCGCATGAAGAAGGCTTAGTGTTGAAGCAATGTATATTTTCTGTTTGGATGATAGTCATGGGGAGGGGGCCATAACTCGACTTGTTAATCTTATTCCACTCATCTTCTACTCTAAAGAATATCAATTGGAGGCGTCGAAGAATCTCCAATCCAGTGATTGCAAATGCAGTGCTGTAGGGAATTTAAAAAAAAAATATACCTCGCAAGATCAGGTTGCTTCCTATTCCTCAAAAATATACTTGCAATGTGAAATATCCACATTGCTACAAAGAGGCTGCTGATGCAAAACCAGCTCGATTAAATAGAATGTGACACAAAGATAAGCTGTACCTCCTTAAGCATTTTCGTCCTTATACTTTTAAACGACCGAATGGAAAAACAGATCAACAATTCTGAAGTGAAGCACTGAAGCTCAAGGGTGAACTTAATCTGATGGTTTGCTTTAAAGTTATTATCAATTTCTTATAAACAAATTACCATTTTTGGAATTTGGACCACAGCACAGGCCAACTTATACTCCCTTATTTTACTTTGAAACGAACAATAGCTTACAAACTTTACATTAAGGGATTTTACTTTGAAACAAACACATAGCTTACAAACTTTACATTGAAGCAACTGAAACCCAAAGTTGGACTAATTATGTATTCGATCAGGTACTCACAATCAGATGCATGCGTAACCTAATACGCATCATTTTTTATTCCACAGATGAACATAATATTCAGACGATGAGAATCTACTTAATTTCCTGGACTGTAAACCACAATGGGACTCCTCACAGTGTACCTAGAGCTTTTCCATCCAAGTGAGCCAGACACCATTTTCGTACTGTTCATCGGCTTCGCCTTCACCACAACTTGGAAGCTCCTCTTTTGCAAAGCATGAGAGAAAGTCAGGCTCATGGGTTTTACAGTGATTTCCACCCCCTTTGGTGCTCTAATGGTGGCATTGTATGTGGAACTAAAAGGACCAACATTAGTGACAGTTCTTCTGAAAACAGCTACTGTTGGTTGCTTGCTGTTTTTCAAGCTGACCTGCATAGTGGGATAGTTGAGAACATCGTAGCCGAGTCCAGGAATCAATGAGGAGCAATTTATGGACTTTGAGCCAACTAATGGGGCTAATGAGGAGCCAGTATAGCCTTCATGGCAAAGGAATTGAATGTATGACATTTCATCCATGTCATAGATTAAGCCTGGATTGACAGCTTTTCTCGGGTTCACTTGACCAACACCATAGGCGAATTCTGCTTCTGCGTTCACTCTTTGGCTCATCGGTGTTGCTGATAAAGAGTTTATGATTCTAATGAGATTGTAAGCCAGGATGAAGTTAAGCATTGTGAACTGAGTGAAGTACCATGAGCAAGGATTTTAAAAGATGCTTCAAGATATAACAATGCAGAAAGTGCTTTATCTTTGCCAACATTTTTATATAAATAGGTCAATATGCTTTTGGAGTTATAGAAGCCCTTGGAAGCACTTACTGGAGAAGCACATATTAGGTGCTTCCTTATAGCGCTTCCAAGGTGAATATTATAGAAAAAATTGAGTGTTTTATAAAAGAGATTGATACTAACGAAGCACTAATGATGAGTAACACTTTGTACAGAAGCTAGCACTCGAATAAGTCAGGATCGTTTGAGAAATGCTTCTGTCTGTAGCACTTCTGTTAGAAGCACATATTAGATACCCCAATTTCTTTCTAAATTATCAACTTGAGCCACAATTAAGGTGCTTCTCTCAGAAGCATGCACGTAAACTTCTTTTGTAATTCTCAACAAACAATAATTGCCAATTACTAGCGCATACATTGTAATTAATAAACACTAGTTATCTGAAAGCAATTTTGACAGTGTCAAAAGCAAACTGCATATGTCCAGGATATACCACAGAAGAATAGTAAAATGCATATGAACTTCATATATACCTGTAGAAATGTATTTCCTTGAATTGATCATTTACAATGTTTACAATATATAGGATACCATATCGACAACAGACCCTATGATTTAGCTAATCACACTAATACAGAATCAAAACTGATGCAAGAATAAAGTTATATACAATTATCAAATCAGATCAGAAAGGCATGTTCACAATCTGGTATTGAATGCAGAGGAGGAAATTGCTGTCATGATTGATTCTGTGAGGAAGAGATGATCTTGCTAACATCCCCCCGCAAACTAAGCGGCCGAGGACGAACAAGTTTGAGAAAGAAAGTCTGATGACGATTTTTGTGCAGTGGTTTGGTTAGAAGATCAGCAGGTTGATCAGTGGAGGGAATAAAACAGACACGATGGCTGCCAAGGGCGACTTTTTCCCGAACAAAGTGATAGTCAAGCTCAATGTGCTTGGTACGGGCATGAAACACAGGGTTGGAGGCCATATACGTGGCACTAAGGTTGTCACAATGAAGCGAAACAGGAAAAGTAATGGGAACACCAAGTTCATAGAGGAGATAGGCTAACCATGTAGTTTCAGCCGAGGCATGAGCAAGAGAACGATATTCTGCCTCAGCACTAGAACGAGCTATTGTGGGCTGCCTTTTGGAGCACCAGGAAATCAAGCTGGAGCCAAGATAGACGAGATAGCCGGTGGTGGAACGACGAGAATCAGGACAGCCGGCCCAATCCGCATCAAAGTAAGCTGAGAGGGTGAGGGGTTGGCATTGTGGTTGAAAGGTTAGGCCATGATCGATGGTCCCCTTGATGTAGCGTAAGATACGCTTGGCAGCAACTAGGTGAGTAGTGCGGGGTCGACACATGAACTGAGCAACAGAATTCACCGCATAGGATATATCTGGGCGTGTAATGGTGAGGTACTGGAGAGAGCCAACAAGCTCACGGAAGGTGGTAGGATTATCAAGAACATCACCATCAGTGGCTGATAGAATTGGTTTGGCAGCCATAGGAGTGCTGACAGGCTGACTGAGAAGAAGATCATACTTCTTGAGGATATCATGAGCATACTTCAGTTGATCGACATGGACACCGGTAGCGGTTGAAGAGACCTGTAAGCCAAGAAAATAGTGCAGGGGACCCAAGTCTTTGATGTCGAAACTGCGACTAAGAGCAGCAATAAAACTCTCAATGACACGATCATGACTACCAGTGATAACAATATCGTCCACATATAGAAGCAAGTAAATTGTGTGAGGTCCATAGTTGAAGATGAATAGAGAATGGTCAGCCTTACTTTGACGAAATCCAGCAGAGAGGAGAAAAGAACTGATACGACTGAACCACGCACGAGGAGCTTGCTTGAGGCCGTAGAGGGATTTGTGAAGCTTGCAGACATAAGTCGGATGAGCAGGATCAACAAAGCCGGAAGACTGAGTCATATAAACATCCTCAGTAAGAAACCCATGAAGAAAGGCGTTTTTGACGTCCAGTTGACGAAGAGACCAGCCGTGAGAAACCGCTATGGCAAGAACTGTGCGTATGATGGCAGGTTTGATCACCAGACTTAAGGTTTCCTCATAATCAATGCCTTGACGTTGATGAAAACCTTTGGCAACCAAACGGGCTTTGTAGCGATCGATGGAACCATCAGGATGATGCTTGATTCTAAACACCCACTTGCATCCGACAGTATTTTGAGAAGGAGATGAAGAAACAAGGGTCTATGTCTGATTCTTCAATAGTGCATTAATTTCCTCAACCATGGCGGAACGCCACTCCGTCGATTTTGACGCCTGAGAGTAACAAGAGGGTTCCATAGCATCAACAACAGTGAGAAGGGCTTTAGGAATCGGGTATCTTACAGTGCCATCCGAATGTAGTCTGGGTTTGGTGATGCCATCACGCAGCCGAGTGGTCATGGGATGAGGATTGGGGGCATGAGCCGGAACAGGCGTCGGAGCAGGCACGACAGGAGCCGGGGCGGCTGGAGGAGGCGCGGCAGGGGCCGGGGCGTCGTCCGCGAAGGCTGGAGGAGGCGCGGCAAGGGCCGTGACATCGTCCGGGAAGGCTGGAGGAGGCGCGGCAGGGGCCGGGGCGGCATCCGGGAAGGCGGGAGGAGGCGAGGCAGGGGCCGGGGCGTCGTCCGGGAACGCTGGAGGAGGCGAGGCAGGGGCCGGGGCAATGGCAGCCGGAGCTAGAGAACCGGCAAGGGGAGCGGAAGCAGAAGACTCAGGAAGTGAGGAGAGCTGGGCGACAGGAGGGGAGGATGAGACAGACAGAGGTGGATGGGTGAGTGGTGGGGCAGGAGGGCCAAGGCGGCGGCGATAGACGTGTAGGGTCTACCGGCCGGTGGTGGGTGACTCAGTAGAGGCGATGGGAGCCGGTGGAGGAGGATTGGGCAGGAGCAGTGATGAGGAAGATGTGGTTGAATCGGGCTGAGGTGGAGAGAGTGATGGAGTGGACAATTGGGCCCGGGCCAGGTTGGTGGTAATGTGCACAAATTCAAGTGGTCCAGTGGCCTGTACCTACAACAACTTATATGGAAAACTAGTTTCGTTAAAGACTACATGACGGGAGATATAGACACGACCAGAAGACGGGTGAAGACAACGATAGCCTTTATGGTGAGGACTATAACCAATGAAAACACACTCAAGACTGCGACCATATAGTTTATTGGAGACATAAGCAGCAAGATGAGGAAAACAGGAGCAACCGAAGACACGAAGATGAGAATAAGAAGGAAAACTGTTATAAAGACGATAGTAAGGTGAGTCCCAATTTAGTGTAGATTTAGGGAGAATATTAATGAGATAGACAGCAGTAAAAATTGCTTCGACCCATAAGTTTTGAGGTACATTGGAGGTAAGAAGAAGAGAGCGGGCCACACAAACTATGTGACGATGCTTACGCTCGGCAAGACCATTTTTTTGTTGAGTGTGAGGGCAGGAAAAGCGCTGTTGGATGACCATAGAGGAGCAAAAATGGGAGAAAGCATGGTTAACGTATTCGGTGCCATTGTCGCTTTGAAGGAATTTAACAGATCTCTGAAACAAATTTAGAATTAACGCAACTAGAGTCTGAAAGTGAGTGAGAACCTCATTTTTGCGACGCATAGGGTAGACCCATGTGAAACGGGAGTATTCATCAATGAAAACAACATAATATTTAAATCCACTAATGGAAGTAACAGGAGACATCCAAACATCACTGTGAATGAGATAAAAGAGAGAGGAAGCAAATTCTTTATTGGTAGGAAAAGGTAATTGGTGCGACTTGCTAAGTGCACACTCATTACAAAAAGAAGTAAAAGTAGACTTTAAACCGAGAGAAGATGCAAGGTGAGACAAAACAGACGACGACGGATGACCAAGACGAGTGTGCCAAAGAGAGGAGGACACGGTGGTAAGAGCCTGAGGAGGAGAGGTAGGAAGATTGGAAACAGGAAGAGGGTAGAGACCATCCTTACATGGGCCCTGAAATAGTAAACGACCAGAGCGTAAGCAGTAGATTTGATAAAAATTAGGAGTGAAAAGAAAGAAAACGAGATTATCTTGAGTGAAACGAGCAACGGAAAGTAGATTTTTACGAATAGAAGGAATATGGAAGACATTATGAAGCGAAAGTTGGGAATCCCCTAATGACAAGGGAAGAGTACCGGTGTGAGAAACGGGCATAGAGTCGCCGTTCCCCATAAACACGTTGTGGGGTCCGCCATATTGTTGTGGATCATTTACCGGCATAGAGGTCATATGATGAGTAGCACCAGTGTCGGGGTACCAGAACAGATCACTAAGTTGAGCAATGTGAGCACCGGCAAAGGGACGAATGGTGTGGGGGCCAGAGAAACGATGGGGGCATTGAGTCTGTCCATGTTGAGAGGACATACAAGTAGGACACCATTGCTGACCAGGAGGAGGCCCAAGAATGCCAGGCTGAGAACTGGGTCGGATCTGCTGGGAGGCCCAAGGAGGGTAGGAGCCCATATAATGCTGAAATTGGGGTGATTAAGAGAAACCTGAGTGTCCAGAGGACCGGAACTGCTGCTGCCCAGAAGATCGGCGATTCTTGCCGGAGTTGCGACCATGGCCACCGTTACTAGAATTGGGGCGACGACCGAAGCGCCCAGAGGAGGCCGAAGGGGAGGTCTGGTGAAAGAGGGCAGTAGCAGACGATGGGGAAGAGGACTGCTGAGCCTCAAACGCCAAGATGCGGGCACGAAGTTAGGTGAAATCCGGAAGAGGAGAGGTTTGAGCCAAGGCAGTCCGAAGCATTAGGTAATCAGGGCCAAGGCCATGGAGGGTGGCAACGACCAGATCGGAGTCGGAGACGGGTTGATTGATTGAGGCAAGGGAATCAGCAATGGATTTGACCTGGCGTAGATACTGATCAGTGGACTGGGTACCCTTTTGAAGATCAAACAATTGAAGTTTGAGGCTGGTGGCACTTGCAACAGAGGCTTGAGAAAAGTGTCTGGCAAGACAATCCCAAATAGTCTTGGAGGTGTCACAGCCGATGGTGAGTTTGGCTATGTCATCGGTGAGGGAAGTGGTGAGAAGAGTGATAATTTGCTGGTCAATGAGGAACCATTCTTTATATTTTGGGTTTAGGGCAGTGGAGACAGGAGTATCCCCGTTAGCTGGGGTGGTGATGGTGCGAGAAGGCTGTTCAATAGAACCGTCAACATATCCCCAAATGTCAGCACCATTGAGGTAAGACCGAATCGGATGGACCCAAACTAGATAGTTGTCGGCAGTGAGTTTGGGGAATTGAGATGTGTTTTGGGTGAGAGAAGAAGCCATGAGGGAGGAGGAAGAAGATGAACAGAAGAATAGAGGAACAAGTAAGGATCTTTTAAGCTGATACCATGTAGAAATGTATTTCCTTGAATTGATCATTTACAATGTTTACAATATATAGGATACCATATCGACAACAGATCCTATGATTTAGCTAATCACACTAATATCAGAATCAAAACTGATGCAAGAATAAAGTTATATACAATTATCAAATCATATCAGAAAGGCATGTTGACAATCTGGTATTGAATGCAGAGGAGGAAATTGCTGTCATGATTGATTCTGTGAGGAAGAGATGATCTTGCTAACAATACCAGTGGTCATGATGGCAGATTTTATTGCAGCTTGAGACCAATTTGGGTGAAAAATGACTTAACATATGCTGCTACACCAGCAACATGTGGACAAGCCATTGAAGTTCCAGACATGAGTGTGAATTCTGAGTACTGTGTGTCACCATCCAGCCCAGTAATTGATTTCAATAGAGTGTAAGATGCCAAAATGTCAATCCCAGGGGCTGCAATATCTGGCTGTATCGTAACAGCTTCAGTTTCGAGCTGAAGTTACTAATGTGACTATAAAGGTAAAAAATAAATAATCAAGACTAAACCTTGAGAAGGTGTTCTGATCCCGGATTTGGACCCGGGATGAAAATGAAGCAACATATGGAGCGCGTTTTTGTGCTTCTTGCGACTTAAATATAACTGCTGATGGTGAACTACACGAAAAAATGGTACTTGTTTACTTTGTGAAAATATGAAACATTTGATAAAATGATGAGTCATATGTTATTGTTCAATTCCTACCGTGTGGAATGTATATAGGTATCAATGCTTTCGCCAACTGTAGAGTTAACCATGGTTCCTGGTGCCATGAATATTTGAACACCATCAAGAATTTGATAATTTTCAACAATGGTGCCAACTCCTCCATTTCTTTTAATAACAGAATCTGTACCCCGCGACCCAAATTGGCAGAACACAATCTTTCCCTTTACTTTTTCAGGGTCTAAATAGCCGTCATAACAGTACCTGGTATACATGACAGTCTGGAACTCTAATTATCTTTCTCTTGTGAGATATTCTTGAGGAACAAAGTGATCATACCTTGCTTCTACTTTGAAGTGTGAGCTTTTTGCTGCATCAACTCCACTAACAAGAGGTTAGAAGGTCTTCTTTGGATTGAATGTGCTCACTCCAACCCCCTGCATATACCATAAACATCAAATTATACTTCATTACAAAAAAAAACTCATGGAAATACTAAAAAATTGTCAACAAGAATTTAACCTCCTTCTTTCTTACACCTTTAATATCCTAAGCCAATTTGAAAATCTTACATAAGGAGGATTCAAGCAGTTCTTGAAAGAGTTATATGAAATACATAGTGAATAGGTTTTTTTTTTTTTTTTTTTAATGAATGAACAAAGTGACTAGTTTTGGAAATCTTGAGATGTATACATGGGTTTTTACCAACCAAACTTTCACATTTGTTCGTCCAATCCAAATTTTTTGCAAAATCTACAGTTTAAAACATTAGTATATCTAGTAATATACATTGATACTTTCAGTATAACCCATACACACTTTCAGAGTTTCAGTAAAACTATTAGTACTCTTAGTTCAACGTGTACTATAGTACCTATGCTTTAATCTCTCAGTACTCGGTAGAACTTTTAGAAGAAGAACTGGCTATTAGTTGAGAACAACATAATGATCGGCCTCATGAAAATTGATAAGTAAATCATGTAAGCAAAAAACACTTACTAAGATATCCTGTCCATTGCCCAAATGAACTTTGTTAATGAACTGCCTATCAATGCTACTAGCTGCCACAGTTACCAACCATGGTGCATGGTTAACAATACTCCCCAAACTTGGTCCATCATTTCCAGCTGAGGCCACTGTAATGATACCCTTCTTCATGGCATGAAATGCACCCACTGCTATACTATCTGAACCATAACTGGAGGATCCCCCTCCACCAATGGAAATCGATATGACATCCACGCCATCGTGTATGGCAGCTTCATACGCGGCAAGAATGTCCATGTCAGAGCATCCAAAACTAGCCCAACATACTTTGTACACGGTCACCCGAGCCGAGGGCACTGCCCCTCGTGCAGTGCCCTTAGCAAGGCCAAAGAGGTTGGCATTCTCGACTAGGTTGCCAGCTAAGGTTGATGAGGCGTGAGTTCCATGTCCGTTTACGTCCACTGGAGATAAGATGTCAGCCATCTAGCTTGAAGTATCTCGCTCCTATGATTTTGCTACAAATTACTAAGATAACATTAGTTATCATCTAACTGTAGGTATAGCAGCATTGCCATCGGCCCATCCACAATAGTAGATGAGGTTTTGAGTTCAAGATTCCTTCACAGAGAGAACTTGATCCATTCCTGCACATATACATAGACAAGACTCAAATTAATCAGAGAAATGCTCTTTCGCCATACCATCTGTCATGTTACCACAACAACTTAAATGCGACGCGGTGTGCATCAAACTGACATATAGTAATTTACTTGATAGATTTTTGGCTTCGTCAGTAGAAAGCTTAGCAGCAAATGCATTGAAGCTCTTGGTATAGCTATACACCATGGACTCTGCAGCATCAGAATAGCTGCACAGACATCAATATATTCTTCAACTTTTGTAGTGCCTTTGTCTAATAAGGGAAAGAGGAAGTGTAACCTTCCTGTTACAGATAAGAATAACTTGAACAACAATGGTTTAACTTACCATATATTTCATGAAGCTTATCTTAAAAATGGTTCACCTCTCATTAAATTGTAGCTACGAGCATGTCTACTATCTGAATCAAGTAACAAGAAATAAATATAAAATAATGATACACTCTCCACTATGATATCTGCTATGTTTCTCACCAAGCTCTCCCGCCAAAACCCAATCCCACGACCGCTACTCTTTCAAACCCCCACCCTCCCTCTCCCCCAACCCTAACCCTAACCCTAACCCTAATTTCAAAAAGAAGCACAAGCCCCGGTACCGTCCGCCTTCGTCTCTCGATCGCGATGCCCAGGAGCCGATCCATTCCGATCTCCCGTTCGATTTCCGGTACAGCTACACCGAGAGCAGCCCCGAAGCGCGGCCCATTGGGCTGCGGGAGCCCAAGTACTCTCCTTTTGGGCCGGGGCGGCTTGACCGGCCGTGGATCGGGGTGTGTGCCCCGGTTGTGGACCCGAAGGTGAGGTCGGTGGAGGAGGAGAGAAGCGGTTCAGGGTGAGCCACTGAGTGAGTCTGAGAGGAAGATTTTGGTGGAGAAATGTCAGAGAGGGAAGACCAAGAAGCAAATCAATTTGGGTAATTTGGGATTTGATTATCTGTGTGCTTCTAGTTTTGTAAGATTGAGCTGATTTTTGGGGTTTGATTGTGTGATGTGGTTGGTCAATTGGGTATTTGATTGTTGAAATTAAATGTGGTTGAGTTTAGGAACTTATGGTCTTTCGTGATTTGTTTCATTGATGTGGTTGTGAGCTTTGTTGTTTGTATCAAGTAATTGGTTTTGAGGTTATGAGATGGGAGAGTAGTAGATATAGGTAATTTTGGGTATGAACTTGTGTTGCTGGATTGTAATTTTTGCATATGCTGAGTTTGGGTTATATGTTCTTTTGTTTATTGATCATACTTGTTGAGACAAAGGTTGCAGTTTTGGCTATGATGAAGTGTTTTGTACCATTAGCAATTGCCAAACAAGAATAAGCAGTGTATTCATTGAAAATTCACTCTTCTTCCTTTTATTTTTCTCTGCCGAAATCTTATTGAATACTATGGTTTGATTTCTTGTAGGGAGGGATGGTTTGACTCACAATATGCTGAATGATATTCATAACCATTGGAAACATGAAGAAGCAGTGAGGATCAAATGTCAAGGAGTTCCGACTGTTGACATGAGAAATGTTTGCACCCAGCTTCAGCTATCCTATGTTCTAATCATGGTTCTGAATCTGACATTTGCTGGAACTCCCATCTTCATGTTTCTCTTTTCTCCATTAGTTTGCTTTACTTGGCTCTGCTCAATGCTTTACCTCTTGTTCATCCTACAATTCCTACTTCATATATAGTTTTGTAGTTTAATGAAGCATCAAATTCTTGTCTACATGCAGTGTATAATCTTTTAGTATTCATTTTGAATTGAGTTATACATACGAAATGGTTAAAGGATACACACTATTATTTCTTGGAACTTGAAAAGTAAAATTGATTGCGAGTTTCATGTGTCTGTTGCAGGACAAAACCTTTGGAAAGATCATCTATAGACATGGTAGCCAAATCATATTGTACAGAGGCAGGTACTATAATCCCAAGAAGAGGCCTGTGATTCCGTTAATGTTGTGGAAGCCACATGAGCCAAAATATCCCAAACTGATCAAAACTACGATCGATGGGCTAAGCATTGAGGAAACAAAGGAAATGAGGAAGAGAGGATTAGTTGTCCCTGTTTTAACAAAACTTGGTACATACTTTGTCTAGTTTCAGGTCTTTAAGAATTAGACGATCTTTCTCTGATTATGTACTCACAATTTAGTTGAAACTGCACCTAGGAATGGTTATTATGGTAATCTGGTACCCATGGTTAGAGATGCGTTTCTCTCCTGTGAGCTGGTCCGGATAGACTGCCAGGGTCTTGAGAAGAGTGATTACAAACAAATAGGCTGCAAACTTCGGGTAAGTATTCAACCCTTTTTCCTCTCTCGTATTAAGCTTCTTTATGCGTACAGTTTGACCTTCCTTCCTTGCCCTCTTCTAAAATGAGATGCCTGCAGTTGAACATCCAACTGGTTATTCATTGGCAGCACGTTCTTTCTCTCTGTGCCTGCTATGTCTTGCGATAGGAACAGTAGCATTTATAACTTGGATTTTATGCAGACTCTATACATGACCTGGACTCTTATGTCTGCATATGTGATTGCTTGCTTGCATGTGTGATTGTTTCTGTAAGTCTAACTTTAAACTTATAATTATGTCCTGATACAGGAGCTCGTGCCTTGTATCCTGGTGACCTTTGATAAGGAACAGATTGTGGTTTGGAAGGGCCAGGGCTATAAGCCTGTAGAGGACGCCTATTTCCTTCCAGAACGAGAACTGTTTGATAATCCGGGAGGCGGTGTGTTTTCTGGTGCAGAGCAGTCTGGTGCAGAGCAGTCTCATAGCTCAGATGACAACAGTAGCCAAATTGAATATTACTCTGGTGACGATGAGTAGATTGTAAATCGAAATTACAGACTCAGACATTGGCTGTTGGTTGGAGAAATGGATTGATCAAGCTTTCCATCTTCAAACTGCAAATTTGAATGCCGGCAAATTTGGACCAATTCGCAATCCAGATTTTCCTGAAAACGGTCGTTCTGAGTGAGGTTAGCCGACAAAATGGAAATGTAGTGTGTTTCCTCTATGCAGCAGGAAAGAACAGATTTGAAATTAAAGAAGAGTGCCAGGGTAGAATTTGTATAGATTGTTTAGAGGGAACTCAGACATTTAGTATTGTAGTTATCATAACCCGTTTTGGTGGTGTGAAATGTTTGCCTCGCTGGAATGCTGGAAGAGGCAATGAATACGACACTTACATATGGTGATAATATTAACAAAGACGATAAAAACATCATCATCTTTGGTCAGAAACACACATGTTTTAGTGGGACTAGTAGTTAACTAATAGAATAGCCGACACGACAAGCCGTCCACCTTATCGTAATCACATCATACAAGTTCATATAATACTGGTCTCTTTAAACTCAAGAGACCCTTTGTCAAAAAAGAAATACATAAATTGAACTTATGAGGCTCTGATCATGATTATCAAAAGACCGTCATCGACATCCCTTTGTGTGTGTCATATAGCATAACAAATGAGCAAGTGGATGCAAGAGAGAGGAACAGCTTGCACAAATTCATAACAGATAATTGTAGTGAGTGGGATTGTCCTCTGTTTCAGTTCACTGTTGCTGAATCAACTACCAAATTAAGTGACTAGTTCCCTTTTTGTGAATCTGCTTCATCCACCTAGTAGTATTCTCACATCTTGCTCTTGATTTTCCTATGTCCCAAGCAAACAGACAACATCAATAAGAATATCTATCCCGTGGTTCTATCCTACATCCCTACTCATTTCAGTTTGACATGATGGCATATTGGCATTGGTATCCTGCCATTGATGAAGATCTTTTTTTTTTTTTTGGTGAACGGTGTTGATGAAGATTTAAACCTTATAAACTCTGACAAGGATTTGACACCTATATTATGAACTCTGATATTCCCCCGACTTAAATCATTTAATTTTTAAAAGATATTCACTCAATTATTATTATTTCATCTAATACACCTTATCATGTAGTGTAATTTTACAAGTCAGTAGACGTGTTCATCTATCATCTCGTCATAGACCAATTATTTGCTTAAAAATAACACATTTTAAAATCTAGAATCTTATTAAACTCTGAATTCTGACTACTATTTTTTATAGTAAAGAAAACTGTGAATTCACACACTTACTATTATTTTTGGTACTAGACTAAGAACATTTTTAGCAGACTCTCTATTTTGACTCTTTAGCTATTTTAGGGAGTATGTTTAGTTTTTTTTTTTATTTAAAATTAGAAACTCCACCAGACTCCTAAATGACTAGTTATTTTAACTCTTAGCTATCTCGCTCATAAATATAGAGAACGAAATGAGATTGTCTATAATTTAATATATTATTTTTAGATGATTCTATTTAATATATAAATACATTTATGGTAATTTTTAAAAATTTAATAAGTAATATAAATTTAAAATAGTTAAAATAGAGAGAACTGATACGGACATATTTCTAAATTACTTAGTTAAAATGATATTTTAATTATTTTAATTAAAATTTGATAAAAAAATGACTAATATTACTAAAGTTAATCTAAACTGCAGCACAAGTGTAAATATGGAATTCGAACACACTCAAAAACACCGAAGAATAAATAAAATGTTCATCTTTTCCTCCAAAAAGTGACCGACCTATTTTTTAATCTCCTACCGGTCAGTCCTCCCACCCTTTAAAGCTTGAATCTTTAACCCACCATTCTCTCTCTTATTATCTTATTCTATGCCTTCCACACATCACTACACCAAATCAACAATGGGCGAGGCTGGCCTCACCTCGCCGCTCCTCTCCGATCAGCCCCACTTGATCCTCACCGTCCACGACGACACGTCTCAATTCCGCAACCCGTTCGCTTTTCTCGGGTCGGGTGGGTTTACGGTGCCAGTTTCTACGACGGCCGATCCCTTCAAGAATCACACTCTGGAGATTGACGGAGTCTACGAGTGGCTCAAGATCGGGATTTGCTTACCGATCGCGATCGTGAGGTTGCTGATTTTCGGTGTTTCGCTGCTGGTAGGGTTTGTGGCGACGAAGCTGGCTCTGCTGGGTTGGAAGGATCGGCAGAATCCTATGCCGAAATGGCGTTGTGGGATTATGTGGATCACTAGGGTTTGCACCAGGTGTATTCTCTTCTCGTTTGGGTGAGTTTTTTTGTTTGGTTGAGCTGTGTTTAAGTGAGTAGAAATCAAATTAACTGCGGTGAAATTAAAAGTAAAAGAATGTACTTGAATTCTTGGTAGAAATGGTAGCTTGTTGTTATGGTTGAGTTTTTTTAAAGAGTTAGCTTTCTTTTATACGGTTGTTGCAGTTACCATTGGATAAGACGGAAAGGAAAACCTGCTCCAAGAGCAACTGCCCCAATTGTTGTATCTAATCATGTATCTTTTATAGAACCTATATTTTATTTTTATGAACTGTTCCCGACGATTGTTGCGTCTGAATCCCATGATTCTCTACCTTTTGTTGGTACCATCATCAGAGCGATGCAGGTATTATTATGTCCATGCACCAGTAGTTGTTTACTTTAACTACACACAAGGTTATATATATTAACGAGATTGCGCAATCACTTTATTTGGTAGCGTGTGTGCGCCCACACACACACTCTATCATGGGTTTTCTCATATTTTTGTATTTGTGGTTATGTTCTCAGGTGATATATGTTAATAGGTTTTCACCATCGTCAAGGAGGCAAGCTGTTAGTGAAATAAAGGTAGGAAGTTTCTATAAGTTTTGTGGCTATCCTTGTTTGGTTAGTTAGTGATAAACCAATTTAGATGTATATTATGAGGTTGCTGTGTTTGTTATTATTGATATCATCTTTTCTTTCCCAAACTTGTACTGCTTTATATCTACTGTAAAGTTTCTAAGGAAGTACCCTCTGAATTCCTGCATTTGCTTTAAAAGAGTGCTTACAGTATAATACTATCTAATTTTGTTGTAATTCTATGCTTGGTTTAGTTGATATCTGCATATGACCAACAGTGGATAAGGCTGAGAATAGCAAAAAATAATTATAAATCAGATAAGAGGAAAGAGACTCTAAAGCCATAAATCTAGTAATAGGTAATGGACGAAAAATGGCCCCTCGGCCGAATCTAGTGAATCTAATGAGGTTATATAGCTTATCAGTCTTTGGATAGTATATCAATTATATATTATGCGATGCAAGCTAAACCATAAAATTGGTGTATTAGTGCATTGCCTTTTAAAGTTTGGTTAATTCTTAGTTTTCTTGTCCTGAATACTGCAACAATGCGAATTTTGCTTGCAGTGCCATATTTATGTAGAGCATATTTATCTTTGTTCTAAACATACTCTTTCCAATTGCGGCTGGAATGCTATGTTGAACCTTTTTGGTATATATCCCTAGCTGCACAGTGGATACAACTGTATGAACGTATGGTTACTCTAGTCAATAATATGTTAAGAGATCTGTATCAATTTTGTAAGCTATTTGATACAGAATTCTGCTTTCAAGGATCTGAATACAGAGAAAAGCTGCGTGCGATAGATTTCCTCGAGTGCTCCTATTTCCTGAGGGAACTACAACCAATGGAAGATATCTCATTTCATTTGAACTTGGTGCATTCATCCCTGGTTACCCAATCCAACCAATAATTGTACGCTATCCTCATGTGCACTTTGATCAATCCTGGTAAGACGCTTCTCTAATTTGCTCATTTTATTTGGTGCTGTCTGGATTGGTACCTTATTAGTCTTTCATGTGGAGTGCTTTTTAGGGGGTACATTTCTCTGCCAAGGCTCATGTTTAGAATGTTCACGCAATTTCACAATTTCATGGAGGTAAATCCCTATCTTTTATTTGTTTGTGATTTCTGTATTGCATTGTGATAGAGCTCGTTGCATCACTTGGACATTGAATATTGAATTAGGTTATGTTATCTGAATTGAGCAGGTAGAGTACCTTCCAGTTGTTTCTCCCCTTGATAACAAGAAAGAAAGTGCTTTCCACTTTGCTCAGAGGGTAAGAATCTGCCCACAGTTAATTTGGTTCGGGCATTATTCATATTAATTTGTTTGATGAGTTTGGTTTTGTATCGTCGTCTTTCTGGTATTTTCTTGTTTCCTAGATTGTTGATAGAGGTTGACACTGTTTTTATATGCAGACTAGTCATGCTATGGCAGCTGCACTCAATGTTGTACAGACATCTCATTCTTTTGGAGATTTAATGCTACTCATGAAAGCAGCTGATTCAAAATCAAAACAGGTATTTGTCTTTGTTGATGCTTTAACATTTGTATAGTATTTGTTGTTTGACAGAAAAGCAATGAAGCTGAGAACACCCTTGCCCCAATCCACTGCACTTATGACCTAACCAGAAGCCAAAAAATTATGGCGTAGTATGAGCTCTGTTAAATTGAGTCTTAGAGCTGCTCAACAAACTTTTATTTTCCGCTGAATGTTTCTATCATAACTTCCACAGGTGCGGCCCTCAGCTTACATGGTTGAAATGGCAAGTGTGAAATCTGTAAGTCCTTACATATATGTGCCTTTACAGTTATTTTGTAATAGAAAATGAAACTGTTTTGAAAATTGTGCACTGTTGTCTGTAGATTATCAGTTCTGTAGAGTACTTCAAATATAGGAACTATAACCAAATTCCCTTAAATGTTTATTGTTATTTAATTCTTTGGTCATGATTGTGAATCTCGTGTGTCTGCATATCTCTCGAGGCATATTTCTCAAGGCATGAGTCAGTTAGACTAGTTGATCCTTAGGGTTATACAACTCTACTCTAGGAAATTCTGCCTGGACACACTATAGTTTCAATAGTATACAATAGTGTAGGGTGGCGTTGCCAATGCAAAACTAGCCTCTTAGTTCATCAATTCAAGTTAGTGACATGTCGTCTCAACTTCTAGTTTACAATCTGATGCATCCACTTTTCTGCATGACACCAAATATATTTTGCTTCTTCACACCTTTTTTAGAATACATGATTTCATTACTTATTGTACCTTATTTTAAGTAATCTTTTTCTTGCTTTTTCAGTTACTTAACATAAGCAGCACGGAAGCTGTTGACCTTTTGGATAGATTTCTTTCTATGAATCCAGACCCCAGGTACGGATGGAACTATTATTAAATGAACTATTATTGATTTCTTTCTATGAATCTGAACCCCAGGTTCTCTTAACAATGGAAGAAAAAAAATTTGCTCTCTCTCTCTCTCTCCCCATTTTTAGTACACACTACTGTGATATGTTTAGTTTATGCATTCATCCTTGTTTAATTGTATGCATTTTGGTATATGTTTTATTTTTCATGTTCGGACAATGTTGGTTCTGAAGCTTGTCTATTTGATAATTCTAGCTCACTTGGTAAAGCTTGGTAGATGCATGATATATCAATATGCTTAGATACTTTTTCAAGTTAAATGGCATTGCATTCAAAATACTTAACCTGTGCTGTTAAATTGTGTGATACACACGCACATTTATGCTCGTCTTATTCAAAAAATCTATGCAATACATGCATCTTGTTAAATAAATGTAATACTTAATCTAACTGTAAGATTATTACTTTTATCTCATTGGCAGTGGTCATGTTTCCTATCATGATTTCTTGAGGGTTCTAAGACTCAAGCCCTGTACCTTTTCTGAAGAGGTCAGTTACCACATCTTTTGCTTAATCATTTCCTTTTTCTCTCTTGGTCTCCTACCTTCTTGAACTTCAGTCTAAGATTGCTTTTTAGTTCCACGGCCCAGCTCGGTCAGTACTTACCTGGGCCCGCCCTTTTGTTTCAACAAATCATAGAGTTCAGACAGGTCACATATATCTGTTTTGCTTTTCTACTGTGCATGTATCCTCGAAGATAGTCAAATCAGAATTGTATGTGGATTTAGTCAATTTCATTGTGAGTTGATTGTAGACACACCATGTATTCAAAACATCAACAAAAACGTCTCTTATTTATCTTTTAAGAGTACAGAATTAGTTTTATGAATATTTCACCATGTTATTAATCACCTATTTGAGTCACCTTTCTATCCCTGCATAGTCGTTTGCTTTCTTTGTTTGTCGTTCTCCCTGTGAATTTCTTAGACTATATGCTTTATGCTTATGTTGCCTAAGCTACTAAGCGGACATAGTCTGTACACAATCAAGGATATGAAAGCAGGTCTCTTTTTGCTGCAGATTATAGGGAAATACAGGATAGTTTATCCTCTTATAAGCTAAAACCTTTCACAGATTGCTTATTTTCTGTCTTCTTACTGACATTATATAGTATTTAAGAACCGACAGTTGTTGCATGTCAAATGTTTCTTTTGCACAATCCTCTGGCAACTCATAACATGAATATCGTTTGGCTTACAGATATTTGCATTCATCGATGTTGACAAAAATCGAGCCATCACATTTAAGCAGGTACACCAACTCTCCCATCCTTTTATATCTGCACGCGTGCATGTGAGTGTTTTGTCATGGGTGTGTACTTGAGCATCTTATCAAGGCTCATTTCGTTTGAGGTGAAAAATGGTGTCAGATGCATATTTGACAATATTTAGAACTTCAGAGGTTTTGATGTAGATAAAGACACCCAGATAATCTGCAGTAGAATCACAAGTGGAGTATTTTGGGTTGGACAGCTTTCCATTTTTTGCAAGTGAAATTTCTTTTGAGTAATACTGTTAAATTTTGAAATAGTGAGACGAGCATATCCAACTGTCATACTTGTTTTCTATCTTTCGCATATTGTTACACCAAATACACTGATTCATCATTGAAATCACTGTTTACTCGTGCATATCCAGCCATAGGTCATAAATTACTGCATCTGATTATGATTCTGTATAGGTTTCATAGATGCTTCTGTATAAATTAAGCTGTAAACGTAACAGTTTTATTTGCCTCCAGTTCTTATTTGGATCAGCACATGTCTTGAAGCTACGATTATTCCGGCAATCCTGTGCATTAGCATTTTCTGAATGTATTTCTGGGGATAACATCTACGTTTTAAAACAACAGGTATGCTTGTTGCACTTTTCTTTCCTTATTGTTTGCCCCATCCCATAAAATCGTCTCGGTTAATTCACTTGCAATTGACGGGTTTTTTACGTCTGAATCAGTTTGGAGACACTATTAGGCGTGCAATCCCAGATTTGAATGAGGATGAGGTGATAGACATACCCTTTTATATCTACAACAATTTTCAGTTGTGCCTTTCTAGGCCGCTAATATCCGTTGGTGCTTGCAGATCAATGAGCTGTTCAATCTTTTTGATACTGATTGTGATGGGAGAATCAGCAAGGACGAATTTTTCACCTGTCTAAGACGAAACCCACTACTAATTGCGCTTTTCTCACCTTGCTTGCTTAACAAAGACTTCTCAGAAGATGGTAATAGGTTGTTGGAGGAGATTGTGTAGTGGGACGGATTTTCTCTAGGGTGTGAAGATTTTGATCACCGTCTTAACCTCGATTAGTCTGGTATGGTTTTTGTTCGTGTGTGATTGAGAGAGAGAGCCAGAAAGGAGCTTCGGGTCGGGTTTTGTTAAGGTATAGGGTTGTGGGGGCATAATATTTTTATCTTGCTCCCTTGAGTTGCTCATAGCTTGATTCAATTACTTTTTTTGGGGGCCTGTAACGCCTGTAACTTGAAACATATTAATCTTTACAAAGTGATATTACATATTGGTTTGGCAATTCATTAAGATGAAGTCTTTGTATCCTCATCTTCAGTGCTATCATGTAGTGTAGACACGCCTTGGCATCGAATATCAAGTTTGGGGTGTGCTCTTAAGTTGTATCAAAATTATGAACTTTGTTATCACACTCATATAGTCTACAGGAACACACTGGTTTACCGAAGGCGACAGTGTGCCGTTTCTGTGCAGAAAGTGATGAGGAGAACGAAAGAAAACATCGCCTTCCAATTCCAACCAAGGCAATAGCAACTGGGCAACAAATCCTTTCAATTATTGTTTTTGTATTTGATTTTGGGTTCCATTTCTGATAGAATATGGCATATTGTCATGAATCTGGGGGAATGCTGGCGATCTTCAGAAATCGGGGGATAAGTGATGTATGATTTCTCACTCCTTTAAACGTCTCAGTAATAGAAAAAATTCACGAGGTGCATTAGCTATATTTTACAAATCAACATTAAAATCAGCAATGAAGAATGTATGTCCCAGTTTATGTTCTATGTTTTCATAATTATAAGAGGCACGAAACCACCTTCCACGTAAGGTTTTCCAACAAATCATCCACATAATTACTTCGTTTTTTATTAAATTTTTTTTTTTTATGAAAGGTTTTCGTATGCAACTAATATTTGGGGATTTACATGTCTGGATTGTATATGACTCTTCATGTTCTAAAAATACTCGACACCTTTTTTTGGGGAAACCCCAGACAGAAAACTTTTTTTTTTTTTTTTTTTTTCAGCAAAAAAAAAGAAGATAGAAGAGCACAACTGCTCTCTACCTCCCCTTTATTTCAAAAGAAAGAAAAAGAAAGAATACAAGAGATGGAACCTCACCCTTGAGAAACAAAACTTCTAAACAATGCTAACATAAGCACCCTACCGAAAACGGAAATTAGAGAGACCAAAAAAGTTCTTATTACACAGTGATGAAACAGAATCAGGAGGCAACTCCCACCAAACTAAACCTGTCACTGAAAAACCAAAATTTGTCGGAGCATGTGAGCGGAAATTCATTTGAGAGATACAATACAAACAATTACCTCAATCGACCCGCAATTACCAAAACACCAAATGAGGAGATTTGAGGAAGTCGAGAATCAAAGACGAACCCAGGCTAACCTAGACAGAAAACCTACTACCAAATAAAAAACATAAGAGATTATATATTTGGTGAGGACGTGTTTAAAAAAAAAAAAAACAGTATTGTGGTCAATATGGTGAGATTAATTCGATGCAACTGGATTGAACACTGAAGCGACATTTTTTTTTCTTCCTTTTCTGACGCAAAACCATGTGATATATTTTTGTGTAAAGACATGATCATGTCTCAATTCTGGGATTATGGGGCACCCTGTGGGTTAGTACTCCACATAGAATTAGACCAAAAGTAGATTGATGATGATGCATCATCGTTTAGGCTATTTTCTTCCTTTTAGAGAACTGGCGTCATAAGATCATCACAAGATGGCATTCCAATTGAAATATCAATGTCATGAGTTGTGGGATTAGTCAGCACAACAAGACGAACTAATCCAATAGGGAATTCGTTCGGAGGGCACGCCCCTTGGCCTCAGTACCGTAATCGTGAAGTAATCCCATCCTCAATATTGTCAGTTTAGTTACCAAACCACAACTTACCGACAATTATCATTTTGAGTTCGAAATTATTTATCCGTTTATAAAAGGGCAAAGATCTAAAAAACCACTAGTACTATGTACTCGCCATTATCACACCAAAACCTATGACGAGAAAACTAGTGAGATTATTGGGCAAACATTGAAAACCTATGCGCCAAACAACCACTAGTACTCAATCGGCATTATCACACCAGAAAGAGAAAGAAAACCTCCATAAATTACGGCATATCCTCTACTGGAAAACCCTAGATCGATCGCCAGAAAGCTAAGTGACCCAAACAACCAACTCCAGCAGCACAGAGTAGAACAGTACTTACTACACACCATAAATGGTCCATTGGTACTCAATAACCACGCGATAAATATCTTACCCTTTCTTCTTGTACACCAGAACAAACAGGTGGGGAGAAACCTTGGCCAATATCCCCCAATACAAGACCATTAATGGCCACTAGTCGGGTCAGTTACAGTAACCCAGATCCATCATCAAAGTGGAAAAAAAATAAAAAAACATGTCGAAATAATACCTCCATCGGCTGTGGTTCAGTTTGAAAGAAACCACACAAAATATCTCTGCTACCAAACAAATTTTGTTGTCATCTTTGATATATTAATTAGTCAAAATTAAATGTTTAGACGGAAAAAAAAATACTACATTAATTAGTCTATAGACAGCACTAAATACCCATTAGAAAAAGTTTGCAGTGGAGATACATTTTAGACTAAAACTAAAAGTGAGAATTTTTTAATTACCACATGTGGTCGAGTTAATAAGAGTCTTAGGCCCAGTTTGGGATTGATTCCCAAGCTGCTTTTGGGGTCAAAAGTGATTCTGGGCCTAATTTTAAGTGTTTGGTAACAACCCATAAAACTGATTTTAGAAGAATTGATTCTCTTAAAAGTGGATTTTGGAGAAGCAGGGTAAGAGATGCTTTTGCAGGAATCAGTTATTTTTGTAACAAATGGTAATATTTGTTTTTTCTTAGATTGTCTGATTGTGATATACTAATCTAATTAAATAATAATCAATCATTTACTATGGCGTTAAAAAATCTTATGTAATATTGTGGATTAACTTTATAATTATATACAAAAGAAACAATTATTTATTTTAATATCAATTTATAACAATTCATATTTTTGTCATTATACTATCCAAAACAATTTTTACTTATAACTCACCAAACACACGAAATTGCTTTTTGGTTCTCACAGCACTTTTAAAAACAGTTTACCAAACACCTCAGCTGATTCTACTCACAGCAGATTCAAAAGCAATTCTGCTCACAGCAAATTCAAAAGCAATTCTGCTCACAGCACAGCAATCCCAAACTGGGCCTTAGTGTTTGAATTCTCTATACTCATGTTTGAATTTCGTAGACGCTAATTGGAGTTAAATCTCATTTTATTCTTAGTGGTCAAGGAAAGAAGCAATCTGACAATATTCTTCTAGCACATATTAGTCTCTGGATCTAGAAAACGTTTGAAGATAACGTCGTTGAATCTATAAAAATAAAATAAAAACAATTCTTTTACATGTATATAATATAATCCATAAAAGTAGTTAGGATTTCTCTTAAATAGTGTAACAGTGACCAAAAAAATTGTGAGGTGCGTCAATTGATAACATTACCCCATCCACATCAGAAAATAAAGTCTAAATTCTTACACTAGATATGAAGACATTAAAAACACCTCTTAAGGCCTCGTTCGGTAGATGAAAATTAAAGTGGTTCCCTTGTCTTTTCCATGGAAAGGGAAAGAAAAGAGAAATAAAACTTCCCGAGAGCTTTCCATTTCAATGTTTGGTAACGTTAGGAAAACCATAATAAGGAAAGTTATTTTTAAAGCTTGTAATAAAATAAAAATATATTATATTGTGAGTAATAAATACATAGAAAGAAAAAGGGGTTCTATTGGATTTTAGAAGGAACCGTTTTTCCCTATATTTTCTATTCGGTCAGGAAAGTGTTTTCTTTCCATTTACGTTTTAAAATGCAGAAAAAGAACAACTTTCCTATCTTAAAACTTTCCAGCGAACCAAAAGAAGTCTTATTGTCTTACATACTTTACTACCGTATATACGTATGGTTAATACGTATACTGTCATTTCATGTGTATACAAACCGAAAATCAAGCTTCAGCTTCACGCCACCATCAAATGCAAGGACTTTCCTATTCCATTATTTATTTTTTTAAAACTCTCATGTTCCCTAACCCAATAGGGTAAATACTAAAAATCGAAAGAATTTTTTAAAAAAAAAAAAAAAAAAAAGAAGAAAAAGACAAAAGAAAAATAAAAATAATAAGTATCTGCAATCCCAGACAAGGTGATAGGCCGTGGGCTCTGCCACCCTTCATTGCTCACAGGGCTATCTTAATAAGATAAAGCTCCTATGCGTTTTCAACTCCCCATTGGTCCAAGGCCTCCCCCCTTGTACGGACGACAGTGACCCCATGCTAACATTTGTACTATTTTTCCCATTTTTAATCTTTGTTTCTTTCCTTTTTTTCCCTCTCCCACTTATTTTACCCTTTTCTGCTTTTTGCTATTTTACGGAGGAAAATAATAACCCAGTTTTAGTAAAAAAGAAAATTCCACACCCTCTTTCCTTTTCCTCCATCAGAACCCAGTCTTGTCGCACGCAGCTTCCTTTTTTGCCTCATTTTCTTCTTTGGGTTTGTGCGTTTCACCAAAACAAGCAAAACTGTAATAGGGCTTTCCGAATCTTTTATATTATTATAGTAACATTTTCATGTTTTTCTTCCATGGTGGGGGTTCGCTTCCAGAGAGAGTGACAGAGACTACATAGCAGAGAAAATTAAATACCTTTAATTGGAAATATGTGATTATATGTATGAAGGAAAGGTAGCTTGCAGGTGTGACTTAACTCAAAGTATGGTCAATTCTTATAAATGAACTGAACTTGATTATTTTCCTTTCTGGGTTTTGAGTAAAAATCCTCAGACTTTCATTGCTGGCCTCCTCTCTGTCATCATCTTCGTCTTCCGGCCTCCTCATATTTGGGATAATAATCCTTTTTCTCGGTTCGTTGCTTATTTGGTAAAACTTGCTCAGGCTTTGCTTTTCTTTCACTCTTTTTGCCATTTTTAGCCTGTTTGAGAGAGATTTTGGTTTTTGAATCCATCAATCACGCAAATCAACCAAATATATGTGTGTTTATATATTTTGCAAAGTCCTTGAGGGCTTCTTCGTTTAATTTTCTTTCCATTTTTGTCAAGAAGGCCAATTTCGTAAGACATACTTATTCCCTTTTTGACTCTCCTCTCTCTCTCTCTCTCTCTCTCTCTCTCCCACTTTCTTTGTTTTCTCCACTGGTTATGTCTCTCATTTTATGGTCTCATATGTTTCTCAATTGAACACAGATTCTACTAGCTAGTATAGATTTGCTTTGAGAACCCATTTGAATTTGAAGAAAATCTTTCGTCTTCTTCTACCTGATCTCTCTGACAAGAACTTGCTGGGTTCGTTTTTCCAATTTGGGTAAGTTTGACTCTTCTTTTTTAACGCATTAGGCTTCATTCTTGCCTAAAACATGCATTGTTCCCGGATATTGGTGAGATTCTGAGCTTTGGTACTGCATCCTTTCTTGAATCTTGATTGAACAGTAAAAAATGGTGCGCGGAAAAACCCAGTTGAGGCGGATAGAGAACGCCACGAGCCGTCAAGTCACCTTCTCGAAGCGGCGAAGCGGTCTTTTGAAGAAGGCTTTCGAGCTCTCCATTCTCTGCGATGCCGAGGTTGCGCTCGTAATTTTCTCTCCCAGAGGAAAGCTCTACGAATTCGCAAGCTCCAGGTATAGTACCTCAAATTTGTAAGAGCTTTCAATCATGCACTTCACCTGTATATGATTTGATTGCAGATCCATTATCAGTACAGTTTAAAGTTTTTGGTATCATGTAAAGAACTGTCATGCATATCTTTAAGTAGTCTTTAGCTCGTTTAGGGTTTTAGAGTTCAGATTCATACATACATGAAATCACTACCCGACCCGCCCTCCCTTTTTAAGGGTCTTAGTTGTCGATCTGATCTAGGGAATTTTTCTTCAACTCCTCCAAAAAATGTTCTGGAACAGAAACTTTCCTAAAAAGGAAAATCAAATAGAGTATGTTACTATTTTAAGAAACTGAGAACCAAATAGGTTTTTTTTTTTTTTCTCTCCTCTTTTGTTCCTTTTCTGGACACAGTAGCCCATTTGATCCCGACATCCCGTTCCTTCAGCTAGTTTGGTTTCGTGAGCAGTATCAAACTATCAATGTACGTAGGTGCCCGGCCTTCGGTTAATATTGGTTGTGTGGTAATTAACTAATTAATTACCTAAACTCTAAATTACCTATAGCTATGTAACAATTTATCTTCTATTTTTATTAAAAGAGTGGACAAAGTTTTTGAAGAAAGAGTTTGAGGTATATTTTGGAAGCAACAAAAAATGCATGTTTTACCGAAAGATTGAAGTAACATACTGTACTTCTAGCCTAGTACTTAGTGCTATTACTAATTAGATCGTGAGGATAGGGAGACCTCCGAAAATTTTGGAGCATTCTCAGAACCCGAAACCTAGAGTTGCGATTTGTTGGCGGCGGTGAGGCTTTGCTTCCCATCCCTGGTGTGGTGCGACGTATCCTCAAGGGTACGGCATGCTCTCGGTGGTGCTATGTGTGCCCGGCAACATACTTGGAATAGGGACGACGTCTGCTTGGCGAAGGGTCGGATCTCTTGAGTTCGGATCGATCTGAATTCTTGGCTTTGTATCAGAGATTCTTGGTGCTTTAACCTTGGGGAGTTCCTGCTCGAATTCTGTGTTTTATTTGTTCTTTCTTTGTATTTTGAGGTTATAAATTATGCTTTGAATTTATAAAAAAAATTTTTTTTAAAAAAATCCACATTCAGTTACTAAATGGTAAATCAGGTCTACACATGGGTCGGTTTATAATTAAATTTACATTACCTTTTGGTTGGTTAAATTAATCTCCTCTACCATCCTAACTCTGTGACCCTTTTGATATATTTGCTCTAATTAATGATTTTAATCACTAGCATGACACATGACGTGGTCGGACTAATTAGTGTTATTGTAGGCTACATAACTCTTGAATGATTAGGGTTCCAAGTTTGATATATGGTTCGTGCCATTAGCCCTTGGCATGGTAATCATAAATCAACTGTCATCTATCCTCTTTCCTCTCCTTCGTTGGAGGTTCTTCATCGTCCATTTGTTTCGTGTAATGTTACCTCTTTGAGCTATGTCATAGGCTCATTGGCATCGGTTGGTCGGGTTTGCAAGCCATTCTACCAATAGCTTTCTCATAGGGGACTAAGGGGAGGGTGGCTTCAATTCGGCTTGTTCCTTCATCATATGCTTCAATGATAATGTAGCAAGTTAGGCAATGGGGAGGTCGCAATTTGAAGTTTGGTTCCTCTTTAGCGGTTGTACAAATTTGCTTAAAGTCTGCATGCATTAGCGTTTGTACGAGTTTTCTCAAAGGGCTTCGATGTCTAACGTGGCAAGTGAGGGAATGATGTAGTTATAATGTAATAATTCTACCAATCCGCTTCGCTCATACTTCACTGACCTGAGTAGAAGGAAAACTTGTTCTCTTAGAGTTTAGAGTTTAGAGTTTAGAGTTTAGAAATTGTCGTTTAGAATTTGAAACCTATATTGATATGTTTTTAGTCAACATAACATTTGTATATGCTTACGTTAGATCCTGGAGGGTAGTTTGGGTTTAGGATTGGAGGTGTTTTGGGCTATTGGTAGTGGCATGAACCACACTTTTATGTTCCTAATGGCTACAATATCAAAGATATCAATATATATACCTCTACTGCATTCTACATCATATGGATGCAAAAAAACATTATCTGAAGAGATCTAGGTATTCAGATATTAGGTATTCGAACTCAATACTAGTTGACGGGGTGTTTTAAACTCACTCTCTTATGAAGTCTTATCGTTTCATATGGGACATGACTCAACATTTGCTCACACACCCCTTCTGCATCATATGGACAACACGCCACTTTTAAGCTCATGTACTACTACCATGTAACTGAACACTTTTCTTCATGTATAAGAACATAATTCACTACATCAATCATACAATAATAAAGTTACAAGAGTACAAGCACAGAAGTCCAGCCTTTGTACTGAAAGAAGCCCTTTGTTTGTATACATTGTTAACTCATTCCCTAACAACTGAAAATTTTAGGCAAGCACTGTTTTTTTTTTTTTTGTATCAAATGCTTATTTTGCAAGAGGTTAGGATGATTCACATTCTTCAATTTGAACTCATCAATTAGCCATTTTTAGATTGGTTAGTGAGTTTAGGGTTTAGTGTCCGTATGCTTCAAGTTTGCATTGCATATGAGGGAGGAAGTTAACTTGATATGCATCTCTGGCTAAATCTCTTAATAGTTCAAGTTTTTGAGCTTGTATTTGTCTCAAACCAGTCATTTATGGATGGTTGGTCGATCTCCAAGGTGGTTTTTGGATTTGTTTTGGGTTATGAGTGGAGTTCTACGAGTAGAAGATTTGTATTACAACATTTTACAGTCTGCAGGAGCTAAGCTAATCATCTCCTAATGACTAGTTTAGGTCTGGAACTGGCTGGAGTTTGCTGCAGGAGGTGGAACAGTCTGCAGTAACTCCATTAATGAATTGATGAAGTAAGTTCAATCTTGTGATGTAGTGATGAAGTGATGAACCAACTTCAGAAAGTGTTAGACGTGGACCTGCTCTACAGCTATGTAAGGCTGGTCTCCTACTGTATGGAGTTGACTGCCGCTCTGGAGCCTAAAGAGAGCTCTAATTCAAATATTTTCCATTTCCTTTTCCTTTTTAAGTAGATATATACATATTGAGATTAGGCTTTTATTGAGCTCATTAACAGGTTTACAGATCATTAGGGTGTGCTAGGGAAAGTGGCTTTGTGTGAAAGCACAAAAGAGAGTTTAGGAATCCAAAGGGTGTGTTCTTAGGTAACTGAAACTTTTCGATTTGTAAGCGTAATGTTTGAAATTTTAATCTATCTTTGTCATTGTGAAATCAGAACTCTTCCACTGATTGTATATATGGATTGCCTCTCTCTCTCTCTCTCTCTCTCTCTCTCTCTCTCAGATGATATCTTGTTGAGTTTGGTTATTATTTCATGATCATATAAAAAATATCTCTCTCTCTCTCTCTCTCTCTATCATTACAGATGATATCTTGGTTATTATTTCATGATCATATATAGAAATAGCTGTATACTTCATGATCATATAAAAAATCTCTCTCTCTCTCTCTCTCTCTCTCTCTCTCTCTCTCTCTCTCTCATTACAGATGATATCTTGTTGAGTTTGGTTATTATTTCATGATCATATATAGAAATAGCTGTATACTTCATGATCATATATAAAAAATTTCCGAATAAGTTTTGTTCACTACTAATATTTGTTTTAAAATTCAGCATGCAGGCAACTATAGAACGTTATGAGAAACATACAAAAGACAACCAAGCCCATAACAAATCTGTTGCCGGTGAACAAGAAGTGCAGGTTATGCCTCTTTTTCGTAAGATGATCCAAATCTAGGAGGTGATCTAAATTATAATCGAGGAACATTTGGAGCAATTTTTATTTATTTATTTATCTTATTTTTTTAATAAGTGAAGCCAAAATTTAATATGAATAAAATTATATGTCACTTCATGCAATCTCTTACCTCGATCATATATAACTACCATGACCTTTCTCCGATGATATACACAATTGATGACATTCTTGTCTCAGTTTTCTGACGAGTTAACATTTAAAAATGGCAGCAGCTCAAGCATGAAGCGACTAGCATGATGAAGCAGATAGAGCATCTTGAAGCTTCGAAACGGTTCACAACTTTGTCCCAGACTTTTCTTATCTTAGAAAATAGTCATACTCTAGCTTTTCCTTAGTTTTCAAAAGCATATTTTGAACTTTCAATTGCAAATGGCTCAGGAAACTATTGGGAGAGTCTCTCGGATTATGCACCATTGAAGAACTGCAAGAAGTAGAGCAGCAGTTGGAAAGGAGTGTGAACAGCATTCGAGCAAGGAAGGTATATCAGTGAAAAAGAACACATTTTTAGCATTTTTCAATTACTTTATCTTGAAAAAGTATGAACTGCTAATACTGTTAGACGTGATTTTTTGTAGCTGGGGTCACAATCTAAGCAAATTATGCAAAAATATGTACTGACAGTAACAGTTCTTCATCTTCATTAAATGGATATTTTACAATCCCTATTTTCTTGTCAATACTCCAGACGCAGGTTTTTAACGAACAGATTGAGAAACTGAGAGAAAAGGTAAACTTCTACACTACTACTTCTATTTACAGGCTGCAGGCCCCCCAATCCCTCTGTCTATGTCTGTTTAGGAGCTCTTATGTAGGCTCACCAAAATGTGTAATGTATGTGTGACAGCAGCTTGTTAGAAATTTATGAGGTTTATGAATAAGAAATTGCCAGATCAACTGCTAAACATAATTTAAGGGACAAAATTGATAAGTGTAGCAATACTAGCCTGAAAAATCCCAGAACTAAAAGGAATGAAAAACCAGACAGAAATTTGGGATTTGCAGAACTTGTATATTTGATTACACATATTGCATGAGAGAGGCCCTTGTGTATATGTACTGTTGAATTCCAAGAAGAGTTGTGCTTGTTCCAGCTAGACTCAATTTGTTTTCCTTTCTGTTCAATGACTTCAGGAAAGAGTCCTCACAGCTGAGAATGAGAGGCTAACTGAGAAGGTAAACCCCTTTTCTCTATCATCACCATCGTTCATCTTGTTCTTATTGTTTATGGTGTTTGTGATTACTGGCTCACCACATGTGAATGAGGGGTACATGCCTCTCCTCACTTTAATATTAAAATGTAACTGTTTCTTAGTTTAAGCAGTTCTACAATAACAGACATTTGATAATGTGATTATTTTGTTTATATAGTGTGGTGCTTTGGAACCGAGGCAACCAGTAAGTGAGCGGAGAGAAAACTTAGCTTACAATGAAAGTAGTACAAGTTCAGTTGTTGAGACTGAATTGTTCATCGGACTTCCAGATAGGAGATCAAATCACTAGCTTTGCCTCTTGTCAGAGAACTGCTCTTGTTAATACTCTATCCAAGTCATGCATGGCTGATCAGCAGAAACATAAAATGCTTTAATTGTTAATTAGCTGCAGATTGTTGTGTATGTTCTGTGTTACATTCTTGCAAGGATTAATAAGACTATGTTATAGTCATTTTCAAATTAATTGTGATTAAATATGATATGTAATTTTGTAAGACTAGAAAATACTATTGCACTACTATTTCAACATGTATATCTCAAACTCTTTTGAAAATTCAATGAACTTATATACGCTTGGCTGAAGTGGTTATGACCATATATCTTTGGGATCTCATTCTTCTTTTAAAGTGTAATTCCCCAGAAAGAATTCTTATTTTGGATTGTGAAAATGTTTCTTTTCCTAGTGTAGTGTTTTGTGATTTCACAGGCCATGCAAACGCTTTGTCAAGAGAAAATTTAAGGATATGAGCAATGTTCGTTAATATCATATCTGAATTTGACTTGTAAGTTCACTTGTTTAGAACCATATTCGAATTGATTGACATTTCAAGTTCTGCTAGATATAAAGTTCATGCATTGAACAAATTGTATTTGGCTACAACCACATGAAAAATAAGTTAAAAGAAAACACAATGTGGGATTGTTGAGATAAAAAAAAAACAAACACACCCAGATTGTGGTTTCTTAAGTTAGGAAATCCCATAATTAGAAAGACCAGGTGATCTCTTCTTCTTTTTTCCTTTTAAATAAAAAGAAGTGGTGGTTCTATATCTCATCATGCCGAGGTTTGGCTAAGAACTTTGTGGACAGCTTCTTTTGTAGGTAGTGCAGGAATGGCTCCTTTCTTTTCCACAGTGAGAGCACCACAAGCATTGGCAAATTTGAGAGCCTCCTTCAGCCGTTTTTCGTTCTGTATCAATAGAGAAATCTGAGAAAATTAGATTCCTTGGTAAACACGATATGAACATCCCAAGCCGATTTTCTAGTCAGCCTGACACAACTAGAATACAACAGGGCTGAGTTGCAACCCTGGTGGTTAAGAGCATTTACCACAATATTACTTGGTAAAAGAAAGAAGGTCTATGCCGGAGTTGGGAAGTTGAGTGGTTAAAAGCCTATTTTAGCCCAATATCACTTGGTAAAAGAGAGAAGTGTATACCTTGAACAACTCAGGGTCTGAAGCCAAACTATTGAGTACTGAGCCAACAAAAGAGTCACCAGCACCGGTTGTATCAACGCAGTCAGCTTTGATTCCTGCAACCTTACCCTTGAACTCCTGCACATGAAAAGTTAAATGGACTCAATTAATTTATTTCTGATAAGAAACAATGAGAAAGATAGTATCCAACATACTGATCAATTTTAGTGAGCATCACAATGAATGTTTAACCTTGGTGTAGTATCTGCAGCCTGCTGACCCTTCAGTTACTAACAGAAGCTTCAGATTGGAGTGATAAAGCTTGTTCATGACCACATCATCATCATAAGGGTCGTCACCTCCAGTCAAAAATTTAATTTCATCCTCACTTACCTGCAGGTTTGCAGGTAACACCATAATGTAACACCAAGTAGAATTTATATTCCCCATATTTAGATTATTAATTTGTAACACCAAGTAGAATTTTACAACATAATGTGTTCAAGAATGGATGTGTCATGTACCTTAATAATGTCAGCTAGGTTCCAAATGCTCATAATGCCCTTCCGAGCAGCCTCTTCAGAAGGCCACAGTGGCAATCTCAAGTTGGGATCATAATAGAGGATACAACCAGCCTGCTTAGCAATGTCCATCGCGGCGAGATGAGCTGATCTACAAGGCTCCTCAATCAGACTAATCGAACCATAGTGAAATATAATTGCCTGCATTCATCAAACAGACATAAAATGTTAATATTACTGTTTGTGGGTGATTTATCAAGCAGAATGAATACCAATATTTTACCTTGTTGATTAGGTCCACGTTAAGTTCTTGCTTAGTGAGAAGCATATCAGCACTCGGGTTGCGATAGAACATGAATTCGCGTTCTCCATCACTTCTGAGTGTAACAAAAGCCAATGCAGTCCTTGCATTTTGGTCAAAACACATGCCGGAATTGTCCACATTGTTTTCCTTCAGAATATTTGACAGCATGTATCCAAATTCATCTGCACCAACCTGAGATAGAAAAATTGTAGAATCTTAATTATTGAAAACAGAATGGCATAACATCTGAAATTACTCATCAATCTAAGTGCATAAAGCTATATTAGATCAAGGTAGATGCCAAGAAGACTCAGCATATAGATGCTTAGCCTAGTATGCCACTGTATATAGAAATTTGAGATGAAGCTCACCATTTTATGTAAGACCGTCATGCAAGGATATATATAGTTCCAATTTGAGACTATTTCCAACATTGTACTTGTTGCACATTAATTAAAAAACATGAAAATTGTTCGAGTAATGATTTTTCAGAAGATATCTTTTGACATGTTAAATTATCAGATTGAGATTAGACTTCTGCGACAGAAAAGGCCATCCCTCACTTGGTTAGTTCAACATAATGATGAAAACGAAAGCAGAAATAGTTATTAACAATAGGTAATAGGTGCATAGAAAAGCACCTTGCCCATAAAAGCTGCTGAGCCTCCTAATCTTGAGATTCCAACTGCAACATTAGCAGGAGCTCCACCAGCAGCTTTCTTGAAACCTTCTGCATCAGCAAGTGAAACTCCAGCAGTCATCGGGACAAAATCAATCAACATCTCTCCAAAGCAAACGACCAGTGTTTTCTCTGGGACATCCTTTTTCTTAGGAGATGATGTTTTGATTGAATCTACAAGGGACCAATTGTTTGAGATTAATGATAGGAGTACCAAAACAACAGCAAGATACTGATACTAGTACTAAATTAATGTCAACTTGCAAATTCTGATGCATGAAGCTTGGCCTATTATTGCTCAAAAGGTCCAACATACATACATTATTGGACCTTTTCAATAACTTTATAGGAGTTATCTGGTCTTATCAATTCTACGAAATTCCAGTATCAGATCAAAGAAACAATTTTAGCTCAAGAATCATGCTTTGATTTAGCATTGAAGGGGATCAAACTTTGTACTTATCAAATTCCTAATGCACTTCCCCACCCTCTCTCATGCCGTATCAATTTTACAGTCACAATTTGCAACAGACGATCAACAAACAAGTGAAAATGTATGATTGAAATTAACCAGAGATTGAGCCATGTTGACTGCAGGTGATAACAGATTGGGGTTCTATCGTTCTTGTTATTACCACAAATCATGGAAAATGGATGCAGACGAAATCGTTGAAGTTTTTGTCTTTCATGTGAATTTGATGCTTGTTGTTTACCATATCTTGTGGCTCAAGGAACATGTTCATATAAAAGTTTGAACTAAAAACTATTCAAAGCTAACAATCAAATTCTATCTGTATCTGATCATATACCTCAAGCTGATTAAAACTGATTCTAACCGAACAATTCCCACCAATACAAACACATCATTTTGCTAATTAACCAGATAGAGGGATCAAAATCATCCAGAAATTAAAGAGCAACTGATTGTTAATACCGGTCATAGAGGGAAGCCTAGCTAACCTGGAGTGACCGGCCTTGCGGGATCTCCTGGGGAAGCAGCCACAACCCATCGGCATTTTTTCTTGAATTTCAAGCTTTGATGAAACTAACTGAATGATAATTGTGCGTTTTTGATGATGGCCAAACGTTGGAGAAAAAAGAAAAACAGAAAAACGTTGGCTTCTTACAAAAACCACAACTCAATTAGTTTCAGGAGCTTGAAAAACAAAATTAAACTACAGTAATCATATGAAGTCCCAGAATCTTTTAAAGTTCAAAACAAATTCATACATTGTACCTCTCCCTGGTCTATTATTAGAACATCTCATTATATCCAACCACATCCTCATTGCTAGCTAAATTTTAGCTAGAACTGCAAACGTTTTTGGTTGGCATTTTCTAAAGAAACCAAAACTGAGAAGAAGCTGTATTCTCATTGATAAGAAAACGATGTACATGCTCTGTATATATACAGGAGAGTTTATTAACCCTAGCTAAATTAGGTAACTAGATAACTACAATTAGACTAGGATTCTATCTCAAAGAAAGTATCAACTAACTAATGTTAATTGATACATTTCTATACAATCAGATATGATGCTTTAACACTCCCCCTCAAGTTGGAATGGATATCGATGACACCTAACTTGCTAAGCAATGCTCTAAACTGTGTGGATCCGAGAGGTTTAGTGAAGAGGTCGGCTGATTGTTCTTTAGTTCGAACATGCATAGTTTTGATCATACCTCTTTGAATCTTTTCTATGACAACATGGCAATCCATCTCGATGTGTTTTGTGCGCTCATGGAATACCGGATTGTTGGCTATGTGGAGAGCTGCTTGATTGTCACAATATAGCTTGGTAGGCTGCAGTTGTCGAACACGCAGATCATTAAGCAAGTTTCTAAGCCATGTGACTTCACAACTCGTTGTAGCCATGGAACGGTACTCGGCTTCAGCACAACATCGAGACACCGTTGTCTGCTTCTTAGTTTTCCAAGATACTGGTGCATTTCCCAACATAATGCAATAACCTGTGATGGACCGTCTTGTGTCCTTGCAACGGGCCCAGTCTGCATCACAATAGGCTGTTAATTCAACATTTCATGTAGAGGGCAGGAAGATACCTTGTCCAGGCGTCCTCTTTATATAGTGCAACACCTGATGAGCGGCACTTAAGTGTGGTTCACGTGGTTTATCCATGAACTGACTTAAGATGTGTACTGCATAAACTAAATCCGGCCTTGTGATAGTCAAATAGATTTAACCTTCTAACGAGCCGTGTGTATTGTGAGGGATCGGTGAGCAATTCTCCATCACCTTGAGTCAAAGACAGATTTTGATCGACATGAAATTGTGATGGCTTTGCAGCTAGGAAGCCTGTGTCTGCTAGTATCTCGAGAGCGTACTTCCTTTGACAAATTGCAATCCCATTCTTTGAACGTGCTACTTCTATTTCCAAGAAGTACTTGAGTTGTCCAAGATCCTTGAGCTTGAACTGATTGGATATGAATGTTTTGGTTGCAGTAATCTCATAAAGACTGTTTCCTGCTAGAATCACGTCATCCACATAAACAAGTATAGCAGTAAACTTACTTCCATCTGCTCACACAAACAATGAATAATCTGCCCAAGATTGATGAAAACCAGCTGATTTTAATGCCATTGACAACTTGATGAACCATTGTCTACTGGCCTGCTTCAAGCCATACAAAATTTTATGCAGTTTGCAAACTCTAGTCTCCCCCATTCCACCAAATCCAGGTGGAAGTTTCATGTACACCTCTTCATGCAAATCACCGTTGAGAAAAACATTGTTCACATCAAGTTGGTGGAGATGCCACCCTTTGATGGAAGCAAGGCTAAGAAGAATATGCAATGTGGTGAGTTTAGCAACGGGAGCAAAAGTCTCTCTGTAGTCTACGAAAATAATTAAGTTGTGGTTTGACATCCCGTGATACGAAAATATTTTGAGTGGTTTGATAACACCCTTTAATACTCAAAATCAAAGTATTAAAGGGTGTTATCACTCCAAGTCCCATTACTTTGTAACACATTGACTTTCGCACGCATGGCAGCCTTCCATTCCGGAATGTGGACTGCCTGGGAAAAAGAGGTAGGTTCTTTTTGTGTGGAAAGGTTAGCAACAAACACTCTATGTGTAGTGAGAGACGATGATAAGAGATGGCATGAGCAAGAGAGTGAGGGGTACCTGACGACGTTGAAGACGATGGGAGAGCACGAGAGGGCAGCACTGCTTCAACATGAAACTCTTGCAAGAATGTAGGCACCTGTGTTAGTCGTGATGACCAACACGGCTGAGGAGCAGGTGGTGGAGGTGTGGAGTTGGTTTGGGATTGTGTGTCTGCTTGTGTGGGAGACACAGTAGGCTGGACGACAGCCGAAGAAGATTGGGTTGGAGGCAGCGGAAGAGTAGGACGGGAAGTGTGAGTTAAACCCGAAAGGGGAACCCAATCTGGATCAGTATCGAAATCCCTAGTTGGAGATTGAGACTTTAGGGAAACCGTTGTCCTAGTTAGACTAGGAATAGATGACTGTGTTGCAAAGGGAAAGACAGTTTCGTGGAATTTGACATCCCGTGATACGAAAATATCCTCTGTTTCCAAATCATAAACCCAATAACCTTTTTGTCCATGGGGATAACCCAAGAAGATACATTGAGTCGCTCTAGGTTCAAATTTGGGGTTTATGAGGGTGTGTAGATGGGAAACACAAACAACCAAACACTTTGAGATGAGTGTAGGTAGGGAGTTTGTTAAACAGTTTTTCGAAGGGGGTTTGTCCCGAGAGTAGGGGTGTAGGTGTACGGTTTATGAGGTAGACAGAAGTGAGAATAGCGTCACCCCAAAAAGTCTTGGGTAAGCTTGCTTTGAAAAGGAGTGCACGAGCGTTGACGCAACTCGTCTGGTGTATAATACCCTTGGACACATAAAAACCATCCATTTTGAACTCTAAACCGTTATCACTACGAACAATTTTAACCTTCTTTTCAAATTGAGTTGCAACAAGCTGAATGAAATCAACAAGAAGTTGTCTGGCCTCAAACTTTTGAACCATCAAATAAACCCAAGTACACCGTGTAAAATCATCGACGATTGTAAGAAAATATTTTGCCCCAGAAATTGAAGGTTCATGATATCCTCCCTAAATGTCTACATGAATTAATGAAAAAGCTGACGTACTTGAAATTGTACTTAATGGAAAACGACTTCTTGTACGGGACACTTGCTTGTATCGCAAGAATTATTTGACATGAATGGAAATAAAGAAAGAACACGACTAGAAGGGTGACCTAGACGCTGGTGCCAGACATTACTGGATGAACTGCTGACTGCATGACATGTTCCTTGCTTTGTATTGTTGAGGCAGTATAATCCCTCCCTCTCATGCCCCATCCCAATCGTTTTCCATGATCGTAGGTCCTGTACAAAGCAAACTTGTTTAAGAAATATTGTGACACAAAAGAAATCATGGGCAAGTTTACAGACAGAAATAAGATTGAGGTAGAACATTAGAACATATAGGACATTTTGGAGTTTGAACTGAGGAGAAAAAACAACTGTGGCTATCTGGGTTACCCTAGCATGACTACCATCAGGAAGTTTAACAAAACTTGTTTGGGTAGGTACAGCAGAGGTGAGTAAGCAAGGATTACAAACCATATGATAAGTGGCACCACTATCCAATATCCACACACTAGTTTTTGCATTATTTCGAATGCTGAAAGCTTTACCTGAGAGATTCTCATAAGTGGAGGTGTTACCAGCATGGTTTGCCGAAGCATTGCGTTTTTGACTGAGCAGCTCATAGATCTCATTACAATCTGCCTTGGAGAAAGGAAAATTGCTGGGACTGCCTTCATTGTCAAACAACGAAGATACATGATTGCCGCGAGCCTGTGTTTGTAACTCTTCAAAGGCTTTCTTCTTCTTTCGACAATCATCTGCTACATGTCCTTTGAAACCGCAGAAAGTGCACTTGAGGTGTGCTTTGCAGTTTTTGGTGGACTGAGTGTCTCGGCCACATGTGGCGCATCTTCTCCTACCGTCGGATGGCTCTTGCTGCAAGGTTCTACGCGCTGCACTGCTCGCACCCTCAAGGAGCGCAGGAGCTCCATGGTTGCTACTACTTGCTGCAAAAGCAGCACCTTCAGGCTGTGTGGAGACTCCCTTGCCATCGGTCATGGCCTCAACTTGTTTTTCATGACGGAGTGCCATGGCAAACACCTTGTTCACTGCTGGTAGGGGGTCAATAACAACAATGCTTCCACGGATGACTACAAAGTTGTCATTCAATCCCATGAGAAACTGCATCGTCTTCTGGGTCATGATGTAATTCTGAACTTTGATCCCCTCTGTGGACAAGTCACATAGAGCATCTCTTTCATCTCATAGACCCCTCAACCTATTGTAAAAGGCTGTGACCGTCTCGTTGCCTTGTTTACAATCATGAATGCATTCTCAACGTTGAATAATTGCATAGTATTAGTTTGAGAAAACCTTTCTTGGAGCTCAAGCCAAATTTCTTGGGCCGACTTGCAATGCTTGACACTCTTCGAGATATCTTTCAATATGGAACCGGTGAGCCAGATTCTGACTAGCGTGTCGACACGGTCCCATTGGAGTTGCTCATCGTTCTGCTCAGTTGGTCTAGGAGTGCTTCCATTCACGAGGCCAGCCTTGTTTTTGATATTCAAGGCATTTGTCATGGATTGACTCCAGTCCGAGTAGTTATCTTCAACAAGTGACTGAGGCACGAGTATTGCACCTGGTTGGTCAGAGTAGTGAAGATATAATTGATGATTGGGATATTCCCAAGGTTCTGCTGTATGCGGAAGGCCTGAACTCGAAGTTTCTTTGAGAAGGGCATCCTTCAGAAACTGTAGGGTGAGCTTTTGTTCCTTCTCGTCGTTCCCCATATCGAATGATGGTAGGCTTTAGCAGAGTTTTGTGTTTGAGAGATTTTGGCCAAGAATCGATGGTCTTGATACCATAAAGAAACTAAAACTGAGAAGAAGCTGTATTCTCATTTATAAGAAAACGATGTACATGCTCTGTATATATACATGAGAGTTTATTAACCCTAGCTAAACTAGGTAACTAGATAACTACAATTAGACTAGGATTCTATCTCAAAGAAAGTATCAATTAACTAATGTTAATTGATACATTCCTATACAACGAATCTGATGCTTTAACATTTTCGAACTGGTTACTTCATTAATCTATGAAATCATAGATTGTTTGCTATATTTTGAGACACAATCTCAGTTTTTGTTTTCTTCTAATAGTATTGATCTTGTGTTTTTGGATGTCATTTTTATAGATAGGGATTAATGTCTTGACAAACTCTTGCATAGCTAATTATTGATCCATTCTCTCACCGGCCGCTACCTCTTAATGCTAACTTACCCTTATGTGATCCAGATTTTATTATTAGGTGATTTTAAATTTATCAAAGTATCAACTGAAAAGAAAATACTAGAATTTTCCAATGAAGATCTCTCATGTGCTTCGGTTCATCTTGAATGCCATCCACTTCTTAAAAAATTGGGAATCTAATCATCAATTGAAAATAAACGATAAGTAAATATGTCAGAAATTTTATATGTCTCGATTGAATTGTCGTTAACAATAACTTCTGAGAAAATAGAAATAGATAGCTGTTGTAGGAAGATTATTTCCGTAACTTCCTGGATGTGTCTTGACCTAATTAGACTAGTATAGTTGATTCTGTAATAGATAAGGAATCCCTGATTTATCGGGATACTTATTGTAATGCCTATATAAAGGCCTCTCTATCAATCAATAAACACACAGTTCTCCCTATTATCTTTTCTCCTTGAACACGTTATCAGCACGTGACCTCCCTGAGTCCTAGAAAAACCCTAATAACTTTTTCCTCCTCCTCCATCCCTTCCGTCGGCCGCACCTCCCTCCTCAGGACCCGTGCGCACCCCCCACCCCCCCCCCCCCCCCCCCTTCTCGGTCTCTCCTAGGCCACAGCTTTTGTCCGGCCACCTGCAAATTCGCTCGCTCGCCCGCCAAATCGCCCATACACTTGGCTCGCCAGCCTGCTCGCTCGCCCGCCAACTCGCCCATTCGCTTGGCTCGCCAACCTGTTCGCTCGCCATCAACTTTTCAAGATAGCTCCGCCAGATTACTCGAGTAAAAAGAGGCTCGAGAACCAGACAAGAGTCGAAGAACAAGTTTTACGCTCTCGTTCCTTCGATCAAAAGGTAAACTTTTTATAAAAGTTCCTGCGTTTGAACTATAGATATATTATATCGGGCGCTATTAGCCTTTCTTCTACTCCGATTCCGGCCATTCTTATATCGCCGATGAACCTAGAATGGGGATTTCATCACCCCTACGGTCGCAGTTTTAAGTGATGGTCCTGGGGGAATCACGTCGAAAGGGAATTAAAAGAAAGAGAGATGCTTATGTGGATGTCTGAGTACGCCACTGTTTGAAGGTGCGGTATGAAACCGCCGGTTTACGCATCAAAAGAAAACAATTTTTCGCATCGAAACTAGTTTTCATGTGACCGAATATATCCCTTCTAATTCCAATATATACTTGATAGTATCTGTTTCAAGTGATACTAATCCGACGTTCTATTCTCTTGTAGATGTCGTCGTCGTCACCGTCACGCCCTGATTTTGAGATCTTGGATCTTCAAGGCAAAGACTACCATCAATGGGTTTCCGATGTTGAAATTTCTTTCCAAAGCAAAGGCTTTCCAGCCCTTCTAACTGATGCAGCCGCTATCACCCCTTTTGGGGACCATGCCAAGGCTCAGGCCCTCATGTATTTGAGGCGCCATATCCACCCGACTCTGAAGCGAAAATATTTGTGGGTAAAAGATCTCAAAATTTTATGGGACACGCTCCAGCAGCGATTTAACAATGTCCATGACATGCTTCTTCCAGAGCTCACCCTTAAATGGGAACAAATCCGTTTCTCGGATTATGACAAAGTAGACAAATACAATCAGGATATGATTAGTCTACAGGCGGATCTTGGCACGGTTGGCGTCATCAAAACCGATAAAGATCTTCTGGAGAAGACATTTAATATATTCCCCATGGCCTACGATGTCCTTGGACATCAATATAAAATCTCAGTTGATGAAGGAAGAATCAGGACATTCGCTGACCTTATGGCAATATTAGCTAAAAAAGAGCGCCATTCTGAGATTAGGCTCAATAGTAGCCAGAGACCTGTTGGTACAAAACCAATTCCAACACCACAGGCTCATTATGGGAAGGCTTCAAAGCAGAAAAATAAAGGCCACAATGCCCCGTACAATTCGATACGTGGAAGACATCAGAATGCTAGAAACAAAGTGACACGACGCTCCAACACTTGGAGGCGAGAAGGTGGCGCGGGAGGCCGGACCGGCCACGGACCGCGTCTAGGCCCGGTACCAAACCCTCCTAGACCTCATAGCAATGACCGGAATGCCCAATTTGCTCCGTGCTACAAGTGTGGTTCCTCCAAACACTACCATCGCGATTGTCGAGCTAGTAAGGAGATGTTAAATGCCTACAAGAAGTACAAGAGGTTTCTGTCTGAAGAAAGCAATTATGCTGAGGACGAGATGATTGACGCAAATTATGCTCATCATGTGGATTCTCCAAAGGCGCAACCACAAACTCTTGATGTCCTGGATTTTGATTAGCCTATGTATTTGGCTTTTCTAGTTTATCAAGTATTGAAATGGCATTCGCCATGTTTTTATGACTCTTGTTAGTCTGTTTATTTTGGAATTAGAAGTTGATGTATTCAAGTTGGCACTTAATAAAATTTCTCTGTTTTCCCATATTGTGAGAAATTTTATGTTTTTATGCAATCAGGTTCGTGTATTAACAACTCACGTGGTTCTTGTGACGCCACATTTGGGTCACATAGGCTCTATATTTTGGACTTATAATCCCACCTACGCTCAATCCCTAAATAAAAAAAAAAAGGGAGGCGAACGGGCCGCCATCGGCCCATTAAGGTGAAGTAGGCTCGGCATCCGCCACACTCTGGTGCCACGACACCATGTGTCTTTGACATCCACGGCTTCGGCTGGTGTGCAGCCGAGAGGTGTTTTAAACACCAATCCTAAGAGGCTTGTCCTCGTTTTATTCCAGTTACCAAAGGTGTTCACCACCACAATGTGCGCAACCTCAGTTTTTTTTTGGTTTCTGATGATGATTGCTTGGTTATGTAACATTCAACCTTGCATTTTCCGACTTTAGTCGACGTTATAATGTCCAAATGCCATGTGATACACTCGATGGGATTTATTCCCCTTTCTTTCTCTATCCTACGGCGTAGTGATTAGACTGTGTCCCGCGAGAAACTAACCCAAGTTTTCGTCTCTTTGTAGATGTCTCGCGGTGAAGTTGAGTGTCTAGCTGATAGTGGAACTACCCACACTATTCTAAGGAATAGGCAGTTGTTTACGGATTTACTGTCGTATCGTTCATTTATGACAACATTGATAGGTACCTCGCCGGTTGTCAAAGGGTGAGGAACCGCTGAATTTATGTTACGAAATGGTACCTTTATCAATGTCATTGATGCTCTCTATGCGCCGATAACAAATCGAACTCTGCTGAGTTTTAAGGATATTTGTGCCAACGGTTATCACTTGGATACCTATGCTGAGAATGGTGAAGAATACTTATGCATTACTTCTCAAGAACGCGGCTGCCGCCGTATCTTAGAGAAGATGTCGTGCATTGAAGACAATGACTTATATCTCACTACAGCCCGTGTCTTCGAATCATATGTTGTCACTGACAATTTTTGTGACACTAATGATTATAAGCTTTGGCATGCTCGATTAGGCCACCATGGTCGTGATATGATGATCCGGATTCTAAAGAACTTCCATGGACATCCATTTTTCAAGTCGAAAAAGCAATTGGAAGAACCTCTTACCGCGACTGAACATCGTGATGTACGCAGGAGCCAAGCTCCTCGCCAGACTGTGGCCTTAAAGCCACACTCGCCACTGCACCCCCCCTTCACAGGGTTTCAGGGCCGCGCACCTGGTGGATGAGGAAGCGGCTTTTACACCGCATGTCGTGCCGTCCCACCCTTCACAGGGACATGGGGCGTCACCACCTGTGTCCTCTTATGCCACAACGGCAATTTCCAATGCCCATCGCTCATTCTGTAAAGCTTGCTCGCTTGCTAAATTGCATGCTCGTCCTTCATTCGCCAGAGCTTCAACCGATAATATACCATTCTTACATCGAATCCAAGGTGATATTTGTGGACCAATCAAACCAGAATGCGGCCCATTTAAATATTTTATGGTGCTGGTTGATGCGTCGACGCGTTGGTCACACGTCGCGTTGTTGTCCACAAGAAATGCTGCATTCGCCAAGCTTTTAGCTCAAATCATCAAGTTAAGGGCTAACCACCCTGACCATCATATCAAATCTATTAGGATGGATAATGTTGGCGAGTTTACCTCCAAAGCATTCGATGATTATTGTATGTCCATTGGGATTGAAGTAGAACACCCTGTTCCTCATGTTCATTCTCAAAACGGCCTTGCAGAAGCCACCATTCAGCGACTCCAGGTAGTGGCTAGGGCATTGGTTATGGGAACCAATTTGCCAGTTTCTGCTTGGGGATATGCAATACTGCATGCAGCGATGCTTATTCGTTTTCGACCCATTGCCAACAATGCGTTTAGTGCCTACCAGATGGTAATTGGTTTTGAACCCAATCTATCGCACTTACGTACTTTCGGTTGTGCAGTTTATGTGCCAATTACGCCTCCTTTGCGTATCAAAATGTGTCCACAACGACGTTTAGGCATCTATATTGGCTATGACTCGCCAACGATAATCCGCTACTTAGAACCAACCACTGGTGATCTATTTACTGCGCGATTCACAGATTGTCACTTTGAAGAGACACACTTCCCGCCGTTAGGGGGAGATAGGAATGCACTCATTCCGAATGAACGTCAGGAATTGACATGGTGTGCCCCCAACGATTTGTCTCTTCATGATCCTCGCACTGCTCAAAGTGAGCTTGAAGTGCAACGCATTATCGATCTTCAGAAAGTCGCGGAATCGATGCCCGACGCTTTCACTGATATTGCGAAAGTGACAAGATCACACGTACCTGTTGCAAACGTACCGGCAAGGTTGGAGGTCTCGAATTATGGGACCAGTTCAGCTGCCCTAAGACCTAGTGCCGTCGGCATATCCTCAGGAGAGGGTAGCGTCGGCGGCGGCGGCGCTGCCCTACGGGACGTCGTCGCTGTTGCTGAATCGGATCACAACGGTGCCTTGATGGACTTTGAAGGGGCAGCAGCTTCGGCCTCGGCTCCCACCAGGAAGAGAGGGAGACCGAAAAATTATCGAGATAAAAACCCTCGAAAGAAGTGAGGGAAGGCACAAAATCCGCTCATCATCGACTATGCGAATCCATTGCATGAGATTGTCTCTGACTATAGCTATGTCCATGAGTCAACTGAATCATATCTGTGGGATGACACAGATCTAATGTTGACTCCAGAGAACAAAGAAATCTCGCTCAGTTTGAATAACGCGTGTCTCTTAGTGGATAGAGTCTCCACACATGTCGATGATATATATTCTTATTCCGTCGCACAAGACATCATCTATGACGACGAAGTTGATCCACGCTCTATGACTGAATGTCAACAAAGAGCAGATTGCGAAAGTGACAAGATCACACGTACCTGTTGCAAACGTACCGGTAAGGTTGGAGGTCTCGAATTACGGGACCGGTTCGGCTGCCCTAAGACCTAGTGCCGTCGGCATACCCTCAGGAGAGGGTGACGCCGACGATGGCGCCATCGTACGTCGTGGCGTCGCTGTTGTTGAATCGGATCGCCACGGTGCCCTGATGGACTTTGACGGGGCAGCAGCTTCGGCCTTGACTCCCACCAGGAAGAAGGGGAGACCGAAAAATTCTCCAGATAAAAACCCTCAAAAGAAGAGAGCGAAGGCACAAAATCCTCTCATCGTCGACGATGCGAATCCATCGCATGAGATTGTCTCTGACTATAGGTATGTCCATGAGTCAACTGAATCTTTTCTGTGGGATGACACAGAACCAATGTTGACTCCAGAGAACAAAGAAATCTCGCTCAGTTTGAATAACGCGTGTCTCTTAGTGGATAGAGCCTCCACACACGTCGATGATATATATGTTTATTCCGTCGCACAAGAGATCATCCATGATGACAAAGTTGAACCACGCTCAGTGACTGAATGTCAACAAAGAGCAGATTGGCCGAAGTGGAAAGAAGCAATACAGGCAGAACTTGACTCATTAGATAAAAGGCAAGTCTTTGGATCTGTTGAATTGATCCCTAAAGGCGTTAAACCTGTCGGACATAAGTGGGTTTTTGTTCATAAGCGCAATGAGAAGCATGAGATCTTGCGATATAAGGCAAGACTTGTGGCGCAAGGCTTCTCGCAGCGTCTTGGTATTGACTACGAGGAGACGCATTCTCCTGTAATGAACATCATTACTTTCCGCTACTTGATCAGTTTAGTAGTGTCCGAAAAACTGAGTATGCAACTGATGGATATAGTTACAGCGTATCTATATGGGGATCTAGATACCGATATCTACATGAGAGTTCCTGAAGGAATTCATGTACCCGAATCAAAAGACTCTAAACCACGGAGTGCTTATGCAGTTAAACTACAACGTTCACTGTATAAACTTAAACAATCCGGAAGAATGTGGTGCAATCGCCTACGTGAATACTTGATTCGGAGGGGTTACAAGAACGATGAGTTATGCCCATGCGTGTTCATTAGAAAGACCGACTCTGGATTTGCTATTGTAGCTGTCTATGTTGATGACATGAATGTCATTGGTACTTCAAGTGAGATTGAAGAGACAGTTTCATTCTTGAAATCTGAGTTCGAGATGAAGGATCTTGGGACCTGTTTAGGACTTGAGTTAGAGCATAGAACCAAGGGTATTCTGGTTCACCAGTCTGCTTATACACAGAAGATGCTCAGTCGTTTCAACATGGATACATGTACGCCGTTGTCTACTCCCATGGTTGTTCGTAGTCTGGACATAAACAAGGATCCATTCCGTCCCAAAGAGGATGAAGAAGAGATTCTTGGTGCTGAGTACCCATACTTAAGTAAGATTGGGGCACTTTTGTATTTGACACAGTGCACTAGACCAGACATTGCTTTCGCTGTGAACTTACTAGCTAGATTTAGCTCAGCACCTACGCATCGTCATTGGAACGGTATCAAACATTTGTTTCGTTACTTGAAAGGTTCCATTGACTTGAGACTGTTCTATCCCTTCAGCACAAAGAGAGAAAATCCCGCCAATCACCGTCCTCACACCAACGTTTTCGGCCGCCTCGGCAGTGCCATCGTACGCCGTGGTACTGTTGCTGGTGCCGGCGGCGTGGAGGATGATGATGGCGACGCGTCCGGCCATTCAAATGTGCCCTTCTCTGGACGTCTCCCTTACTCAAAGACTCCCAACAACGTGTTAGTTGGTTTTGCAGATGCTGGGTATCTCTCTGACCCGCATCGTGCTCGTTCTCAAACTGGTTATGTTTTTACCATGGGAAATACAACGATATCCTGGAGATCAACCAAGCAAACTTTGGTTGCTACTTCATCGAATCACGCAGAGATCATTGCCCTCCATGAGGCTGTTAGAGAATGTGTCTGGCTAAGGTCAGTTATTTGCCACATTTGTGATTCGTGTGGACTAGTGTCTACCACCGATAAACCTACGTGTATCTATGAAGATAATGCTGCCTTCATTGAGCAGATGAAGTTAGGTTTTATCAAAGGTGATAACACTAAGCATATATCGCCCAAGTTCTTTTACAATGTGCAACAACAAGAATTCCTGAACATCCAAGTTAATCAAGTGAGTTCAGATGCAAATGTTGTAGATTTGTTTACCAAGTCTTTGGGAAAATCTATACATGTGAAACATGTGAAGAGCCTAGGCATGTGCCATATATAAGAGCTCTAAGTTTGTTAGACTTCAGGGGGAGTCTACATCACATGTTATTCACAAGTTTAGTGTTGGTGTGTTGTGCTCTTTTCCCTTCGTCCATGCATTTTATTTTTACCCAAGAGGTTTTTGTTTTACTGGCAAGGTTTTAGTGAGGCAACATGGTAAGTACCATGAAGACATTAGGCGCTCGACACAAGGGGGAGTGTTGTAGGAATGTTATTTCCGTAACTTCCTGGATGTGTCTTGACCTAATTAGACTAGTATAGTTGATTTTGTAATAGATAAGGAATCCTTGATTTATCGGGATACTTATTGTAATGCCTATATAAAGGCCTCTCTATCAATCAATAAACACACAGTTCTCCCTATTATCTTTTCTCCTTGAACAATAGCCTGTTATTTTTTTTTGACACTCTAAATAACTTAAAATGGATAAATGTGATATGTAACAAGAAGTATTCTGTTTTCTTTCAAAACCATATTTTTCACAGTATTTTATTTTAGCAGAGCTCTTTTTGACATGAAATTTCTAAGCAAGTCAGATTATTTTAAAACTAAAGACAAAGGAATCAAACTATCGAAGAATGGTATATATAAATGAAAATTTGGTTGAACTAATTTCTAGTGATAGATTGCAAATGACACATGAATTTATGAAAACTATATTAACAATTTGTCTGTCCAAAGAAAAAAAAACCCTAACAATTTTTTGTTCAAATATGACAAATCAGTTAAGTTTATGACAGAGCGACTTACTGGTAAATTAATTCATCATTGAGTTGGAATGGTTTCCTGCTGCGGAAGTCAGAAAAAGAGACTGAAATATGAGGGCAATCCTTCACAAACAGGTGTACCAATGAAGGACACTCAATATCAATAGCAGCACCTTCAGAGTATAACTTTGGAAGTCTCCGCAAAGTTAGGTTCCTCAATTTTGGCAGGATGTCCTTCTTGTTGTTTGGCCCAATGATTCTTTTCAATTGTGGGCAAAAGACTAGATAAATGTCCTCTAATTGATAAAGATATTGAGCAACATCACTGGTGAAGAGACTTCCTTGCAATTCGCAACGGAAAATGGACAAACTTCGAAGATTTTGGAACATTGCAGGTGGAGCAGGTCCATCACATATGCTTCTTACTGTAGCTAGATGAAACAGCTGCATGACACTCAATTTTGACGGTTCTGGCTCAAATACCCCTTCACACCCAAATACATATAACATTCCAGGCACTCGATAACAACATAGCTTTTCCAAATTTCGTAGTCTCTGTAACAATTTTGATGGTAAAAGTACATTCCCCCAGTTAGAACAATCTGCTATCTTCAACAACTTTAGATTGACTAGAGACCCAGGTAGCAACTTATCAACACAAAACCCGCTATCGACATTATTAAGATGAAACTCTTCCAGGTTCTTGAACACAGGTTCTTTTGGAATGCATGGTATTGTCATGATCACTGGCGAACCACTATTCCTGACTGAGAGATACTTCAGCCTATGTAAAATCCCACTGTCATATTCTGACAAAATGTCAATAAACCTTTGGTGCCATATCAACTCTAGCTTATCTGCTTTCTTCATCACCACGTTCAAAAACCAGTTCGGTAAGGTGCTTATGATTTCATGACTTTCATCAAGAATCAAGATTATGGAATTATGTTCGTATGTACCGAATATCGATCATTCTCTCAAATCTTCCGATACGTATATCAAACTCAACCCAATTCGGATTGAATTCGACATTCATAGTGTTCGCGTCGGTTTTGACACATGTCGAACTATCAACACGTGGGGGTGGCGGACGTAGATTTCAGTCCTGGTGCGAGGGTGCCAGTACCTTTGGGTTAGGTACAACCTTGGTAGCGGACGACGTCTGGCGAATGAATCACCCTTGGTGAACGGATGACTCTGGCGAACGTGCTCGTCTGCTCCCTTCTACCTGACTTTTCGATCAAGCGACTGTACGCAGGTGTTGACAGGCCGGCGTAAAGGCTCGAACAAGACCTAAGTAAATGATTACTAGGATTTTCTAGGACTAGGCACGGGCCGGGCCGGGCCAAGAATTTCGTGAACCCGACCCAAAGCCCGAAATATCGGGCTCGGGCTTTTTACCTGGAAAACAAATCATCAAAATTTGTTGGAGAAGAGAGGACTCGAACCCCTGACCTCGAAGAAAACAAACACACTCAAAACCACTAGAGTAGAAGCTGCTTATGTTTAAGTAGTTACAAATATTATATATATTTATGCATTATAGACAGAACAATAAATCATCAAAATTAAGTTGGAGGAGATGGGACTCGAACCTCAGACCTCTTACAAAACAAACAAGCTCCAGACCACTAGAGCAGAAGCTACTTCTGTTAACATAATTACAGATATTATATTTATTTATGCATTTTCGGGCCGGGCCGGGTTTTCGGTCCCAAAAATTTCAAGGCCTGAGCCCGACCCGATTTTCTTGTTTCGGTTCGGGCCCAAATTCGGTCCGGGCTTTTAACTTGAAGGGACCGGCCCGCTTCGGGTTTTTTCGGGTTTTTCAGGTCGGGCTTTCGGTCTCTAGTGCCAAAACGCCCAGTCCTAGGATTTTCTACTCAACCTTTTGTAGATTGAGATAATCTTACTTCGATCCTGGGATGCAAAGCAAAGCTTTAAATCAAGACCGCGGAGTGTGTTCGTCCAACCTTTGGCAGATTGGGAAAGACTGTTACCGGGGTAACGACTCGATTTGTCACAAGGAGTGACGACTAGACTCGATATGTCTCAGCGATGCTTCGACACGAACGCAAGACACTTTCGACAACAGCGGCAGGTGTACGGCGACCGGTGGTGGCGTAGGTTTGCGGCTTGGTTGGAAGAGTGGTTTTTTGCAGTTGGTGGAAGGCAGTTCGCGAGAGATTGCTCCGGAGAGGCTTGCAAGATTTGCGAGGCAAAAGCTTGTAGTTGTATGGTTGTGAACCCTTTCTACGTTGTCCTAGAGTTCTTTATATAGCGATCTGAAAACCCCAAATACGTGTGTATCAAGCATAATGGATTCTGATATTGAATATGATTGTATTACCTTAAACCACTTCCAATTCGGACTCCTAGAAGGACTCCAAGTCTTATTCCCAAAAGGAATGCAAATTAAAATATATCGGATTACCCACTAATGGGTGACCCTTTGGGCTTCGGCCCATAATTTCGGATAAATGTTAATTTAGGCTCAAACACTGCCCCACAGCCTTCGAAATTAAAAGGCCATTGAAATTGAAGAAGGTTGAGAAAGCCCAAAGGGACCTATTTAAAAATTAACCTGAAGAATGCGTCGTTCCCTCTAACCAATACAACTTTACCAATTCGAGCTCAGAAGACTGTTCGCGAAACCCTAAATCGTTTCCAATCACACCGCCTCAGAAATTCACAGAACCTCTTTTCAGATTCTATAAAGCCCTCATCAAGAAACACCAATTTCATCCTAAAATTTCAAAGCTTTCTTCTCCTCTCAACCATGGCCTCAGAAATTTACTACCCAGAAGCTCTCCAAGGAAAGAAGAGAATCATTGATTCCGTCCTCGAGGTCGGAAGCCCATTTCAGACCTCCCTTCTCCCACCTGATGACTACGGCCGTGCCGGGCTAGGTCCCAAGCAACAAGAATGCAACACCCAAACTATATCCTCCATTGTGGATCAGTGCCGTCTGCCACCGGTGGCGTTTCGCGGTCATAACATCAACTGCGGAGAATGGAAATCCGCGAACCATTTCGAGGTTCCAATCACCCCTGGCTGCTGGCCTCTACCAACCTGGACCATGGTGGATTGGTATGTCAAGAGGAAAAAGATAGACGCCCGAAGGTGGCAGTATGCCGGGATAGAAGAGGTCCTCGACCTTTGCTTTAGTCTTAATCCCAAGGGAGGAAATCGCTGCATGTTTATGTCCCTGGCGTGTTTCTGGAATCCATTCACAAACGTCTTCGACTTTAAGTTCGGGCAAGCCAGCGTCACTCTTTTAGACCTGTACGCCGGGCTAGGATTTCCGATGGGCAGGAAACCCTTTGATCAAGATGACTTCCCGCAGAGTGATGTGCCATCCACCCCTCTGCCTGCTCTCCACAATATGAGCTATAAGACGTGGATTGATGAGTTTAGCCCGATGACGGATGATATTGGAGGAATAGCTTTCCTCGACTTTTGACTAAACAAGTTCGTATTCGGCCCATTCGCCTCCAAGATGACCAAGACCTACAAGCGAATGGCGGAAATCCTATATGCCCGCAACGAAATCAGCCTTGCCCCAATAGTCTTGGCCCACCTCTACAGGGGACTCCATACCCTCTCGATGAATCCCCTGACCTGCAAAGTCCCTGGGCCGCTGTGGATTCTGGAGATATGGGCAAATATGTACTTCCCCGGATTGGCTTCGGAGCCAAAGGAGCTAGGGGACGAGATGATTGTGGGAGCGGCCTACGCTGGCCAGCCACCCAAATATGGTCAAGGCTATGCGCCTTGTTTTGATATTATCTACCAGACAGATGCTCCAGATTTCTACTCAGAGGCTCAGATGCTCCTAAACCGCCAGCACCCTTCAGCCCTGAGGACTGGCTTTCTGCCATCCGTCGATCAATGCGAGGAGGGGTAAAGATTATTTTTGCAATGCATATCCATGGCGGACCTCCCCCTCTTCTCTTCAGACAAATGTGGACAAGGCGTTGAAGTCTATGCACCCCATCTATTCGCCCGCCAATTCGGACTTACCCAGCTTCTCCCTTATCCGCCAATCCAAAGCATCAACTTATTCTCCGCCTGGCGGCCAAGCAAGGACAATCCGGCAGATGAAGATGCTCCTCCAACTTCCACCCTACGTCCAGCGATCCTTCCCTCGCTAGAGGAATGCCAAGAGTTGACAATTTCTGGCATAGCCTCAGACGAGTATCAAGTTTGGTGGGAAAAATTCTGAGGACACTTTTTCAAGAAGGAGTCTATGCATTGGTTCCTGTCCTTATTTCGGAGCCACCGGAAGTTTCTCACCTCTGAGGACGCCAAGGTACTCGATGGGTGTCCTTTGTACCCTGAGCCAGAAGCGGACACTGTACAGGTAAACATTCGCTAAGCTACTATTCACCCTGGTTATGTTATATTTAGAAAACCACTAACTGATTTTTCGTATCACAGGTCTCCAAGAAATCCCTTCCCGTCATAAAGAAAAGGAAGGCTCCTCAAACTCCCCCTACGATGGCTCAAAGTCTGAAGAAAGTGAAGCCTCCTCCCCCAGCGATTGAAGAGGAAGAAGATGAGGAAGACAACGTGCCAGTAAGTTTTTACATTAATCCGCCATTATCCGCCAAACCTTAACTGATATTTTCCTTTAGACCAACTTATAAGTCTGATGTAGTTGGCGAACTTTCTTCCCCAGGGGCTAACTCTCAGACAAAGTTGGAAACCAACTCCCAGCACTGCTCCCACTGCATCCAAACCAATTGAGATTTCCTCAGGTGAGTCTTCCGACTCAATTAGTTCACCATCAAGTGGTCCTGAACCTGGACTTAGAATTACAGAGACCTGGGACGAAATCCAATCCTCCTGGCGAAAGCTTGAAAGTTTTCTTGATCAATGCCGGAGAAAACCTCCAATAGATGCGACTCCCCTAAACTGGCTTTCTCCTGATATAGGTACCACCTGCACCCCTTTGGTCAATGCTCCAACTCCAGCCCAGACTAATCCTTTGACCAATCCGGCCCCCTCCGCAGAGGAAACCGTGGGAGAAACATCATCCGCCCGAGTTCTGACAACACTGGCGATCGTGAAGGAACCGCCAAAAGTGATACTTCTGGAGTCAGACCCGGAACCAGAAGTACCAGGAGTGACCATTGAAGAGTTCCAGGAGTCAAACGCGGACGTCGTCATAGAGGCCGGCTCCTACCCAGAAGTGCCCCCAGCTTCTTCCCTGGGCGAACCTGCGAAGCCAGTAATTCCATGGGTAGAGATCCCGGCGGATACCCCTCCTGAACCAGAGGTACCCTTCTAACAACCTTAATTCATTTTAGATTGTTTAAGTATTAATTCCCCTCACACTCATATTCTTTTCAGGTGATCGAGACTCATATCCAGTCTAGGAATGCTGAGAGTATTGGCGAACGGAGCTTGGTCCCGTTTCTTCGTCAGCCCAAAATCCCAAGCAAGGGTCCATTCGCATCAACCTCTCCACAAATCGCCACCACCAGCTCCAAATCCATCCCTCGGCTTAGTGACGATCCTCTCATGCAGCTGCCAACCCCAAAGAGGGACACAGCTGAAATCAAGGAAGCCTGGTGCTTCATAAGCCATGTATACCAGGAAGATCTCACAGATGAGAAGGTTCGCGAGAGGATCCGAGGCGCACTGCAGACCCTGGAGAAACAAGTTCACCGCCTGCCCGCCACAACTCAAGCCAGGGTAAAAGAGATTCTGATCACTGTCCCTGAGCTCCTTGAAACTTTCCAGAACAAGGCGGGCGAGGCTCCAAAACAAAAAACCAAAACCAGCAAGAAGACTTCGGTTCTGTCCCAGGCCATGAATTCCTACTCCTCCCTTGTGCTTGCTGTCGAACAAGAAGACGAGGAGGAAATCAAACGTCTGGAGCGAGAAAAAGAGCTTCTCGATCGGAAAATAGCAATGGTGCGGGAGAGGCAAAATGCTCGACTTGACGCAGCCCATGAGCAAAGGGCTCGCTTGATGAAGCTTCGGGCCGAGACAGAAGAAAGCCAAGCAGCTGAAGAAAAACTGAAGGCTAAACTTGAATATCTGAAGGCTAGGATAGGAAGATTAAGACTTGAACTGTTTGAAATCCAGGCCATCCCCCCCCCAGTGAATTGGTGAATTGGGCCCTTATGTAATAGTTATTTTTCATATAATATTGGATTAGAATCAAAAAGTCCAACCCCGATACGAAACCCAAACTTATCCGGCCCAACTTCAAGCAACAACGTAGCGTTTAATGATCCGTATCTGCAACTGTCAATTTCCAAGATATGGTCAGTTTGAAATTCAAACCTCATGATCCTCCATACCAACAAACGGTTGAGGACCATAAAAACTTTCATAACTCTGATTTGACCGATGGTGGGAACCCTAATTCATCCCAGCCGTTGGATTTCACTCGCCATTCGCTATATAATGAAACCCTTAGTATGCAACAAAAACATATCATTCATTGCCTTTTGTTTTCAACATGTCTATTCCATTCTCTAGATTCTCCACCAAGACGCTATGGCTTCCTGAGTCCTTTCCCCCAGATTATCCAGAGATGTTTGTTCAAACACCTTAAGTCGTATATTCTGGTATTATGCCCGTTTGGATAACGTGGATCCTGGATAGAGTCCCAAAAGAACGCTTCTTCCACGTTGTCCCTGGGTATAATAGCGGATAGTGGCTTAGGCGCCGTCCTGGTTGAGTTTAGGAGCGAGAAACAGCATCTACAAGCTGTTTATGAACGGCGGTTGTAAATTTCTTTTCTTCTTGTCTTCTGCTAACCGTTCATGCTCCCGCTTCCTCCTCAGTGAGCCTGACTGCTTCCAACAGTTGAAGCAACCAACGGGTCGGTGAGATGGAAGACAATCTGGGCGGATGGCCGGAGGGAATTTGAGACACCTCCATGGGCAAAAGATTCAGTTAAAACAGATCATGTTCATTCAAGAATTTTAGAAGTAGGCCTATAGGAAATTCCGTACTTGTAAAGCTCTTGACCGCAAAGTCATCCATGAAATGTAATCAAAATTTTTTTTTATTGACCTTGTCGAAAAACAAAAACATTGTTGTTTTCCGTGTTGAATGTATTTATTATAACCATAAATTGTTGAGAACCATAAACATTGATTCTCAATCAGACTAAGTAAATGAACCTCGAACAGATTCATAACAAAAGCAAACGAAAAAGACTAATGAACCTCAAGCAGATTCATCTTCTACATTCTATTTATCGCTGGCGGACTCAACCGCCAGGTATTTATCGCTGGCGGACTCAACCGCCAGGTCTTCTATGAGGAGTATCCCTTGTATTGCCCCCCTAGTATCCCTAGGCTGAGGCAAGGTACGCTGTCAAAGCCAAGGGAACTAAGACAGAGCGTTATTGTGTTGGTAGGAGGCCTTAGGCCGGAGCTTGCCCCCTGGTCTCAACCATAGCGAGTGGCTCTTCATATTCCCAAACACTAGGGAAGTACTTCTTGAGATGGCGCCCATTGATAGGGTTTCGATGGACGTCACCCTCCAAATCTCTAAGTTGATAAGCACCCTTGCCAACAATCCGATCAATGACAAAGGGGCCCTCCCACTTGGGAGACCATTTACCACGTCCAGTATCTAGTTCGCCAAAGGGAAGCATAGCCTTCCAAACCAGATCGCCCTCACCATAGGACTTACCCTTGGTTTTTTTTTCATAAGCTCTGGTGACCTTTTTCTTCTCCAAGACTATGTTCTGCAACGCGTCTAGTCGCTGCTCATCGAGATCTTCATGTTCCTGGAACATAGCCTGAACGTAATCATCTCCAATTAACTGATGCTGCTCACGAACCCGGAGAGATCGAACATTGATCTCCAAAGGAAGAACAGCATCATGGCCAAACATTAAGGCGTAGGGGGTAGTTCCTGTAGGAGTTCGTTTAGAGGTACGATACGCCCACAGAGTATTGTCTAGCTCAGTATGCCAAGTTCTGAGATTATCCGCCAGCATCTTTTTGATGATAGAAATAATAACCTTGTTACTAGCTTCAGCCTGGCCATTTGATTGAGCGTAATACGGGGAAGAGTGTAAAAACTGGATGCCATAATCCTGAATGAACGTCTGTGTACTCTCCGCCATAAACGCTGCCCCCATGTCCGCTACAATACACTCAGGAATACCGTAGCGGCAGATGATATTCTGAAATATGAAACGGAAGACCGTTGCTGCATCACAATTTCGAACAGGGATGGCCTCAACTCACTTGGTGAAGAAGTTTGTGCCAATCAGCAGGTATTTATGTTGGAGAGAAGAATTTGGATGGATTTCCCCAACAAAATCAAGTGCCCAACCCCTGGCGGGCCAAGGTTTGATGATAGGCTGCATGGGAATGTTAGGAATCCGCTGAACTGGTCCATGAATCTGGCACTCAATACAACCTTGGGCAAAGCTGATGCAGTCTTTGAGGATAGATGGCCAAAAATAACCATAACGGCGGATCAGCCACCTCATCTTTGATCCACTCTGATGTGAACCACATATACCCAGATGAACTTCACGCATTAGCCTCTTGGCTTCTATTCCAAAGACACAACTAAGGTCCACCCCTTCCTCGCCCCGGCGAAGCAACTCGTCGCCTTTCAGTAAATAATTAGTTGCTAAGTGCCTAGTTCACCTTTCAAATGGGGCAGAAGGGTCTTGTAAGTATCTAATGATTGGTTGCCGCCAATCGGTATCAATAGTGTCTAGGGTAGCAACCAACCAATCGCCTCGTTGTTCCCTCCTTGCAGCAAAAGATGGCAGTGTCCTGCGTTCTACTTTCAGGATGCGCTCCTTGACACCATTGGCAAGAGTAATACCCGTGGCGAGCTGTGCTAATTCATTGGCTGCAAAGTTATGTTCACGAGGGACGTAATCGAGCACCACGTCAGCAAATTGATCTAACAGCTCTGATGCTCGTTCCCAGTAATGTATGAGGTGAAAAGACAGGCACTTGTATTCGCCTGTAAGCTGCTTGATGATTAGTAGAGAATCACCATACACTTCAATTTCTCTGGCATCCATATCCAATAGTAGCTCTAAACCGATGATGAGGGCCTCGTATTCAGCCTGGTTGTTTGTGCACGTCCACTCGAGCTGGAAAGAATAAGAGTGGCTGGTCCCTGATGGACTCTGGATGCAAATGCCTGCACCCGCCAAGGAGTCTGTACTACTACCGTCAAAGTAAAGGATCCAAGGCACCGTTCCAATCATGTTGACGAAAGGGATAGGATCTTCAACCGATTCTTCCAAAGGATGATGAAGTAGGAAATCAGTTACTGCTTGTCCCGTCATTGCCTTGAGCGGTGCATACTGTAAAGAAAACTCAGAGAGAGCTAAGATTCACTTGCCGATCCTACGACGTAAGATAGGCCGAGTGAGCATGTACTTGACCAAGTCCGTTTGAGCTACCACAATGGTGGTAAAGGAAAGCATGTAGTGATGGAGCTTGGTCGCAGCAAAATAGAATGCCAAACATAGCCGCTCGATAGGGGAGTATCTTGTTTCTGCGTCCAAAAGGGTCCTGCTGAGGTAAGAAACCGCAAATTCGACTTTCTTACCCTCTGTAGTGGTTTCATCCTGAGCCAAAAGCCCAGCCACAGAACTGTTAGAAGCAGAAATGTATAACGTGAGTGGGATGCCCGGTTTTGGCGGTCGTAATACTGGCGGACTGGCCAAATATTCCTTAATTTTATCGAAAGCCGCTTGATGTTCAGGACCCCAAACAAAGTGTTCATCCTTCTTGAGTTTCAATAAAGGAGAGAAATGATCAATCTTTCCAGCTGAGTTAGATATAAAGCGTCGGAGAAAATTTATTTTCCCCAACAAACTTTGAAGTTCCTTCTTGTTCCTAGCTGCTGGGGCATCTAGAACAGCCTGTGCTTTATCCCCCGCCACTTCAATGCCCCTTTCATGTACCACGAAACCAAGGAAATCACCAGCACGAACCCCGAAAATACACTTGGCTGGATTCATTTTGAGCTGGTGCTTCCTCATTCGTGTAAAGACATCACGTAGATGGCTAATATGGTCTGACCTGGATTGAGACTTAACCACCACGTCGTCGATGTAAACCTCCAAAATGTCCCCGAGGATGTCATGGAAGATCAGGTTCATAGCACGCTGATATGTGGCCCCTGCATTGGTCAAGCCAAATGGCATGCTATGATATTCAAAGGCTCTGGCAAAGCCTAGGCAACGGAAGGCAGTTTTGTGAATATCCGGCTCGTAAATTGGTATCTGATGATATCCTGCAGTTCCGTCCATGAATGATAACATCTCGTGCCCTGCTACTGCATCCACCAAAAGATCCGTAATAGGCATTGGGTATATATCCTTTGGTGAAGCAGCATTGAGGTCTTTGTAATCGACGCAGACCCTAATTTTACCATTTTTTTTCTTGACATGAACCACATTCGCCAGCCATTATGTATATTGTGCTGGCCGGATGATTCCTGCATCAACCATGCTTTGAACTTCCTTCTTGACTGCTATAGCGGTTTCGGCATTCATTTGCCTCTGCTCTTGCTTAATAGGTCTGGCTCCCTCCTTGATAGGTAAACGATGGCATACCAAATCCTTGGACAATCCAGGCATATCCTGATACTTTTCCGCAAAGCAATCCTTGAATTCTTGCAGCAAATTGATCAACTGCTGTCTCAGTTCTGGCTCTAGCTGCTGACTAATCCCGACTTCCATAGATTCGTCGGATGTACCAAGGTTGATTTTCTCCACTGGGTCACAGACTTTAAGCGGAGTGTCGTCTAAGGCTGCCGGTGCGGGCTGAATAGTCTCCACTTCTTCCGTGGTAATGACGTCGTCTTCGTCGATACACTCAACTAGAGCGACCGTATCCGAGGCTAACTGGTCAGCTGTAAACACTGCCAGCCGCTGTAGTAGAGAGGCCACAGCTTTTGCCTCCTTAGCCTTGAAATCGTCAATCATGTTGACGATTGGTTGAAAATCGATGGAGACAGGCCGAGAACAATCTGCCTGAGCCTGAGTCAATCCCCACCGTGTGAGATCAGTAGAGGTCACCCCTAGCAGATGTCCCTTACTATCAACTCCGTTGATCACAAGAGGACGCATAGAGCTGTAATAATAATCAACTTCCAGCGAGCAAGTCGCTATAGAAAAAGGGCGTTCGTCCGCCTTGATCAAAACTGGTTTATCAGAAGCTGGATCCCACATGAGCATCTCTTGATGTAGCGAAGATGGTACTGAGTATGTTTTGTTGATCCAATCACGTCCCAAAATCAACGTGTATGGGACCGTAGTCTCCGTGACGAAAAGACCGTGACAAGCGTTAGAGGGTCCAAGTTTAACCTTGAGCACTAGGAAGCCAGCCGTTTGAGCAACAGCACCAGCAAACCCTCTAACCTTTATAGTAGAGTTCTGGATCTTCTCTCTTGGAATCTGAAGTCGTTCCATAGTACTAAGTGTTATAACACTCACCGCCGCGCCTGTATCGATAAGTATCTTGTTCACTTGGACACCCTCCACCTCTGCTGTAACGTAGAGAGGTTTGAGATGTTGAGTCATTGTAAACGTAGGATTAGGAAAAACCTTGTGTGAGCTGTGAAGATCAGTGACCCCATCATGGTCATTGTGTCCTGGTGAGGAAAGCAAATCCTCTTTGGCGGGAAGATCTTCATTGTCTGACGCTTGGATAAGATAAACTGGCTTGTCCGCCGCCTCCTCTTGTATGAAATAAGCAGTTGGGATCGGCACAGACAAAGCATAACTAGAAGATAATATGAAAGCCATATTACAGTCTAGAACTGGCTCATCATCGTCCGTATAACCCTCTTCGTCCTCCAGCATCTCGTCGTCTGCGTCTGGCATCTCCCTATCTACCTGTGATAAGTTCGTATTCAACCTAGGTTGTGAAGGTATAAGAGCAGCTTTTGCTTACTTCACAGAAAAATCAGTCTTCAACTGCTGCGCTACAAACTGAGGAAAGGGCTGATCACATTGTTGACTTACAGACATCTGACTAATGAGAATTGGAACCGGCTGAGCCGATGACCTGCTAAGGACCGGAGCAGATTCCTGAGTATCTGACTGCATCTCAGGGACCTTAGTAGTTGTTGGTGTGGAAACCGCCGTCATCCCCTTAGATTGCCATTTCAAAACGACAGAGTCTACCCTATCTGTTTTGTCAGAGGTTATATGGATAGACTTGGGCCTTGGTGGGATCTCAACGGCTGATCGGAGGGGTGTTTTCTCTGGAGAATATACTAATTTCCTCCGCGGAGTTCTTTGAGGTGCACCATCTGCTGCTGTAGGATGTGAAATCCTTTCATGAACATTCCTTCTTCGAGGTGGTGATTTTTCCTCCTTCCATACCCGACGAGAGTCGATATAAGTTTTGGATTTGTAACATTTATAGGCGTCACGTATGTACTCCATGGGCATGGAGAGTTCATCAGGAGTCACCTTCCCCTGGTTCAACGCGTCTAAAGTTCTTCTAGCCTTGCCGTATCGCTTTTGGATATTCCTAGTTGGAGGGGTTGGTGCCTCTACTACTGGTTTGGTTCCCGAAGGTCCGGGGTCTTGCCGGGACCTTGCTGGAGTAGCATAAGCTGCTTTATCCTGGTGATAGCATTTTGCCCGCTTGGGGTCACCAGACCTAGAGCGTTCCGGCCACAGATGGGTTCGTTTGGCCGTCTCAAGAGCCTTCTCTGTCGCCTCCTGAAGAGCCTTCATTAGTTCTTCGTGTGTAAGAGGTACACAACAATCTATCTTACAGTTAAGGCATAACTGAGCCCTAGGTACCGTCAACATCTCTTCCCTGACTGGCGGATTCACTGTCTTGTCTGTCCGTGAGGCGTCATTGGGTCCATCTTGGCCGATGACATTCACCCAAAAGTGTTGAATGGATGCCACCGTGTCATTATCAAATTGCAGAATTCCCTCATTCAACCATTCTTGGATTTGATCTTTCAATTCTATGCATGCAGACGTGCAATGATTATTTGAACGGTGGAAAGAACAAAAGGATCCGTCTAACCCAATGCTTTGGTACTGCTCCGGCATGTATTCAGGAGCAGTCATTCCCTTCTGGATCAAGAGTCGCCAAATCTCCTGCGCCTTGTGCGCGTTGTAGGTATAGGTTTGGAATCTAGAACCATGTTGATGAGGTTCCAGTCCATGGCAATTGTTAGGAACCAAAGTAATCAAAGGGTTGAGTCTCCGTCCAAGTAGGTTCCTTAGCAGTTTCCATCTCCATGACTCGCCCATTGATCCACATTTGGATCTGGTCCTTGAGCTTGGCGCAGTCCTTAGTATAATGGTTATTCATGTTATGAAAACTGCAATACTTCTTGCCCGCCATATAGTCTGGCTTAGGCACGAAACCACCTTCGTGTTGGAGCCGCCCTTGCTTGAATAATTCGGCGAGGATCTCCGGAGCTTGATGAGCATTATACGTATACTTCTCAAAGCGGACTTCAGAGGCAGAGAAGTCATAATCTTAACAGGTTCCTTGGCGAACCTTACGTTCTTCGGTTGTAGCGGCTGGTGACCCAACACCTCTACAACCGCTACGTTGTCTTCGTCTTCAGCATCTTCAACCCAAGTGACCATTGGCGAAGGATCAGCTTCTATAGTCGCCATCGTCTTAGAAACAGGAGGGACACTCGTCTTAGGCTTCAGAGTACCCGGATAGTACGATAGTGGGACGCCTTTCTTCTTGCTGGCCTGAACCCTCGTCTGGTCGAGGAAATGTTGATGATTGGCTAACCTATTGGTTAAGTCTGCCATATTCGTCACGTACACTTGCTGGAAGTGGGCTTGTATCTCCGGCTCGAGCCCTGCAATTGCCAACTCGACAGTGGTATCTTCTGCTAGCCTATCTCTGCATTTAGCTCGTAGGAGTTTAAAGCGCTTCAAATAGTCGATGGCAGATTCATCAGGCTCCTGGTTAGTATCCGCCAGAATCTTGATAGTTACCTTAGCCTCGACAACCCCAAACATGGTCCTAAAGAGACCCTCCATGGATTGCCAATCCGGAATAGAGCCTGGTGTTAGATCTCTGTACCAAGCTAAGGCTGACCCCGTTAGGGAAGTTCCAAACAATTTCAACTTGAGAACAGGGTCCTAGGCATAGGGGCCACATTCGTTGTGAAAACGAGTTATGTGGGTCTCCGCATCTTCAGAAGATTCGCCCGAGAAAGGGGTAAACCTTATATGCTTAAAATTTGCGGGCCATGGCGTTAGGTTCGCAGTTCATGTTAATGGATTAGTATAGGTTATACTAGGATCCGGCAAACCTTGCATGATCCTTAATTGTTCCAAAAACACCCTCTGTATGTCGTTGCGAGTCATAATGCCCTCTACGTCTTCCTCTGGATCTCCTTCTTCTTCGTCAGATGGCGGATCCATCATCCGTCCACCTTTCTTCTGTTGTCTTGGCGGAGCAACAGTTTCAAACCCCCTATTACGAGCCTTAGCTGCTTTAGCTGGACCTTTCTCCATCGTCCTCCCAGGCTTTACTGGAGGGATTAGCTCTCTTTGTTCAGAAATCTCAGCATCAAACCCTAATTGCACCATCTACGCCAATCGTTTGACAGCGGCATTGGTCTTTTCCAGCTGATCTTGTTGTTGCAGCATCTGTGTTCTGAACTCCGCCTGCTGTTGTTGGAGTTACTCGCTGAACTCAGCTTGATGCCCCCTCACTAATCTATCAAGGCTTTTAGTGAGAGAAGTAATATGTCCAGCATTCGCCTGTTGTTGCCTTGCCAAAGAGTTAATGTTGGTCATATGACCTATCTATTCAGTCTTCAACTTCTTCAGAGTAGCCTCTATCTTCTCTAGAATAACATCAGTGGCCCGAGACTTAGATATTACATGGCCAAAAGATTCTACTATCTCAACAGGAGATGGTGTCCGAGTTTGGAGAATTCTATCTCCATCATTGGTTTCAGAAACTGATGGAGCCATCGCGGTATTTGAGATATCACCTACCTCCTGGCGATCAGCGATACCCTCCGAGTTGTCAGGAGTATGTGTAACTCCCTCAAGGATCTCATTCAGATCCTCAATCTCAGGTCTGCCTTCTCCAAACTTGGCTTGCAATTGAGATTCAGACAGACCTCTACATGCAGCTGAGTTGTGTTGTTTCAACAGCTGATGTTCTGGTTTCTTGCACGACGACATCGGTCGTTTGTAGATATTGGCTTCCGCAATCTTGACACTGGTCCCACTGGGCGTGCCAAAAATGTTCGCGTCGGTTTTGACACATGTCAAACTATCAACGCGTGGGGGTGGCGGACGTAGATTTCAGTCCTGGTGCGAGTGTGCCAGTACCTTTGGGTTAGGTACAACCTTGGTGGTGGACGACGTCTGGCGAATGAATCACCCTTGGTGAACGGATGACTCTGGCGAACGTGCTCGTCTGCTCCCTTCTACCTGACTTTTCGATCAAGCGACTGTACGCGGGCGTTGACAGGCCGGCGTAAAGGCTCGAACAAGACCTAAGTAAATGATTACTAGGATTTTCTACTCAACCTTTTGTAGATTGAGATAATCTTACTTCGATCCTGGGATGCAAAGCAGAGCTTTAAATCAAGACCGCGGAGTGTGTTCGTCCAACCTTTGGCAGATTGGGAAAGACTGTTACCGGGGTAACGACTCGATTTGTCACAAGGCGTGACGACTAGACTCGATATGTCTCAGCGATGCTTCGACACGAACGCAAAGCACTTTCGACAACAGCGGCAGGTGTACGGCGACCGGTGGTGGCGTAGGTTTGCAGATTGGTTGGAAGAGTGGTTGTTTGCAGTTGGTGGAAGGCAGTTCGCGAGAGATTGCTCCGGAGAGGCTTGCAAGATTTGCGAGGCAAAAGCTTGTAGTTGTATGGTTGTGAACCCTTTCTACGTTGTCCTAGAGTTCTTTATATAGCGATCTCAAAACCCCAAATACGTGTGTATCAAGCATAATGGATTCTGATATCAAATAGGATTGTATTACCTTAAACCACTTCTAATTCGGACTCCTAGAAGGACTCCAAGTCTTATTCCCAAAAGGAATGCAAATTAAAATATATCGGATTACCCACTAATGGGTGACCCTTTGGGCTTCGGCCCATAATCTCGGATAAATGTTAATTTAGGCCCAAACACATAGGGAGACAATCTACACTGGATATCGGAACCTCCAAAACTCTTAAATTTTTCAAGCCAGTTACCTCGTCAAAGGCAGCATTGGTTTCTCGACTTTCTTCTCCTTCTTCCTCAGTTTTATTTGTAACAGCCTAGCTCATATACTTAGGATATTGTCCGCTTTGGGCCCACACTCCTGTATGGATTTACTTCTGGAGGCTCGCTCATGAGCAACTTCCCAGTAGGTCACCCATCTTGGGATTGCTCTGAGCTTAGCAAGCTTAACTTCGGAGTTCTCAACCCCTTTCGAAGCCATTGCGCCCCCAAAACGCGTACTTAATTATTGAGCTAACTTTGCACACATAAGCACAACATCCACTCTTCCCAAAGCGATGTGGGATGTGTGACCTACCTACCTGCTAGCTTCCCTTCCCTAGCTAGGTCAGGTTGCCTACCTGCTAGCTTCCCTAGCCAGGTCAGGTCGGGTCATCACAATCCACCCCCCTTAGGGTCCGACGTCCGCGTCGGCACACTTCCGGCCGGGGACAGGCTCTGATACCATTTGTAACAGCCTAGCTCATATACTTAGGATATTGTCTGCTTTGGGCCCGCACTCCTGTACGGATTTACTTCTGGAGGCTCGCTCATGAGCAACTTCCCAGTAGGTCACCCATCTTGGGATTGCTCTGAGCTTAGCAAGCTTAACTTCGGAGTTCTCAACCCCTTCCGAAGCCATTGCGCCCCCAAAACGCGTCCTTAACTATTGAGCTAACTTTGCACACATAAGCACAGCATCCACTCTTCCCAAAGCGATGTGGGATGTGTGACCTACCTACCTGCTAGCTTAAATAGAGTCCAAGGCTTATAGGCTCTTCGATCCCATTGCAAAGAAGGTAGTGACCAGTAGAGATGTTGTGTTTGATGAGAGCAGCTGTTGGGATTGGAGTGAAAAAGAAACTGATCTGGAAGAACTTACTTGGGGTGAGATTGAAGAACCAGAAAGTGCAGCAGAAGATGAAAGTGACAGTGAAGCAGATGAAGAGCAGAATGGAGCTGAAGCTGGAAGTAATGAAGCAAGTTCTAATAGCAGCAATTCACGTGAAAGTTCACCAGAAAAAGCAGAAGAAGAAAGAAGAGTTACAAGGCTTCCACCATGGATGAGAGATTATTTCAGCTAAAACCTGTGAGCTTAAGACTTTCCAACATTACTCCCCCATTCCCGAAATCTATGTGGTATGTACAGTTCTTCTGACTTATTCAACTTTGATAGCACTCCTGATGGAATTGTGTCAATTAGTCCACCAGTCAAATCCAACAGTCTTAGATTAGTCAAGTCTCCTATTTCTCTCAACAACTCATTCAATGTCATACTAAGAATCTCAAGCTTCTTAAGTTTCCCGACAATGGAAACGTCAGTAATCCGCTGACAATCGTGTAAATGCAAAACTCGGAGGTTGGCTGGAAGACTCATTGATTGCGGTAGTGATGAAATATCAGTACCGCTAAGATCTAAGACCCTTAATTCATCCACACTGTGAAAACAGTTTTCCGGGATCTCTTTTAAACTGCTTGCTTTTAATATCAACATCTGGAGTTTTGGAAATACTAACCGTTCGGGTAGCTTGCATATAGGATTCCACATCAGTGAGATTGCAGAGTAGTAGTCTTCATCTAATTGAGGCCAGTCTGTTAAACCATAGCCAGCTCTCACCAAAAACCCATATTCAGATTGTGCAATCTGAATGGCTGTATCTCGGATCATCATGCATCCTCACAGATTTAGTGTTTCTAGCCTCCATAAGCAAGTTAGAATTTTTTAGGTGCTTGAACACTGAGTCTGCTGTTCCTCTGGCTTCTTCGATTGTGTCAGCATCTCGAAACAATCCTTTCCCTATTGCATACCTGAACAAAACTTCTATTTCGATGGTATAGTCTTCTGGGTATAAGCAGCAGAGCAAGAAACATGACTTGTACTCCTCCTTTTGTAAGTAATCATAACTTAATCTTATACATCTCGAAGCAACTCCCTTATCGTCTGGGTTGGCAGTTTGCGACCTCTCTAGTCTTCGAGCTGCTCTTTCCCATTGCACCAGTTCTTTGTCTCCAAGTGCCCTTGCAACTGCTATCAATGCAATTGGTAGACCCCCACACTCTCCACCTACCTTCTTGGCTACATCCTCAAAATTGGTCAGTTCAAACGATCTTCTTCTCGCATTTTTCACGAACAAGGTCCATGAATCTTCATCTGAGAGGACACTAAGGGTGATCTTTGCATCGCTACCCATGACATGACAGACGTTCCATATCCTTGTGGTGAGTATGACTTTGGAGCTGCAACTCTGGAACTCCAATGCTTGATAGTTCTATTCTCTCCCAAACATCGCCCACAATTATGAGGAGCTTGTTTGTGCTCATTATCTCCCTATTCAATCTAGAAGCTCTTCCATCTTCAGATTCCTGATTTAATGTGATGCCTAGCCCATCTGCCAATCTACCTTGAACTTTTTTCAAGTCGAGGGTTTGGGTCACCACAACCTTTATCACATGATTAAAAAGGCCTTGATTCTGAGCTTCTTGACCGGCATGTTCCACCAAGGTCGTCTTTCCGACACCTCCTATGCCGTGAGCCCCAATGATAGTGACCTTGTCATTTTTTAGCGCATCCATAACATTATCCATGGCTTGTTTTGTTGCTTCAAAGGCTTGAAAATCTTCTGTGGACTGAACTGAAACAGGCAGTACTTTACGGCACACAAAATCCACAATGGCGTCTATGAGTTTTCTCTCAGTCCTACAAATGAATCAAGGATGAAATGACCATTAGGTAGATGATGATAATATAAGGCAAAAGAGACATTTATATATAACTTTGTAATCAAGATAGCCTGGTGATGCTTACTCATAATTTTTTGTATGCCAGCCAGAGAAATTGGCCACTTTGGTCAAAGCAATATCTCTCCAATGCTGCAGGTTCTCTGCTTTGTGTCGCCCAGATTTTTTATGTTTAGTAAAAGCAGTTTCAAAACTCTTCTTCTGAAATCGTACATCAGTAGGATCGACATGATAAAAAAGTGGAAGGATTCTGTTGTTGTCTTGCATGCATTGACAAATCTTTGCAAGTTCCTCCAAGCACCAAGTAGAATAAGCATAGTTTTCAGAGAGAACAACAATAGCAAACCTTGAATGTTCAATTGCCGCTAGGAGAGTGGGAGAAATGACATCCCCTACTTCAAGGTCTTTGTCATCCTTGAATGTTTTGACTCCTCTCGTATTTTGCAATTGATCGTATAATTCAGAAACAATACCATGGCGAGTGTCAGTACCCCTGAAACTAAGAAACACATCATATTTTGACTGAGACGTTAATGATGCAGGGGCAGGGGCAGCTGAAGATGATTCGGCTGCCGAAGTAAGAGAAACTGAGACAGCTGATGAAGGAAGAGATGCTGAAGATGCTTGCCCCATTAAAAACAAACTTAAGAGAGATAGAGGTGCTAGGAGAGAGGGAGATAGTTACAAAGCCTGGAGCTTGGCTTGAAACCAGATCTTGACTACCTCCACTTGCATTCAGAACCAGAGGGGAGTGCATTAAAAAATAAAAAACACATCACTTTCGAGGCCCAACTGTTAGTTCCTTTTTAAAGTATTGCACTGATATAAGCCCAAATAGAGGGTTCCCCCTGTTTAGTGTTTACCTCTGTTTCTTGGTAAACTTGAAGAGTTGAAGATAGCAGATACCTCTTTAATGGGGTATAGAAACAATATAAATATGACGGACAGCAGTACGAAGTTTCAAGTACAAAACATCATATATGCTAAAGCTTAGTTGCAAATCCTGATCAAAAGTATTTTGCTTATTTATACTGAAGACTGAAGCTAGAGTACTAGCTATAGCTATAGTGTGCTCAAAGCACCCATCCTTGGATGAAGTTGGTCTCGGCAGCCATGGCCATGCTCTTCGGAACATCTGCGGATTCAGCAGCAACAAAGTGATGGTACCTGCTCAAACAAAAATACAGAACAAATAAGTACTTTCCGCTTTCACCAATTTCCGAGTTTGGAAACACAGATTCATCAGATACCGGCTAGCTTGCAAATTGAACATTTTTTTCTGAGCTTGCAACTTCTAAATGATGTTCTATTGATTTTTTCATGGCATAGAAACAATGAATATAATCGATCATACAAAAGTTCAACTTCAACTTGGTATGTTTTTTTTTTTTTTTGCTCGTGGCAGGGAATCCCCCACCCCGATTGGGGTGAAGACTAATCCCTCGAGCCTGGAGATCTCCGTATAGGAGGGTTAGCTCTCCCCAGCACAGTTTTTTCCATTTACAGTGTTCGAACTCGAGACCTTGCTTAAGGAACACAAGCACCTTACCACTTGAGCCAACTAATGGTTAGAAATAACATTTATGCATGACAAAATACCAATTTTCCAATTTGTGCAGAAAAGAGTCGAAATAGTTGGTTTGATAAATTTGAGATGGGTGAAAATGAGGGTGTAGTTTTTCTTCTTACTAAAAAGAATAGATCTTAACTAGGTCAGAAGGGATGGAATATTGTTGTCTATTACCTTTGTAATTCATGATATGGTTATGCAATGTATTTAAACCAAGAGCATGATCTACTTTTAGCTAAAAATGCAAGAGCGAAGGACAAACTAGTGTACCCAATTTGTAAGAAGGGTTCGGGTTGGGGGTCAATGTGACTGGCTTGTGAAGAATGCAAGAAGTTGTTATTTCCAGCTGCCGCGGTATTAGAGATCCAAAACTCTTGAATGGCTTTGAGATTTTCTCCCTCTTTCTGAAGCTGAAATTAACGCATAGGTTTTAGCATTTCAGAAATAATACAGACAGATGTTGGGATTATTTCACCATTACCAACATCTAGTATAACATGATAGATTACTTTCATCTGCTAGCTCAGTCATACCTTATCCCTAAGCTGCAGGTTAAGGTCTCCAAGCTGTCGCTCCTGCATGATGTCAAATCGAATTGGCAAACCATGATCATAAAAAAGGATATGAAGCATGACAAATTGATTAAATCACAAAAAATTATAGGAAGAGCAGAGAACGATTCATCTAGGTTTGTAAAAGTTACATCTTTGTTAAATTTATCTGGAATAGCACTGTTGAGATCAAATAAGACACATCATATGAACTAGCAGCAACAGTATTGTATATCAAGACTGCATACTCATATACTAATGCACTTACATCATTCATTAAATATTATAGTTAAACAATAGAACATGCCAGGTTTTCTAGCAAGATCGATAAGCTAACCAAATGATAGCAGGAAAGTTTTGTGTTTAGTACTCTTTGTAAGAAGGATATTTGGCTACAAGTATACTACTACTCTACAAGATTCTATGCACAACCGCCATTTAAATGCATGAAACTAATTGCTTTTAACCAAAACAAAACGCACATGAAGTGATGAAATTATAAGCTTCTGAGGAGTACAGGTATGAAGTAAAGCATTTTGTCTACTCAGCTTGCTTTATATATATATATATATATATATATATATATAAGAAACAATTTTAAGTATTCATTAACATCTGATTTATGGAGTTTGCTTTCTAAAAGGAAAAAAAAAATATCTTTGTATACACATGAATTGCAAGAACACAGAAAATTGATGAACCCTTATATATATTTGTAAAAGATGATCCAAAAAGAAATTATTACATACTCGATCTCTTACCTTTTTGCGCAGGTGTTCCATTTGTTCAATCATAATTTGTGTCTACATCAATTATGAACCCACAAGTATCAGATAATATCTGAATAAACCCACTTTTTGATTAACAAGAAGCATGATTTAACTAAATCTAATCATCTTGCTACAGCTCTAACTCTCAATGTAATTACCTTCCTTTGCCTGGCTTGTGTAAGAGATCCTTCAAGCTGTTTTTCAAGATTCTGCAACTCCTTCACACTCAGTGGTCCAAGGTCTTCCCCAAGCAAATGCCTGATTTGATTGAAAAGCATCAGAAAGTTACATCACACTCAGTGCTTAATACTTCTGCACTTAAATAAGTTTAGTGAGTAGCTTGACTAGTGAGTTTCTTATTAATTAATGAAAAAGTTATGGCAGACCATGGACTAACCTTTGAGTGCGCATGAGTGAGTCATGTTTAGCTCTCAGTTTTGAGACTTCTTCATACCAGCACTGGCGAAAAATAAGAAAACATGGCAATCGTTCAAGTTCAAGAAAATCATGAGAAATTTTCGGATAACAATTAGCGTAAAATAGCTTAATATGTATGTTACCTCTGTTTCCTGTTTGATGGTGTTGTCATGAGGACTGTTGTTGCTTCGCTGGTATCTCTCAAGGGTTTGGGTCATACTACTAATTAAGATAGGTTGAGAAATGTATATGAGAGAAAGCAATTACTAGAAGCCTAAACAGTATAATTGGATAAATTGAACAAAACCAATTAATAAATTGATTGAAGAAAACATTGTATGCCAGACTAAGAGAACCATGAATTGATGTTGTGAGGAACAAATTAATTTGTATCTTACAAGTATTGAGCACATAGTGAGGAACATCCATACTTACAACACCAATTTGATAATTTTACCTTGCTAGCTTTGTTAATTTACCAAAAACAAAAACACTAATATAACAGTTCACTCATGAATTATTCCATCGCAAATGAAATAATTTTGATATCAATCATTTGGTCCAGGGAAAAGCTCATCAGCAAACAATTTTTTTTTAGTTAGTTGAGTTATTTAGTTATTTCAATGAAGATCATGGAATATTAAATCGATTTATGATGAACTTACACACATGAATATTTTTTTGAGTTAAAGCTCCAAATTAGTAGACAATTATAGCAGAACGTGAAGTACTTAATTAATTAGTCAGAAATGAAATATATAATTTCTAGCTTAGGGGTTTTTACTAAGCAGCATAATTGATGTTTTTAAAACAAACTAGGAAGCGTATGTAGGCAGAAAACCCAGAAAGAAAAAAACTTTGAAATTATTTTTTTATATTTTTTTTCAAAATGTTTCCAAAATAAATTGTTTGCCTGAATTTCGTACAAGAGCAATATTATAAATAAATAAAAGGAAATAGAACAAAAAAATGAAAAAAAAAACATAATGAATAATGGACTGATATGATCAGATAGATCGATCACTGCACCCCAGTCCATGAGATGTATGGCTTTGAAAGAAGTAAAAGATCTACAGAGAAAGAGAGAGAGCTAGATTGTGTGTCTGTGAGAGAGCTAGTCTTTCACCAAAATAGCAAAACAAAACAAAATTTACTGGGAACTATGGAGACAGAGAGTCTTTCATGGAAATAATATGTAGCCAGTTAATGCAATTTAATGTAGCAATCACCAAAATGGAGCATACAATTTGAAATCTGGAGCACTGAGAAAACAATCTTGCAAGATAAATTTTTACCTGGGATCCTCTTTCCAGGAAAGGGCAATTTTATGTAGAACACTTGGATGAAATCTCAGACATTTCAAAATATGTGAGAGATGTCCTAAAGACCATGACTTTACCAAAAATGAGCAAACCCTAGCAAGCTATATCTTTTCTCCAGAAGCTTGAATTATCGATCAGGGATCGGAATCAAAAGATATGAGAGTGCAAGATTTATCATATCTTTTGCTTGTAATAAATAACACAAAACCCAAGAAGCAGGTAGCTGTGCTTGATTTATCACCGAGCTCATCTTGGGAAGATTTTATTTATATACATATATACTTATATATAGATACAGAGACCGAATCCAAAAAAACCTAGGGATCAAAAAATTTGAAGCAAATGTACCGTAGAAGCAATTATAGAGACAGTAGAAACCAGAAGAAGCAGGCCTAAAACCAAAAGATAAAAGGATCTAAAGAAATGAGGACAAGTTTTTAAGAGTACTATATGCCCTTTGGATATTTTCCAGAGAGAAAGAGAAGATAAAGGTAAAGCCAGTCTCTTCCACAGAGGTAATTAGAAGAGTTCCATTCCTTGTCAGCCACAGGTTGTTAAACTCACATCTCATCATCATCAGATGTTCCCAAACGAAAACAACAGATCAGTCAAGAAAACTAAGGATACCCAGAAAGGGAGAGAGGGAGAGAGGCAGTGAAACGTGTCGATCTGTGATTGTCAAAAACTAGTAATATGCCATGGAAAATAAACCCAGTCACATCTGGCTTTGAACCAAAATCCAGAAATGCCCAGAAGGTAGTTAAGGGTGGAAGAGAGAGATGTCAGAGAGATAAAAGCATAAGCTTTCTGTGAAATGGATGTGTAAGACAGCACAACACAGAGATATGAAAGCTAAAGACAAAGAGATACAACTCTTAGTCTCATAGAAGAAGAAGTGAAACCCAGAATGCAATGAACTTTGCAGACAGAAAAGAAAGGATCTGAAGAAGCATTATTACTACAAAAGCCAGAAAAATTGTGTAAACCAAGAAAAAAACTTGACCTTTAACAGAAAATTGCAGAGAGAAAAAAGAGGAGGGATATACCCAGTACTTGAAAACTCATACAGCTTGCCTCGACTAGAGAAGATGATAAGGGCAACCTCAGCATCACAAAGCACAGAGAGCTCATATGCTTTTTTGAGCAAACCATTTCTCCTCTTTGAAAAAGTCACTTGGCGGTTGATCTTGTTCTCTATTCTCTTGAGCTCCACTCTTCCCCTCCCCATTTTTATCAACACCACCACTGACCACTTTTCCTTTACCTTCTTCTTCTGTTAACTTCTATATATATATATATATATGTGTGTGTGTGTGTGTGTGTAAATCTTTATGATTTATTATTATTTTCTTAATATTAATATTTGTGTATTCCTCTTTTCTTGGGGGTTACACAGAAATGGTGAAGCTGGTGAAATGGGCTTCTGTATCTGTGAGAAGAAGGAGTTCACAGTGTGGTGTTCTATGGGGTTGTATTCTGGCAGAGACAAGACACATGTTCAGATTTCCATTACGTACGTACAGCAAAAATGGACAACCCGGCCAGTAATATTTTGTTCTTTCTTTTTCTTTTTCCTTTTTTACCATTTTGATTTTGGGCAAAGCTATTGGTCTATGTCTGTGAGAACAGAGTTGCCTTCCTGGGTTGGGGTGTATTAAAGATCATCATTCAACCCCACCCCACGCGCCACTGGGTTTGACTGCACCGGCCAGCTGTGAGGTGTACCCTGTTACTCCCATGTGGAGGAGAGAGCTCTCAGGATCATATCTGCTTAACAATCATATATACTGTATATGAAGTTCAAGAACAATATTAATGGAACATATGGAAATTAAGTTACTTAGACTTCCAAATCCCTAACCCTAATAAAATTAGACGCCCACTTAGGTTATAAACGATAATTCGAACTTGAGACCTCTGCTAACATTTTGTTTATGATCATAGTCTATATACGATTTTGAACAATAGCGACTTATGTAGTATATACTGTCAGGCAAAATAGTGTAAAAATTTACAATTTGAGATTACAATTCCATTCATAAAACGTATACGTACTTGAGCATCACAGTGAATTAAATGAGCAACCAATTTGTACCCTCTAGCTACTCAGCTATGAGGTGATCGATGAATCATGAATGTATCTGTCTGCATTAGTTGTTCAGTAAAAGCTCAGCAAAAGGAACATAAATGGATTCATATATGATCGATGAAGACCATGAATGAGTAGCTAGTGAAGTGTCACGCACTACCGCTACGTATTTAAGACTTTGAACTTGCATTCACTTGCGTACTACATACCTAGTACGTACTAATTAAGGATTTTGTTCAACATTCTCCGATTTTTATCTGTATCTTGATACATTCGAAAAGGTTGCACTATATTGATCGATCGATCTCCTCCTCAAGTCGATTGCATTTTATGTTCTACCGTTGAGAAACTTTCCGGGAAAATAACGGATATAGGTAATGCGTGTTGAAACTAGAACAGCCTGATCTACTAGGACGGATTCAAGCCAAGGACGACATGCCAATGCATCAATATGACAAACTAGGTTAGCAAAGGTGAATGACTTTGTATTTTGTACCTAGTTAAATTCTGTCCATCTTATGGAAAAACAAAATGGTGATCCTTTGGTTTTCCCAAACTTATGGACTTGCCTTAAACTTGCAAATTTTGATGTAGTGTTCACTTTTCTTTGTGTAATGCCATTAACAGGCTTCTAGCTAGGGTTGATAAAATGTCATCTTCAAATGTCCATTTCAAGTTCCTTGGAATATGGGTGTAATTGGCCTCCAAGTTTTTCAGGCCAAGCAATGGCTATGTGGTTGGTTTGTCAATTACAGTCCTGGGAATTTGATTCAATATTTTTGGTAGCCGGAAAATATCCTTTTCATATAGCATGTGAAACTCCATTTTGTATACATCTACATTTGAATATACATTCTCCCATTATAAATACCTTTGTATGGGAAAAAATGGATAGAATTTACTATAGATGAGAAGAGTAGCTAGGCAAAGTTGGGAGAACTTCATATTTGTTGTACGTGTACGTTCATCACTGTTATGTTCGTTTTTTTTTTCTCTGAGATTCATCAAACAATGGCGATTGAGGAAGGTAATAACGACGGCCGGACACCACAATCCATGGCCGATGCTTCCCTCTGATTCACCGTCAGCTTCCACTTAATGATCGGCGCGTGCATTTCATGCGCATGGGAGTTCTTCTGCCCAAAAGAAAATATCTGAGAGTTGAGGATATCATTTCATGATTAGACCACTCTATAGCTCTGAGATTCTTAATTAGTTGCAGAGTATTTGATCCCATAGCTAGGCGTACATCCTTTTTTGGTTTTGGCTTCAACTATGGACCACGTACGTACTACATGACTCATCTGATATTGATGTGTGACTATTTACTATTACCGAGTAATAGTTGAAAGTAAAAAAGTTACCTAGTTACCGTATGGTATGAATTGATGATATGGTCAACCCATACTTAAATACTTTAGTAATTACGTTGTACTAGTTGATCACGAAGTTAAAATAGCTATGATCGACTATGTAATTCTAAATTCAGTTAACGAATATATATATATATATATATTGTTTTTATTTCAAGTATTAAGATTGTGCTTACGTAATTTCTTATATTTATTTGAAAAGAAAATCTCTTATATATAAATTCAGCTAACAAATGTCATGAGAGATTTCAGATACAAACCAAATAATTATCCAATTTCAAAAGGATTAGAACTTAGGAGTTAGCTCTATATACATCTTGAGCTCGATTGGAATATATATATATATATATATATATATATATATATTAAGTCTTGTCGATATTTACCGTGTCAAATTAAAGATGCAATTATATATCACTACTCATACTCTTGATTGAAGTGATATAATAATTAAGTGGGTCTATTATGTGTAAACTTCGAATTTGTTTGACGGTAAGTGTGTGGCTTAAACAAGAGTTAGGTATTTTGATAAAATGACAGAAGCATAATTTTTTTTATAGTTTCAGGTCATTTCCACCAAAAAAAAACATCTTCTTTCTTTTAGCTATAGAACACCAGATCATCCTTTGCTTTCTTTAATTCTTGAGTACCTGAAACAGTACTTATGAAAGGATCTCATATTTAGAGTTAGTCTTGCTTGGCCAAGTTTGTTTCAATTCCAGCATTCTCTTGTACACAAAAGAAAAGGTGATCATTTCAGTACTAGAACTAATTATATGTTAATTTTGATTAAGAACCATTGTAAGATCGAGACATTTATAAACATAGAGAATATATATAGTACGTTGTGTCCACCACAATAACACACAAGCCCTTCTTATCTTTTGCCAATTTTCTTTCTCTGTCGCCTATAGGATGTCCCAAATAATTCAGCAGAATTGGCAAGAAAGATGTAACGCAATGCCCCTTTTCTTCAACCCTCTCAAACAAACACCTCCCACTACACAAATTTTTACCACAAAGGGTGTGCAAATAGGAAATAGGTTGAAAAAGAAGGAAAGAAATGGAGTATAAAAAAAAGTGACATAGTGTCGACATAGGCCACAGGGCATTGATAATATTCCCAATGAGTGGAGCCCCAACACTTGAAAAAATGCAGTGTCCCATCAGAGAGGGTCTAATGTTCCCAATATTAGAGTAGTGGGGATGGGTAGGGGTTTCCATTTTGGGAAAGCTTTGATGGCTGTGGGTTGTGCTCTTCAATGCACAGTTGCCATTTGTGCTCTTCAATGCACAGTTGCCATTTGTGCTATGCTCCTCATCAACTGAGTTTTCAAGTCATGTATGAGCCTCATTGTGTCTTTATTTCTATGTAATGATCAATGGGAACAAAGAGTACTAACTTCTCTCTAGAATTGAAAACTTCTTTCATTTTTGAGCAAAGAAACTAAAGTTTACTTAATTGGTTTCTTCTGTGTGGTAGTTGTGGGGAATAATGTGGATGGTTGAAGCCTAGTAGGTTGGGGTTTGAAGAAAGCTTTCAACTGACTTTGATGGGTACATGGTTTTAATAATTTGCTGGTTTTTATCTGTGAAAGTTGAGGAGTTTTGAAGTTGGACATGGTGCCAAGTTTGGGGAAGAAGAGGATGAAGTTGTACTAACTTCTTTGTTGTTCATTACAAGTAAAAACCATGGTGTCATTTTCTCAATCAATTACCCACCAGCAAGAAATGCTATACCATCATTATAGAAAGGTCAGTCATGCATCTAATAAAAACAAAATGTACGAATGAAATCCAACCCTCAATGACTCCTTTTTATATGAAGAACTTGATGTTGTGTTATATTGAATCACAAATTTCACGGTATGTGTTTTTGTAAATTTCTACCGGTAGTTGGATCATCATTGGCGACAATGATGAGGTGTGTTAAGAGTTTTTTGTTAATATAAAAAAAAAAAAAAAAAGTGTGCACCACTTTTTGCTAAAGAAAAAAAAAATACTAATAAAAAAATTCAGATTTTGTGACACCAAGAAACAAATTTAGAAATAGAAACAACTTCCAAAACGAGAGGGACTAAATAGGAATAACGAGACTCCCTTGGTTATGTGGAACATGGATTAACATTATGTCATTCCTACAAGCGATCACCCATCCAAGATTAGAAGAAGTAGTTTTGAGGACATTGAGGTGTCCCTTACACCAAGAGTACGTCTTAGGTTATGTGACTTATGTGTATCATGATCTTGGTGAGATGGCTAGCTACTAGCCTAATTAAGATATGTTAGCGAGTTAGTAACACATTCACATAATCAGTTCGGACTAAAATCTACGAGATTAAACTAATCCTGTACCGCAAATATGAAAAGTCTTACTCATACAAACACTACAATACTACCCTGCTAGCTACGAGCTGAACACTGTTCACCAAGGCACTAATGTAGAAAAATAGATAGGAAGTCTGTTAAGATAGTTGATAAAGACACTCATTAACCTTTGAGCGATCCCAATTTCTCAAAATTGAAGAAACCAAAGTTGTAAATGTTAGCTTCGTGCACTTTCTACTATGGAATATTATTTGCAATTTGCAGAATTTCCTTTCACGTTTCTCGTTGGGTTTGGGCCTTTACGATCCAATCCAAATTGCTTTTAAGCCAAGATTTTATATCCCAAATAAATAAGACAAAAGTACACAAAAACAGAACTCAACGAACTGAGAAGAACAGAAACAGAAGCTTTGAGAAGGAAAAGATAACGACAGAGATGGCCGGAGTAGCTCAATCACCCAAGAGAGGACGTCGCCCTCGATTTGCTCCTGTCGATCGCGAAAAGGTTCCTTCTTTTCCACTCTTTCGTTTTTAATAATCTCTTGGGTGTTATAATGTTTTGGTTGATCTGTTCTTTTTACTGTTAGTGATTTTTGGGTGGTTTTTGGATTGCAGACTTGCCCCTTATTGCTTCGAGTTTTCACCAAGGTATGTTACCCAATAACCATGCTCGGTTTTATGGAATTCCAAGTTTTAAGCTTGAAATTGATTGGTCTATTCTCTTTGATTTTTTTTAATTTTTTTTCGGTTCTATGAAGAAAGCTTTGTTTTTGATAACTGAGGATGTTGGTTGAGGAATGAGAAATAGATTAGGAGTAGCTCTACGCTTAAACAAGGCATTATTGTTATAATGGGCGCTCAACTTCTGAGCAAGCCTTTGTGAAACTCACAAGGGATTTTTTTACCCTAATGATCACAACAATGTTGGGATTAGGGAATGATGATAAGAAAGTTGTGTGTCCGGATAGAAGCAAAATACAAAAATTGGTGTATGATTTTCTCAAATTCGGATATTGGTTCTGTTGTATAATCTGACTAAAGGGTTATATTTGCTTTGCGTAGATCTAGTTTGTAGTTGTCTGAGTCACATTTAGGAGTTATGATCATAGTCATGATATCCTTCTTCAATGTGTTTATAGGCTGGAAGCCATCACGTCAATGAAGATTTTGCAGCGAGAGGGAAGGAGCCAAAGGATGAGGTTCAAATCTATACATGGAAGGATGCTTCACTTCGTGAATTAACTGATCTGGTAGATCCTCTCTCTCTCTCTCTCTCTCTCTCTCTCTCTCTGATGTAAGCGTGATGTTTTGTTGTTTTATGTTTCTTTTTCTGTTTATTCATGCCTGCAGTTGTACAAATGTATTCATTTATTTGCATAATATACCCACTGTGGAGGATAGTTCTTGCCCGTATCGGGCTTTACTGAATCTGTTTCTGTTTTAATCATTTTGTGATTGATTGTGATTTTTTTCAGGTCAAGGAGGTTGCCCCCGCAGCAAGACGAAAGAATGCAAAACTGTCCTTTGCTTTTGTATATCCAGATAAACGTGGCCGTTTCACTGTCAGAATGGTTAGTTATTCTCTCTCTCTCTCTCTCTCCCTCTCTCTCACACACACACACAGAGATGACATCCCACTTGGGGACTGTGTATCTTGGAGTCGACGACTGCTTAAACTCCCTAACATACCTTGTTTTCTATAGATTCTTTTGCATAGAATATCATTCTTTAATAGCAGCTATCCACTAGATCAGCGCATCTTTTCTAAAGGGTTTCACAATTTGGTTATGAAAAATAAACATAAAAAAAAAAAGGAAACACAACCAGATATCTGGAACACATGGGATAAAATTCTAAGCAAGTAAGGATAGTGATTTGAAGGAAGTTTACTGATGGTATCAAAGAGGGGGAAACATATGGAAATTAATGGATTCAAAGGAAGTGGATATACATCATTCAACAGCTTCCCCAATGGAAACAGCTTCCCCCAACGGCCCATTGGGGACGCACCGCTGCCAATCATCTGGGGAGGTCTTCATCCTCTTAGAACTAGATACCATGTTCTAACTGATTTGGCAAAAGGGAAAAAGTAGCAGTGCTATCTAGTCAGATAGCCAAAAGCAAAAGAGATAAGAAAGGGTAACAATTCCAAAAGATAGAACTCCAGATATGAAAGTTCCATTCTGCTTGACTAATGTAGAAAGAAAGTTAGGCATGTCCACCACTTGAGAATTTGATAGGCATCTTTCTCCAATGGAGAAGGTTCTTCTAACATGCAGTTAGCTATTATGCTTATGCAATGCAAGGGGTATTATTAATATTCTGACTCTACCAATCTCATCCATGTCATTATCTGACTTGAGTTCTCCCCTCTACAATTTCTGCATGAATTCTGTAATTTCTGTTGGATCATTGTGTGGTTTATTTTTCGGTAGTGTTGTTATCATCATTTGATACATCAGTAAAGCTCAATTACAAAAATAAATAAATAAAAGGATTGATACTCCTAGTTATGTTTGAATTTTTGTCAGTGTAAAATCGGATTTGTTTAGTTAATTTAAATTTTGGACACTGATAGCTTGATAAGATCAGGGCCAACTATTTTGTACTAATGACATAAACTGAATTCTAATGTGACACCTAGTTGTAACTTGACAGCTCTGATTGAAGATCTAATCACCATTGATAATCTAGTAAATGTGATTGCACATATTCCAAGTGAAATTATGCACAAATTAGATTTCTAATGGTATCTGATCTGACTGGATTCCGTTGCTTCATGAAGGTGGGGCAAGCCTTTTGTTTTGGAAACGGAAAACTTGATGATGGCAAGATTTTGGCTGAGCTTGGCTTTGAGGTAAATATAATGTTCTTTATTGGGCTTTATATATGTGATGACATTTCATGTTCCTGGCTGATGTTCTCTGATATGCAGATCGGAGATTATTTGGACGTGGCGATTATGTAGACAAGATCTCTTCGGTATTTTGATATTCCAATTTAGTTTAATCTTCAATTTGAGTCGATGTCATGCTTTTATGGTTTAGCATATTGGAAATACTTTGGAGGTTGAGGAACACATATATGTTAAATCACAGAGAAGGGTTGTTTAGATTTCTAATTTGTTTCACATAGTTGGGTGTACATTGGACTTTTTTTTTTTTTTTTTTTTGTTACTTAGGGTTATAGAATATGCTAAGGTTCTTGGATTACCCAGAGTCTGAGTGTGTGAGTCTTGTAACCGCAAGTTATTTAATTTTAATAGAAGTAATTTCATTTTTAATAAATGACGAGTGTGTTTTGAAGCTACGACCGAAGTATATTTGGTGTTTATGTCAATCTTTGGGCATTTATCCTTTCAAGTAGTTTGATATGTACTTTGATATAAGAATGTAGTTCTTTAGTGGAAAAGGAAAATTGATATGACAATAGGAAAACTTTTGAACCAAGGAATGACATTTTTCGATCAAAAAAGGAATGACATTTAGATGAAGTATCGACTTCTTGTCATTGTGTGGAGCGTAAAGTTCCAAGAAAATCGATATTTTACTACAACTCCATTGTGCACTTCAGCATGAAAAAGAAACAAATACAAAGCACATGAATTTTTGACATGTTTAACCATGGCGATCAAGAAAGTTTCTACCACAGTGCATGCAGTTCACACTCTCTCATTACTCTCATAAGGATTCAAGTTGGACAGATTTTCGATTTGATAATGACAATATCAACTTCAGCACCTTCTTACTTACTTGTTGGGAGATGAGACTGTTTCTCGGAGCACCCCTGTTCTAAAACCTAGGGTTTCGCGATCGCGCTTTTAGGCAATTGTATACCTACATAATCAATTAAAATAAATTGGATAGATTTTTGTTAATGTACTATTTTTTTTGTTAGAATATATCTTACATGCTCAAAGTATCATTTATAATAGAATCTAACAGTTGAGATTGATATTAGCATGACTAAATATCAAAATTCCAAGCATGTAATATAACTAAATCACTTTATGCTCCGTGTACTAAAAACACTTTTACTGTGTCTATATCCTCCAATCCATACTAGCCTTGCCTTTAATTCTCTTCTCTTTAAATTTATTTGGGATGTCGTCAAAATGACTGACGCAGAACCAGAAACACCCTTCATTACGAGAGTACAAGCAAGTCAGAAACTCACTCACTTATGTTGCCTCGTCGTTTCGTAACTGATAAGAGCACATCAATTTGAGTCGACGAGATTTTCCTTCATCATCATTCTTGCAAAATAAAAAGAAAAGACATTAAAAAAATTAATTTTTTTTTATATTTTTTTTTACATTATTTATTAATTTACTGCGCAGAAAAATAAAATACAAAAATGGTTAAGTACGAGTTGGGTCGGGCGAGAGCGACAGAGGAAGAAAGAGAGAAACAGAGACGACGGAGAAGGGAGGAAAAGTCTAATAAAATCAGAGGTAAAATTCACACTCACACTCCTCCACTTTTCCGATGACCGACTCTCATTCTCCGACCACCCTCACCCCTTAGATCGCTCTCTCTCTCTCTCTCTCTCAATGAATCTCTGACCTATTTTTCTTCTTTGTATTGAAGCTGATTGAATTCCAGGTCTCGATTGGCAATGGCGGTGAAGCGCGGGCTCCACCGGAACCGAGCCTCCGGATCTCGATTCCCTATTGCGGTTTTCGTATTCGTTCTGTTCCTCGTTCCGTTGATTTTCTTCGTCGGCCGTGGCCTCTACACCTCCGGTTGGTTCTTCGCTCTTTCAATTTATCCACGTTATCGAATAAAGCGTGTGTATTTATGTTTAGGCAAATCAGTCTGTGAATTTTAGGTCTGCAGATCTCAATTTGGCTTTGCGGTTGAGCAACATTTACTTTGCTTGCCTGTGATTGCTCTTAATTTGCTTCAGAGAAGCAGAAAGAGTGAAAATTTAATGTCCTTTTGATACGATTAGTGATCCGAAAACCATGAGTGCTATTTTTTCATACATTCCAAACATTTTTGGTGTTTTAAGATAGTGAGTATATGAGTGTGCCTTGAGATATTAGGATAATGAGTTTCGCTTTGTCTCGGTGCTTAGATTGTCAAGCCTTAAGCAGATTGTGGCGATATAATCAATGATATGCAACCTGAATGAAACCCGAGTTGGATTTCTTAGTTTTTATTGTCCTAGCCTGGTTGTATCTATATATTAGCGCATATGAGGCAATGGTGGTTTGGTACAGTTGTGGTCGAGAACAGTTTTGATTTAAATGTTGCTTGTGCTATCACTGATATTGTAGTAATGCGATATTGTTTGAGTCCACTATTTATTTGTCCCAGTTCATACTAGCTGAGAGAGTTGAGGTATTGAATTCTTGAGCTAACTAGCATTACTCTATGCAAGTGAATATGATTGAATGAGTTTATAGATGGCTCTTATTTATCACTATTTTAAGTTTCTTCAGAAGCTTACACAAGATTTTAGTTGTATAAGTAGCCCATATATATCTTGTAGGTGGGCTGCATTTGAGCTTAAAATTCATGATTAAGTGATGGGGCTGGTAATCCTGTGAAAGTCCTTTTGAAGAGATGTTGGTTTATATCTTGTAAATACTTGGGTTAGTCTTGTTGGAATAATGAAGTGTTTCCTAAATGTCATGTAATGGCATATTCATTTGTTTCCTTTTACAATTAATTGATGGTTGTTATGTGTAGTTTGTTTCCTCTGCATGTTACATGTTTATGCAAGACTCTCCAGTCTTTACTATAACTGATTATTGCTATTTGTGCAGATCAAAATGATTTATTATCTGGTTCTGGTGAAAAGGTATGGCTTCAAGCTTGCATTGATTTTCTGAGTTCAATCTTGTATGCATACTGGTTTCTACAATAAAGTAAAATAAAATTACCAAAGGTTTTGAGAACCATGTTCCTGGTGCAGAATTTAGACTGGAGGGAGCGAGTGGTGCTACAACATGCCAAATCTCTTTTTTCGAAAGAGGCAAGTGCAACTCTACCAAATTTATGTGTTATGCTCATTTCTGAGTTCATATCAGTGGCAGTAGTTTTTCTTTTTTGTTGAGTCTTCTCCCTAACCAGCATTCTAATTGGATCAACATATTAGGTCATTGATGTGATTGCAGCCAGCACAAATGACATGGGCCCTTTGAGCCTTGATTTCTTCAGAAAAAACAATTTGTCGGCTTCGTGGAAAGTCACTGGGGAAAAGACGTTAGTTGTAACAGATCCAGAGGTTAGTATGTGTATTATGCTTTCTGCTTGTAGTCTTGACTACTCCTTATGCTGGAAAGATATCATCAATTTGTAGCAGCTGATTGCTTCTTCTTTTTGTTTGTGCAAAGATAAATTTGACAGGCGTAGATGCAAAACAAGAGACATCTAGGGTTAAAGTGGATGATGCTTCAGGTAGTACTATGTTCTGATAGTATTTGCTTATGGCTGTGAAACACTTCTACATTCTTATTGATTTTATTGTCCTTTGCAGATAATGATGCTCAACCTCTTGATTCAGCAAAACAAGCCCGAAGGGTACTTCTCATACTTACCATTCCATGTTCTGTTTTTTTGTACGGTTATACACTTGCTTGAAAATGTCTATCGACGCGACTCTTATCAGCAAAATTATGTCTTTATCGTGTTTGTAGTTTCGTATTTCTGCAGTATTGGTTAAATTAATTTTTTTGCATTATAAACAATTCTGCAGCAATTAAGAGAGGCTAAACGTGCAAGCCGTGTAACTGAGTTGACACAGCATGATGATGAATCAATATTAAAACTTGAAAGTGCAGCCATTGAACGCTCCAAATCAGTTGACTCGGCCGTTCTTGGAAAATACAGCATCTGGAGGAAAGAAAACGAAAATGAAAACTCTGATTCAACGGTGCGCTTGATGCGGGACCAAATTATTATGGCAAGAGTTTACTTGAGTATTGCGAAGATGAAGAACAAGCCTGATCTGTATGAGCAACTACAGGCTCGACTAAGAGAATCTCAGCGTGCATTGGGAGAGGCAACTGCTGATGCAGATTTACCCAAAAGGTACCCATGTTCTTGAATATCAGAATATGTATAGTTTATCTGTGTCTTGTTTTATATATATAGTGAATTAGTGATTATTAAGACACTTCTTACCTTTTTTTTTATGGCTGATTCAAATGTAGTGCACCGGAGAGAATAAAAGCTATGGGCCAAGTTCTTTCAAAGTCGAGAGAGCAACTGTATGATTGTAACCTGGTCACTACAAAGCTGAGAGCAATGCTTCAGTCTGCAGATGAACAAGTGCGGAGCTTGAAAAAGCAGAGCACATTCCTTAGTCAGTTAGCTGCCAAGACCATTCCAAATGGAATTCACTGCCTATCTATGCGCCTAACCATAGATTATTATCTCCTTCCTATGGAAAAGAGAAAATTCCCTAGAAGTGAGAACTTGGAAAATCCTAGTCTTTATCATTATGCTCTCTTCTCTGACAACGTCTTGGCTGCATCGGTCGTCGTCAACTCTACTGTCAAGAATGCCAAGGTGATCTGAGCTATCATATTTTATACTTCTGTCTAATTGTGCGTGCATTTGTGTTCATGTGAACAAATTGAAAAAAGAAAAGAAAAAAGGATGCAAACCATGCTTTTTATTCAACGTCACCATAGTCTCTACATCATGCTTTGCATATGTAAACCATTCTTTTAGAGGAACAGAATTCAAGACATCATCACTTCTATTGGCTTGATGTTTTATCATGATGTCTTTTGTATACTTTATCATAAGTAGGGCCCATCTTTGGTTACATCAGATCAGGAAATATTAATAACTGAATAAAACTTTTATACTGAGGTGAGGGCCTGAGGCTCATGCCATAGATCTACTTGACGATGGCTTACTCTATGCAGGCTGCTTTCGTTGTTTTTATTTTTTTTAATTTTTATTGTTTTTCGGTCATGGCTGTTTACTTCAATGCTTTCCTGGTAATTGCAGGATCCTTCAAAACATGTATTCCATCTTGTTACTGATAAGCTTAACTTTGGAGCCATGAATATGTGGTTCTTATTGAATCCTCCTGGAAAAGCGACAATCCACGTTGAAAATGTTGATGAGTTTAAGTGGCTTAACTCATCATACTGCCCAGTTCTGCGGCAACTTGAGTCTGCTACAATGAAAAACTATTATTTCAAGGCTGACCATCCTACCACTCTCTCATCTGGCGCTTCTAATCTGAAGTACCGCAACCCGAAGTATCTTTCAATGCTTAATCATTTGAGGTTCTATCTTCCACAGGTTTATCCCAAGTTGGATAAAATTTTGTTTCTTGATGATGACATTGTTGTCCAGAAAGACTTAACTGGATTGTGGGCAGTGGCTTTACAAGGAAAAGTGAATGGGGCAGTAGAAACCTGTGGTGAGAGCTTCCATCGGTTTGATAAGTACCTAAACTTTTCAAATCCCCATATTGCCAGAAATTTTGATCCAAATGCATGTGGGTGGGCATATGGAATGAACATGTTTGATCTGAAGGAATGGAAAAAGAAAGATATAACCGGTATCTATCACAAGTGGCAGAACATGGTGAGTACCTGAAACCTCACATTTGTTCTTCTGAATGTTTTATTCTTTTACATTGGTTTGTGGCTGAAAACTATCAATTCTTGAACTTATGTTTCCTCCTAAATTTGACCATAGCTATTTCTTTCCATTTGTATTGTGGTTTTAGAATGAAGAGAGGACACTGTGGAAACTGGGAACATTACCTCCGGGACTAATAACATTCTACGGGCTGACACATCCACTACAAAAGTCATGGCATGTGCTTGGTTTGGGCTACAACCCAAGTCTTGATAGGAATGAGATTGAGAATGCAGCTGTCGTACACTATAATGGTAACATGAAACCGTGGCTGGAGTTGGCGATGACAAAGTACCGAGGATACTGGACAAAGTACATCAAGTATGACCACCCCTATCTTCGCAGCTGCAAGTTAAGTGAATGATTCTGAAAATGGGGATTTACGTAAATAGTGGAAACTCCGTCTCGTTCATCTGCTCCTTGGTATCTCCATCTGACATGTCACATAGTTATTTGTGGTTCATCAAGAGATGGTATTGGCTTTCTCTTTACCACAATCCACCATTGTTTATTCCATTTGTAATTCATTCAATTCCATTCCATTCCATCATTTGTCACCCATTGGAACCGGGTAGCAACAAATTCTTTTGCCTTAATGACCTGTATAAGAAACTCAATACCTTATTTTGTTTGAAGCTAAGATGTGAAACATGATTAGGAAATGTCCATGATGCTGTATTCTTTGCACAACATTCTCACGTGGATAGTGTAATTTGTAGCTAATCTCTTATATTAATTGGTTAGAGCATCAGCCTTGTTTTTTTTTTTTTTTTTTTTTTTTTTTCCTTTCCGATTAGATCAGCCTAGTCTTCTTTGTTCTGTTTTCTTAGTGATGTTTCAGTTGGTGTGTTAGTGTTGATCATGATGCTCGGATGCATCTTTCTATTTGCTTTCCTTATGTGTTTTAGTTACGTTCGATATTATCGTTTTGATCAAACTCTCCGGGTTGAAATGTGATCGAGTACCTAGGAAGGTTTCAGAGCATAAATTATCGCATCATATATTTCACTTCGTATAAAATGACTATTATGGGTTGAGAAATATTTTCTCTTGTCCATCTACATGTATATGAGGTCATGAGGATTTTATGTATAAAAATAGAATATATTAAACAGCAAATATGGTTTCAATGTTTAGGACATAATTCTTGGATCGACAGAAAACTAAAACAAGCTCCATAGAATGGAGTCTTATTTCTTTATTCTTAATTTCTTATGAGCACCACCATAACACTAGAAGTCTAGAACTCCCTAGTTTCCTTGGTCTTTCTTTTCCTCTCCACCCTTCTGCTTATTAATCCAGTCCGAGAAAACATCAAGGGTGTTCATGTCAGACCTGTAGTGTTTTTGGGTAAACTCTAGGAAAGTAGGCCAAGTAAAGTCTGGGTACAACCTCGGGCTATCAGCACTGATCAAACTTGCTGGTGGAGTCACAACTTTGTCCTTGTTCGGGTTGAGAAAGAAAGCAACAGATTTCCTTACAGTTTTGTTGTTTACCACAGCCCTGTGCAAGCAGCTCTTGTAAATTCCATTGCAGAGAGCCTGAAAGTTCACATCATCATGAGGAATACATAATATTAGTATATGAAAAAAAAAAAAAAAAAACAACAGTTAAATCCAACCTATAGAGATGATTACTCTTGAGTGGTTAAGGTGATTCAAACATAGGTGCAGACGTGCAGTATGATACAGATCGAGTAGTACTAAGGCCTCTCCATGCTATTTCAATGCGCGACATATTGATGAATATAGAGCTTACCATGAAAGTATCACCAATGTTGACAACAAAAGAACCAAGAACAGGAGTAACAGTGTGCCACTTCTCATTGAAGAAAACTTCAAGTCCCCCTACTTGATCCTGATGAAGAATTGTCAAGGATGTGGGATCATTGTGAGGTCCAGTTCCCAGTGTTAAATCTGGGTTTTGGCAGATCGGATAGTAGTTCAACCTCATGATCGAATCGTTGCCTTCGTAGAACTCTTTGAAGTCCCGTCCAACTCCCAGGCTCATTCCCAGTAGCTCCAGTATCCCATTGGATAGTTTGTTCATCTCTTCCGCATATTTTTGGTAGAACTTCCTAGAAAGACAAGCACATAAGTAAAAGCCATGACCACAACATTGGATCACAGATAATTGAGGTCTAATAATAAGTATTTCGACAAATCAATCAAGAGAATTCCAATACTGCTGAAAATTATATGAAAAGTTTAGCTAAATCGACAGAAATGTACTAAATTTTAATATTGTAAAGAAGATGTGAATAAAATAGAGAAACATTTATATATTCAGACCTTGTATTATTTGAAAACAGTATCATCTTGTATTAAGAGTTTTATAGAACTTGTATTTTGGAGGGATCTTGTATTTAACATCTATAATTGAAGAGAATTATCTATCTAGCTTTCAGAGTCCAGATCTTCAGTAAAAGGTTATATATAAGATTTATGAGATTTCATAGAACCATAGGCAAAGTAGTAAGACCTGCATGGCATATTATTACGTACCCCATTTCTCTGAAATCTTCACCCAACACATTCATAAAGTAGTCCTCGATGGCTGCTGAGTTCTGGCTCTCAGCAGAGTACCTGACAGAAAGTGTTTCTTTCCATGGAAGCTTGGAGTTAAACCTACCAGTGAAGCTACTAGCATAACCGTAGCTCTCACCAACCTTCCTCTGAGCCCTTTCCTTCTCCGAGAGCTTCATCTCAAAGAAGACGTCCATGCACTCTTGAGCTTTCGAAACAATCTCTGGATCAACCCCGTGGTTCACAATGAGGAAAAATCCATGCTTCTTGCAGGCCTCGTCGACCAAACGAATCGAGTTCTCGACGATGGCATTGTCACCGCTGAGGAAGCCGTTGAGGTCGATGGCCGGAGCGAGAAGGTCCGGCCTGTCGGGGCTAGGCTTCTCGTGGTCCGGCCATATGAACTGGGAAGGGATGTTGGATTGATATTGAATGACTTGGGAGTCGAAAACCACAGGGGTTTGGTCAGGAGTAGGCATATTTTTGCAAGCAGGATAGACTCAAAGACTCAAATCTGATTAATTAGAGAGACCAGACTGGAGAGGTTATATAGAAGATGAGGGGATATGGGAGCAGCAGAGATTGCATAACAATTGTAGAACATGCATGAAGGTGTCTTACAAGTGTCGAGAGGATTCATGCATGGATGACAATTATATGGCAGGTTGACTGCACAAGTTACAAATTAAACATAGATGGCAAGGTTACGCAGGTTGATGTCACATGTTTGCTGTGAGGACTCATGTCAAGTTTAACGCATACATACACAGGTTTAATTTGCCCTGGACTAGAAAGGAAGGATATGAACGCAGGATAAGAATGGTCCATTGCCTTGGCCATTGCCTTGGTTTGAATCGATGGAAATTGTGGAGGAGGTTGGGATTTGGGAATGGGGGCTGAATCGAATGTACCAATAAGGTTGGGAAATGCTGAACAGTCAATTATTGAATATTAAAGGAAATGATATATAAATAGACCTTGTCAGTTTTAAAACAATTCAAATTAGTCTTACATATTTCTTGAATATTCTTAGAACATTGAATGAAATCACTGTTCTAAAAATTCCCGCCTAGCTCCGCTCAGGCTCCGCCTAGGCGCTAGGCGCAACCAAGCCGCCCAGGCGCCGCCTAGACTCTAGGCGCAGCCAAGCCGCCCCGATTTCACACAAACTGCTTATTATCAGTATGGTTTAGCAATTCTGCAATTGTAATGTGGTGAATATTTTATAGGTTGGTTTGCTCATTTTTAGAGAAATGTCAAGCTAAATTTTTTCAAATTACTCATATAGTCATATTAAACTATTTTAAATTAATATTTATTAATTAAATGTGGAAAATGTAAATCGCCTAGTCCCCGCCTAGTCCCCGCCTAGTCTGTCCAGGCGCTAGGCTATGGGTCACCGCCCGATTAGCGCCTAGCGCCTTTTAGAACATTGAATGAAATACATATTTACACTATTAAAATGCTTAATCCAATTAATTCAAATCTTTACATGGATTTCTTCCTCTTGAATGTAAACCATCTTTCAAAAATTTGCCATTTATATAGCCGCGCTTCTTAATAAATTTCTTTTTGGTCTGTGGCCACCTCCTAAATTTTATGGATATTTAGAGAAACATATTTGACAGATTTGTTCGATAAGATGTAATCCATTGAACTTTGTGTTACTAGATTCAGGCTGTGATGATAAATTGTTGATGCCAAATCAGGCTGGAAATGAGTGCTGAATGTACAGTTATAGCTGTTGGAAAATGGTGAAATGAAATTTATTGTGGAAATAGTTATGACATATGAATTAGAATTCATTTCTGAATTCATTACGTAACGGCTATAACTTATGATATGAAATTCATTTATGAATTCATTGCAATTAAAGTAGTAGTCTCTTTACCCCCTATATAAAGAGCGACCTATTCTTTAAATTTCATATATTCCAAATATCAATAGACAAAGACATCAAGACCAAGAAGCATTCAGCTCTTCTCTTTTGAAAAGTCATTCTCTCCTTTGTTTCTCTACTATTGTTTCTTCTGGTGATAGATAGAAGGTACTAGCAGTTCGCAGGCTTTCTTGTTGCAGTGCAGCTTCAAGAATTCTTTAGTCGTTGTATCTTGGGAGACGAACGCCAACAGTCCTTTTGCACCGGTAGAGGCGGCGTAGTTGTCTTAAGGACAGTGTGTGACACACATGACTCGACTGTTCCTAATCCGTTTTCAAACTCCTTCGGTATTGGTTGAGTATTTCATCATACTTATTTCTTAAATTTTATTTCTAATTTCAAGTTAATATATATTTCAATTTTATATATGCAATATCATACCCAATATATTTTACAATAGCTAGGTTGGAAAATATCATTGTACGTAGTACAATCTTTATTCATGTTTGAATTCACTCTACATGCACATAAATATTTAAAATCGAAATCATATGTATTTGTAATCCTTACCATGCATGTATACGCCTCGACATTTTTCATTTTTAAAGATTTTTTTTAGTTGAAAATGACATTAGTTTTACTAAATCCTGCAACTTATAATTCATAGGACCGTTAGTAACTTCATGATATATTATCTATTGTTTAAGGAAGGTTAATTTCGTAACTTCCGTGGTGTGTCTTGTCCTAATTAGACTAGATTACTAGTAGATTCAGTAGATATGAAATCCCTGATTATTTGGGATACTTGATGTAATGTCTATATAAAGGCATCCTCATCAATCTATAAGATTACGCTTTACTTATCAATTGTTTCTCCTACAACACGTTATCAGCGCGCTGCTCTTATCTTGCCGTTTAATAGCCCTAAAAAAAAAACCATGATTCCGAAAGAAAAATCCCAAAACCCTGACCTATCGTCGTCGACCGCCGTCCTATACTCCGGCTCCGTCGGCTCTCTCTCGGCAGTACCTGAACTGCCGACCAGCCCCCCAGCCGCGCCGCTCCTCCGCTGCCATACCTCGGCTCCTGCAGTCCTGCCGCGCTCCCCGCTCGGCAGCAGCCCCTGCCCTGCCGCACACCTAGCACGTAGCTCGGCAGCCCTTCTTCAATAGCTTTTGTGTTTGTGTGCACCTTCTCGCACACATCACCCGAAGTCCAAGATTGCTCGCAAACCGATTAAGCGTCCTTCACGGCCTACATCTTTGCTTCGAAGAAATCAAGAAAAGTCGAAGAAAACAAGCTTCCCCAAATCTCAAGTTTCTTTCAATCAAGCTTCACTCGAAGAGATTTCTGACACTCAGCGTCCATAATTTGACATCTTGGATGTCTAAGGCAAGGAATACAAAAGGTGGGTCTCTGATGTTGATCGAGAATACCTTCATTGGAAAGAGATTCACGACCACCATTGTTCCTCCAAAGGATGAAAATCTGCAAGCTTCTCCTGAACAAAAGGCTCAAGCCCTGATGTTTCTCAGGCGCCACATCCATCCAACGCTCAAGAAGCAATATATGAGGAAAACGGATCCCAAAGAGCTATGGGACATTCTCAAGGATCGCTTCGACAATGTGCATGATGCGCAACTCCCTGACTTATTATCGGATTAGGAGTAGATTCGATTGTTGGACTTCAAATCAGTCCAACACTATCATCAGACTATGCTCAATTTACAGTCTGATCTGAACTTTTGTGGTGTCGAGAAAACCGACAAAGATATGATGGAGAAGACGTTCACGACATTTCCAGAATCCGCGTCAATACTTTCACATCAGTCTCGCGTCCTTCTTGAAAAGGGCACCATCAAGACCTTTAGTGACTTGATGAATGTGCTCCAACGAAAAGAAAGGTACCAAGAGTTGATTCTCACTACCAACAAGAGGCCAAGAGGTCTGTAATTTAATTCGAAATCTCACCAAGTTCGTGGTAAGAAGGCGAAGAATCAACCTCGTGAACATCAAGCACCACCACCACGTGCGCCAAGAGCAACAAGTGGGGGCCGAGGAGGACGAGGAGGCGCTGACCCAAGCCGGAACTTCTCTTGGCAACGAGACGAAGGCGTCGCTGCCGCTTCTCGGAACCGGTCCGGTTCCGGCCCTAGGCGTGGTGGCCAGACATCCAACCAAGCTTTGGCTCCTTGCTTCAAATGCGGATCCATGAATCATATTCAGCGCGATTACAAAGCAAGTAGAGATGCCCAAGCTGCATACAAGAAACACAAGCTATATATGGCTCAAGAAGCGAACTATGGAGACTTCGAGGAAGAAGACGATAAGGAAGATACTCACCTCACCGTTGATGACTTCCAACCTACCAAGAAGCATAGGACAAAGGAATATGATACTCCAGATTATGAATAAGCTTTTAGGCTTATGATTCATGTTCAAGTTTGATTACATTGTTATTTTTGGCTTGTTTTTAGTCATAGTTTACGACTTTGTTCGATAAATCGTCTTATTTAGAACATCCTTGATGTACTTTTGAGTTGTCATCAATAAAATTTCTCATATTTCATGAATGAAATGAGAATTACATCCCTTACAAAAACATAAATGGTTCTATGCGTCAAATTTCTTATGGCATAATTATCTTGAGTTCACCATGGAATTAGTGATGTTAACTCATACCCGAAACAAAATCACAAAAACAAAACAAGAAAATCTCGAAATTTCGCGAATGCATGCCCGGCCATTCCTCGGCAGCACCTTGGCAGCACCTCGGCAGCGCCTTGGCACCCTGCTGGCAGTTCGGTAGCCCCTTGGCAGGCCCCTCGGCAACACCTTGGCAGGCATGCCGATCCCTTGACATCCAGCATGCCCTGCACGCCTCGGCAGCCTCTCGACAGAGTGCCACCCGCAAGCCTTGGCATCGTGCCTCGGCAACCAGGTAGCGTGCCTCGGCAGCCTGCCGACTCGACATCGATTCCAGTTTGAAATTTTTTTGCCTCAAAAACGTCCCGACTTTCGTCTCGACACATCCTCGGCAATAAATCCAACTTCGCACCAGCAATTATAGCCTATCGAAACATGCAATATTTGCAAAAAAAAGCTAGGCAACGACTTGTCTCCGGACTTGACATGCTTCGGACTTAGCTCAACCGTCCCATCAGATTGCCTATATGCCCAACTCTCACTAAACTTTTTATGCATGCACAATCTTATGGAAATGACTTCCATGTATATCGATCTTGCATTCGCCTACGCTGTTGCTCAAGAGATCATTGATGACGACGAGATGGAACCCCGCACTGTTGATGAGTGTCAACGAATGGCGGATTGGCCGAAGTGGGAAGAAGCAATCTAGGCTGAACTAGACTCTCTAGATAGAAGTGTTTTTATTTTCATTTACATTCCTCTTTATAGCACTTGATCACACCTCGGGATCGATGCTGGGGAAACCCCACCGACGCTGGGACCGGGGCGTGACACCGATACCATGCATCCCGCGACGCAAGCCACGGCAAGGATCACCGTAGCACTGCCGTCGCACCCGGCTCTGGTTCGGCTGCCCGCCGCACCTCCGCAGCCTGCTCGGCCTCGCGCCGTGACGCCACCGCTGTCGCCACCGTACCCAACACCAAGGATGCCAAAGTGTGGTCTCGGTACAGCTTCGGCACTACCCCCTCCTACCCGGATACACCGAATGATGTGATGGTAGGATTCGCTGATGCTGGATACTTGTCTGATCCACATAAAGGACGTTCGCAAACCGGTTATGTTTTTTTTTACCATGGGGAACACAGCGATATCTTGGAGATCAACTAATCAAACCCTTGTTGCTACTTCCTCGAACCTTGCTGAGATTATTGCACTACATGAAGCAGTCAAAGAGTGTGTTTGACTTCGCTTAGTTATATCTCACATTCGAGAGTTTAGTGGACTTGAGTCTACTACGATGGGACCAACTTGCATATATGAAGATAATGCAGTATGCATTGAGCCGATGAAGTTGGGATACATCAAGGGTGACAATACTAAGCACATTTCGCCTAAGTTCTTCTACAATCAACATCAGTAAGAGACTTTGAATATTCAAGTGAAGCAAGTCAACTAAGAAGATAATGTCGCTGATCTTTTCACTAAGTCTATACCCAAATCTACATTTGTGAAGCATTGGAAGCGCATTGGTATGTGTCGCTTATCCGAACTCAAAGACTGATTTATTCATCAGGGGGAGTTCTCATGTAGACATCAGGGGGAGTCTACTTATGCATGTCTTAAGCACTTGTAGTTGGTGCGTTGTACTCTTTTTCCTTAGACCATGCTTTTATTTTTGCCTAAGAGGTTTTTTTTGTTTTGCTGGCAAGGTTTTAACGAGGCAACAGTCTGTGCACCATTAGACACGCGACACAAGGGGGAGTGTTTAAAGAAGGTTAATTCCGTAACTTTCGTGGTGTGTCTTGTCCTAATTAGACTGAATTACTAGTAGATTCAGTAGATAGGAAATGTCTGATTATTCGGGATACTTATGTAATGCCTATATAAAGACATCTTTATCAATCAATAAGATTACGTTTTGCTTATCAATTGTTTCTCCTACGACATCTATCAATTTTTACTACTAGATTGATCGAGGTCAAATCAAATCTACAGAACTGTGAGAACACCAGAATTTATGATTCAATTGATAATCGAATAATGAATCGAATGTGATCATACTTGTTTTATGAAATAAATCAACTCGACTGAGCGGAATCAATATGGTAACAATCGTATCACCGTGCTAGCAATAGAAGCAGACATGCATTTCTTTCTATCTCGAAGCAGACGACATTCGAAACAACCACCATTACCGGCCTGCTGCTTGCCGCAAGTCACTTTTTCGTGCTTCTGCGTTTATATATCCAACCCTAAAAAAATGAGGATGCCAATCAACTTCTTCGATGCGAGGAGCCTTCTCTATTACCATATAATGGGCACCAAAGTTCTTCGAAATATACAGGTTATGACCATGCCAGTAATTAGTATTGTGACCGCGGCCGGCAGAGGCAAAGTACGTAACTGGAAGAACAAATATGACCTGAAAACAGCCTACATGCTTTGCCCACGACAAATTGTATATCGTAGTTAGATTTTGTACTCGACTGCCATATAATCTTACACTGTGAGTGAAGCATGCAAGCCACAGTTCTTTCGGTTGTGTACTATACGACCAGCCCTAACTCACTTTGCACTATATATATATATATATATATATATATATATATATATATATATATATATATATATATATATAATATGAACCTGCTTGAAGAATATAGTGTTAATTACGTATATTGTCGAATAGATACCGCAAATGAGCATTGGAAAAATACCAAATGATTCAATGAAATATTATCTCATGCCAATTTGCAAGAAATCATCAGAGTGCGACTTCGTAAACGTGTTGGAAAATGGTGATTTATTTTAATCAATTTAATTTGAAGAATTTAAGTGGACGCATTTAATATTTGTTAATGATACAATATGAATTTGTATTCCACTGTATGAGGATTACAAATCCATGTAATCATCTGCTTAAATTGATTATGGTGTGAATAAGAAATTGTCACCCAAAACGTGCTCACTGCTTGAATTCTGGAATGTGTAACAACAGAACCCCTTTGAATTTTGTAACAACAGATTCAATGAGATTAAATACTGTAACGACAAGTTTAATGAGATTGAATTATGTAACTACCAAATTCATTGTGTAACTGTTGTAACGTATGAAATGGAATTCATTGAGGAAATAGTTATGACATATGAATTAGAATTCATTTATGAATTCATTACGTAACGGCTATAACTTATTATATGAAATTCATTTATGAATTCATTGCAATTAAAGTAGTATCTTGATTTTTCCCTATATAAAGAGCGACCTATTCTTTTGTTCAATCATATCGAGAAATATACCAACAAAGCATTCAACTCTTCTCCTCTCAAAATCGTTCTCTCCTATGTTCTTGTTCAATTCTGGTGATAGAAAGAGGTGCTTTCAAGTTCACAGGCTTTCTTGTTGCAGTGCAGCTTCAAGAATTCTTTAGTCGTTGTATCCTGGGAGACGAGAGCCAATAGACCTGTTGCACCGGTAGAGGTGGCGTAATTGTCTTAAGGACAGTGTGTGACACACACGACTCGACTCTTCCTAATCCGATTTGAAACTCCTTTTGTATTGGTTGATTGTCATCCTACTTTAATCTTTAATTCTAAAATTTAATTTTTAATTTTTAATTTTTAATTAAGTTTTATTTTAATTTATATATGTAATATCATACCCATTATATTTTACACCTTCCAGACCGCCAACAAAGAAATTAATACACGGAATAATGTCTTTAGACCAAATTTGCATGAAAGCTTCCTGCCAGCTTATTTTGAAACGCATCTTAAGACTACAATAGTCTTTATAAATTAAGGGTACTGGGTGGAGAGTAACAAGCAGCAAGAGGTTGAACAAATGCCTCAATTAACTATAAATAATTAGTTGCAGACTTGCTGAAATAACGAAAATTTTTAGATACTACGATATTTTAGTTCAATATTAAGCTGCTCATCCGATCCCTATTCAACTCTCAACGGCCAGTTGCATGTGGATCGACAATTACTCGAATCTGTACGTTCACCCCCAATGCAACCATTGATGAATATCCAGAATTCCAGACGTGGGTTTACGTCAGTCTGCTCTCTTAACAAGTCTAACCAATCGAGTTTCTTAATAAACTTAACAAATGGTATATACGTACTCCACAGTGATGAAGAACCCTAGCCAGACATATATATATCTCCAGCAAATAAAAAATCCAAAAAAAAATGTGAGATTTGGTTTCATGTACGTTTATGTCTTCTACTCCGATCCTCTTCATTTTGATGTCTCAACCAGATCGTAATTGCCAACTCAGCCAAACAGATAGTTATCCAAGAGCAATATAAAACATCAACTGAATTTTGATTGAAAAGGATCAAATGCCATGCGCAGATTAGAAAAGAAACCTTGAAACTCTGCAGTACTTATTTTGGCTTTTCCATGATCATTGTCTGCATTAAATAAATTGCAGATGAGTCATGAGAAGAAACATTAGGATAAGATGATGACAGGAGCACTATCAAGTTTGGAAATCCAAAACTGCATGTTGAGGCTATAGGGTAGTGATTATTGATTAGATTTAAGTGATCACTGATTAACACGACACCAGCTATATAGTAACTCTTGCTGCTGATAGCTGATAGCTTCAGCTTCAACTTTTGCACCAAGCTGATAAGAGTACGAGAAAGCTAGTTATCTTCGATCACACCAACACTACTAAACTCGACCCTTGTCTCTGATTCCTCCTCCATTTTCTTTTTCTTCTTGAAATTGAAAAACAACATTTATCTCCCTAATTGAAACAGTATAAGCCTTGTGGAAATCGCTAGTGATGCTGATTTTGTTGTTTCTTTCATTCTTTAATAACTTGCATGTATGTGCATGACCGTTTCTAATTATGACAAAGATGCTTCAACTGGTTTAGTATTCACCTCTCTGGTTATGGGAAATAGACAAAGATAATCTTATTTTTTTTTATATATATTTTTTATAGAAGTATGGTTGCCAAGTATGATGGAAACGAAACATTGGCAAATCTATTCACTCCTATTGTTAATGTGCTCGTGTGATGAGTTAAAACATACTTTGGGATCTAGCTAATTCACTTCTGTAGCGCGAGAGAAACTCTAAGTTGGCAATCAATGAGGAAGTGACGTAGTCAGAAATCTATCTTAGAGGTGTCAAATTTTGTTCGCTAAATATTTAAAGTCATTATGCCACTCTGTAGGAATAACACATCATTTCGCTTAACAGAACAATGACACAAGCTATTTCTTTTTTATACAAATCAGTAAAAGAACTCTCTGTTGTCGGAAAAACTATTAATTTATCCTAATGAACATATTTTGATATCTAAGATTCACGATACAAATTGAAAAAAAATATGTTTTGCTTCCATTAAGCGTATGTCTATCATAAATCTCATTCAAAGCACAAAAGGATTTGTATTGATTGAAAAAAAAAAAAAAAAAAATTCTAATGGTTTAAATTTTTATTTCATTCCCTAAATAGTACAGTATCTAAGCATTTTCATATTGTAAATTTTCATTTGATTCCATAAAAAACTTGAGCATTAAAGCTTTTTCCAAAACTAAGAAGGAGCAATTTAGATTTTTTTTAATGGTAATTAAGACTAATTAATGGAAATTTGAGAACGGTCATAATCAATTGACCCTTCTGGCTCCTATTTGGCTACGCCCATGCAATGAGGTTCAGTGATCAGCTCATGCAGCCCTAGGGCCTGCACCGGTGAAACTTGATTGAAAACACCAATGAAATGTGTACTAAAAACTAATAAAATGCATGAACAAGTGTTTTGATCGATCGAGTTCCCTTTTCGTCGACCTTTCGTACAGTTTATTTTCTAATTTGGATGTTGATTGATGTGGCAAACATAACAATCTCAAGCAAACTTATATATAGTTATACACTTACTTATCCACATTTGCATACCATGTGTACATATTCTCAATTTTCTTAGAGTGTGTTTGTACAGAGAGGAAAAACCGAGACTGAGGAATTTTTTTTTTTGAAAGATAGAATTCCATTAACTTGATCGAGGCCAGAATGTAAATTTACATCATATGCGAGTTTGATACCACGTTATAAAAGGGGCACAACCTATATGACCTGAAATCTTCTTTGAAAATACGCACAAAGAGTGCCTACCACTAATGAGATCAATCCAAAATCTATCTAATTCCTATGAGAGGCAGTACATGTCGCTTATGACCTCAATTGGTGTACAACAAAGTAAAACCCAGAATTAAATAAGAATAGAGATCAATCAAAAGTCTAGACGATGTAACAAGACTAAAGCACTAAATTGGTGAAAAACCCTTAGAATCCCATGAAGGGGTAGGAAGGGTTAAGGTCCACATTTAGTGAGCCCTAGCCCAGTTAAGAGCCAACCAGCCTAAAAAAATAAGCCTAGCCCAGCCCAGGCTCAACAAAACAAAACCAAGTCTGCCATATGTCACGCCCCGTTTTTTCGGAAGTGTCATTCGTGGGCGATGCTGGTGGGGTGGCTCCAGACGAGTATGTGTGGGGAGTCTCTTCGGAGTTCATGCAGGCCGACCTGTATAAGTTTGGAGAACTTGTCACTAAGTAATGGACTTGACGCTGATGAAGGGATGGTCGTCCCTACACAAACTGGTCGGGGTCTGGAGCCGATCCCCTGATGAGCCCTAGGCAGGACGAAACCAGTATGTCGCATCGGTTGATAAGGCTGGCTTCCAGTGGCAGGGAGCGCCACATGGGCCAAGTGTGGCAGCCGAATGGCTAAGCCCGTGACAGATGGTATCAGAGCCGTCTTGACAATTACGTCCGTCAAGTCGCCGAGCGCTCACACTGTGTTGGTGTCCTCAGAGGAAGGAGAGATCTCCGTGGAGAAGGAGACGAGTAGGCAGGGTGCCTTCGCAGAAGTCGAAGGAGGACCATGTCCGGCATGGAGCTTTGTTAGGCGATCCTTGGGGAACCTCTTTTCGTCACTCGAGTAGCGCGGTGCCGATAGTCTGGCGCATTACTGTGTACGAGGACGTACACCTTGTTTGGGTGGGGGAGGATGTTACGTCCCGTTTCTTCGGGAGTGTCACTCATGGGCGATACTGGTGGGGTGGCTCCAGACGAGTGCGTGTGGGGAGTCTCTTCGGAGTTCAGGCAGGCCGACCCGGTTAAGTTTGGGGAGCTTGTCGCTAGTCATAGACTTGACGCTGATGAAGGGATGGTCATCCCTACACAAACTGGTCGGGGTCTAAAGCCGATCCCCTGATGAGCCCTAAGCAGGGCGAAACCAGTATGTCGTCTCGGTTGATAAGGTTAGTTTCCAGTGGCAGGGAGCGCCGCATGGGCCAAGTCTGACAGCCGAATGACTAGGCCCGTGACACATAGCCACCATGACCTCCCAACCACGCCGCCACCAAACTCAGACCGGTCTCGCTAGCAATCCAACGAACCAAGAGGTCGAGGAGCTGCGCTGCTGCACGAAACTACTCAGAATCAAGCATGCCACGCCGCGGGTATAGACAAGAGGCAGCCAAACCCCTGCAGATCCGACCTCACCCGACATTCTTTATTGTTCATTATCAAAAAAAAAAAAAAATCTTTTGTTGTTATGTTGTTAAAAGTTTATGTGTCTGATTCTTTTCAAAGGGTAGAAGTTATCATAGAACTGATAGAAGCTATCTCGGAGGCAATGCAACATCTGTTTTGTTTTTCTTTATCCCTCTTTCAATTCTGCAGCTAAGAACGTTGTCTTACACCTAGTACTTACTACTGGACGCACAGTACTCTAGCATAAACCATTTTAATTAGCTGACATCATCTGGTTTCCAAATTGTAGTTTAATATCAAAGCTACTCAATCTTGGAATATATGATTTGAAAATAGTTTTTGAATGAAATCTAGTAAGGCGCCATGCAATCTGCATATGGATCAACAATATAGAACAGAACATAATATTTAGAATATTAAAGATTCAATAAGAACTTTCATGTGATATTTAGTGACATTAGATCTACTCTCTACTGTCAACAAGGTTGGAAAACTAGTTTGGTTTTCTTTTATTTTACTATATGATCCCATAATTCGGTAAGTATCCATTCTCTACATGTCAAAAATCATCGAGTGCTCCATACAACTGGCGGCAAACTTGACTTAAAACTCATACAATAGTTATGACGATAATTTAGATACGGGGATTCTTATTTTAATTCTGTTAAACTCTTTTTTAAGACGAACATGCATATGCAAGTTTACATCGAACATGCATATGCAAGTTTACATCGAACATGCATATGCATGCAAGTTTAACTTTAAATTCGAGAGACTTATATATAAGAGTCACTTTTTTGTAATGTCACCATCGATACATATAAATAAGTTTCGTTTTTACTTCAGTAAAAACAGTACATGTTGAGTTAGAAGGAAAATCAATAGACAAAATTGATGCCGTTAGGAGATATTTTCTCAAATAAATTCTAACGACAACTTCCTGGTCTTATAATAACAACTCTATCCCTCCCAAACTTGATCTCAACACATCAGATTTTATAATACTTCTTATTTTTTCCCCCAACTTCTTCGAAAGCAATAACAAACATCCTTACACATGAAATGTGGATCGCACTTCATCAAACCATGATCAAAATTGGTCACCTAGAGTTCATGCTTTCTACTTAAAGAATACTAAAGATCACACTTTTCTACTACGTTTGTAGTGTTCTGCAATGTTTGATAAATGGTTCTATCATGGAGATCATGCCCTTTATCAGTTTGTCCCTTGCCTTTCCCTTTTTCTCTGTTTTCTGATGAAGACAAGCATAAGCTGGGTGACCTCAAGGACATGTTCAGTCCAGATTGGAATATGTCAATGGTGCTACTCACAGTGGAAGTCATCTTTCGGCTTTCTACCCTACACTTGGAGTACTATTACACACCAGAATACCAATGCACATATCATTTTCCATGTTAGCTTAGGAATTGCTGATGACAGATTGCAAGGATGAGATAAGATGCTATAAATTGTTAAGCATGAAATGAATTCACAAGTTTAATGGACGTCCAAATATGATTTAGTGCACAAATCCCTTTTACAGGTTCTCTGGAGAATCTATCCCACCACAACTTGACCAAGAAATATTTCTCATTTATCTAGTTTGTTTTCATTTCTCATAAGCTCTGTAAATCCTTCAATCTCTCATATAGAATGTAAATTTCTTTGGTTAAAATTCAAGTAAAATCTCAAACCCAACTGAACAATAAGGGCAGCTTGCAACATATATATGTTGATTAATCCTAGCGTATAGTTCAACCCTGATACTCTTATTCTTGTGGCATAAATATCCCATTTATTTTAATTATCAAAACATGTATCTCACACCTAGTGTTTTGTCACATGCCAGTACCAAAGATAGAACAAAATACAAAAGAAAGCTATGCTTTGCCTGAAAGCTTAAACATATGTTAAATAGAATAACTAGTTTGTGGTATTATAATCCGAGATGGAGAACCTTTCCTTCACAAAGACCTGAGACTGTTTTTTGAAATGCTAGGGATACGGTATTGGGGTTACTGTAATATTCACGAAATGCTATTGTAGCTAAGCGATAGAATATAATATCAATTCACAAAACACACAGAGAAAGAAAGAGGGAGAGAGAAAGAAAGAGGGTGACTTACCAGAAAACGAGAGCTAGAGAAAAGAGGCAACAGTAAACTAGCTTACATTAGATTCTTATATTTGGTACGACCTCCCCAATGAACAGCCTTGGCTGTTTCTGTCCTCTCCCTCTTCTTCTTCATAAACTCTGTCCTCCTTGCTAACTCTTCCTGAAAAATCATCTCTAACCCTCCCTCTCTCTACCTACTACATAATTATACCTACCTTTCCAAACCTTGAAAGAGTACATTACCATGTTAGCCATGCCAATGCCTCCTCCTAACCATCCTTCATCACCAAACCAAACAAAGCATGAGAATGAACGAACTCCTTTGGTCTTTGATGCTCCAGTTCTACAGTACGAGTCCGACATACCACCCCAGTTCATATGGCCTGACGACGAAAAGCCATGCCCCGAACGACCAGAGCTTCTAGTTCCTCCCATTGACCTGAGAGGCTTTCTCAGCAGGGATGCTTCGGTTTTCTCAGAAGCTATTCGTTCAGTCGATGAGGCATGCAAGAAACATGGATTCTTTCTCATTATGAATCATGGAGTTGATTTCCAACTCATAGCAAAAGCTCATGAGTATATGGACACGTTCTTCTGCATGAAACTCGCGGAGAAGCAAAGGGCTCAGAGAAAGGTTGGTGACAGCTGCGGTTATGCTAGTAGCTTCACAGGCAGGTTCTCCTCCAAACTTCCTTGGAAGGAAACACTTTCTTTCAGATACTGTGCTGAAAGCAAGTGCTCAACAATTGTCAAGGACTATTTCGTGAATGTGATGGGTGAAGATTTCACAGAATTCGGGTAAGGACACATCGTCAAGATTAACATTGGGTTTTTCTAAACAAAAATCAATGGAGTACGTGAAGAACTCCTTTGTTTTCGGTTTTTGCTACCTAAACTTGGACAACACATAACATGTCATCTACTGAATTGAAAAACATGTTCAGGTACCAAGAATGAAACACAAAACATAAACTGCCTTGAGTTGCTTTCTCTCTCTCTCTCTCGAACAAATACTAAACCAACATAAGAATCATCATAATCTCTTACATTACAAATAGAACTGTACTAAGGGGTTGTGTTCTTTTGTCTTTCTCAGGAAGGTGTACCAAGAATATTGTGAAGCCATGAACAATCTTACTAATGGGATAATGGAGCTACTAGGAATAAGCCTAGGAGTTGGCCGAGAGTATTTCAAAGAATTCTTCGAAGGAAACGATTCCATAATGAGGTTGAACTACTATCCAGTATGCCAAAAACCAGATTTAACCCTAGGAACTGGTCCTCACTGTGATCCCACATCCTTGACGATCCTGCATCAGGACCAAGTAGGTGGCCTTGAAGTATTTGTAGATGAGAAGTGGCACGGAATCACTCCTATACGTGATTCCTTCGTTGTCAATATTGGTGACACATTTATGGTAAGTTCTTCTATTCATTTGTTGCAGAAATGTCTTCCCTTCTCCTGAGAAATATCCAAATATTCCGACTTAATTATAACATCAGTGATGTTGCAGTTAATCAACACTTCATGTATGAGTTAGACCCTCGCCGTTCCTCAAACGAGGAAGGGCGAGACTTACTACTACAACATCTAAAATCAATACTCCCTCTTGTTGGACAAAACCAAGGATCTCCAAAATGTATTTTGTTCAAAATATGCAACACCCTTTGTCAATTTACGTTTTTGTTCTTGATGTGATTTTTCAGGCTCTATCAAATGGGATTTACAAGAGCTGCTTACACAGAGCAGTCGTAAACAACAAAACCGTAAGGAAATCACTTGCTTTCTTTCTTTGCCCAAACAAAGACAAAGTGGTGACACCACCAACAAGTTTGGTCGATCCTGAAACACCAAGGTTGTATCCTGACTTCACTTGGCCCAGTCTGCTAGAGTTTACACAGAAGCACTATAGGGCAGACATAAGAACCTTGGATGCTTTCTCAGACTGGATTTCACAGAAAAGCAACTAAATCCAGGAAATAAAATGAGGGTGTTGATAGTGCTTTTGGTGGTGTACAAGGAAAATGGCCAAGAGCGGAGCTAGACTGTTTGTTATCGTGGGAAAGAATCATCACATATTGTAAATGAATGGAACAAGAAATTTGGAGGAATAATTAACTAAAGGGCTCCATATCTTGTTTTTAGTTTTTAATTTTCTGTCAATTCAAGCATGAATCATTGTAGTTAATATATACGTACGTTCTTGACCACTAAATGTTACTACGTACTATATATATATATATATATATTCTGATTTCTGCATGTACAAACGTCAACTTTCAAACGATGACATCCAAATAATCGAACAAGTAGAAAATATTATTACATTTTAGTGATTATTGGTTGATTTTGAGTATATATTAACTTCTACGAGGTTATATATATCTGCATGCAAGTTTTCACAGTGACGAGTGAATTTCAACATGGATTAAGCGCAATTTATAAGACGAACAAAACAATTATATATACCTGAGTTTTAGAATACTCGTTTGAGTGAATGGAAAAGGTAGACAAAAATGGAAATAACTATAGTGTACCCAGAAAACATTCTTGGCCGAAGCTATAAATGGAGAAGAGCTCGCCCGATGTCAGCTCGTGATCGCAGGAAAACCCCAAGTGGTTTAAGCTTCGAGCGCCTTTGACTTGGCATGGTCGGAGAAATTATTGACGTGATTTCAGAGTTCACAGAGATATATAGTGATCAGATTGACGCAAGGAAAGCTAGGCCCGAAGACTGGGCATGAAAAAGTAAGAAATTAAGGGGTGTTAAGGTTAAGCATGACACCGGCCAGCAATAATGGATCGAGACTAGGGTTCTAAACTGAAAGAAAAACGAGGTCACTTTTTTGTTGAATAAATATAAAATAAAATTAAAGACCCTAGCTCATTTGGTACATATAATCACTTTCTTATATTTATTGAAAATTAGCTTCTATTCATACCTCCTAAATTGACACTTAAACCTCTCTTCTTTTTCAAGTTTCAGTTAACTTTATCAACTCATGTGCAATTACCAATAAAATCACATAAAGTTAAATAAATTATTTGGAATGCATAAATACTTAAATATACTCTAGCATAATTTATTTTCTAAAAATTGAGTTACATGGTATAATTTTTGGATTATTTCATGCCACTCTGTTTGTTCGAAAATTTATCTTCTAAGTTCATTAGCCGATTATTATCAAAGAACAAGTGTATCTATTATATGTTATGGAACAATTTACATAAGACCTGTCACGAGGTTTTTCATAATAAAATTAGGGTTTGGTAATTAATATATATATTTCTTAAATTAAATCAAATTGAGTGTTTCATTTTTTTATTCTTCAGAAATTGGAAGTGAAATAATCTAAAATTAATGGAGGTCTAACTATTAGTATAATCTTCTAAAAAAAGCTTTTATTAATTTAATTGCCCAATGGATATTTTGGGAAGATTAAGGAGGTGGAAATAGTATTTTAACTTTTTGAAAAATTAGATTGGAGGTATATTGAGTAAGGAGGTCTAAGTGCCAATTTGAGAAGTATGAATAGAAACTCCCTTATTGAAATTCATATGAGTATGAGTTTCACTTAAGAAAAAAAAAAAAAAAATGCGTTTTAATTTTTTTTAGAATGCCATTGTAAAAAAAGGGATGAGTACACGAAAAATAGGAATTGCATTCTCTCTGGTAAAGGAAAAGGAAGTTCGAATTCTAGTGACTTCATAAACCATTCGATGTTTCAGTTCGTTTTTCTTTTTTAAAGGTCTCAAGTTTGGTGTTGAATCAAAATGGCTGGGGGATGCTCAAACTCCTCTTAACACAGGATTCTCAATCCTTACTTGATATTGTATTCTCGCATTTCTTCAACTTGGTGGATTCCGTGGATATATAAATGACAATATGAAGTCATTCTTGAAAGCTCTGTTGTTAACCCGAAGGGTATATCCATCAAACAGATCTTGTATTTGCTTTGCAATTTGCAACCTGTTGACAGTAGCCACAGAGGGGTTACAACAGGCCCACAGATCCGCAGCCAGTGTCCCCGGGGCCGGCCCAGGGCCCGGGACCGGACCGTCAGTACCCGGACCCGGGGTCCAGCAGTCTACCTTACGACCAGGGTCCCGGGGACCGGGGGCGCCAGCCTGCCAAAGAAGTGATCAGAGCTGCCCTTTGGTGTGCAAACAGAAGGAAACCAGTCCCACATCGAAGAGTAAGGTCAGACCTCACGCCCGACCACCTATATAAGGGCCTCAACTACCCTCATTAATAGGTAACTGATCTCTCCACCCGCTTATCATACGTGCTTAAATTATCTAGTCATCCCAACTGTACTAACTTAGGCATCGGAGAGGAGAAGACCGGCCCGCCCGGTATTCCCCTTAGTAAGCAGGTTTACAGGAGATCACACTTGGATTCATCTGTCTCTACCAGGCCTACGGGTTTTAGGTACGAACAATTGACGCCGTCTGTGGGAACTTGGATGAAAACTACGTAAGCATTACCAATGACAGAAAGCTCAGAGGCAGGCCAGGAAAGAAATGCCACCGAGGAGCAGCGAGTTGCACCAGGGCAAGAGCTCATCTCCACCCCGGTCGTCGCGTGAGAGCAGCGCAGCAACCAGGGCAACCAGGAAGACGGGAGCTGTGGGAGACCGACCGGCACGCTGGGGCCATACCATGATAGCTCGCGCGGGAAAGGCCCGGTGAAGGACGACCAGCCAGCGCACCGGGGCTTTTCGCTGACGTTCTCGGACAATCCGAGCGACAGGGAGGAGAGCCCGCTCGGTGGCAGTGACCGGGACACCACGTACAGCCCCGACCGGCACGATATGGCTGGGGAGATACGGGCGATGGCAGCGGAAGTATGTCGCCTGCGCGAGGAGGGCGACCGGGATAGAGCAAAATCCAATGCCCGATATGAGGAAATGGAGGCGGTGAACGCTGCCCTGGTAGCCGCCCTGGAGAGAGGACAGCAGCGCAACGATGCTATGACCAGGGCACATGCACCCACGCCAGGCCGATCTCAGCGGTTTGAAGCGGGACAGTCATCGGGCGGAAGGCCCAGCGACCCCGAGCGAGCGGAGTCCCCGGCCGGCACGGTCCCACCAAAGAACACGTCGACACCCCGGCAACCACACGCTTCATTCGAGGATGAAGTCATGACCCCGACTGCACTGGCGTTGCAGATACTCACCGACACTGTGTCGGATCTGAAGGCCCAAATGGAGGCCAACGAGAGAAGGGCGGTGCGGCCGATAGAAGGCGCCTGATTCAACGAGCGCATGGGCCCCTTCTCGCACCGGGTTCTGGAATCAGGGAGGTCTGGTAACCAGAAATCCCTGAAGCTCACGTACTCAGGATCCGGCTGCCCGTACCAGCATCTGGACAGTTTTCGGTCCCAGACGTGCGCCAAGGGCTATTCCGATGCAGTATGCTGCAACATTTTCCAGGAAACCCTGTCTGGAGAGGCGCTCAGCTGGTTCTATGAGCTTCCGGCAAACTCCATCGAGGCATTCGAGCAGCTGGCCGACCGGTTCGTAGGCCGCTTCATCCTCCGGGTCGAGGGAGCCCGGACATCGACCATCCTCTTCAACTGCATGCAGGCACCCGGCGAGGAGCTGAGGACCTTTGTCAACCGCTGGCAGACGGCGACAGCTGGGGTTCGGAACCTCAACAAGGGAATCGCCGAGATGGCGTTCAAACAAGGGCTCCGACTAGGAAAATTTTCCTACGCCGTACGGGTGGAACTCCCGCAGGGGGCCCGCAGGGGTATGACGAGCTAATGGCGATGGCCATCAGACATGCTCAGGCCGACCATGAAACGTACGGGCAACACCTCCTGAAAAGAAAGCGGGACGAGCAGCAGGAGGACTACCCCCGGGAGGAGCACCCCCCTCCAGGCCAAGAAGACAAGGCCAGCCAGCGGAGCGAGAACCGGGGTACCCGACCGAGCCGACCCAGCAGAAATTGGGGGCAACGGCAGCAGAGGCCCTATCATGACAAACCCCAGGGCGAGCACAAGCCGGCGCAGTACCGGCAAGAACGCCCCCTGGAAATCATGCCAGCAGAATGTCAAGAGGTCTTCACCACCCTAACCTCTTCATACGAGGACATCTTGCACGAGAACGGGAACATCATTCCCCCACCGCCCAGGAGAAAGTACCCAAAGGGGAAGCTTACCCCGGAGCAAACGGGCAAATACTGCTCCTATCATGATGAAGCTAATCATCGGACGAACAAGTGCTTCGCTCTCAAGACAGGGGTGGAGGGCCTGAGTAGCAACGGCCAGCTCCAGCGGTATAAAGAAAAAAGTAGAGCAGATCCCGACCGGGAGCAAGGCCAGGGCTGGTAGGCACGCCCAAACCTCCAAGCGGTTAGTTTGGCATATCATCGGTTCAACCGCTGTAACATCATGAGATATGTATGCCAACTATTTTGAGAAAATCTCCACCGGTTCCACCAGTGCAAATGTATTTATATCCAAGGAGTAATACAAACAAAAACCGTTCCAGCGGGTTTACAAAAAAAGAAGAGCAAAGCAAAAATCTTAAGGAACCGCGCTTCCTCCCTCAGCGGGCATTCCACCGGCTTCTCCAGATGAAGCCGCAGCACCTTCTCCAGCAGTTTGAGGCCCGCCTTCACCTTCCGGTTGCTCCTCGCCTACCGACTGCTCATGGATATCCGACTGCTCATGGATATTCTCACCAGCTCCGGCCTTCGGCATTCGGGAGGTATCCAGGTACCCCTTCTCTTCCCACTCCACGTAGGCGTCTGCGATGCCCGATTCCCTGGCTTTCTCCAGGAACTTAAGGAACTGATCGCTCTCATGATACCTGAGGACAACCCGCTGGTAAAGCTCCGGATCCTCTTCTCCAGCCGCAGCAGCAGCAGCGGCGGCGCGCACAGCGGCAGCTCCCACCTGGAGCTCATCCACTTTGGCCTCCAGCTCGGCCCTCTCCTCCTCAGCCAGCTCATTCTCCTCCTTGAGGCTCCGGACCCGCTCTTCCAGCTTGGCCACCTGCTTCTTGGCCCTCTCCTCCAGTCTGACCTTCTCCCGCTCCAGCATGGACTTCTCTGCTTCCAGACGCTCTCGGGCTTCTGTCAGAATGACCACCTGCCTCTTCAGCTCCGGCAGCTCCTCGCTCGGATCCGGCTGGTACAGATTGTACAACAACTACACAACAACAGGGAGCCAATTAGGCAAGCAGTAGAGGTAACGAGTTATGAACGGTGCAATGGCACTAAGCAATTCTTACCCGGAGGACCGACTCCTTGCACTTTTGACGAGCATCCCCCCCCCCCCCCCCCCCCCCCCGCCAAGGCTCCGGTGACCCCTGGCCTGTCCAGACCAAGGCCAGCCACATCTGCCGCCAGCTTCCGGACGAAGGGACTCTCCCGACTCCCCCTCTGTCCCTCCGCAGGCGCGGGGCTACTCTGCTGACCGGCAGAGTTTGGAGCAGCAGAAACCTTGTCCCCAGCGGAACTCGACGCACCGCTGGCCACCTTGAGCCGCTTCGCCAAGTTCTCACCTGACGACCGGCCGGTCAGCGTCACCAGCGCGGAGGGAGGAACGTCCATGACCCTCCGCCTCTTCTCACCCTGGCCGTCCGGTGAAGAAGATTGTGCGCCTGGCCGGGTGACCCTGGTGACGAGCGGGACTGATCCCGGCTAGTACGGAATCCGATTCACCCCACCAGGAATCTTTGGTGGCCCCCCGGTGGTCTTGCCCTTCCCAGGCCCCGCCTTGGGCGCAGCAGGGTGACTCTTCACACGCCTCAGAATATAGGCGTCGTCCTCAACATCCATGGCCCTCGGTTCGGCATGAACGGTAAGCCGACAGGACTCCTCATCCACCGAAGTCCGCAAAACAGCCTCCCCTTTCTCCTTCAGCTTTAAGAGAAGGTCTTCACCGTCCATGGATAAGGTATTGTCGGGTTTGATGACCGCCTGGGAGGATGCACCTGCAGGACAAGCAAAATGTTAGTGTTTAAAAATCGGTCAACAGAAATGCCACCGCTAAACCTTACTACGCATCAGGATCTCGCCCGAGACAGCAGTACTCCAACACTTCCCGCCGAATGAAGTTGTAGGAGCTTCGTTCAAGGTCGTCCCAGCATCCGAGTATAGTCGTAATCCTTTCCCGCTCCAACTCGGATAGTTCGAACGACTGATCGCCAATAGGCTGGAAGGCACCAGGAACCCGGTACATCTTCCTCCTCTTCTGCCACTTCCCACCAGCCATCACCACCTTTTTCCTCCAGCCATTATCCAACCAAGAAGGCAGATGGGTGATGATAGGCTGGAAACACCGGGCGCTAAAGGTCAGACAACCTCGAGACCCTCGCTTCTTCGAGAAGGATATCCTGTACAGTGCCCGGAACTCGTTCACCGTTGGCATGCTCATACCGGACAACTCGTACAGGCAACCGAGGCTCAGCAGCCGCCTCCACTAGTTACCGGGAAGCTGCGCGGGAGACACTTGCAGGGCACTGAGCGTGTACTGCACGAAATCTGGCAGCGGGAGGGAAAACCCGTGGCGAAATTGGTCTAAGTGCACGGCAACCCAACCCGCCTCCGGGTTACAGGCCGATTCTCCGGGATTCAGTGGCCATAACGCCACCTCATCGGGGATACTGCATGTCTCCCGGAAGGCGGCAATCTCTTCGGGGTTCATACTACCCTCCGGCTCATTGCACTCCACGGCCTTTTCCCCACTCCCGATGGTATAGCCCACGGGCGGAGTGCCAGAAAAGCGCACACCATGCGGGATTTTCTCAGATCCCGAGGACCCGGAAGATAAAACCTCGCCCCAGGAGCGATCAGCGGCTTCGACCTCCGGGGATTCCGAACCGAGCCAATCCTCCAGTCTCTCCTCATCGTCCACGATGGGACGCCTGTCGGCCGATTCGGAAGCCCCATCAGAGCTCGCAGAAGCCATTTAAACCTAAGGGGAAGAAAACAAAACCCCACCGCTGGTCAGCAACAGGCTAGAACAGCGCCCCTCTGCGGCTCCTCCCCAAGATTACCGCAGCAGCCCCACGTAAAAACAACTCACTGTCGGCGACAGAGCCCCCCCCCCGCAAAACGTCAAAAAAAGAACAAGAAAAACACCAGGCAAAGAAAGCAAGACTTACCGATTACTATGCACAACCGAGGAAAGTCCGCCCTACGAAAACACCGAGCAGTGGCAGGCAAAGAACAAGAATGCTTGAGGCAACGGATGTCGCGGGGCACCTCCACAAAGCTTTTGCCGGATTCCTCTCTAACCTTCTCTTCTTCTCTCTGAGCCAAAGAACAAAACATAACTTATGAAGGAAGATGAGGCCTTTTTATAGAGGGGTCCGATGCCCTAGGCGCTTGTAATCCCCCCAAATACGCAATCATGACAACTCAAACGCCTGCGAATCCAGGCCCTCCATCTCAGATCGCTCCATACTGGCACGTGTCCCAGCATTGATAAACTTCCCACGCCATCATAACTGACGGGACTGATGGGCTTCCTCCTTAAATGCATGTCAGCCACTTGTCCTGCTTACGAGCGACAGGTCAGGGAGATAGGAGCGGGAACCGAGGCGTCAAGCCCCCCCCACTTCCCCAGGAGCCATGACGGTTCACCGATTATGATTTTCCAACCGGCTCGAAGGCTCCTCACCGGTTATGATCTTCCAATCGGCGCCATGGCAGTTCACCGGTTATGTATAATTCAACCGGCTGCATGGCATCTCCACGACAGCTCACCGGTTATGATTTTCCAATCTGCTCGAAGGCTTCTCACCGATTATGATTTTCCAACCGGCTCGAAGGCTCCTCACCGATTATGATTTTCCAACCGGCTCGAAGGCTCCTCACCGGTTATGATCTTCAAACCGGCGCCATGGGAGTTCACCGGTTAGGTATAATTCAACCGGCTGTATGGCATCTCCATGACAGCTCACCGGTTACGATATTCCAACCGGCTCGAAGGCTCCTCACCGGTTATGATCTTCCAACCGGCTCCATGGCAGTTCACCGGTTATGTATCATTCAACCGGCTGCATGGCTCCATGGCAGTTCACCGGTTAGGTATAATTCAACCGGCTGCATGGCATCTCATCGGTTAGGTAACATTCAACCGGCTCGAGAGCATTTCACCGGTTACGAGACATCCAACCGGCTCTATGGCACCTCACCGGTTAGGTATCATTCAACCAGCTCCATGACATGATACCGGTTATGAGAACATTGAACCGGCATGGGCTTTATACACCCGGGTGAGTTTACATCTAACGCATGTACTCTTGTCCAGCAGGATAAAAACCCTGCATCGCACTGAACTGCGATCAATGTGGGGCTCCACGGCGAGACTTGTCACCTCAACGCCACCCCACCGGGCAGATTGTTTCTCTAACACAACAAGTCTCCCCCCAAGCTAACAAACCTGCACATTACCTCAACGCTTATTCCAACACAAGCTGAGAAGAACTAGCCAGTGTTAAACGATGCTTCAACATGGCCGCAACACCCACCGGGGCACCTGTTGGCTTATTCCACGCTCCAACAGGCCTCCCCGCCGGCTAGCAGTCTTACCCCATGCTTATCCCAACACAAGCTGGGCCGGACTTGGGGGACTCGTTCCGATGGCAAAATGCCCGGACGAGATCCCATGCACTCCGACTCGTTCCGATGGCAGAACGCCCGGACGAGATCCCATGCTCTCACTCGTTCCGATGGCAGAACGCCCGGACGAGATTCCATGCACTCTCCGGGTTTCGCCCCGCTCCATATCTATTGCATGGCAGATTTCAACGCCCCATTATCATCCCATACACTCTCCGGGTTTCGCCCCGCTCCATATCTATTGCATGGCGGATTTCAACGCCCCATTATCATCCCATGCACTCTTCAGGTTTCGCCCCGCTCCATATCTATTGCATGGCGGATTTCAACGCCCCATTATCATCCCATGCACTCTCCGGGTTTTACCCCGCTCCATGCTCATGGCACGACAATACTTGAGCACAATACCATTTGTATTGCAAGCATACTCATAACTGTGGTACATCATCATTAACAGGTACTCACCACGCCTCCTCTGACCGAACGCCCGGTCACGCCCAATCTTCAATACGGACTTGGGGGACTGGGCACCGTTGGGTTGGTAACCCTGCGGGTCTGCGGGACAGGAGCAAGACATTAAGTCCCCATTCAAGATTGCACTTGACCGGGAACTTGGGGGACTTGTTGACAGTAGCTACAGAGGGGCTACAACAGGCCGACAGACCCGCATCCAGTGTCCCCGGGGCCGGCCCAGAGCCCCGGACCGGACCGTCAGCACCCGGACCCGGGGTCCAGTAGTCTACCTTACGACCAGAGGCCCGGGGACCGGGGGCGCCAGCCTGCCAAAGAGGTGACCAGAGCTGCCATTTGGTGTGCAAACAGAAAGAAACCAGTCCCACATCGAAGAGTGAGGCCAGACCTCACGCCCGGCCACCTATATAAGGGCCTCAACTACCCTCATTAATAGGTAACTGATCTCTCCACCCGCTTATCATACGTGCTTAAGTTATCTATTCATCCCAACTGTACTAAGTTAGGCATCGGAGAGGAGAAGACCGGCCCGCCTGGTATTCCCCTTAGTAAGCAAGTTTACAGGAGATCACGCTTGAATTCATCTGTCTCTACCAGGCCTACGGGTTTTAGGTACGAACACAACCTCATCCTTATCTTGCACCAACATAGATCATATGCATGCTAAGATCATCTTTCATGGATTCTTCTTAAAGATGCCTAATTATTTTTAGAATAGAGAAAGATGGACTGTATGCCACAAATATTAATCAAATTGACAATGGCATGCCAAAGCTCCATTTCATCATAAACCATGATGTGTGGGATATAAAAACTATTGAATGGGGAATTACCAACCAAGTAATTTTCCAAAGCCTTGGTCTTAACAGTTTGTGGAATTTTCCGCAAATGATTAAAGCCATGATCTACAATGTGGTAAAAAACCATAAATGGTCTGTGCCATCAACACTCACACTGGCGAGCACAATCGGCTGGCGTGAACGAGATCATTTTTACCAGCCCTATCAAATCTGGTTGTTAACAGAAACTGAGCCACATCATTACAAAGACATCCAGGAGGAGCATAATGCAGCCCTTGCAAATGCAATTGAACCAGAATACTATTGGAAGCATTGTGTTGTTCATTTAATGAAAAGTGCTCAAGACCTGCTAAATTCAAACATGGTCAAGATCACAAACGGAAGACGAGTCTTTCTCACACATCTTCCGGTGGACTATCAACTTTCTGAAGACCAGAAGAAGGAAGCAGATACTTTGCTTCAGAAAATGGCGACTTAGCTAACCGTGCTTGATGTGCCACCAGTTTTGGCTGATGAAGCTGAAACTATTCTTCAGCTCAAGAGGGAAGAACAACTGTCCCCAGTCAGTATGGATTCTGACGACCCTGTCTGGCGTCACAATATCCTCAATCAAATGGAAGCCTAGAAGCCGACAACGGAATAGTAGATCTTGCCAGCACAGCAAGGAAACTACGAGAATAATCTTCTCTCTTCTTAACAATCAGTACATGCCAGATGTCAACAAAAGGACGATGCTGCCCAAAATGTAGGCGCTTTTGTTCATTAGAATGGCACTATTGAGAGGAAAAAGCTAGAAGAAAGACACGTAGCAGAAAAAACATCTTCTACATCTATCTAGGAAATTTCCTTGTAACCTGACCATGGTTAAAAAAGAAAACCTTGGTTAGTAGCCCTATAAATAGATAGTTAGTAGAAGGAGCATGTATTCACTTTTGGAAATGAATTAATTTCAGTTTACCTACTTGAACTTTGGTTGAATTATTACTTCAGTCCCTATACTTTTGATTTCATCAGCTACACCCCTATACTTCCTAAATTAATCAATAAATACCAATTTTGTAAATTTCTTCCAAATGATAGATCAATACCAAAGGCTTTTTGGTACAATTTTCCTACATTAATGCACCGTTACTATATTACGATTATAAATAAGGCTAAACAAATCATATAATCAAATTGAACAATAGAAAACAAACAAAAACAAATCATATATAGTAAAACAAAAACAAATCACCATATATGATTTGTTTTCTATTGTTCAACTTGATTATATGATTTGTTTAGCCTTGTTTATAATCGTAATATAATAACGGTGCATTAATGTAGGAAAATTGTACCAAAAAGCCTTTGGTATTGATCTATCGTTTGGATGAAATTACAAAATTGGTATTTGTTGATTAATTTAGGGAAGTACAGGGGTGTAGCTGATGAAATCAAAAGTATAGGGACTGAAGTGATGATTGAGTCAAAGTTCAAGGAGGTAAACTGAAATTAATTCTTTAGAAATTCACTTTTAGATCATCGATCACTCTCTATCATTCCTAGCAATCTATCTATCAGAAAGATCATCGATCATTCTCTCTATCAATGTAAAATCATTCTCTTTATCTTCTGTATGTAGAATCCCCTCAAGTATCTCAAATCTCCTCAAGCTCAAATCCTCTCAAGCTTATATTCTCTCTATTTCTTTGTTATGTAAATTATTCCCTCAATATCTATCTCTAATTCTCTCAACTATTGAAACTGGTATCAGGGCCAGTACGAAGCTGGTTCATGTGAAGAACTTGAGAGATCAAGGCTCCGTATTACTCATATATAGAAATAGAAAGATAGACTGTACGGATCGGTATAAGAACTGCTACTAAATCGGTAAGTGGTTGTCACTTTGATCTTTAGAATTTCGTTTTAGAAGGTTTTATCAGTTGAATTTCACAATAAAACTTATACCTCTCAAAGCCCATACTCCCACTTTGGCCGTTTAAGATCAATAGGTGATCGTTTGGCTGTTAAGGGAACCAGTTTTAGGCACTTGAGAGACCCTGGTTTTAGGTACCTTTTGTGAAGTATAAATGGAAAAATTTTCTAAACACGAAGTTTTAGAGTGCATATGTGATGAACATGACTTCGATCATACCGTTCATATACCAATTAAGTATAGTAATGATATTTCTGTGATTAGTAGTACTATTAATACTTTGTATGATTTAGTATGTAAATTATGTGTGGATCAAAAATCTCATAATCTTCAAGTTGAAAAACAGCTTGAGAAATATGGCCTAACAATCTCAAAGATTGAACAACAAATTCATTCTTTTGAAAAAATAGTAGATCTCAATCTCAAAACAGAGACGAAACAACAATTAAAAACTTTAATAAACAAAGTCGAGTTGTTAAATTAACAACAAGACGGAATGAACTATCCGGGTGATAACCAAATCCCTAGATTGTTCTATGGAACAAAAGAAATCATGGTTCTGCAAAAAACAGTTCCAAATAAAGAAGAATATGAAAATATTGTTGAAACTTTGGATTACTGGAAAACTATCTATAAAGACCCCGAATCAACGGTGGAAGAAAGAAATCATATTTTAAGCCAAATAAGAAAAACTTGTTTGGAATATGAAGAATTACTTCAATATTTCGGATATGAAATTAACATGATATCAGATGATGAAACCACATCATCTGAATCAGAGGATGAAAACACATCTTCTAAATCAGAAGATGAGATGAAAAATTTAAACAATGAAGATTCTAAATTGGAAGAATCACTTTCCGATAAGAAAAATAAAAGAAAATCAAAAAATGATTTATCCGAGTTTCTAAACCAGGAAACTTTTGAAGAATTTTTGAGAAACACTCAAGAAAATGATTTCATAAAAACTATGAGATCAACTTCTGGTGTAAAGGAGGAACAACCAAATCCTTCCTATACTAGAAAAGATGATATGAATAAATAAACAATAGCCTTAAAAAATGTTCAAATACCAATAATGCCAGGTACAAACTATGTCAAAGAAAAGAAAACAGAAGACTACTAATCATACAAATGCCATATTTCTCAAGCTGTTTTTCAACTTGAAGATTATGAGATTTTTGATCCACACATAATTTACATACTAAATCATACAAAGTAATGATAATACTACTAATCACAGAAATATCATTACTATACTTAATCGGTATATGAACGGTATGATCGAAGTTGTGTTCATCACATATGCACTCTAAAACTTCGTGTTTAGAAAATTTTTCCATTTATACTTCACAAAAGGTTCCTAAAACCAGGGTCTCTCAGGTGCCTAAAACCGGTTCCCTTAACAGCCAAACGATCACCTCTTGATCTTAAACGGCCAAAGCGGGAGTATGGGCTTTGAGAGGTATAGGTTTTATTGTGAAATACAACTGATAAAACCTTCTAAAACGAAATTCTAAAGATCAAAGTAACGACCACTTACCGATTTAGCAGCAGTTCTTCTACCGATCTGTACAGTCTATCTTCCTCTTTCTAGATATGAGTAATACAGAGTCTTGATCTCTCAAGTTCTTCACATGAACCAGCTTCGTACTGGCTCTGATACCAGTTTCAATAGTTGAAAGAATTATTGAGGGAATAATTTACATAACAAAGAAATAGAGAGAATATAAGCTTGAGAGGATTTGAGCTTGAGGAGATTTGAGATACTTGAGGGGATTCTACATACAGAAGATAAAGAGAATGATTTTACATTGATAGAGAGAATGATCGATGATTTTTCTGATAGATAGATTGCTAGGAATGATCTAAACGTGAATTCCCAAAAGTGAATACATGCTCCATCTACTAACTGTCTATTTATAGGTCTACTAACCAAGGTTTCTTTTGTATTAACCATAATTAGGGTACAAGGAAATTTCCTAGATAAATGTAGAAAATGTTTTTTCCTCTACGTGTCTTTCTTCTAACTTCTTCCTCTTGTGTCTCTTACAATAATCGACCAGACCACAACTTTGAACCATAAAAAGCAACACAGAACGAGATGCTTTGTCACAAGTGTCATTGTAGAACAAGAGCATGGATTCTATGGGATTCCAAACACATCATAAGATTTTCAGTTTTCACCCTCCATGTCCGTACAGGTGGTGGTCTTTGGTCCTCTTTGCAATGGTGGCTTATAGTCAAGTCCTTGACAATCCCAAATTGACAAATTCCCAATGAGATAGTGGAAATAAAGGAGAGCTAATGGAAGTGGGGATAAATTTGATGTAGTCTCTTTTGTTCTTCTTAGATAAGAGTATCATATCATTGGAAAGAAAAGATGGGATCAATATTCTCGCAAGCCACACATACGATTTTCCTCCTTTTCCTGCTATGATTGAAAATCCTGTGTTTTCCATGACTACCAATAGCAACCATTGGGATACTAAATTTAAGTCCAAACAAAAGCATTGTTCATACCAGTTTTTGCTGTTAAGATATATAGAAGAAAAAAAAAAGCAACAAAAGTGGCCATATATTAGCTTTAGTTTTCATCTAGAGTACAATCCAAATTTCCCTCTGAATGGTCAGAAACCTTATTTGCTTAGGAGAAGACCGACTCCTCGCTTCACAATTCCAAAACCTTGAATGGTGATTTTAAAGAGGAGTGTCAGAAGAGTCACTTCAATTGCTTTAATGCAGAAACTTGAAAGGCAAGAAATATAACTAGGTTGGACCCTTAAACATGACAGTAATGAGTAATCCATGGGATAATAGAATCATAATCATTCATCCATGGCTGGAGTAAGCAAAGGTTTATTGGAGAAGAAAGCTTCCAAATTGGCTATCATCACTTCACTCCCTCTCTTGAAAGACTCGAGTGTATAAACAGCCTTATGTGGAGACAGAACAACATTGTCCATTGCCACGAGCTCTTTCGGTATATGAGGCTCATTCTCAAACACATCCAAACCAGCACCTCTGATCTCTCCATTCACCAAACACTTGACCAGTTCTTTCTCATCAATAACTGCCCCACGCCCTATATTAACTACCACTCCATCTTTTCCCAATGCAGATAACACTTCCTTGTTAATCATGTGGCGGGTTTGGTCTGTCAATGCACAGCAGATGATGAGGGCATCACTATTAGCTGCAAGTTCACAGACATTGGAATAGAAAGGGTATGACAAAGATGGCTTTTCCCTCCTAGAGTTGTATGAAATGATGCAGCCAAAGGCCTCGAGTCTTTTGGCAACTTCATAGCCAATGCTTCCCAATCCAACAATGCCAACACGCTTTCCACCTATCTGCAATTTAAGATAGTTGAATTATGAGAAATCACAAGTTGACGCTGAGTAATCCTGCCACAGTTTGAGATATCTTCATATGACAAAACTTATTGTGATGAGCCTAATTCATGTATTTGGATAAACAGAGTCACGGAGATGAGTTTATCTTCACTAAAGAGGAGAGTTTTGGTACATTTTCTACTAGCCACATTCCTAACCAAACTGCAACTACTATATTCTAACAAGATAAACACAGACTCACAAATCCTTGGGTTGCAATTGGATGAGGAGATGGGACTAGAACAAATCCCACCCAATTCATCTCTAACTAGTTCCCACTTCGAATTCTTAAACAAAACACTTGGCAGTAAACTCCAATCCTAATATCCCAAGTTCCTAACTTCAACTCCCTCATGCAATTAAACACATAAAATGATCAATAATTCAATGATGGGTGGAAGTAACTAAAAACCTTGGAACCAAGAGGATAGTCTCCTCTGCTACTCCAAAGCCCACGTCTCACGTACGAATCAGCAGCTGAAATCTTCCTACACACATCGATGAACAACCCGACAGCAAGATCAGCAACATCTTCCGAGTAGGCATTTCCAGCATTGGTCACAGCAATCCCACGCCGCCAGCACTCGGCTTTGTCCACGTGGTTGGCGCCGGTGCTGACAGACACCACGAGCTTCAGGGAAGGTAGGAGCTGGAGGAGGTCGGCGTTGACTGTAGTCAAAGCGCGGCAAAGGAGGGCTTTGGCTGAGTGGGCGTGGGTGGTAAGGTACTGGTCCAGAGGGAGAGGGGACTCCCATGCTCGGAGAATGTTGTACTTTTGGGTGAAGTCGGATTCGAAGTGTGTGAAGGCGGGTGGTGGTATGATGATCAGGACTTCTGGGAGGCTTGGTAACTCGGCCATTGTTAGAGTGAGATCAAGATCTGTTTTTGCTGTTGTTCCTAAATTATTGGAAGAACAAAAGAATCAAAACACCGTTGAAACAGTAGTGTGTGGTTGGTGTGTGTTACTGTGGGGACTTATAGTTTCCCCACAGTAACACACACCAACCACTTATAGTTCAAATTTTCCCCAACAAAAATAAGTAGGGTGATCTAGATAGTTAAGAGTTTCTAGGCGTGGAACTCCCACATACTGGGGTTCGGATTCTCAAGACGGTAATCGGAATGAAATCACAATCAATTACTTGTGACTAGGGACGGGGAAGTGTGTGTTCTTAGAAAATATCTGAGACTTTGAACTCAAAAGGTTTGGACTTCCAAAAACTTAAAACATTCGGCTGCCATTGACTCGACGAGATCTAATTGATAAGAGCCTAGATTGTCTTAGTTTTACCTCATAATAATCATATAATAGATCCTGATATACTCGACAAATGACCAAGTAGATATACGACAAAAACAGTAGCACTAACCTGTAGTCCTGTACAATGAAGCTCTTTTATAAAGCCTATTGGATGAAATTAGTCTCGCCACACTAAACACAACTGGACACTCTGAGGGGGAGGCCATGAGTAGTCACTCCAAAACAGACATCCTAACCCCTAAACCGAATAAACTAAGTGATGGGTGGAGGTGAGAAAGCACCCTCCATACTTGTTCATTGTTATGCAACCCATGCACAAAATTTAACCCCAAGCACTGCTGCACTATGATTCGAAGAACTGTCCTATATATAAGCATGCCAGGGATAATTTTCGAATGTCCCAAAGCTTGAACAACACAACCTCCCACTAGAAAGCTTGCTCCGATGACCATCATGTCACCCCAAAGCAGCCGCAACGCTAAGAATTTTATGTGTCTATGAGATTTAGTATGACAATTTTGTTTACGTGCATAAAAAGTTAGTATTTTCTTGACAAAACTGAAAATCAGTTTAGAACTTTACATGACTACCCATAGCAGCTTCTGGGATACAAAAATTAACTCCAAATAAAAGCATAACAGTTTTCTGTTAAGATAGAAATAAGAGGCACCAAAATTGCCCTATTCTACCTCTAGTTTTCATACAGAGTACCCCAAGAATTCTCTCTCTGAATGGTCACAAACCTCGTTTGGATACCAAAAGACTGACTTCACACATTGTGAAGCTAAACGGAAGAATGGCTATCAGCATCATCACTTCATTTGCTTCAATGAAGGCAAGGAATGTAGTCTTTAATTTAAATGGAATTACCACTAACTCAACAAGTAATCACTTTTATTCACAATATACGACTGGAGTAACCAAAGGTTTATTGGAGAAAAAAGCTTCCAAATTGGCAATCATTACTTCACCTCCTGCCTTGACAGACTCTAGAGTATAAACAGCCTTATGTGGAGACAGAACAACATTGTCCATTGCCACAAGCTCTTTCGGTATATGAGGCTCGTTCTCAAACACATCCAAACCAGCACCTCCAATCTCTCCATTCACCATACACTTGACCAATTTTTTCTCATCAATAATCGCCCCGCGCCCTATATTAACCACCACTCCATCTTTCCCCAATGCAGATAACACCTCCTTGTTGATCATGTGCCGGGTTTCGTCTGTTAACCCACAACAGATAATGAGAGCGTCACTGTCTGCTGCAAGTTCACAGACATTGGAATAGAACGGATATGACAAAGACTGCCTTCCACTCCTCGAGTTATATGAGACCTTGCAGCCAAATGCCTCTAGTCTTTTGGCAACCTCAAAACCAATGCTACCCAACCCAACTATGCTAACTCGTTTTCTGCCTGTCTGCAATTAACATCGCAATTGATAGAAAGTATTTGAATCATGTAAACCACATTTCACATATGTACTTGTAACAAAACTCTTCCACTTAAACACAAAAACAAAAGTACCAACAATCAAGAAATGACAGACAGACAGACCTTGGAACCAAGAGGATAGTCTCCTCTGCTACTCCAAAGCCCACGTCTCACGTACGAATCAGCAGCTGAAATCTTCCTACACACATCGATGAACAACCCGACAGCAAGATCAGCAACATCTTCCGAGTAGGCATTTCCAGCATTGGTCACAGCAATCCCACACCGCCGGCACTCGGCTTTGTCAACTCGGTCGGCGCCGGTGCTGGCGGACACGACGATCTTGAGGGTAGGTAGGAGCCGGAGGAGGTCGGCGTTGACCGGAGTCTCGGCGCGGCAAAGGAGGGCGTGGACTGAGTGGGCGTGGGTGGTGAGGAACTGGTCCAGAGGGAGTGGGGATTCCCATGCTCGGAGGATGTTGAACTTTTGGGTGAAGTCGGATTCGAAATGTCTGAAGGCGGGTGGTGGGTTGATGATCAGGACTTCTGGGAGGTTTGGCAATGGGGCCATTAGAGTTTGACACTGTGGTTCTCTCAACTGGGATGAGGATGGAGGAAACTGTAGAAACTGTAGAATCTGTAGAGTGTGATCAAACTCAAGTTCGCTTTGTCTTCCCAAACTAATGGGAACAACAAAGAATTAGAGCACACTGTGAAAGTAGCCCATGTTTTTCTTCTTCTTCAAATAGGGGTTTCCAATTTAGCAATATTACAAATTCATCCTAAAAAAGATTAAATATACAAATGAAAACATTTCTATTACAAATTTTATGTTCTTCCTCCTAGAAAACATATTTGCTACTACAAAATACTGCATACATCAAATTGGAAATTTCCAACTGAAAACCACATCGAACATTAATATTAATACACTAGACTGAAATCAGACAAAGTGGAATTTCATTCTCGATAATGTTAAAGGAACCCGCAGAGAACAGAGTTCAGTGACAAAAAGCTTAAAGAAATAAAAGATATACTCAATGATCCAGCTAACAGAATCAAATGTACTCATTCATTTATGTTCATCATAAGCCAGAATAGTCAGTTACATACCATTCCGTTACCACTGAAGTTAATCATCTATGACAGGGGAAACCAGAGGTTTATTCGAGAAGAAAGCTTCCAGATTGGCCATCATTACTTCTTTCATACTCTGTGAAGATTCCAGAGTAAAAATAGCCGTATGTGGGGATAGAACAACATTGTCCAATGTAAAGAGCTCTGGGGGAACTTGAGGCTCATTCTCAAACACATCGAAACCAGCACCTTTTATTTCCCCACTCACCAAACACTTGACTAGTTCTTTCTCATCAATTATTGCCCCTCGGCCTACATTAACAATCACACCCTCTTTTCCCAGTGAAGCCAAGACTTCCTTGTTAATCATGTGGTGGGTTTGATCTGTTAATGCACAGCAGATTATGAGGGCGTCACTATTAGCTGCAAGCTCAGAGACGTTAGAATAGAAGGGGTATGACGACGATGGCTTTTCCTTCCTTGAGTTGTATGAGATGATGCAGCCAAAGGCCTCGAGTCGTTTAGCAACTTCTGATCCAATGCTTCCCAATCCAACAATCCCGACTTGCTTCCCACCTAACTGCAATCAACCAGTTGACAATATTGCAGCAGATTATAAAAGTGAGCAACCGTTTGGACTTGCTGGTTGAATTGAGCACTACTAAGGAATCATATTTTCAGACTGCGGCTGTATTAGCTTACAGCATAACGTGCAACATTGTGTGTATCTGTGTATTTCATTAATCAATTCTCGAAGGATCAAATTAACAAGGGAACTTGGTTATGTATCTGTATGCCTTGTTGAGTTGAAAGTATGACATGCTTTTAACCAACACAATGTTAGCTTCTGTTAAAGGTATCACCATCTTAATGACACCTAAACTGAAATCATGGCAATCACCTTTACGGATAGCTTAGATCTTTACTAATAACCTCGATTGTGTTCCCTAAAATAAACATGGCATATTTGCAGAACTAGCAAGTTGTGCAATCCATAGCAAAGAAAAACAATATTATGAAACAATTAACAGTCTGTTTAACATAGAAGTAGAGGTAATGACCTTGGAACCAAGAGGGTAATTTCCTTTGCTACTCCAAAGCCCTTGTCTTACATATCGGTCTGCTGCTGAAAGTTTCCTGCGAACATCAATATACAACCCAACAGCAATGTCAGCAACATCTTCCGAGTATGCATTTCCCGCATTAGTCACAGAAATCCCACGCCGCCAGCACTCTGCCATGTCGATGTGGTTCACACCAACGCTTAATGTCATAACGAGTTTCAGTGCCGGTAGCTGCTCAAGGATGTCTGCGTTAACCAGAAGATATCCGCGAACGAGCAGGGCTTGAATTGAACGTGCATGAGTGCTCAAGAACTGGTCTAGAGGGAGTGGCGATTCCCATGCTTTCAGGACAGGGAACTTTTCACAGAATTCAGGTGGTAAACGTGTGAAGATTGATGGTGGATGAATGAGTAGGAGATGTGGGACTTTCTCAGCTGGTACATTATCTTTGGCATCACAGAATTGCAATCCGGCCATTTTAGCGTTGGTTGGAATCTGCCAAGAAAGAAAGGAGACGATGAATCAGTAGAAGAATGGCCTGCTCCTTTATTCAATTCTTTAGGTTTTGTTTTGTTACTCAACAATGATTGAAGAATAAGGAATCAAACATAGTGGGGCACGTCAAGAAATGCCGTGTCCAAATCGAAGCAAGTATTGGAACCTTGTTGGCCTCAATAAAAATTTATATTTAGTCGACATTTTGGTGTCTTGCCAAATATCTAATACCGTACGTCATGATTGGAGAGGGAACGAGATATGTATGGTAAAAAAAAACATCAAATACTGTTAATGTGTTAAAAAAAAAAAAAAAAAAATTTGTCTGCGTTTACTACCCAAAAATTTACACAGGGTATTTTTTTTGAAGAATTTGGGCATCATAGTCCATTAATGTGAAACAAGATTACATTACCAGCATGACTCACTAGGAAATCTCTGGCTACGTCAAAAGCGAGCCATGAAAGGCAAACCTAAGCATTAAAACCTAGCTACACCTAAAGTAATACAACCTTAGGATTAAGTCCAAAATAAGTAACCAAGTAATAAGCGACGCTACCAAGATAGACCCCGAAGCGACGTCAAAGACCTATCTCGATTTATTCTGTAAAGGACTAAACACTAGAAAACCTAGCAAAATTGAGACAAGAGTCTCGGTACATTCCTAAGAAAAGGAACAAAAATTGCTAATGTTGACAGTAGCCATAGAGGGGCTACAAAGGCCCACAGACCCGCAGCCGCTACACCCGGGCCCTGTCCATGGCCCTGGACAGGATCGTTAGCACCCGGACCCGAGGCTCAGCAGCCTACCTTAGGGCCAGGGGCCCGGGAGCCGAGGGCGCCAGCCTGCCGAACAGACCACCAAAGCTGCCCTTATGTATGAACAGAAGGGGAGCAGTCCCACATCGAAGAGTAAGACCAGACCTCACGCTCGACAACCTATATAAGGGCCTCAACTACCCTCATTAATAGGTAACCAACTCTCCAACCAGTTATTATTCCCGCATAAGTTATCCATTTATCCCAACGGTACTGACTTAGGCATCGGAGAGGAGAAGACCGGCCCGCCCGGTATTCCCCTTAGTTAGCAGGACTTGTAGGAAGGAATCACACCAAGATCCATTAGTCTCTGTCAGGCCTACGGGTTGTAACAGAAACAATTGGCGCCGTCTGTGGGAAAACTTTACGAAAAGTTGTGTTGCTCTACCGGAGGGTAGAGCCCGATTGATCCTCCGGAAGGTGATTTAAAATCAAGTTCACGTTCCGAACACCATGGGGAGAAAGAAGTTGAAGGCTGGCGCGGGAAGGCCGGAAGAGGTACGGCAGGCCCAGAACCATAGAGCTGAGGTCGATGCGAGCTCTGTCCCGGCTTTCGACCTGGACAGAACCCTCGATCACCGGGGCTCAGATAATGCCGCGGGCCCCGACCAATGCAATGAGGAGGAAGAGATGAAAAAAATGAAGGAAAAATTCGCGCTATTGCGAGAAGGGGGCGATCGGGACCGACTAAGGGCGGATGCCCGGTACCAAAAGTTGGAAGTGGTGAACATCGCGCTATTGGCGGCCTTGGAGAAGGGGCAACGGCAGAACGCCTCCCGGGCAGCGGCACGACCCGTACTAAGTAAAGGTGACGAGTTCCCGCACCTAGAGGTGGGACAGCCTACGAGGAGGAGAAAGATTGCGCATTTGCCAACATCACTCTTTCTGGAAGCTCTGAGGAATTTGGGGCCGGCTGAGCCCCCGCACCGGATGAACTTAGCACAGGGCAAGCAGGACAGCTCGACGGCGAGGGCGCTTTAGATGCTCTCCACCTCGGTGTCAGATATGAAGGCCCGAATGGAGGCCAACGAGAGAAAAGCAACGAGGCCGCCCGCAAGTGCGCGCTTTAACGAACGGACGGGACCATTCTCCCACCAAGTGCTAGAGCCCGGAAGAGCGAACGTGAGGAAGTCGTTAAAACTAACGTACGCTGGAACGGGATGCCCTTTCCAGCACCTGGACAGCTTTAAGTCACAAACGGACGCTAAGGGCTATTCTGATGCCACGTGCTGCAATACGTTCCAAGAAATGCTCTCGGGGGAGGCGTTGGCCTGGTTCTATGAGTTGCCGATGAACTCGGTAGAATCGTTCGAACAGCTGGCGGATAAGTTTGTCAGCCGATTCATCCTTAGAGCCAAAGGGGCCCAAACGTCAACAGTCCTCTTCGATTGCATGCAGACAGACCACGAGCCACTATGCGCGTTTGTTAGCCGATGGCAAATCGCCACGGCCGGGGTCAGAAACCTCGAGGATCGCTGAGATGCCGTTCAAGCAAGGGTTAAGGCCCGGAGAATTTTCTTACACCGTACGAGTAAAAGACCTGCGGGGGTACGACGAGCTGATGGCCATGGCCGTCATGCACGCCCAGGCTGAGCATGAGACGTACGAGAATCGGCTGCCCAAGCAAAGGTCGGACGACCTGTTACCAACCCACTGGGAAAACAAGACCTGGCGGCAAGACCGGGGCCGTAAACCTACGACCGTCGGGAAAACCGGAGTATGGGGCGATCCCCCGCCGGAGTGGCCACAGGATCTTATGGAAGGGTGGAAGATCCACGCCTCTGCGCCCGGCACAGTCCTTGGCAGTAGCACCAACGAAGCAGCAACAACAGCCCTTGGCCATAATGCCTGCACGGCGACAAGAGCGGCCATCATGCCAGCGGGAAGGCCCGAGGGCCCAACCACACTGACGTCCTCCTATGAAAACATTTTCAATAAAAAAAAGGGGCCATTCCCTCGCCAGAGGCGAGAGCGCACCCGAAGGGAAACGTCATACGGGAGCAATCCGGGAGGTATTGCTCCTACCGTGATGAGGCAACCCACCGGACTAACGAATGCCAAGCCCTGAGATCGGCAGTGGACGGCCGAATCAGGCACATGCAGGGCGCCTGAAACATGGGAAGCATACGCACTCGAGTCCCCGGGCGGATCGAGGTGCATGGAAGTATAAATGTGATACACGGGGGGGGGGGGGGGGGGCCCACATCGATCGACTCACCGGGAACTCAAAGGAAGTGTATGCCTTCGGAGGAGGAAGCGGCCAAGCCGCTAAACCAGATGGAAGTCGGTCACATTCTATGAGGAAGAGGAGCCGGAGGATCCAATTCAACCGCACAACGATCCCTTCCTCGTTACGGTCAAGATAGATCACTGGATAACCAGCCGGATGTTAATCGACACCGGGGCTTCTGTCAATGTAATGTTTCGAGAAGCGTACAAGGGGCTGAACAGAGGGAGGGGCAAGTTGTCCCAGGATAACGAGCCACTGATAAGCTTCTCCGGTGAGGTAGTCCAGCCTTTGGGGTCGGATTACCTGCCGCTGATCTTCGGCGAGGGAGATAGAACGAGAAAGGAACACCTGAAGTTCATGATAGTTGACTGTTTGTCCTCATACAACGGTATAATCGACCGCCGGGACTATGGAGGCTGAAAACGTTTATAGTCGGCCACATGCTGATGTTAAAAATGTCATCCCCCACCGGTGTCATCACCATACCCGGGGATTAGAAGATCGCTCGGAAATATTATGCGGAGGCCTTGTGAACGGGAGCCGAAGCTCGCATGCAATAATAAACCCTACAAAAGATCGTTAGTAGTATAAGCAAGTAGGGATCGTTCTAGCCGGGGATTAAGGGTACCTGAAGTATGAAATTGTTAGACAAATATATACAAACATATATACAAAATCGTCACATATGGGGGTGAAAAGATTCGGCAGCTAGGCTGCCCTAGTACTAAGCACGGCAACAATACAGAAAAATAAAATTCTAAATCTAATATTTACAGGTGATCATCATCTTTCACAAAACAGTTCACACAAAAGACTCTTTAAAACATAGATTCATATGCAAGAAGGTAAGAGACTAGTATTTAGCATGTTCACAGTTCAAATTCGTTTCGACCGCAACTAGAGCTCTCGCTCTGTACCTAGTTACTAGACTTCCTCAAGTTCTTTTAGGACAAACTTTCGCTCTAGCCCTAAAGATATTTATGCTAATCCGGTTAAGACTTAACATATAACGCACAAGAGTCTTAAATCGAAAACATGCAAATAAGCAAGGTTGTCAATCATCTTATTTAACATGCAAGTTTTAGCTAAGGTTTTATACCCTAGGTGAGCACAACAAATCAAAACAACCGCTAGGCCTATAGTTTTATTCATTCTACTCAGGTTAGATGAAACCTAACACCTAGATTTACATGCAAACAACAAATGCTTAAGCACAACTAATGTTTCGGTTTATAAGGAACATCCTTAACCCACTAACCAATTTAAATCCTAAACATGCTTTTAATACCATTGCCCTGATTATCTAAACATACAAAATCCATGAATTAAAGATTGCAAAGTCATCACATAAATTCCAACAAAAGTCTCAATTTATGTTCATCATACAAAACCAAACGAAACAAAGTATTTTTATAACAACAATATGTGACTAAACCGAAAATAAAAACACAAGTCATAGGGATGGATCACACTTTAGAAACCTTGGAGAGCTTCGTCTTGGTGTGGTGGAAGAGTTTCGGCAGTAGCTAGGGCAGGGAATGGTTCGGTGGTGATTGGTGGTGGTGAATCGGTGACTTGGTATTTTTAGGGTTTCGGGTTAGAACTTTGAGTAGGAAATTTGGTAGAGTTTTGGCTAGTGTTTTGCAAGAGATGAGATGATTTTTCTGAATGAAAAGTGGGGGTATATATAGAGGAAAAAGGAGAGAGGCTGCCGGCAGTCCCTTAAGCCAAAAGGGATTCAGAAAACCTAGTTCATTAAGGTTTTGCAACCTTCCTTTCTTAATCCAATTAGGTTTTCTTTTCTGAATTTTTTTTCTTCAAGGCTTGGGCTTCACATCTTCATGGACTTCTTATATGATCTTGGACTTCATTTGACATGTCTTGGTCCATCGAAAAATGCCCCAATTGCCGGCAGCACGCAAAGGCATACAATCTGCCAGAATCGGCAGCTTCTCCTAGTGTGACTAGGAGAACTTCTTTCTTCAATTTTTCTTCAATGCCATGGCCTAGTGTCTTCCTCTTCCCTTCATAAAGCTTAAACCATCTTCAAAAATGCATTTGTGCACCATTTGGTCCATTAAAAACAGAAAACACAAAAAGGGGGCAGTAGGTTCCTGGAATCGGCAGATTTGACCTTGTTGCAGTAATTCTAGCATATCTCCATCCGTGGAGCTCCGATTGATGCGATTCCAAGTCTCAGATAAACTAGACAAATATGGCCATCTCCCCATAAAACAGTTCGATCAAACTCCTTGTGAGTCGTCGGGAATGATTTTTCGAAGTTGGGACACAGTCCCAGGAAAATCCTGGAAGTCCCTGGATTGGAATGCTCGGACTGCCGTTTTGCAGCCAACTTTTGGGTGACTTTCCGAACTCCGATTGATCTGAAATTTTAACACAACATTCCTCAGCATATGAATATTAAGCACGCCAAATTTCATAGAATTTGGACAAGGATAGATCATAGTTTCATTCATCTCAAAATCACGAAAAAGACATATTTTACACTATTTTCCAGATTTCTCAAACTTAGTCATTTTTCGGATTCTTAACCATTTTTCACAAAACTCTACCAAACTTGACACTAACTATATTATGACTCAATCTTAGACAAATAAGGGTTAAACAAAGCATAAACGAGGGCATAAGCATATAATATCGTCGCACATTGTGCTCCTATCAACTACCCCACACTTATCATTTGCTAGTCCCTTAGCAAACTAAATTAAACTAGATTCTAAACAAACTATTGCCCCTAACAATTTGTCTCAGGCTCGTATGTACACATAGCTTTCAAGTTAATGCATGAGAATGCTAAGCACGAAAATTCCAAGTTTCATGAACATGTGGCATCAATAAGAACATATAAGAGCTAAAGGTAAGCATGAAAACATGTAAAAGCTAATTCAAATCACCTCACTAGGCATACTCTCTTCTTTTCTCTCGAAGCATGGTTATTCACTCAATAGTATATGCAAGTGGAAGATAATGAATTACGAAGAGTAACTTGCATATGTCAAAGAAACGAAAGCACTTTGTGAAATTTTTATGGAGAAACCTCATATGACAACTATATGCACCAATGAACCAAAACCATAAGCTTACTCTTGAGATAATCTCCACAATCAAATTTAACCATCTTAAGAATCATGAAAAAGATCAATCACAAAGGTTGTAATGGGGCTAGGCTAAGAGGTATTCGATATTTGGATAAGGAGACTCAAAACGTCACCGTGCGCTTTAGCAAAGCTCGAATCTCCTTATGTCTTCTCGCCGAAAAGGTCAAATTTCATCTTGTTGGACCCATACTTCATTCTTTTCCTCCCATAACATTACAACAATAATCAAGATAATAGCCATGCACAAAATTTTTTTTTTCTTTTCATGCCTATGCCGTACCCCTCTTTTTTGCTCTTGCTCTCGGTTTTCTTTCTTTTTTTTTTTATTTTGTTCGAGCATTTTTTTTTTCTTTTTCTAGGTACGGCATGCATACATTTCACATACAAATTCATGGCTAAGCCTACCCCACACTTGTTCTTCTTCATCACACACGCGAAAACGCTTTCAAAAATCAAGCTTTGCCGACACACAAGGTAAAGGCATCACTATACTAAGTTTATGGAAAGTGTTTAAGGGTGATGAAAGAAAAGGCTAATCGTAGGCTCAAAGGGGATTTACTAGGTGTCCCACGACGGGCTCCAATAGGGCTCATACTTTATTTGGCTTTGGTGGTAAACCTAAATGATCTTTATTCAATCATATTCAAAATCAAAGTATTTTATGATATAAACGTTTCGAAAATCAACAAGAGTAAGTTCTAGCATACTAGAGTTCATTAAAAAGCTATGGCATATAGTCATCGAATATGCAAAGAATTATGAGGTTTCATGCTTCCTACGAATCTATCAAATTTTATCTTTTATCACTCAAGAAGAAAGCAATTTGGCACAAAAGCTCACATAGGTTATAATCGAATTAAATTAGCTCAAACATGCATGCTTCATAATCAACAAGTCCTACATGCTCCTACCAATGCACAAAATCCATGAAACTCACAATTTTAATTGTATGCACAACTATCATCTATGTATGCAAAGAGGAGAAAAACATCATTGACATATTAGGGGCATCCTAAGACTCGAAACAAATTTAAACACTCTATTTTTGTAGAACAATTTCTGAATTTTCTTTTCTAAACTAAGCACACAAAAGCAAAAACAAAAACGGAATACGTTATCCCACCCCACACTTAGAAAATTACATTGCCCTCAATGTAAGCACAAAATAATATCAATGAATTTCCTAAGCATGCAATCGACTAACATATTCCAACATATCATCACAAATCAAAGAAAAAGAGAAGGGTTAAGAAAATTCAAACTCTCGGTGATGGCTCCTTCACTTTTCTTTGATCAACATGGGTTGCCTCCCAAGTAGCGCTTTGTATTTATAGTCCGTAGCCTAGACTTTTCACCGTGTTTGGTATGTGTTCATCGTGCTCCAAAGCAACCCAAATCGGCAAGAAGAAGGTCAACGAGAAGAGTGTTGCATAGTGTACCCGATTCGGTGCTTGTAGAAGGCTGCGTATCCGGGTGCGTGTCCGGCCGTGGTTCTGCCGTATCTGGCGTATCCTCTGGCGTGTCAGCCTTGTGCTCGGCCTTGTGTGGCTGTGTGTCAACCCTGCCGGCAATGGCAGGTCCGGCAGGTGGTGGTGGTGAGGCTGGAATCGGCGGCTGCTGCTCGGCTTCCATGTGTGAGGCCGGTTCTTCCATGTGGGGACTGCCGGCAATGACCTCATGATGTCCCGAAAGTGGTGCGTCGTCAACAAGGCACTCCTCAATGATGTGTTTGGAGGAAGACTCATAATATGGCTTGAGACGATGACCATTCACTTTGAAAATATTGCTCGAGGTGAGGCTTGAAATTTCTATTGCACCATGAGGAAAAACTTGAGTGATGATGTAGGGACCAACCCACCGTGAGCGTAGCTTACCCGGAAAGAGTCGAAGTCTTGAGTTGAATAAGAGAACTTTTTGCCCCACCTCAAATTTCTTTCCTCGTAACATCCTGTCATGGTAAGCCTTTGTTTTCTCCTTGTAAATCCAAGCGGCATCATAAGCTTCATTGCGAATTTCTTCAAGTTCATTGAGTTGAAGCTTTCTATGAAGACCGGCATCATCCATGCTCATGTTGAAGGCCTTAATTGCCCACCATGCCTTGTGCTCAAGCTCAACCGGTAAGTGACATGCTTTGCCATAAACTAACCGAAAAGGAGACATACCTATCGGTGTCTTGTACGCGGTCCTATAAGCCCACAAAGCATCATCGAGACGATCACTCCAATCCTTCCTTGAAGGTCCAACCGATTTCTCCAATATATGCTTGATCTCTCGATTACTTACCTCGGCCATACCACTTGTTTGGGGGTGATAAGGTGTAGAAACCTTATGTGTGACTCCATACTTCCTCAACAAGGCTTCAATGGTGCGGTTACAAAAATGGGATCCTCCATCGCTAATCAAGACTCTTGGAACTCCAAAACGTGAAAAGATGTTGGTCTTGAGAAACTTGGCTACCACTTTGGCATCATTGGTGCGTGTAGCCTTTGCTTCGATCCACTTTGACACATAATCAACCGCAAGTAATATGTAGAGAAAGCCCTTACTTGAAGGAAACGGTCCCATGAAGTCAATACCCCATAAATCAAAAATTTCAACCTCAATGATAGGCGTGAGCGGCATTTGGTCTCTAGCTCCAATGTTCCCCATTCTTTGGCATCTATCACATGCTTTGCAAAACATGAATGCATCTTTAAAAATCGTAGGCCAAAAGAAACCACAATTAAGTATCTTCAAAGCCGTCTTCTTTGGTCCAAAATGTCCACCACAAGCTTCGCTATGACAAAAAGAAAGGATGGATCGATGCTCATTCTCCGGCACACATCTTCTAATAACTTGATCACCACATTGCCTCCATAAGTACGGATCATCCCACAAGAAGTGTCGAGCTTGCTTCCTTATTCTCTTTTGTTGGTGGCTCGGCATCTCTTTGGGAAATCGGTTTGTGGCAAGAAAATTTGCAATGTCGGCATACCAAGGCTCATGTACTTCAAGTCGAAAAAGTTGCTCATCCGGAAAGGTTTCTAAAAGGGGCAGCCGATCCTCCTCTTGCACAAGTCTACTCAAATGATCGGCCACAACATTCTCTACTCCTTTCTTGTCTTTTATCTCAATGTCGAACTCTTGAAGCAAAAGAATCCATCGAATAAGCCTCGGCTTAGCATCCCTCTTCGTCATAAGATATCTCAAAGCGGCATGATCACTAAAAACAATGACTTTGGAATTCAAAAGATATGATCGAAATTTTTCCAAAGCAAAAATTACCGCTAAGAGTTCCTTCTCCGTTGTTGTGTAGTTGAGTTGTGCATCGTTGAGAGTCCTTGAAGCATAGTAAATGGCGCATGGCTTCTTCTCAATTCGTTGTCCAAGTACCGCTCCAAGTGCATAATCACTAGCATCACACATCAACTCAAATGGCTCATCCCAATTAGGGGATACAAGTATTGGTGCCGTACACAACATAGTCTTCAATCGGCAAAAAGCTTCCTCACACGCCTTTGTCCACTCAAACGTCACCTCCTTTTGTAACAAGTTGCTCAATGCACTACTACAAAAAACTCAATACACAACGGTGCTGCACCGTTGTGTAAGTTCGGAAAAACCGTTGTATATCTCGAGCTTGTGTGATGAAACGTCCAACAACCAACTTATAATTTCTGTTGTACAACTTATATGCCATGCCATGGCTGGCTTGGCATTCGCTGCACTGACATGTCTAGTTCATACAACAGAATATACATACTTTTATGTTGTGTAAGTTTTAAACATACAACAGAATATTACAATTTTATTCTGTTGTCTCATTCGCACAACAGATTTCATCTCCCACTTATTTAGTTGTCTGATTCAGACAACTGATTTCGTTTCATATTTATTGAGTTGTATGATTCTACAAATCAAACAACAGATTTGAGGATTTTGTGACACAGATTTGATGTGGCTTTTAGTCATATTGTACAACACATGATATTCACAAAAACATAAACTGTTGTATATCAAAACCTGAAGCTTTACCATAAAAATAGTATCAGCTAGCCATTACCATTAAAACATTGCATAAAACTTCCATATCATTTAAGTAGCATGTGTACACAATTGTTTCAAACATGGCATACACTAATTAGCCAATCCTAAAGTAAGTAACTATAACTAAGCATTCATACAAAAGGTAATGCAAAATGTGCGTTCTCAATGCCTCTCAAATCAGCTGCCTTATAACCAGTATATTCTTGCAGTGCTGGACACTGAAATGATCAAATTAATACAATTCAGTTAAGTCAAAAGAGACAAGGACAGTATGAATTGAAAGAAAGAATGCAATAACAATTATCTTCAAAATTGAATAGCATATCATGACAATATATGCACCACTCGCAATCCATAGCAAAACAAACATGAGAAATATAAAGGGGCAGAAATAGAGAAAACATGCTCAAAGTATCGATAAAGTATACCTAGTTGTCCAAAGCTACTATAACAAATGGTGCATCATACATTGATTGCTAAAGTAGATTAACAACTTCATCTTAGCCGTTCATCTTAGAGAAGCTAGTCTGGTAATACAATAATTTTCGATGACAATGAAATTCTACATTGTTACAGTTTTGCCAGAGGTAGGACTTGATTTCTCACCTCCAATTTTTATTTTTTTTAAATCATTTACGTCGGGAAAGGCAGAAGCTTATGCTTTGTTTCAACATACTTTGTTAGTAAATTTCTCATGCAAGAACATAATCATTTTCATGAGGAACTCCATTAACTTTAGATCATTATATAAGCAAAAGGAGTAGTATACCTTTCTGATGACCCACAGGTTGTTGATGCGGCCTGACATTGTGCTGATTACTGATGAAAGATCTGCTGACCGGCATCACAGATTCAGATGATTGGCTGAGTTGATCAGGTTTAGAGATACCACTGAAAGATCTAAATGATTCTGAAGAGCCCACTTTTCCCAAAAGTGAATTAGAGAAAGAACTACTTGGTAGAGCTGACTTGGAGTTGTCAGAAGATTGTTTCCGAACGCCAACCACCCCAACTTCACGCTTAATTGCACCAACAGAAGCAGATGGCCTAGAATCAGGAGACGGCACATGAACAGGATCTGTGGACGAGGAATACACTCCAATAACAGAAGTGATTGATGCAGAATGTGGCTGGGAGATGTTTGGCTTCCCTGCTCGTGATACTGAATTTGGTCGCTTCTCTACTGATGTCTCCCTTCTTTTTGTCTCTTTTTCTCTTCACCTCATGAAACAGGTCTGAGTATAGAAGAAACAGCAATAACAGTAAGAAAACTGCACATATAAATTGTCCAGAACATGAGCTTTACATAAGCTAAAGGTTTTACACAATCAAAAATGGAGCAGTAGGAACCAACTTCATCTTCAGGGCAACAACATGGTCTAGTACAAAGCATATACGCTCGTTTGAGCACATCATTAATCATTCTAATGAAAGGAGATAGACAAGGTGCAGAAGTCTCGACACCACCTAAAACTTTCAGTTAAGCTATAAGTTCCACCAAGTCATTTACCATAGACAAAGATAGTACGTAACACAAAAATTCAGTAAAAATGCACTTGTAAAGCATCTCGAATGACACAACCACCTGCTTAAAACTCAAACTGGTTACAATTTGAACTGCAGAGAAACTAAACACAACCTAACGACTCCCCAACTGAGCTAAAGATGAAAACTTTACACCGGAATACCTTCCATAACACAATCACCACTCCCACATTGCACAAAGCAACTCCCAAACTCAGTTATCAACTCAATAACTCAAAAAACCAAAGCCTACAAGTCTGTTCCACTATGAACTTAGAATCACACCCTACAACAAACTCAACAAGCAAATTGGTACCGTTGAGCAGAACCAAAACCCACATCAAAAAGAGCAACACAAACAAAACCCAAGTGAGAAAAGAGCAAAGGGGTGACCTTGGTTGAGTAATTTCTGAGCAGTTTCATTAGGATCCATATCGGTCTCTTTGAGAGCCCAATAGATATCAATATCAGAGTGATTGCCCACTAAGTCTGAAGAATGAGAGATATCTGAAAATCAATGTACACAATTAACGTCCCCAAAGATTCAGTCAGAAAAATCAAAGTCTAATAAAGAAAAGAGCAGTATCAGAGATATTTATATCTTTCTTCTAGAAATTTCTCGGTAAAAAAAAGTGCAGACATGATGAATGCATAGAAAGCTTTACATGAGCAGTCCAATATATAAAAAGCAATGATTCTCTATACCTGTCGTGATGCATCCAATGAAGCAATAGCCTGCAGTAAACAAAAGATTAATACCCCAACAAATAAACAGAAGCAGTGCAGTGAAAATTATATTTATAATTCAATAAGATTTAAGTTCTAAACTCACCTTGCTTCGAGCTGTTAATGTTGAGGTGAAAGCCTTGACTTCCTTCCTTGGACCTTGTACTTGCTTGCTTCTATTAACAGGCTTCTCCTTCTCTTCATCATTTGCCTTCTCTGCAACATTCCTTGTAGAGGCACATTTTCTATTCTGAGCTGCCTTGTCTGCAACATCGAGCACTTGATTCTACAAAATTAACAAAGTCTAAAATGCAATAAAGGTTCAGAATCAACACCATGTTTTGACAACTAGAACTTCACGTGAAAAAGTATTGAAAAGAAGTTTTTTTAGGAGGGTATTACCTCATTTTTCTTTTGTACATTCTACTCATATTATTCAGATAGTATAACCCTGTGGAGCTACAGTTCCTCTTCTCTGATCTAAAAAAAGGAAAGAAAAAAAAGTCTCAAAATACACAACATGGAGGGTAAACTCCAATCTAATAAAAGACCAAGAATACTACATTAATTATATGAGTAGTGATCTCTGCTTATGTTAAGGTAATTGACATAGCACTGTTGTAGATGTTTAATTTTAGCATAGAGTTCTATAGATTGAAACAGTGTAATCTACTGTAATCATACTTTTATGTAAAAGTGTGATTACAATATATTGTTCTCTGTTTCATTTCTTCTCCGCTCAATCAAGCTATATGCTGCTACTCTTTAAAACCCATAATTAAACTCCAGCTTTCTATTTCTCTAGTCTATTTTCTCTCAATAAGGAAAAACCATTTCTGATCACACATCATATCACGATTTGATTGTCATAACCAGTAGAAAAGAATTTCTTTTTCATGACAGGATTGTAGTGTTTCTTGGAATCAGAACAGTCACCTTAGCATCAAAATCAGTCTCAACGCCAAGTGAGAAAGGGGTGGCATCCAAGAGAGTGAAATCTTGAAGCTCCTCATTTCAATTCCCACTTAATACAGCAGCTTCAAGTGGGAATTGAAGCTCCTCATTTCAACACAAAACACAACTACAATCTCAGAAACGCAAAACAACAATGACAATGGCAATGCATCAGTAGTGTAACGTTGAGCAAGCTTACGTGTGAGCTCCGAGCTCCTTGACATCATGCTCGGCGGTGCCATCAATCAGAGCTAGGAGAAGGTTATTGAGGTCTCCGGAGGTGTGTCGACCGATGTCGTGTTCGAGATGGGTGTTAAAGAGCGTGAGATATTGGTGTTTAAAGAGAGTGATCTGGGATGGGGTGCAGGAGCAGATGACTTCGGTGGCGGCGCGGAGGTCGGAGGCGGTGAGGGACTGGCGGACGATGGTGGCGTCGCGAGTGGCGGGGTCGGGGGTCCAGAGGAGGAGGGCTTTTTTGGTATTTCCGCTGAGCTCGGAGGAGAGGCGCTTGAAGAGGTCCTTGGTGTACATGGTTTTGTAGTCGCGGGCGATTTGGGCGCGTTGGGTGGAGTCGCGGTGGGCGAGGATGGTGATGACGGCGGAGGTGTCGCAGCCGAAGCCCTTGAAGGCTTTGTGGAGGGCGATGGCGTCGTCTCTTGGGGTGGTTGGGGTTTGAGGAGTGGTTAGAGTCGCCATTGTTGGTTTCAGATGAGAGAGAAAATCAGTTATGACAAGGGAAATAGTGAAGAGAGGTTTTTGAGGGACTAATCGGTTAGGATTAGGAAGAGAGGGCTCGGGGTTTCGTATTTGGGACTTCGTCGGAGAGCTAGGGTTCCGAGAGGTGGGAACCTAGAATTGGCGGTGTCGGCGGTGCTAGAATCTGCGGCGAAGGGGTTCGATCTGCTGGTGCTGTCGCCGAGCTGGACTGGGAAGGTGAGAGGGAGAAGAGTCGAATGTGAAAATTGGGGAAAATTTAGGGTTATGACGAGAGAAAGAAAGCCTTCGAGTTGTTTTTACTCTTGAGAGGGCTCGGGGCTTTGAGAGAGAGAGAGAGAGAGATGTGAAGAGAGGAGGGGGTGTTAAATATTTTCTAAGTTTATGACACAACAGAATATATATGAAATGTCTGATATTTTTCAGACCCAATTTAAAAGAGAGGGAATTTTGCCGCCTGCTACAAATTTGGAGAGTTTGACATAGCATTAGGTTTTCCTTCATACAATAGAAAACGTTTAAGCTGTTGTACTAGTTTTCTTCACTTTGCACTTGGTATTCCACTATGTGGTTTCTTGTAGAAACTTCAAAATAGTTGCACAACAGAGAAGATACAAATTGTTGTGGGATTTTTAACACACGTATGTTTTAAAAACTCAAAGTCCATGGAGGCAAAGTTCCCGCTTTGAAGGGGCAGCATTTCAGTCATTAGAGCCAAAATGAATCTGGCCCAAACACAAGCAAAACAAGTCATACAACAAAACTACAAAATTCTGTTGTACAAGTATTTGTCACCTTGCACTTGGTGACACCTAATGCAGGATGTGACATTATCACACAACACAAAACAATAACTTTGTTGTCTGTCCATCTAGACCTTGCCCAAATTTGAGTTTCAATGTCGGAGGGAATTCTGCCGCCAAGATTTTCATTAATCATACAACAGAAAATGTGTCTCAGAGTTGTGTGACAAAATCTGGAAAAATGTTTTTCAGAATATGGAAAATGTGTACCATCATACAACACATATTATTCACTTTAGGTTGTGTGAAACAGTTCAGTGATTCACACAACAGGTAACTTTCAAAGTGTTGTCTGATTTGTGTTGTGTATTGAGTTTTTTGTAGTAGTGATGGCTTGGCAATTGAAGAGAAGTCCTTGATAAATCGTCAATAGAACCCCGCATGGCCAAGAAAACTTCTCACATCTTTTACACATCTAGGGCTCGGCAATGCTTGAATTAGCTCCACCTTGGCTTTGTCAACTTCTAAGCCTCTTGCCGAAATTATGTGCCCTAGAACAATGCCTTGCGTGACCATGAAGTGACACTTCTCCCAATTGAGCACAAGATTTGTCTCTACACACCTCTCAAGTATCTTCTCCAAGTTCCCCAAACATGCATCGAAGGTGCCTCCATACACACTAAAATCATCCATAAACACTTCGATAATGTCTTCAATAAAATCCGAGAAGATAGCATACATACATCTCTGAAAAGTGCCGGGTACGTTGCAAAGTCCGAATGGCATCCGCCGATAAGCAAACGTGCCAAATGGACAAGTAAAAGTGGTCTTCTCTTGATCGTCCGGGTGTATCATGATTTGATTGTAGCCACTATATCCATCAAGAAAACAATAGTAAGAATGACCGGCCAACCTCTCTAGCATTTGATCCATAAACGGCAAAGGCATGTGATCCTTCCTCGTTGTAGCGTTGAGCTTCCTATAATCGATGCACATCCGATGACCGGTTACAAGTCTTTGTGGCACAAGCTCATTCTTCTCATTCTTGACAACCGTTACACCACTCTTCTTTGGCACTACTTGCACGGGAGATATCCACTTACTATCCGAAATTGGGTAGATCACCCCACAATCAAGCAACTTGATAATTTCTTCTTTCACAACTTTCATCATGGGAGGGTGAAGTCGACGTTGAGCTTCCTTTGTCGGCTTAGCTCCTTCTTCTAACAAGATACGATGAACACAAGTAGTAGGGCTTATTCCCTTGATATCCGCTAAGGTCCAACCTATGGCGGTCTTGTACTTCTTAAGCACACAAATTAAATCCTCCTCTTGCTTCTTACTAAGCATTGAAGACACAATAACCGGTAGTGTATCTCCTTCTCCAAGATAAACATACTTCAAGTGACTAGGGAGTTCTTTTAGTTCTAACTTTGGGGCCTCTTCCACACTTGGTCGAAATTTTGTTGTGGCACTTGGAATTGACAAGAACGAATCAAAAACTTTGTTGTATGGCCGAGCCTCTATCTCGGCACAAACCTCCATTGGGCTCGGCATGATCATGAAGGGCTCGGCATAAACCCCCTTCTCGGCAATGCATGGCTCGGCTACTTTAGGCTCGGCTTCTTCTTGCTCAAACGTGACTCGTTCTCCCTTCTTGTCAAATCCGACCCCTTGCTCAATCGCTAATTGCTATGCGTCGAGCGAGGTCGACATAACTTGCTCGACCTCCTCCAAAACATCAATGGCACAACCCTCCTTCAAATCAACATTGGGAAATCTCATGGCGTCAAAAACATTGAACTTGATTACCTCACCATCAAACTCCATAGTTAGGTTGCCCTCGGCCACATCTATCTTTGTACGCGCGGTCCTCATGAATGGTCGCCCTAAAAGCAATTGAGTGTTGTTGACCGGCGAATCCTCCATCTCAACCACATAAAAATCGGCGGGGAATATCAATTGGTTGACTTGCACCAACACATCCTCTACATAGCCCTCCGGATATTTGCTTGAGCGATCCGCAAGTTGAATGATGACATTATCCTTCTTGAGAGGCCCTATACTCAATGTTTGATACACATTGAGTGGCATGACATTGATCGATGCTCCCAAATCCAACATAACATCATCGAAACGCGTATTGCCTATGACACAAGGCACATTGAAGCTCCCCGGATCCTTCATCTTTGGTGGCAATTTTCTTTGAATAACGGCCGACACCGTCTCGCTCATAGTTACCACACGAGTCTCCCTAGTATGCCTTCTAGCCGTGCAAAGCTCCTTCAAAAACTTAGCATACTTCGGTACTTGCTTAATGCATTCCAACAAAGGGATGTTGACTTGCACTTTCCGGAAAATCTCCAACACCTCTTCATCGGATTTATCTTTCTTTGTTCTAGCAAAGCGTGAAGGGAATGGGGCACTAGATGATGACACCCCTCCCTTGCTTGCTTGGTTCGGCAATACCTCATTCTTTGATATGGCGGGATCGTACTCAAGCTCGTTACGCAGCCCCTTATCATTCATACCATGGTTGCCGGCATCACCCTTTTTCTCGGTTTCACCTCTACTCCTCTCGGCAGCAACATTGCCGGCATCATCATCATGTTCGGCAACATGGCCCTCCTCGGCATCTCCATCATGGCTGCCGGCAATGACAGGTCCGGCAGCCATCTCATCCTCATTTATTCCCTTGAAAGTCACTCGCTTCTTCTTTGGACTTGTTGGAGGAAACAACTCTCTTCCGCTTCGAGTTTGAATCACTTTGGCTTGCTCGTTCCTCGGATTTGGAATCGTATTGCTTGGCAACTTCCCTTGCTCATTAAATCTTCCCATAAAATCCACAACTTGCCCCATTTGAGTTTTGAGCTCACCAATGTCCTTTTGATGATTTTGTTGCCCCGCGAGTAATGCTTGAGTAGCACTTGACAAAGATTGAATCAAAGCATCGTAGTTCGGATTGCTTGGCGAAGCTTGGCCTTGACCTTGGCTCGGCCCTCCTTGTGACTGGTTCGGCAATGCAGCAAAGTGTCCTTGGTTCGGGATGTATGGCTGCCGAGGCACAAATGGTGGCCTCGGTACAAATGGCGCTCCTCCCTCTCTCGGTTGCATAGGTGCCCTAAGCACGTTATCATTGTTCGCCCATCGAAAGTTCGGATGATCATTGAACCTTGGATTGAAATTGCCAAATCGTTGGCCTCCTTGAAAACCAATTGCATTGCACTCCTCTACTCCCTCATTAACTCCAAATTGGGGGCATTGTTCGGTTTCATGGCCCTCGGTGCAAATACCACATACACTAGCACGCTTCTTCATCAAATTACTCACCAAGTCGGTAAGCTTGTCCACTTTATCTTCTAACTTTGTGCTCGAAGACGTCTCATGTACTTTCTCATTCCTTTGCACATTGCCTCGAGCCATGCCAAATTGTTGGTTGTTCAATGCACGAACTTCCAACAAACTTCTTGCCGCTCCGGCATTCAACTCCAAAAAGCTACCTCCCGCGGCCGAGTCAAGAAACTCTCTCTCCATGACGCGCAATCCCTCATAGAAATATTGTAGCAAGAGCCCATCGCTAATGCCATGCGATGGACACAAAGAAACTAGGGACTTGAACCTCTTGTAGTAGTCGAAGAAAGTCTCATCTCCGGCTTGCTTCACACTTGTAATTTGCTTCCTCAGATCAGTGATACGTGAAGCAGGAAAGTATTTGAGTAAAAACTCATCCATCATAGTACTCCACGAAACAATGCGACCACTAGGCACCTCAAACAACCACTCCTTTGCTTGATCTTCTAGAGAAAACGGAAATGCCTTCATCTTGAAGTGTTGCAAATCGGTCCCTCTTGGACACATAGACTCCGTGGTGAAGTTAAACCACTGTAGATGCTTGTTAGGGTCCTCACTCGGCATCCCATAAAATGACTTCAGCTTATGGAGGAATCCACTCCTCAATTCAATCTCTCCAGTCTTTTCAGCTTCCAAGGGAGGATAAGTAATATTAGAAGGAGCAACTCCAGCTCCAGCAACATGACCATTCTGTGATCTGATTGATGCCATGATCTCTTCTTCTTCTTCTAATTCGGCAAAGGCCTCAAACTCTGGGTTCTGAAGATCACAAGACGATGACACTACTGATGGTGAACTCGGCACTGACTCTGAAATGGACGGCACTATAGGGGAGGACGGCAAGGATGATGATACTGATGAACTGGTTGGTGAAGATGGTGGTAATGGCACAAAACGAGCAATAGCGAGTTCTTGATCTAAACGTTGCAAACGGCCTTGAAGATCTCTTGTCCAAATACTAGATTCGGACATGCACTATTTCTGAAATTTGCAACATTTAAACAAGTTAGAACATCGTAGAGAAATAGAAAGCAAGAATATACATCATTACAAGCCACGGCATTGGCGATTACACAACATATTTCAAACAATGATACACACACACACTCGGCAAGCCATAAATACACACGGCATAGAACAAAAAATTTCGGCAAAGATACAAATATGGCTCGGCAACAATAAATTAAAAATCGAAAAGTTCATGAACATGTAATCGCTAAGTCTAATTTCTTTTAAATTTGTTCTAACTCTCGAAGTACGTGGAGCAGAGGAGATAACGGTGCAATGGACTGATACAGCCCCCGGTAGTATCATGCTTAATCCGATATACCTCAAGAGTTTGAACCACACAACATGTTTTATCTTTGAAGAAAATAGGCCACATATGTCAAGTTATGTTCTAGCGTCTAAAGTGAGGTGATGCTTCGGCACAAGCTGTTGACTAGGTCGTGCGGATTTTACGTTTCAAAGGTCATTAAAATCACGGAGGGCGAACCCCCTACAGGAACCAGGCAGGACTCGTTGTTGGACACCACAGAGGGCGAACCCCCTATCGACTCACTCACCGAGAATGAACATCAGTCTATGGGCCTTGAGATCCAGTTAAACAAACCTGAGAACCATATCTATGATAATAACTTCCCCATACTTTGTAAAACAAACACGGATCCCTAGCGGTCTCAAGTGTTGATTAAAACCGCCCTCAACCTCATAGAAGTAATACTATTACCGAAGAAACGCTTATATGCGTGGGGGGGGAAGTATCCCGCGTTTCCCAATCTACATAGAAACGCCCTCCGACATAGCACCATTCACATGAAGGGTTTTGGTTATGATCAACAAAAGAGGCTTCACCTACATGTTACACTTTAGAAACTACAATAAACTCAAACATACACAACACTATCAACTCCCTAGAAATTAAACTAAATGACTACCAACATACATCATTATACATCATGCAACTTCCAAAATTTAAACTCTACATGCCGAAGCATATTTCTACTTTACAAAATCCCAAAATAAACTTAAAATTTACAACTTTACAACTTCACAACAAAAATTTCCAGCAACATATATACACAACAATAACATAAAACAAGCTTTTATAATCCCCGGCAACGGCGCCAAAAATTGAACGGGAGCCGAAGCTCGCATGCAATAATAAACCCTACAAAAGATCGTTAGTAGTATAAGCAAGTAGGGATCGTTCTAGCCGGGGATTAAGGGTACCTGAAGTATGAAATTGTTAGACAAATATATACAAACATATATACAAAATCGTCACATATGGGGGTGAAAAGATTCGGCAGCTAGGCAGCCTAGTACTAAGCACGGCAACAATACAGAAAAATAAAATCCTAAATCTAATATTTACAGGTGATCATCATCTTTCACAAAACAGTTCACACAAAAGACTCTTTAAAACATAGATTCATATGCAAGAAGGTAAGAGACTAGTATTTAGCATGTTCACAGTTCAAATTCGTTTCGACCGCAACTAGAGCTCTCGCTCTGTACCTAGTTACTAGACTTCCTCAAGTTCTTTTAGGACAAACTTTCGCTCTAGCCCTAAAGATATTTATGCTAATCCGGTTAAGACTTAACATATAACGCACAAGAGTCTTAAATCGAAAACATGCAAATAAGCAAGGTTGTCAATCATCTTATTTAACATGCAAGTTTTAGCTAAGGTTTTATACCCTAGGTGAGCACAACAAATCAAAACAACCGCTAGGCCTATAGTTTTATTCATTCTACTCAGGTTAGATGAAACCTAACACCTAGATTTACATGCAAACAACAAATGCTTAAGCACAACTAATGTTTCGGTTTATAAGGAACATCCTTAACCCACTAACCAATTTAAATCCTAAACATGCTTTTAATACCATTGCCCTGATTATCTAAACATACAAAATCCATGAATTAAAGATTGCAAAGTCATCACATAAATTCCAACAAAAGTCTCAATTTATGTTCATCATACAAAACCAAACGAAACAAAGTATTTTTATAACAACAATATGTGACTAAACCGAAAATAAAAACACAAGTCATAGGGATGGATCACACTTTAGAAACCTTGGAGAGCTTCGTCTTGGTGTGGTGGAAGAGTTTCGGCAGTAGCTAGGGCAGGGAATGGTTCGGTGGTGATTGGTGGTGGTGAATCGGTGACTTGGTATTTTTAGGGTTTCGGGTTAGAACTTTGAGTAGGAAATTTGGTAGAGTTTTGGCTAGTGTTTTGCAAGAGATGAGATGATTTTTCTGAATGAAAAGTGGGGGTATATATAGAGGAAAAAGGAGAGAGGCTGCCGGCAGTCCCTTAAGCCAAAAGGGATTCAGAAAACCTAGTTCATTAAGGTTTTGCAACCTTCCTTTCTTAATCCAATTAGGTTTTCTTTTCTGAATTTTTTTTCTTCAAGGCTTGGGCTTCACATCTTCATGGACTTCTTATATGATCTTGGACTTCATTTGACATGTCTTGGTCCATCGAAAAATGCCCCAATTGCCGGCAGCACGCAAAGGCATACAATCTGCCAGAATCGGCAGCTTCTCCTAGTGTGACTAGGAGAACTTCTTTCTTCAATTTTTCTTCAATGCCATGGCCTAGTGTCTTCCTCTTCCCTTCATAAAGCTTAAACCATCTTCAAAAATGCATTTGTGCACCATTTGGTCCATTAAAAACAGAAAACACAAAAAGGGGGCAGTAGGTTCCTGGAATCGGCAGATTTGACCTTGTTGCAGTAATTCCAGCATATCTCCATCCGTGGAGCTCCGATTGATGCGATTCCAAGTCTCAGATAAACTAGACACATATGGCCATCTCCCCATAAAACAGTTCGATCAAACTCCTTGTGAGTCGTCGGGAATGATTTTTCGAAGTTGGGACACAGTCCCAGGAAAATCCTGGAAGTCCCTGGATTGGAATGCTCGGACTGCCGTTTTGCAGCCAACTTTTGGGTGACTTCCCGAACTCCGATTGATCTGAAATTTTAACACAACATTCCTCAGCATATGAATATTAAGCACGCCAAATTTCATAGAATTTGGACAAGGATAGATCATAGTTTCATTCATCTCAAAATCACGAAAAAGACATATTTTACACTATTTTCCAGATTTCTCAAACTTAGTCATTTTTCGGATTCTTAACCATTTTTCACAAAACTCTACCAAACTTGACACTAACTATATTATGACTCAATCTTAGACAAATAAGGGTTAAACAAAGCATAAACGAGGGCATAAGCATATAATATCGTCGCACATTGTGCTCCTATCACCTTGGCCTACGGTAGAAAGCGGGCCGAGGTCTTCGCGGCGTCTCGACGAGCGCTGTTACCGGACTCGGGTATTGACCCTCGTGATGACACTGACTCCGACGAGGAGAAGCAGAAACGCCCGTCGGCTGTAGAGAAAACCGAGGCGATCTCCATCTCTGAGGACCACCCAGAGCGAACGGTGGTGATAGGAACGAAACTCGCCCCGGACGTCAGGAAAGATCTCATCACCTTTCTCTGGGGGAACAGTTCAGTATTCGCGTGGTCCTATGAGAACATGCCGGGCATATCCCCAGAAATAGCCGTCCACCAGCTAAATACCCTGCCCGACATTCTCCCGGTAAGGCAGAAGAGAAGGTCCTTCAGCCCGGCGAAGTATGAGGCGATCAGAGAGGATGTGCAAAAACTGAGAGGCATGAATTTCATCCGAGAGGTTTAGTATTCCCACTGGCTCGCCAACGTGGTTATGGTCCCAAAGAAGGGAACCGACCAGTGGCGCATGTGCGTTGACTTTACAAACCTAAATCGGGCGTGCCCGAAGGACAGCTTCCCGCTCCCTCGAATAGACCAGCTTATAGACTCGACCTCCGGTTTTAAACTATTAAGCTTCATGGATGCCTATGCCGGATACAACCAAATAAGAATGAGCCCGGACGATGAAGAGCACACCTCGTTCACAACTGACGAGGGGGGACCTACTGCTACAAGAGGATGCCGTACGGCCTAAAAAACGCCGGGGCCACATACCAACGGGTGGTAAACCACATGCTAGAACAAGAGATGGGTAAAACAGTGGAAGTCTACGTGGATGACATGTTGGTCAAAAGCTTGACCGCAGGAGCCCACGTCCGAGACTTGGCAGTAGTCATCGGTAAGATGCTCAAGTTTGGGATGCGCCTGAACCCAAAGAAGTGCATTTTCAGGATTTCGGAGGGCCTGTTCCTAGGCCACATCATTGGCCAGCGGGGACTAGAAGCTAACCCGCTGAAGGTCCAGGCGATCCTAGACATGGAGACACCAGAGGAAAGGAACCAAGTCCAAACTCTGACCGGCCGATTAGCCGCATTGGCCAGGTTTATTTCACGCCTGACCGACAAGTGCACCCCGTTCTTCAAACTGCTCAAGGCGCAGCAATTCAAGAAAATTCACTGGGCAGCGGAGCACGAGGCGGCATTCCAGTCCATTAAGATGTACCTGTCTGCAGTACCCCTCTTATCCAAACCAGTACCGGACGAGATGTTGTACCTCTACATAGCCACATCGGAAACAGCTGTCACTACGGCTCTCGTCAGGAAGGAAGACACGCTCGAGCTCCTGGTGTACCACGCAGGAAAAGGATTTACCGAAGTCGAAAGTCGATACCCTGACATCGAAAAATTGGCTCTGGCCTTGATCGTTAGCGCCAGGAAGCTCCGACACTATTTCCAAGCTCACTCCATCACCCTGTATACCAACCACCCTCTGCGGCAGATCCTTCAAAAGCCGATGACTAGTGGCAGGTTGGTACGATGGGCAGTTGAGTTGGGAGAGTTCGATATAATCTATGCCCCGCGAACGGCCATCAAGGGCTAGGCTGCTGCGGATTTCATTTGTGAACTCACCCCGATGGCTGTGGGAGCACATTCTGATCGGCCCGAGAGCACCAGACCAACTGAGACCATAAAATTCGAACTGGGCCTTCCCAGCGGTTGGAAGCTTTATGTAGACGGTTCTGTCACAAATAAGTGGAGCGGAGCCAGCATCATGTTAACTGCACTCGATGGTCAGTCGTATGAATATGCCCTACGATTCCTTTTCAATACTTCCAACAACGCTGCTGAGTATGAGGCCCTCATAGCCGGCCTGCAACTCGCCAAAGAAATGGGAATCCCGTCCATGGAAGTATACAGCGATTCAAGCCTGGTGGTAAACCAAATGAACGGGGTGTTCGAAGTCAAGGAGCCTCAGTTGGCCTCCTACCAGGCATTGGCCAAAACCCTGATTGAGCCGTTCGAGGGCGCAACCATTCAGCATGTACCCCGAGAGGCAAATAGGCATGTCGATGCCCTGGCAAGGTTGGCAACTGGGAACTACCCACCAGAGTACCGCAGAGCTAAAATCGAAACTCTTGAGAAGCCGAGCATAAGCAAGACCATCTCCGAGATATTTACAGTAGAAGAGGCTCCTCCGAGTTGGATGGATCTGATCATAAAGTACTTGGTTGACAAAATCAGCCCGCAGGATAAAGTAGAGGCAAGGAGGTTACACCTCAGGTGAACCAGGTACAGCCTCCTCGGCTGCAAGTGTTACCGAAGGGGACACAGCTTCCCCCATCTGAAATGAGTAACAAAAGAGGCGGGAGAGGCCATCATGCGAGAAATCCATGAAGGAGTGTGCGGTAACCATTCTGGTGCTCGATCCCTGTCTCATAAGTCGCTACGGGCCGGGTACTTTTAGCTAGACATGGCAGCAACGTCGAGGAAAATTTCGGGCGGCTGCCACAAGTGCCACATGTATGCTACTACACCACATGCCCTGGCAATTGCATTATCAATTCTGCTGGCGCCGTGGCCTTTTGCACAGTGGGGGCTAGATATTATCGGCCCTTTCCCAACGGCTGTAGGACAGTATAAGTACGCCATTGTAGCCGTTCACTATCAGACTAAGTGGGTTGAGGCGGAGCCCCTAATCAAAATTATTGAGGAACGTGTAACAGCCCAGCCCATATACTTAGGATATTGTCCGCTTTGAGCCCATCGGCCCGCACAAATTTATTTCTGGAGGCTCACGAACAACTTCCCAGTAGGTCACCCATCCTGGGATTGCTTTGAGCTCAGCAAGCTTAACTTCGGAGTTCTCATCCCCTCCGAAGCCATTGAACCCCCAAAACGCGTCTTTTTGTATTGAGCTAACCCTGCACATATAAACACAGCATCCACTCTTCCCCGGGCGATGTGAGATGCGTGACCTACCTACCTGCTAGCTTCCCTAGCCAGGTCAGGGTCATCACAATCCACCCCCTTTAGGGGTCCGACGTCCGCGTCGGCACACTTCCGGCCGGGGACAGGCTTTAAGTGTGGGAAGGCCGGTCATTTCAGAAAAGAGTGTTCGGAAGGGGAAGGGTCTCAAAGCGTAATGGGACCTCAAAGGATAGCTAATTCTTCTCAAACACGACCTAACTTCCAGCCCCAACATTCATCAGGTTCTAAAGGAAGTTTCAAACCAGCCTAACAATCATCTCAAGCTTCCGTTGGGTCACAGTTACAACGAAATCAATACAGGGGGCAGGGGCAAAGATTTCAGGGACAGAAAACTCAAGGAAGAATGTTTGCAGTTACATCACAGCAAGGAGAGTCATCTGATCACACAATGGTTCAAGGTACACTCCCTATGTTCAATTCTTGGGCTAGAGTTTTGTTTGATACTGGTGCTTCACACTCTTGTATTGCTTTGTCATTTGCATTTTCTTTGGGGTTAGAATTAGAAATGTTAGATAGACCTCTTAAAGTGAAATCCCCCATGAGACAAGTAGTTACAGCTACAACAGATAGAGTTTGTAGGAGTTGTGTGTTGACTATTGATGGTCTTCGGTTATCTTTTGATCTGTTGTTGCTTGATATGTCGGATTACGACGTTATTATGGGTATGGACTGGTTATCTTCGCATCAGGTTTTTATAGGCTGTTATGAAAAGAAGTTATGTGGTGTTTCCCCTACTGGTGTTGCCTTTCAGTTTATTAGTAGGAGAAGTAAGCATATTTGCGAGCCTTTATCTGAGTATTATAAGTTTGTAAAGTCGTCAAGCTTTGTTGCCTCTCTTCGATGGGAAGACCCAAGTAGTAAAGATTTGGTATTGCCCCATGTAGTGTGTGAGTTTCCTGATGTTTTTCCTGAGAAGTTAACCAAGCTGCCCCCGCATAGAGATGTGGATTTTTCGATTGAAGTATATCCAAGGACTAATCCAATTTCAGTAGCGACGTATCATATGGCATGTGCTGAACTTTAGGAGTTAAAAACACAAATAGAGGAACTATTGGAGGTTGGTTTCATTCGTCCTAGTACTTCACCTTGGGGTGTTCTTGTTTTATTTGTAAAGAAGAAAGACGGTTCTCTCAGATTGTGCATTGATTATCGTCAGTTGAATAAGGTAACAGTGAAAAATAAATATCCTTTGCCTTGTATTGATGATCTCTTTGATCAACTAAAAGGATCTTGCTACTTCTCAAAGATTGATCTCCGTTCTGGTTATCATCAATTGAGAGTTAGAAAGGAAGATGTGCCAAAAACAGCGTTTCGAACGTGTTATGGACACTATGAGTTCCTTGTTATGTCATTTGGCTTAACAAACGCACCTGCGGCATTTATGGCTCTCATGAACCAGATTTTCAAACAGTACCTTGATCAGTTCGTTGTGGTATTTATTGATGATATTCTGGTGTACTCATCTTCTGAAGCCGAGCACGAGCAACACTTACGTATTGTGCTTCAACTATTGAGAGAGAATCAGTTGTATGCCAAGCTCAGTAAGTGTGAATTCTGGTTGCAGGAGGTGAAATTCCTCGGTTACGTTATTTCAGCTAGTGGCATCTATGTTGATCCTTCAAAGGTGGAGGCGGTTATAAATTGGGAAACTCCAAAGAACGTAATTGAGATTCGCAGCTCCTTAGGCCTTGCAGGGTATTATCGTCGATACATCCCAAATTTTTCCCGCGTAGCTGCCCCAATGACTAAACTGACACAGAAAGGAGTGAAATTCGAATGGAATGATGCTTGTGAGCGGGCCTTTAGGGAGTTAAAGCAGAGACTAACTACTGCACCTATCCTTGTCATTCCAGAGCCAGGACAAGGATATACAGTCTATTGTGATGCTTCACGTGAGGGGTTGGGATGTGTCCTTATGCAACATGGGAACGTGGTTGCTTATGGCTCACGCCAATTGAAGAATCACGAACGTAATTACCCCACTCATGATCTTGAATTGGCAGCAGTTGTATTTGCATTGAAAACTTGGCGTCACTACCTGTATGGAGAGAGATTTGAAGTGTTCTCTAATCACAAAAGTCTCAATTACTTGTTCACTCAAAAAGACTTGAATTTAAGGCAGCGTAGGTGGATAGAGTACTTAGGAGACTATGACTTTGAAATCTTTTACCATCCCGGTAAAGCAAACATAGTTGCAGATGCATTGAGTCGTAAGAGTCATTGTACAGTTTCACGCCTTGTTGTTCGTGAATGGGAAATGCTTAATGATGTAGCCATGTTTAACTTGCAGTTGTTTGAGAGTGAAAGTTCAGTTTCCCTACGGAGCATTGTTGCTAAACCTACTCTCATTAATGTGATTATTGAGGTGCAGCAAAGGGATCCTTGGGTGAAAGATATTTCTGCCCAAATTTCCAGTGGAAGAGCACCTGAAGGGTGGAGCATTTGATCAGACGGAGGGCTGACTTTCAGAGGATGTTTGTTTGTGCCGTCATTAGATCAATGTAGAGAGCAAGTCTTGCGTGAATTTCATTATTCTCGCTTTGTTGTGCATCCCGGAGGAACTAAAATGTATCATAATCTGTACAGGGAGTATTGGTGGAATGGAATGAAGCGCAATATAGCAGAATTCGTAGCGAAATGCCTCACTTGTCAACAAGTGAAAGTTGAGCACAAGAGTCCTGCCGGTTTGCTTCAGCCCCTTCCTGTATCGGAGTGGAAATGGGAGCATGTTACAATGGACTTTGTCTCCGGATTACCGAGATCAACTCATGGGCATGATGCTATATGGGTAATTGTAGACCGGTTAACAAAGTCTGCTCATTTTCTTCCCATTCGTGTGACTGATTCCGTTGAGTCCTTGAGCAAATTGTATGTTCGAGAAGTGGTCAGACTCCATGGTATTCCAGTATCTATTGTTTCTGATCGTGATCCTCGATTTACATCTCAATTTTGGCAAGGTTTACAAGAGGCTTTAGGGACCCAACTATGTTTTAGTACTGCGTTTCATCCACAGACAGATGGCCAGTCTGAAAAGACAATTCAGATCCTTGAAGATATGCTTCGTATTTGTGTTTTAGACTTTAAAGGTAGTGGGGAAGACCACTTGCCATTGGTTGAATTCGTGTATAATAATAGTTATCAGTCTAGTATCCAAATGGCTCCTTTTGAAGCATTATATGGGCGACCTTGTAGATCTCCATTGTGCTGGACAGAAGTTGGAGATAAACTACTGTTAGGACCTGATATGGTACAAGAAACTGCTGATCAAATTCAGCTGATTCGTCAACGACTTCTTACTGCTCAAAGTCGCCAGAAAAGTTACGTCGATGTAAGAAGAACACCTCTAAGCTTTGAAGCTGGTGATCATGTGTTGCTAAAGGTTTCACCACGTCATGGTATTAGGAGATTTGGTCGCAAAGGAAAGCTTCCACCTCGTTATATTGGACCGTTTCAGATATTAGAAAGAGTTGGTGAAGTGGCATATCGACTTGCACTCCCTCCACAACTTGCTGGAATTCATAATGTTTTTCATGTTTCAATGCTTAAGAAGTATAATGCAGACCCTACACATGTATTGAATTGGGAGGATGTCAATATTAGTGAAGAGGTTACCTATGATGAAGGACCAGTGAGCATTTTGGATACTAAGAGTCAAGTCTTGCGAAGAAAAGTTATTCCTCTTGTTAAAGTTTTGTGGAGGCATCATGGAGTTGAGGAAGCCACATGGGAAACAGAAGCTAAGATGAGAGAATTGTATCCCGACTTATTCAGTTCACAAGGTCAGCTTTGAAATTTCGAGGACGAAATTTATTAAGGAGGATGGATTGTGACGAGCATGGTTTTGATTATAAATTAATTTCATTTACTGTTTTTATTTATTTATTTTCATGTCATCATTCTTTTTCTTTTCTTATTTTTTTGTTATTTTCTTCTTTCTATTTTCGAGTCTTTAGGATGTGAGATTAACTTGTACGTGATTATCTACTGATTGTGTAGAAGCATCCGGCCATAGTACTCTCGTTTAGTTCTTTTCTTTCCTCCACTACACTGTTTGGGTGCAGCCCCTTTACTTCTCAAGCTTTTGTCTTCTTCTTTCTTTTTCTCTCTTCTCTTTCTTCTTCCGCAGACCCGACTCCTACATGCCCAAAGCCTACACTTTTGCAACGATCTCAGGAGACTGCCATTAGTTTTGCTGCCCAATTTCTTTTGTCCATTGCAGTAAATTTCAGTAAGAGTTAAATCTCCTCAAACTCTATTATTTTCGTCTCTGCTATACCAAAAGTTTGGGCATGAATCATTTTTGAATCTTATTTAGGTGGCTGGATTGCTCGAGTTGATTGGGCTTACTTGAGTAGATTGAGTCTTTTGATTTCGCTTGGAGAATTTGGTTTTGGAGGTAGGGAAAATAAACTTTCTATATAGCTTTGATTCTAGATTAATATGTATTGGATTGATTGATTGTGAGCTTCCCCTTTCTTCTGTATCAATTTCCGTTATGATTAAATCCTACTGATTCCTAATCTGTGATTTCATGTTTAGTTGAGCTTGCTTGTTCGTGTGGAAGGTTCTGTTCTTAACAAATTCCTTATCTCTAATTGATTTAGTTTTCATTATCTGAGCTGTTGATTTTGGGTTGTCCCTTACCAAGTTAAATGTGAGTTTCTCAATCGTGAACTTCATATGAAAGTTTGAAACAAAACTTCAAGAATTGCTTATTTGAGCTGTTTTGGTCTTCTGTAAGTGATTATAATTTCAGGAATTCAGCCTTTGAATTTTATACAAGTTTCTCTTAAAACATTGCTTACGAAACCTGGATTAGTAGTTTCACAAATTGCTCAAGGTCGATTTTCAAATCTCAAACAGTAACCACTTTCTTTCCCTTAAATCATGAGAAAGGACTTTCCCATCTTCTTCTTGATTGAAAGAAAACTTTTTCTCTTTTCCCTCAGTTTACTTTAATTGTTATTTTGTGTTTTCAGTTTTTTTTTTCTAATGACCATGAGTCATTTTCCCTTCATATTTCACTTCAGGTACAAATAATAACTTTGACCATCAGTTCCGATATCATCAAATTTCGTTCTCAGTCGAGTCTTACTTGTATGTATTGGTTCCTTGTCGAGTTGTTGGTTAATCTCTACTGCTATGTTCTTTTCCTTTCGATCTTATGCCTTGTCTTGTTCAGAATTCTGGTTCTTAAAGAAAGGAGTCTTGAGTAAAAGCCTATTTATCTTCGAATAGGATCTTACATAAGCTTGAATGGGGGTTTTAAGCTTTGATCTGATTGCTTTAAAGGGGTATATAACTCCTGGAAAAGCTTTTTTATTATTTTTAATGATTTTATTTGGTTAGGCCCATGAAATTTTAAGGAGGGATTGTGTCTTCCTAGGGTGAATAGACCCAAAACCCACGAGCACAGATAGACCCACCCGGACCCGAGGCCCAGCAGCCTACCTTATGGCCAGGGGCCTGGGAGCCGGGGGCGTCAGCCTGCCGAACAGACCACCAAAGCTGCCCTTATGTATGAACAGAAGGGGAGCAGTCTCACATCGAAGAGTAAGACCAGACCTCACGCTCGACAACCTATATAAGGGTCTCAACTACTCTCATTAATAGGTAACCAACTCTCCAACCACTTATTATTCCCGCTTAAGTTATCCATTTATCCCCACGGTACTGACTTAGGCATCGGAGAGGAGAAGACCGGCCCGCCCGGTATTCCCCTTAGTTAGCAGGACTTGGAGGAAGGAATCACACCAAGATCCACCAGTCTCTGTCAGGCCTACGGGTTGTAACAGAAACAGCTAATAAGCAAAAAACACCGACGAGCCCAAAGTAGAACACAATTCTTTCAACTCGACCCAACTCTTGCATCTTTGTAGCATAGCATCGTTGCAAACCTCCTGCCGCCCACCACCGTCAACCCATCGCTGCCCCTAGCAGCTCTGTCCCGCGCCGCCATATCACCGTCGAACTACATCAGCCCCACCATCTTCAATAACCAAAGAATCGACAAGAGGATGAACCCAACTAGGTAGAAACTTAGCAGACTCCCACCTTATCGACACCAAAGCTTGGTCGCCAACGTCTGGATCCCATCCAACGCCGACACAAGGTATTGAAACTGAAGTCCCAACAAAAGTTCACACACAGCTATTGATGCCTTGAAGGTTTCCACCCGAAAAACCAAAAAAGCCATTAAAGCTTGACATTGACAATTTCCTAATCTAAAGCTTGACATTGACAATTAAAGCTTCACATTGACAATTTCCTAAGAGTTATTAATCATAGACACAACAATTGCTGCATCTTCACAAACAGAGGGATGATGGGGGTATGAAACAAATGGCTTCTTCTTCCTTAAGTTGTACAACGCTTTTGCAAAAGCTCCATTCTTTTTGCAACTTACATAGAAATGCTTTCCAAACTAGCAGTCCCTCCTCAGTACTTACTTCCCTACTCAGTTCACAAATTATCATCACTTAAGCGGTTACAGTAAACCTTTTACACCAATTCATTTCCCCATTCAGCCATTCTCCTTCTGGTTTCACAGAAAGAATGACAGTAAACATGATGTAGGAAGGATGGCAGCCAACATTGAAGAGCAGCTTGACCGTTGCAAGTCAAAGGCCGTGCGCCAGAGACGTCATCCGCCAAGGGTGGTTCATCCGCCAGACGATGTCCGCCAGACATCATCCGCCAGACGACATCCGCCAGACGTCGTCCGCCATCAAGCTTAGAGCCCGGTTTACTACAGTTTTGGCGTCCGGAGTCCGAATGACGATTGTAATACCATTCCGGAAAGGGAACGACGCCAGGAATCAAACTCATAGCTTCGCCACGACGTGTGGGCCTTTTTGGGCTTTCGAGTTCGTTTAGGGCCTCAAAACGACAATTTAGTATGTTTAGGAGATTTAAGTTTTCTAGTTTGTTTTGGACTTGTTTTGTTTTAATCCCTTGGGCTTTAGGTTTCCTTGTTAGAGTTGCCCTAGGGTTTTCTTTTCAGTATTTAAGCATCCCTTTGGGATCGCATACAATCAGTTAATCAAATTTATCAAAACCCTAAGAGTTTATCTCTTGTTTTCTGGTGGATTCCAGACCTATCCTATAGAGGGTTCGACGTTGATCATCCCTTCCACCTTTCTACTGCGTCAGTTGGTATCAGAGCAGGCTTTCTCCTGTCTCTTTTATTTACTTGACTAACTATGTCAGATCAACCAATGGTCAGGGCAGATAGGGAAGAGTTTACTGCGGCTTTAACCCAGTCTCTTACTGCTTTGACGAACCAGTTGGCAACTCAGATGACGAACTTGACAAACCAGATGACGAATTTGGCTAATCATGATACGACCCGAATCTGGAATTAACTTTTTACGGTGTTACGAGTACTTTTTCTCCTCGGGAATTGTTACGATTCGGAAAATTCAAAAGGTTGACTTTTAAATAAGTTGACCTGACCGATGATTTTATTTCGCGACGAAATAGAAGTCGTCGAAACGAGTTCGTGGACACGTAGCAAGTTTAATTGGGAGTTCGTATGAAAAAGTTATGACATAAAAACGGACATTTTTAGAAACGGACGGAAATTTCAGGAAACGGGCGGAAATTTCCAGAAACGGGAGAATATTCTAAAAATGGAGAGAATATTCCTTTTTATTTTTCTTTTCTTCTTTTCTTTTCTTTTCTCTCCCTCATTTTTCTTTTCTCTCCCCGACTCGGCCCGAACTGCACCGACCGAGTCGCCGCCCCCGATTCTCGGCCGTCCGGCCACCAACCGGCGCGCCACCGGTGCCGATCGACTCGTCCCCTTCTCCTCTGCCAGTCTGAGGTGGTGGTTCGAGGCGGATCGCCGCGGTTCGACCGCTTGTGGCTCGAGAAAGCTCGACTGTGTCGAGCTTGATTTCTCTCCTCCGGTCACCAACTGGTGCGATTCTTGGGGGGAATCAAAGGTCTCGATCTGGGTAGCAATTCCACGAAAGGAATTGATACAATTCGAACCAGCTGACGTGAAATTGGAATTTGAAATTTTTAGGGTTTTTGGATTTCGATTTAGAGTTTGTGATTTAGATGTTTTTGGTGGATTTGGAGGTTAGATTAGTGTTTAGAACATTGATTAGAGTCGATTGGGGGTAATTTGGTGTGGAATTGGTGGATTTTTGGAGAAATTGGACGTAGGGGGGGTTCGGCCGCCGTGCCGGCCGCCGTATACGGCGGTTGGGGCTGTTTTTGGCGGCGGGAACGAGCTCCCGAGGTGGTGGCGATGGTGTTGGACGAATTTGGCCTCGATCGGAGGTGTTTTTGACCTCCGGTGGCGGAGCTGCCGGCGGCGCTCCGGCGGCGCTGTTCCGGCGGCCAGAGGTAGATGACGATGAACAATAACAGTAAAAGGTAAAAGTAAAACAGTAAAAAGTGAAAAGTAAATGGTAAAACAGTAATAGTAAACAGTAAACAGTAATTAGTAAAAGTAAAAAGGTAAACAGTAAAAGTAAATAGTAAACAGTAAATTGTAAATAGTAATTGGATTTTAACCATTTACTGTTTGACTTTCAGAATTACTGTTTGACCTGTAATAATTACTGTTTGACCAGTAGTTCTTACTGTTGACTTATCGTTAAAAGGGTAAAAGCCGATTAAAAGAGTTTTACGACGAAATAAATGGGAAAAGAATTATTTGGACACGAGGTGGGTGTCCTAAGCTATTTCGGACGTAGATTATCGGTATTAAAGCGTAACTCCTATACCGATAACTAAAAAGGAAAAATTAGGAGTTTTCGGACGAGCGAGGACGTCCGTGGTTTGGGTTTTATATTTGTTTCCGAGGTTTAGAAATTTACGATTTCGCACATGTGACAGGTCGAGAGGGTACTCGACGGGACGAGAGCCGAAACGGCTACCAGCTCGGAAAAGACAGTGAGTGGATTTTTATTTCTAAAACAAATGCATGCATGATTATTTTATTGAAATGAAAATTTCTTTTAAAGATGAAATTTATTTTGATTAAATGATTTTATGGTATGAAAGATCATATGAGGAAAGGAAAAATAAATGGTTATGCTTTATTGATAAAAATGATATTTATATTGGATTTTGCTATTTCCTTGGGAATGAGATGTCTATGTGGTTTTATATTCTCGAAATATTTTGAGTATGTTAATCCGTAGATCGGAATGAAATTCCGGGGATTTTGTAAATTTTGTTATTTATGATTTTCTGACATGCGAGGCATGTCGATGAGATTTATATATATTTGATTTGATTTTTACGGCATGGCGATTTGCCGGGTATTTTGATTTTACGGCATGTTGAGTTGCCGGGGATTCATTGCTATATTCTTTGAGGCTACGAGTTTATATGATTATATATATATATGAGCCTCGGACGTACGGTCGGAGATCGTACGGATTGTTATATATAAGGGGAAAGGGGTTTATGATTTGTTTTCGGATTTACACCATACGAGGGTCCACGGTATTATTACATTTATGCTAGCTAGCGAGGCCTCATCCCATGCGAGGTGACGACTTGACCATATAGGTCAGATTCACGCTCGGTGGTCGACGTAGGGTGGTGTATATTGAGGCGGTGACGTGTCTAGGTAGTAGACTTAGACACGGGGGGAGTCAATAGGACTCTCGGACCCGGAGCCTGACGAGGTTCCAGATATTTATGGTGGGAAGACTTTCCCCTGTTGCATGGCCAATGGGATTTGGTCATGAGGATGTTTTTCACTGTGATGGCGGGAATATTTCCTCTGTGAGACTTTCAGCTTTTAATAAATTCCCGCATTATTATATGACGTGATTGAGGTATTTATACGATTATACGATGTGGCTTCGGGAATATTTCACTTATGAGACTTTCAGCTTTTGATAGATTCCCGAAGCAGTGAATTAAGATTTCTATATTTTTATATTATCTAGTTTCAGGAATATTTCCTCTATGAGGCTTTCGGTATTTTATAGATTCCCGAACCAGTGGAATTGAGATTTCATATGACCAAAGAGATTGGTCGAGATGTTTCATAAGTTGATTTTCAAATGGTTATGATTTTATATGTATTATATATAAACAAAGGAATTTTGTTTATTTGAGTTGTCAGCGAGGCTGAGTTGTTTTAATCGAGTCTTTCATAAAATGTGGTACATTTATATATAAATATGCATGCATTGTGATTTTCCGGTTAGTATGAAAATGTGGGAAAGTGATATAATATCTTTAACTAAAAGTATTATTTAAAATTATTTTATTTTTATCCACTCACACTAACGTTTTAACTCACTTTCCCCTGGGCCCTTCGTTTTAAAATGCCCAGTGTGCAGACTTGTAGTTGAGGTCAAAGATACTCAGGTCGAGGCATAGTCAGCGTCAGTATTACTTCCGCTCGGTAGAATCTTTAATCCCTTGTCCTATTTGAGTTTGTATCTTTAACTACTTTCTATAGAATGCTCTGATAAAGTGTAGTTGTGATAAAGTGAGTGTTGTAACTGTGTTGCGAAGTTGTTAGAAATTTGGGGGAGCAGGTGGCTCCTAGAGTCAGGGTGGATTTTATAGAAGTGTTTTGTGTTTTTGACAGGTGAGGGTTGTCCATTATAAGAGAGGTCATACTGGTTTTTCGGTAAAATCTCTCTTAAGGTGGTCCCCGCAGGATCTGATCCGGGTTTCGGGGTGAAATCTGGTTCGGGTCTTGTCAAATCAGGTCGTCAACAACAATAACAACGGTGGCAACAACGGTGGTAACAACCGGCGAAGAGGCGGGAGAAACGAGAATAACAGGTTTCCTCGAGGTGGACACAACACTAGCGGTTCGAGTTCTGAGTCTGACGAAGTCGAAGAGGAACAACACGAGCATGCTGATCAGGATTACCGAATGAAGGCGGACATCCCGTTTTTCTATGGAACCATGGGCGTTGAGGAGTTCCTGGATTGGCATATCGAAATCGGCAGGTTCTTTGATGTCATGGGGGTTCCTGAGAACAAACAGGTCAAGATGGTAGCGTTTCGTTTGAAGAGTATTGCTGTCGTATGGTGGGATAAGTTGGCTCTTCAAAGGCAGAGACAGAGAAAAGGACCAGTCAAATCTTGGCGGAGGATGAAGCACTTGATGATGGAACGGTTCCTCCCAGAAGACTATGAACAGATCCTATACAAGATGTATATCGAGTGTGCTCAAGGAACCAGAAGCGTATCCGAGTATACAACTGAATTTTTACGTTTTTCTGAACGTAACGATTTGGGGGAATCTGAAAATCAAAAGGTGGCGAGGTACATCAGTGGACTGAAAGAAGATAGGACTGCAAACCGTGTGGACTGTGGCTGAAGCTTCAAACTTGGCATTAAAAGCCGAGTTGATGGAGAGAGGGAATCGAAATTCATCCACACTTTGTCGGTCCCCTTTTCAAAACAGCAATGGAGTAGTAAGCAGCAGTCAAGGAGTTGATAAAGGGAAGAATGTGGCAGTGAGCAGTACAAGTAGGGAGCAAAACACCACAACCAGGGAAGCTGGAAGTACCAATAGCGGATCCCAAGCTAGAGCACCTGTGCAGAAAGCAGTTAATCCTTATGCTAAGCCTACTGGATTTAAATGTTTTCGATGCGGGCAACCAGGTCATAGGTCCAACGAGTGTCCAGCTCGGAGAACAGTTGGGTTAGTGGAGAACGAAGAGGAGGAGGCTGATGCATATGATGATTACGATGGGGCTGAATTTGCAGAAGAGGAATCCGCGGAAAAGGTCAACATCGTGCTGCAGAGAATCCTTTTATCATCCAAAGAAGAGGGGCAACGCAAGAATCTCTTCAAGACACACTGCTCTATTAACAACAAGCTGTGTGATATGATTGTCGATAACGGAAGTTGCGAGAATCTGGTGGCCCAGAAACTGGTGGAGTATTTGCAGCTGCCAACACAACCTCATGATACGCCTTACTCTTTGAGGTGGGTGAAGAAAGGCCCTCAAGTTCGGGTGACACAAACGTGTAAAGTGCCTATCTTAATTGGTAAGCACTACAAAGAAGAGGTACTTTGTGATGTTCTTGACATGGATGCCTGTCATGTCCTGCTTGGTCGTCCTTGGCAGTTTGATGTCGACGTGACCTACAAAGGGAGAGACAATGTAATGATGTTTCATTGGGACCAACGTAAAATCGCCATGGCTCCTGTCTTGCACTTTGACAAACCTGCAGAGAAGAAGAAGGGAGAGACTTTCCTAATCATGACTCGCAGTGAGAAAGATATGGAGGAGGCTTTCAAAGAATCGGAGATGTTCTGTGCAGTGGTGACTAAAGGCCTTTTGAGCACGGAACAAATAGCAACAGAAATACCAGTGGAGGTGCAGGAGATGCTAAAGGAATTCCCAGCTCTAGTTTCTGATGAGTTGCCTAATGAATTACCTCCCATGAGGGACATTCAGCATCAGATTGATTTAATTCCTGGAGCTAGTTTACCCAACCTACCACATTATCGTATGAGTCCCAAAGAGAATGAGATTCTGAGGGAGCAGATTGAAGACTTACTTAAAAAGGGGTTCATTCGCGAGAGTTTGAGCCCTTGTGCTGTACCAGTCCTTCTTGTTCCTAAGAAAGGCAACCAATGGCGGATGTGTGTCGACAGTAGGGCCATAAACAGGATAACCATCAAATACAGGTTTCCCATTCCCCGTCTGGAGGACATGTTGGACGAGTTGTCGGGTTCACAATTGTTCTCAAAGATCGATCTTCGCAGTGGCTATCATCAAATTCGGATCAGAACTGGCGATGAGTGGAAAACAGCTTTCAAGAGCAAGGATGGACTTTACGAGTGGTTGGTGATGCCCTTCGGAATGTCAAACGCACCGAGCACTTTCATGAGGCTTATGAACCAGGTTCTTCGTCCTTTCATTAAATCTTTTGTTGTGGTGTATTTTGATGATATTCTGATCTATAGTAGGAACAAGGAAGAGCACCTGGATCACTTGCTACAAGTTCTAAGAGTGTTGCAGGAAAATAAATTGTACATTAATCTCAAGAAGTGTACGTTTTGCACCAGCAAGTTACTCTTTCTAGGCTTTGTAGTGGGAAGAGAAGGAATACAAGTTGATGATGAGAAGATCCGCGCCATTAGAGATTGGCCTGCTCCAAGGAATGTGTCTGAAGTACGCAGTTTTCATGGTTTGGCGACTTTCTACCGGCGTTTTGTACGCAATTTTAGTACTATCACTGCTCCTATCACAGAGTGCTTGAAGAAAGGGAAATTTCAGTGGGGAGAAGAGCAAGAGCAGAGTTTTGCCCTAATCAAGGAAAAACTTTGTACAGCACCTGTCCTAGCACTACCTGATTTTGACAAGATCTTTCAGGTTGAATGTGATGCTAGTGGAGTGGGAATCGGGGCAGTTTTATCCCAAGAGAAGAGACCTGTAGCTTTCTTCAGTGAGAAATTGAGTGAAGCTCGTCAACGATGGAGTACGTATGACCAGGAGTTTTATGCAGTTTTTCGAGCTCTGAGGCAATGGGAACATTACCTGATTCAGAGGGAGTTTGTATTGTTTACTGATCATCAAGCCTTAAAGTTTCTTAACAGCCAAAAGATTATTAACAAGATGCATGCACGCTGGGTGAACTATTTACAGAAATTCCCATTTGTGATTCAACATAAATCTGGTACTCTTAACAAAGTAGCAGATGCACTGAGTCGAAGAGCGTCTTTGATGGTTACGTTGGCACAAGAGATTGTAGGCTTCGAAGTTTTGAAGGAGTTATACGCAGATGACGCAGATTTCAAACAACTTTGGGCCAAGTGCAGCGAGAATCAAACAGTGGCAGATTTCTATGTCAAAGAGGGCTATCTTTTCAAAGGTAACCGGCTGTGTATACCTGTCTCTTCTTTAAGAGAAAAGGTAATCCGAGATCTGCATGGTGGAGGCATGGGAGGACACTTGGGGCGAGACAAGACTATTGCTAGCCTAGAAGAGAGGTATTTCTGGCCTCAGCTGAGAAAAGACGCTGGCGCCATTGTCAGGAAGTGCTACACTTGCCAGGTTTCTAAGGGTCAATCTCAGAATACTGGTCTTTATATGCCTTTACTTGTTCCTGATGATATATGGCAGGATCTTGCAATGGATTTTATCTTAGGTCTGCCTCGTACACAAAGAGGAGTGGATTCTGTCTTTGTGGTGGTTGACAGGTTCTCCAAGATGGCACATTTTATCGCTTGCAGAAAGACTTCGGATGCGAGTAACATAGCCAAACTGTTTTTCAGGGAGGTTGTTCGTCTGCATGGTGTGCCTACGTCTATTACTTCAGATCGGGACACCAAGTTCCTCAGCCATTTTTGGATTACTTTGTGGAGAAAATTCGGAACCAGTTTGAACCGGAGCAGCACCGCTCATCCTCAAACGGATGGGCTGACGTGAGCCGAAGCTCGCATGCAATAATAAACCCTACAAAATATCCTTAGTAGTATGAGCAAGTAGGGATCGTTCTAGGCCGGGGATTAAGGGTACCTGAGATATGAAATTGTTAGACAAATATATACATATATATACACATGAAACGTCACATATGGGGGAATTAGGTGGTACGGCAGCAAGCTGCCCTAAGCTAGGTTCGGCACAAACATTAAAAGAAAAGAAATACGAAACAGGAAAAATCCTAGGCTCGGCAACAAAAAGGCTGCCTCTAAATCATGCATAAAAACAGAAATTAAAAATCCTAAATTACCATATACAAGGTTGGTCGACATTCTTCCACAAATTACTAACACAAAAGCACTCAAAACACATAGCAAATTGATAAGACAAGACACGGCAAGAGCACACAATATCCTAGATCCGACTTAGTTCCAACCTAATTAGCTCCTTATCGGTTTACTAATCGATTAAGACTCTCAAGTACTTCAAGATTAACTTATCGTCTAACCCTAAAGTTATACTAAACACATTTGAGAACACTTATCGTCGAAATCAAATATGCAGAGTAATTAGGCACAAGGTCTTTTTAGTTGAAAACATATCAATCAAGCAAGGCGTCACCACTTCTTGTTAACATGCATAGTCATTTAAACCACTCTAGTCCTATTTATGTTGACAGATACAAGACCAATACTCAAAACATATCGCGAATATGCTAAGTACCAATCTTTGCGGCACACGGATTTAAAGACTAAACCAAGAACGAACTACTAGAATCAGAGTGAACATGCTTGCCTATCTAATCCTATCTCTTTACTTCATATTTTCATTACAAGTTAGCATGCAATTCGAAACTTATCTTTGAAGTTCTTTATTAATACCTTAAGAATTAAATTAACACGCATCATCATAAAACCAAATTCACAATCGTTTTTCACATAGACATGAAAACACAATAACCAAACATACATATGAGTTTCATAGACAAAACTACACATAACTACATAAAAACTATTACAAACCAAGAGTAGGGAGTAGATCACACATTAGAAACCTTGAAGACTTCGTCGTGTATGGATCCAATGGGGTGCGGTTCGGTGGTGGCTGGATGAATGGTGAAGACAATCGGCAGGATTTTTATGGTGGTGGTGGTGGTTTTTGGTTTGTGTTTTTATGTAGGATCTTTGGCTGAAAATTGGTAGAGCTTTGGCTAGGGTTTTTGCTTTAGAATGTGACACATTTTTCTGTGTAAAAGTTGGATATTTATAGGGGGAAACTAGGGTATTGCCGGCAGCCCTTAATGTACAAGGAAAAAGAAAACCTAGTGGGATAAGGTTTGAAACCTTCCTTTTCATAGTTCAATTAGGTTTTCTTTTTCTGAATTTTTCTTCAAGGCTTGGGCTTCACATCTTCATGGACTTCTTGTATGATCTTGGACTTCATTTGATATGTCTTGGTCCATCGAAAATGCATGCAATTGCTGGCAACACACAAAGGCACCAAATCTGCCATAATCGGTAGCTTCTCCTAGTTTGACTAGGAGAACTTCTTTCTTCAATTTTTCTTCAATGCCATGGCCTAGTGTCTTCCTCTTCCCTTTATAAAGCTTGAACCATCTTCAACAATGCATTTGTGCACCATTTGGTCCATTAAAAACAGAAAACACAAAAAGGGGGCAGTAGGTTCCTGGAATCGGCAGATTTGACCTTGTTGCAGTAATTCCGGCATATCTCCATCCGTGGAGCTCCGATTGATGCGATTCCAACTCACAGATAAACTAGACACATATGGCCATCTCCCCATAAAAAATTTCGATCAAACTCCTTGTGAGTCGACGGGAATGATTTTTCGAAGTTGGGACAAAGTCCCAGGAAAATCCTGGAAGCCCCTGGATTGAAATGCTCGGACTGCCGTTTTGCAGCCAACTTTTGGGTGACTTCCCGAACTCCGATTGATCTGAAATTTTTACACAACATTCCTCAGTATATGAATATTAAGCATACCAAATTTCATAGAATTCGGACAAGGATAGATCATATTTGTACTCGTCACAAAATCGCGAAAAAGACATGTTTTGCACTATTTTCCAGATTTCTCATACTTAGTCATTTTTCTGACAATTAAACACATTTCACCAAAACTCTACCAAAATTGACACTAACTATATTATGACTCTATCTTAGACAAATAAGGGTTAAACAAAGCATAAACGAGGGCATAAGCATATAATATTGTCGCACATTGTGCTCCTATCATGGGCAAACAGAAGTGACATACAGGACGTTAGGAAACATGATCAGAAGTATTTGTGGAGAGAAACCAAAAGGCTGGGACTTAGCTTTACCTCAAGTGGAGTTTGCTTATAACACTGCTGTGCATAGTGCTACTGGAAAATCACCTTTTGCTTTGGTATATACCTCTGTACCTAGGCATGTGGTTGACTTGGTGAAATTACCAAGGGTTCATGGATATAGTGTTGCTGCTGCAAGCATGGCTGAAGATGTGCAAGCTGTTAAGATGGAAGTCAAAGCTAAGCTCGAGGCTACAGGAGCAAGAAATAAGGCTGCCGCGGACAAGCATCGGCGGATTAAAGTGTTCAAAGAGGGGGATGATGTGATGGTATTTCTACGAAAGGAGAGGTTTCCAGTTGGAACCTACAACAAGCTGCAGCCCCGAAAATATGGGCCATTTAAGGTATTGCGGAAGATCAATGATAATGCTTATGTTGTTGCTCTTCCAGATTCCATGAATATTTCCAACACCTTTAATGTGGCTGACATTCATGAGTATCGAGAGGATGAGGTTCTGTATCCAGAAGAGAACTCGGGGTCGAGTTCTTCAGAGGTGGAGGAGACTGATGTAGGAAGGATGGCAGCCAACATTGAAGAGCAGCTTGACCGTTGCAAGTCAAAGGCCGTGCGCCAGAGACGTCATCCGCCAAGGGTGGTTCATCCGCCAGACGATATCCGCCAGACATCATCCGCCAGACGACATCCGCCAGACGTCGTCCGCCATCAAGCTTAGAGCCCGGTTTACTACAGTTTTGGCGTCCGGAATCCGAATGACGATTGTGATACCATTCCGGAAAGGGAACGACGCCAGGAATCAAACTCATAGCTTCGCCACGATGTGTGGGCCTTTTTGGGCTTTCGAGTTCGTTTAGGGCCTCAAAACGGCAATTTAGTATGTTTAGGAGATTTAAGTTTTCTAGTTTGTTTTGGACTTGTTTTGTTTTAATCCCTTGGGCTTTAGGTTTCCTTGTTAGAGTTGCCCTAGGGTTTTCTTTTCAGTATTTAAGCATCCCTTTGGGATCGCATACAATCAGTTAATCAAATTTATCAAAACCCTAAGAGTTTATCTCTTGTTTTCTTGTGGATTTCAGACCTATCCTATAGCGTACAACGTTGATTGTGCTCTCCATCTATTGAGGGTTCGACGTTGATAAACTCTTCCACCTTTCTACTGCGTCAAAACAAAGAGAGACGCTAGTCAAGCTACAGAGTGGCATTGAAACAAGTATCTTTTAGATCATACACAACATTAAAGCTAACTGATACATTAATAACAAGGCTAAATGTGTTTTCAGACGAGACTAAGGCATACTGATTTCATATGGGATAGAACCCTCTTCAGAATTAGAGCAAAAGTTCAACCATCCATCAATCATTGTTGGTAATTTATTCATTACATAATATCAGTTACAATAAAACTGCATTTCTTCAGGTACTGTCTTCACTCATTGCATTACTAATTGTCTCAATGTTGTACTTCGCATTGATTCAAAAGAAAGCGCTGGAAACTTTCTAGAATTACAACAAACGTCACAGAATTGGAGGACTACTCACATTGCAAGCGAAATAAAATGGCATGCAATATGCTCAGATAAGTATGAGATACTAAACAGAACCCAATTCAATTAATCAATGCTTTGTTTGAGAAGAAAGCTTCCAAATTCTCTGTTACTACTTCACCCAAACCTGCCAAAGATTCAAGTGTAACAACAGCTTGATGCGGTGACAGTACAACATTATCCAACACAAAAAGCTCTTTTGGAACATCAGGCTCATTCTCAAACACATCCAAGCCAGCACCCCTTATCTCTCCTCTCAGCAAACACTGCACCATTTCCTTCTCATCGATTATCGCCCCACGGCCTACATTAACAATCACCCCTTCTCTCCCCAACGCAGACAAAACCTCCTTGTTGATCAAGTGGTGCGTTTCCTCTGTCAATGCACAACATATTATCAAAGCATCACTGTCTGCTGCAAGCTCACACACATTGGAATAAAACCGGTACGACAAAGATTTCCTCTCGCTCCTCGAATTATACAACACAACGCAGCCAAATGCCTCCAATCTCTTTGCAACTCCCAACCCAATGTTGCCTAATCCAACAATACCAACCTTCTTTCCTCCAATCTAAAATTCCCAACCGATCAGTTTCGTGCTAATAAACAGTTTGATTGATAAATTTCACGAAATAAGTTATGCTAATATTGCTAACCTTACAAGCAAGAGGATAGTCACCTCTGGAAGCCCAGAGCCCATCTCTAACATAGCGATTCGAAGCCGAAATCTTTCTCATTACATCAATGAAGAGCCCCACAGCCATGTCAGCAGCGTCCTCCGCAAAAGCTTTAGAGGCGTTGGCGACGGTAATGCCACGGCGGAAACACTCGGGCAAGTCAACGTGGTCGAGGCCGGCGCTGGTGGTGGCTATGAACTTGAGGGAGGGGAGGGAGTGGAGTATTTGGGCTGTGATGGGGGGCCCATCGACGGAGGAGATGAGGGCCTCGACGGAGGCGGCGTGGGTGGTCAAGAAGTGGTGTTGAGGGAGAGGAGAGTCGTAGGCTTTAAGGAGGTTGAACTTTTCGGAGCATTTGGGTTCTAAGAGAGCTATGGTTGGGGATCGGTGGAGTACCAGAACTGTAGGGAGCTCACTGGGGTTGTCATCTCCCATTGGATTTTTGCTTTTTTGATAGAGTTGTCGGAGCGAGAGAGGTTCTTTAAGTGACAAGAAATTATGTGTACCAAAAATGGGATGGCACTAGCTTGTGCGGAACATTCACCATTCACGTAAGTGTTTGGGCCACAATTAGAGTTTACTTCAATTGAGTTTTTATCCCGAGGCCCAGAGGGGTTTAGGTTAAACCAAATCCAATATGAGCATTTCCCATTTCATTTGAGAAAGATTGTTTGGAGTGAAAGTATTGATTTGCTACCCAATCAGATTGGGGTTATTTTGTAGTAATCCGATTACGCAATACGTGAGTTACCTTAACGGATAATAAGGTGTAAACGCTGATTGGGATAATTAGGGATTGTTATGGATAGCAATTCATTCGCAAGGATATCCTAGCCGAATCAGTGATTGATTCTCTTAGGATTCGATTGAGCTTATCTCGGCTTTAATTGAATGTTGATCTTGACAATATACGGTGTGGAATGAGTCCCCTTGGTTAGGGGAAAGTCTGATCTCATTTTATTCCTAATTGATTTGATTAGAGTCGGTATAAGGAAGGACAATCTTAGTCAATCCCGAAATCCGCCAGGCTGGATCTTCAAGCACTAGGGTTTTGTGAACCATATAAATATAACTCTTTTGTAACTAGGAAAAGGTTCTCAACCATCTACAAACACACACAAGTTCTAGCGCACCGCTAACTTGCCAAAGTCTCTCTGGAGCAACTCACGCAATTTGCCTCCACCTGCGATCGATCACATCTGGCATTCGTGTCGAGCGGTTGCTGAGCCTATCGAGTCAGTCCGCTACTCCTGTAGCAATCGAGTCGTTACCCCGGTAACACACACCCGTGGTCTTGGTTTAGCTCTGCTTTGCTTCTCCGGATCAAAGTAAGATTCTCAATCCTCAGGGGGTTGGGAAGGAAATCATGTTAGCCAGTCTATTCAGGTCTTGTTCGAGCCCTGTACGCCGGCTTAGTCAGCGCCCGCGTAACAGTGCTTGGTCAAGAAGTTAGAGTCTATTGGGAGCAGACGAGAGGACTCGCCAGGGGTCGTACGCAGTCGAGTTGCACCGCTCCAAGGGTGCTGGCACGCCTAAGCACACAAAAGACACGCGAGGAGCTCACGCCCTCCACCCCCAAGTGCTGACTGTTCGTCGGGTGCTGAATCCGCCACGAACATTTTGGCACGCCCAGTGGGACAAGTGTCAAGATTGCTGGATCTACGAAGGGTGATCCTTACAAAAGGATAACCATGAATTGTTTGAAGAATTCCCATAAGGAGCTGATCAAGCATGGTACAGCTGATTGTAGGGGATTAACTGACGCTGAAGCTAGGGAAGTGTTTGGCGGGGCCTTGGGGGATGAAGCAACTATTGCTGCAGCCCTCAAGGCCGTGCGAGACAGGAAGAATCAAACCCCAGCATCCGTGGCACCAGTTGTCGCGACTGAGGGGGAGATAGTAGAGGTGACGGCTGCTTCTCAGGTTGATAATAATTCTCTTGGCCTTACCAACCGGGCAGCCTCATTTGGTTTCTTAGAGGAGGGGTTTGCGGACGAGTCTGCGGATCCGCCTGCGTCACCTGTTGCACCATTTACTGGGGAGACTGCATCTCCCACAGAGGTGACGGACACTCTGAGGATATTGATCGACAAATCTTGTCGTACAGATGAAATTCTGAAGAAGACCAACAATGTGGTCATTGATCTATGTGAATCTGTTAAGCGAATGGAAACAGAGCAAACGGGGTTCGCTGCCAATTTCAACTATCTCGCCGGACAGCAGAGGCTACTGGCGGATAGCATGGCTGCCCCATGTTAGGAACACTGATAATTGCTGGCGACAGCAACAGGAGCAGTTGGTGACTACCAATACCACGCTCGAGAGCATGAACACCATGATGGGGCAGCTTTATGATCAGTTCGACCAGTCTGAGGGGTTTGACCGTAAGAATCCGCCGAAAGACAGGCGGGGACGAACAGCTGGTCGTGGCGGGACCGGCGGACCTAATGCCGGGGCTGCTAACAACCAGACAGGCGGCAATGTCCCTCCTAATGGGCCGGTTGGCAACAATCCGCCAGAGCCACCAGAGAATGTCGTGGCCCAGCTGACCATGGAGGATATTGGCAGGGTTTTTGCTGAGAAGCTTAGGGAACTGCAGGGGTTACCCGACGTCGACAAGACGTACGAGAATCCATTAACTCGAGAGATCAATGCGATACCGTTCCCTGCTGGATTCAAGCCAATCCATTTCACTCCATTTACCGGCCAGACGTCGAAGGATGCTGAAACGCACATTATGTGTTTCACTAATGAATCGGGTCAATATGCTGAGGACCCAATCATGAAGTTGAAGCTCTTTCCCACATCTCTGACGGGGGAAGCAGCTATTTGGTACAAGCGGTTGAAGCCTGGATCAATACCAGACTGGAAGACTATGGAGGTTCTTTTCAGAACCATGTTTGGTGTTGTTGAGGCGAAGATTGGGGTCAAGGACCTAGCGGAAACGGAGCAGAGGCCTGACGAATCCGCCACTGATTATTTAAGAAGGTTTAAGCTGGAGTTAACCCGTTGCGAGATGTATATTCCAGAAAAACATGCAGTCAAGATGGCGATCGATGTTTTGGTGGATGAGATCCGCCAGGGATTCAGGCAGGTTCATGTGACCACTATGGCGGATCTGACCAATCGGCTAGGCAGGAACAGTACTATGTTGATCGGTCTAAGGAGAGGAACGAGAGGAGGAAGGGGACGCATTTGTCCTATTATCCGGGGACTCTGAAGCCCAAGACTCCACTTCCGGCAGCTACTAAGATGGTGGCGACTATCTAGGCGGATGCAGTGCCTAGACCAATCCTGACATGGGTTGATGATGAGGAGCTGGAACACGAAGTGGCGGCTATAGAGAGGACTGATCAGAGGCCTTTGCAGTCCAAAACCGCGAGGTTGGTCAGGGAGACTATGAAGATAGTGACCCTACTTCCAACCAAGTCAGCTTTTGAGTCGTATACCTATAATGCTCACAAGGCTCCAGAAATTCTGCAGGAGCTGTTCAACCAGGGGCTTCTACAGCATGAGGGCAAATTCATTCCTAAACCGGATTACATGGCTGGAAAGACGTACTGTAGCTTTCACAATATGAACAACCACAATACCAAGGATTGTGTGAAGCTGAAGGATCAGCTACAGACCTGGATTAATGATCAAACCCTGTAGTTGGAGATTCCCAAGGAGCCTCAATGGGCAGCTGCTAAGACCGGCCTGCGGGTGAACGCGATTGAAATCAGTGCTGGTCTAAGTCCAACACAGCAGCTTAGGAAGCAATTTTCCAGGTTTCAGGAATATACGTATGACGCAAGCAAAGCGGAGGAAATCTGGGAAGCTATGGTGCACCAGGGGGCACCGGAGATTCGGGAGTTTTACCAATGCCATCCCAATAGTGGGGATGGCGGTCACACGTGCATTTTTCATCGTTCATCTGATCATTGTACTTCTCAATGTGTAAGTATGAAGGATCAGCTGCAGGAATGGCTGAACGATGGAAAACTGGAGTTTGCTGAGAACAAGCCTAGTCCTTGCCCAGAGTTCTGGGTCGGGGCTATTTAAGAAGTTGATATGGTGTTAGTTCCTCGGTCTAAACTTTGCTTAACCTGTAGGTTGAATACAGGGCAGCCGATTACCTACGAGGAATTTCAGGCGGCTGTGAAGGAGGCAGAGGAGAAGGCTGAGAAGAGGGCCTTCGAAAAGGCTAAGTTGGAACATCCGCCTCCCGAAAGGTCAGGAAGGGAGAGTCACAAGCGGGTAAAGTATCATCACGGGTCCGAGGACAGTTATGCTAGCAGGGCGAGGCCCAGCCAGGACCCAGGACCGTCTGGAGTGAAGTCAGCCACGGTTGGGGGTTCGCACAAAGGTGTGAATCCAGAACCATCTGTGAATGTTTATATTCCGCCAGCTTCTAGGAATGACCAAAGGCGGACAGATGGTATACACAGCGAGACGGTAAGGCGGTTGAGCTTGCTGCAGTGACCACCCGGAATGAAAGAAGGCGCTTTGGCAAGGCGAAAAAGACCTTGGCGGATCTGGCTGCGGGGAAGGTAACTGAGGAGGAGCTGTCGGTACCTGTGGAGCATGTGGAGCAGCGCCACAGGCGATATAGAGTCAGGACTAAGTCCTATGTGGACTCCAGGCGGCAGCGCTCCGTGGAAGCTCCACCAGCGCCTCGAAGGAACGTCCATGACAGGCTGGCGTATCTGCTAAGATCCACTGGAGCACCTCAGTCAAGGCCAAGGAGGAAACTGGCATTTTCTCCGGAGCGGTCAAAAGCCAGACAATCTTCCTCAAGGAGGGCACAGCCAGAGGCTGCCGGGAAGCAGGTGGTACCAGAAGCTCAAGAGGACGTGATGGTGATTGACACCAGGAAAGATTCCACTGTTATGAGGTGGGTGCCTAAGGAGAGCAGTTCGTCATTGGCTGCAAGCACGAATAGCGTGGGGGTTCCTGCGGGGGATGTTGCTCCCAAGGAATCCAGTTTGGCGTTGGCAGAGTCAAGCAGGCCGCTCACTATCGTATCACAGGCCAAGACAAAGGAGCCAAAGGCGCCTACCAACTTTGTGGAATATGCGGCTAAGAAGCTGCAGATGCATGTGCCAACAAGGCCATCCTCGGTCGCCTCTAGCGTGAAGGCTGATTCTGAAGTAGGAGACGCAGACCTCGATAAGGAGGACGAAATGGTTAACTACGAGGAGGAACTAGAGCTGGCGGATGAGGAAGAGGTGCCAATGGAAGAAGAGCATGTTGAGGATGAAGCTATGGTCCACCACTGCAACATGGCTTTTATACTCTCGTCAGCTTATGCCAGAGCCTATGCCCACTGCTCATTTTATCTATAATGAAGAGTCATCCAAGCCTGTATATTTGGTACAGGAGCCTGAGGATGAGAATGAGGTGGAGGCAGAGCCTGGGGTTTTCCAATCCAACCATCAGTATCCTGAGGGGGTTGGAGACTTGTTGAAGCAATGCGTGATGTTCGCCAAGCCGACATTCAACATGTCCCAGCATATGAAGCCTTTGTATGTCACAGCGGAGGTGGAAGGGATCAAGGTCCACAAGGTTTTAATAGACACCGGAGCTCCTATGAGTATCATCACCACCACCACCAAGGAACAACTTAAAATTCCAAAGGAGAAGCTCATTAACACTGTCTCCAAGGTTAAGGGGTTTTCGGGGAGTGTTACTCCTACTGCTGGGGTGGTCATGCTCAAGGTGAAGATAGGACCTTCGGACGCCTACCAAGGGTTTTTCGTTGCTGAGGTGGACGCTCCCTATCACATGATTCTAGGGAGGGACTGGATCCACAAGGCACTAGCAGTTCCCTCGTCTCTTCATCAAGAGATAATTATGTGGGATCCAGTCGCAGATTTACCAGTGCTCATCAAGGCGGATGAGCGTCCTTATTCCATAGCGGCCGTCCAGTTGGAGGCCAGCTATTATACAAGAAGCATGAAACCCCTCAGAGTCGAGGGTGTTGATCATAAGGGGCATCCAATCGGGGTGACCCAGAATGAATTGTCTCAATGGGGAATTACCCAGGCTATGGCGGATTACAGCCGGCCAATTTCCATTGAGCTTCTTCCTGACGTATCCAATGAGTGACATCCTCTCACAAGAGGAGTCATAGGCCTTTGCTTTACTAATGCAACAGTTGTCTATCTATAAATTAGAGCAAATGGCCTGGGAAGGGGTTGCACTGGTTGAGTGCATTGAGGAAGAAGATATGGACGTTTTTACAGGGGTGGAAGTAATTCAGCCTGCTCTAGCAGCATTGGATGACATTCCACCCAAGGTACGTGATCCCGTAGAGAAAGTTAACTTGGGAACAGAAGTAGAGCCCATGGAGGTGGGGATTAGTCAGTACCTTGAACCAGATTTGAAACAGCGACTGATAGGGTTGCTGCAGAAGTTTAGGGACTGCTTTGCAGAGAAGTACCAAGATATGCCGGGTTTGTCAAAGGAGCTGGCTTGCCATCGCCTTCCCATCAAGGAGGGCTGCAGGCTAGTTAAACAAGAACAACGGGGGATGAATGCTGAAACTGCAATGGCGGTCAAACAAGAAGTTCAGAGCATGGTTGAGGCTGGGATAATCAGACCGACTCTTTATCCGGAATGGTTATCCAACATTGTTCCTATTCGGAAGAAGAATGGCAAGATTCGAGTCTGTGTGGACTACAGAGATTTGAATGCTACATCACCTAAGGACGTCTATCCTATGCCTATAGCGGATATGTTGGTGGATGCAGTAGCGGGGCATGAGTTGTTATCTTTTATGGATGGTACAGCAGGCTATCACCAGATTCTTATATACGAGCCAGACATCCCTAAAACGGCTTTCCCCTGCCCCAGGTTCACAGGAGCATTTGAATATCTTAGTATGCCATTTGGCTTAACGAATGCAGGAGCTACATACCAACGTGCAATGAACGTTATTTTCAGCAAGATATTGGGGGACATCCTGGAGGTCTACATTGATGATGTGGTGGTAAAGTCAAAGAAAAAGGAAGACCACATTGATCATCTCCGAGGGGTGTTCACTATCATGAGAAAGCACTAGCTTAAAATGAATCCAGCCAAGTGCGTTTTTGGGGTTTGTGCTGGCGACTTTCTGGGGTTTGTGGTGCATGAGAGAGGCATCGAGGTGGCTGGCGACAAGGTATAGGCCGTGTTAGATGCACCAGCGCCAAGGAACAAGAAAGAGTTACAAAGCTTGCTGGGTAAAATTAATTTCCTCAGAAGATTTATATCCAACTCAGCAGGCAAGGTGACGCCTTTCTCTCCCCTGCTCAAACTCAAACCCGGAGAAGAATTTAAATGGGGTCCTGAGCACCAAGTTGCTTTTGACAGGATTAAGGAATACTTGGCTAGCCTGCCAATCCTCAAATTATATATTTCTGCGTCTGATATTTCCATTGCAGGACTGTTGGCTCAAGATGAGACTCTGGCGGATGGAAAGAAGATTGAATATGCAGTTTCCTACATTAGCCGGACACTGTTAGATGCAGAAACCAGGTATTCACCAATCGAGCGGCTGTGTTTGGCCCTGTATTTTGCTGGTGTTAAGCTTCGCCACTATATGCTTTCATTCACAACGATAGTGGTGGCACAGACGGATTTGGTGAAGTATATGCTAACGAGACCTATCTTAAGGGGTAGGATTGGCAAGTGGGTGTTAGCCCTTTCAGAATTTTCCTTGCAATATGCGCCGCTGAAGGCTATGACTGGTCAGGCAATAGCAAATTTTCTTTTACACCATCCTATCGAGGAGGAATTCACAGAACCACCAAAGTTTGCTAGCATGATCCGGTACCAGCCTTGGACTTTACACTTTGACGGTAGCAGTACCAGTAAGTTGGCGGGTGCAGGGATTTGTATCCAGAATTCAGCAGGTACCAAGTATCTTTACTCTTTTCAGCTGGAATGGACGTGCACCAATAACCAGGTAGAGTATGAGGCACTTCTCATTGGGCTGGAATTACTGATAGACCTGGGAGCACAAGAAATTGAAGTACTTGGAGACTATATGCTAGTCATTAATCAACTGTTGGGGTTCTACAAGTGTGTATCTTTCTATTTGCTGCACTACTACGAGAGGGCTATTGAGTTGCTGGACCGGTTCATTGATGTTTCCTTAGACTATATTCCCAAGGAGATGAACTTTGAAGCTAATGAGTTGGCACAGTTGGCCACAGGAATCAGCTTAGCCCATGGAGTAAAGGAAAGAATCCTTAAGGTAGAGCGTAAGACTCTACCATCTTTTGCCATCTGCCGGGAGGACCGCGGAGAGTGGTTGGTCGCTACAGTTGAGCCTATTGACACTGACTGGCGGATGCCAATCATCGCATATTTGAAGGACCCATCGGCACCATCTGAAAGAAGAATCAGATACCTTGCTACCAATTACCTTCTCAGGGGAGAAAAGCTATTTCGTAGAGGGAAAGATGGAGTCTTATTACGGTGTATCTTTGGCACAGAGGCCAAGCGGATCATGAGAGAGGTACACTTAGGGGTCTGTGGTTCTCATCAATCCGGACCCAAAATGAGGTGGCTCATTAGAAGGTATGGATACCACTGGCCATCTGTTTTGAAAGATTGTCATAGTTTTGCTCAGGGTTGTCAGGAATGCCAGAAGCATGGACCAGTTCAGCGGATCACAAACATTCCTCTACAACCTATTATCAAACCTTGGCCCGGCAGGGGTTGGGCATTAGATTTCGTAGGAGAGATTAACCCTCATTCATCCTTACAGCACAAGTTTATTTTGTTGGGTACTGATTTCTTTACCAAATGGGTAGAGGCTATCCCAACGAGGAACTGCGATGCTGACACTGTCATCCGCTTTGTGTTCCAAAATATTATTTGCAGATATGGTATCCTGGAATGCATAGTAGCGGACAGGGGGGCAGGCATCATGGCCGAGAAAACCAAAACTTGGCTAGCGGATTATGGTATTCAGTTCCTGCATTCTTCTCCTTATTATGCTCAATCCAATGGTCAAGTAGAAGCTACTAACAAGATTATTATATCCATCATGAAGAAGATGCTCGCAGATAACCCAAGGTCATGGCACACTCAACTCGATAACACACTATGGGCCTATAGGACTTCCAAAAGGACTCCTACTAGTACTACCCTCTATTCGTTGATGTACGGCCATGATGTCGTTCTGCCATTGGAAATCAATGTAGCTTCTTTGAGAGTTCGTGAGCAACACCAGTTGCTTGGTGAAGACTATGTGCATGCCATGTTCCAGGAGCATGAAGACCTTGACGAGAAGCGGCTCAAGGCCTTGGACAATATCATCCTGGAGAAGCAAAAGATCGCCAAGGCATATGATAAACGGACCAAGGGTAAATCCTATGGCGAAGGTGACTTGGTCAGGAAAGTCGCTTTACCTCTTGATGAGCCGGGTCGGGGCATGCAAATGGAGTGCTCGCTAGGAGGGTCCATTTGTCATCGATCGAATTGTGGGCAAGGGAGCTTACCAGCTCAGAGACTTGGAAGGAGAAGTTCATAGAAACCCAATTAATGGGCGCTACCTCAAGAAATACTTTCCAAGTGTTTGGGAATATGAGATTCCTCCGGCGGATGAGGACACTGGTCAGAGTTCTTCTTAGTCCAAGGAGCGTCAGAGCGGCGCATCCGCTAGGGGTGTTTCCGCCATGTTTTAGGGTTGCTAGTTTTCATTGCAAAACTGTTGGGGTTTTGTGCTTTCCTTGTTTTATTTAGACATCTGCTTGGGGTGGCTATGTTCTTATACTTTTAATTATCAATAGATTTCTCATCTTTGCTGATGCCTGGCTATAAGTATTGAAATTGCAACTGGCTACATTCATATAAGGCTTTGCGGCCAAAGGCATTACAGGGAAAGGAAAACACAAAGAGCTACTAGCTAGCCCTGAAACCGTTTCTACATTTTCTAAGTCTTCACTGCTGGCGGATATCTCTCGCCCATTCTAGATCCGCTAGAGGAGGCTTAAAGGGACGGAGTCCTATCGCTATAATGCAACCATCACCGGCTGACGGACCCGTACCAGGGGATTACGGGCACCCCGCTTTGGAGAACAGCGTGCGGCAGACGTGGGGACAAATGGAAATGGGGCAACACCCGTCCGCGGGGTGGGGGCAGTTGCGAATGATGCACTACCATTTTTGTTGCCATTTGCCCTTCCGTAGCTGCCAAATTAGGGCTCAAGATTCTCTTCCGCCGCTGGAGATGGTACCTAACCGGGTCACTGATGTTATTTGCCTCGGGGAACAGCCAAGACTGGCCATATATTAGCTGACCACTTCGAAGCTCTTGCCCAGCAGTTATAGGGTGTTTATTAGACTATCAGCAGAGTTGGTGGAACGGCTTGGGGCAGCCATAGGGTTTGGCCATAGGCCGATGATACTATTGCTGCCATGTTGCTCTAAGATGGCCAGCCGAATGCATTTCCTCTTCAACAAGGGTTTCCTTTTATACTGCATTTCAGGGGAATCCAACGGTTGGGGGTTGCCATGACTTTATTGCTGTGGTTCGTCCATATTTATGAGGTTGCCCGTTTCGGTCGTCCGTTCAGTTGGGAACTGGTAAGGGCGATAAATGGGGTATGACTAACCAATCCTCGGGCTTCCACCCCATTCGGTGACTGTCAAATCTTATATTAATGACAGCTTGCCTATTCCAAGCTCCGGTTGGGCCGCCTGTTTTTGGGCTTGTTATCTATTTCTAGCAGGCCAGATTTTGCCTCACGGCGAATGGGCTTTTACCCATCCGTGGATCCTAGCCCACTTTGGGGGAAGCCATTTATATTTACTATTTAGTTTACTTGGCTTTGCTTTGTCTTCCACACATCCGCGCAACCAAGTGAACTAGGGGGGCAACATAAGGGCAATATCCGCTGCAATATCCTTATTTTTTCGGATCTTTCGGAGGGCAGAATTTTTGAGAATTTTGAAAGTTTTTGCACACCCTCTAAGGTTAAGCCCTTTCATCCCCTGAATTATGGTTTTTAGGAGCATCCGCTTGGGGTGCGCCCTAATTCTCGCCTTTGGTAATAGGACATTCAGTGCAAGTCTTGATTCTAAAAGTAATATTTTATTTGCAAAATAAAGAGCTTTGCGGCCGTGGCTATTACTAAGGCACAAATTAAATAAACATAAGGAAACATATCCGCCAGCTATCTCTGATACCATTCCGATGCGTAGGGGACATCCGCCAGTCCTTGAATCTGGAATTCTTCCGAGCAAGGGTAGAAGAGGGAAATCCCAAGGATATGTATCTTGGAGCATGAATATTGTTTGGCAGAGTCAGTATTGGTGCCGGAACAGAGTGGCAAATAGGGACTCGCTACCTTGAATCTCTTGTTGCTCCAAGAGCCCAATAGACTAACGCCATCTGTCTCCGCCGAAGAGTGTCCGATCTCGGATCCGGAAAAATATCACTGAGACAGAACTCCCTTCATAACGAGGGAGACGAAGGGTCTACTGGGGCATGACCATCCTCACGCCGACGTGGCCTCGACTCTTGTGGGGACAAATGGTCCCATGAGGCGAGAGGAGGGTACCCGAAACTGCATCCATATTAGGCCTCCGACCGATGCGAGTAGAAGGGTGCCCAGTCAGCAGCCACCAATCTATGCCCACATCCGCCCGGGACATAACATGTGATGTTATGTTTCGGGATTTATTTAACATGGGGTGTTATGGTTCGGGGGTGTTCGGAGGGACATCTGAATATAATCTGGTGGAAAAGATTGAGGAAGCCATAGCGGCTGATGAGGGAACCTAAGGAAAGAAATAAGGAACAACATTATCAGGCGTTTTGGGGTTCTCAGTTTCAACCTAAGGGTGTTGCTTTTATAGCCTCATTTGGAAGCAATCCAAGGGTTGAATTTGAATTGCGCAGTTATTAGGCAGTTGGGGGCGGGGACCGTTTGCGTTTGAAATTCAAATTTTTGAAACGGTTCTGCAGCTTTGCCAGCGATGATAAGACAGATGCGCAGAGGGTCTGATTTTTGAACCAGACCGAGTTGGGCTTGGTTTTTGGGCTCGGATTGTTAATTAAACAAACAAAGTACATGTACATATATATCAAGCCAGTTTCATTATGGGTTGGGCCTAAATTCATACAAGTGCAGGCCCAATCTCTTGATTGTAGCCTTGGTCTTGCTGATCCAACGGTCTAGTTCTGCATTGGCCTTCTTCGCCTGGTACTTTTCCGCTTGTAGTCTGGTCGCCAAGAGCTTTTGTTGGTTCAATTGGTCCGCGCGACTGGCTTGTTTCTGTCGGAGGAGGGAGATTCTCTGCTCAAGCCTGGCTATTTCGGGCGCTTCCGGATCGTTATTAGCCGCGGCGACCAAGTCTTTGTAGGCACGAGCAGCGTTGGCAAATGCCATGTCAGCTTCTTGGAGCTTGGCATGCTGGGGGGACCGGGCAGCTAGACGTTCCTGCAGACTCTTTAGTTCTGTTGGGAGGCGAAGAAGGGAGGCGTTGGCTTCAGATTGGAGTTCGGGAGGCAGCTGCTGGAATTGGCCCTTAAGAACTTCTAGAGCGGAGAAGAGTTCATCCGCTACCTGGGCGTCAGCATGATCTTTTTCTCCCAGGCACTCCAAGAATCCCCATGCCTCCTGCACTTCCACCGGTTCCTCTTCAGGGCTGTGTGGTGGGGGGAAGAAGTCTTCGGCCAAGTTAGAGGAAGGTGCAGGATTGTCCTGGACTCCAGAGCCAGAACCGCCAGGGGTCGCAGAGGACTGAGCGGATGGAGAGGTGACGACCAGGCCTGGGGGGGCTTGATTTTGTGGCAAGGGGATCGGCACAATAGCTGATTTCACTAGGCTAGGGTCCGCCACCAATGGGGTGGCACTGATGGTTGCCACACCATCATCATCCACCTGTTCATAAGAAAGGAGGGTTAGGAATAGTTCTAACCAAGGAGGGTGATAATTTAGGCAGATATGTAACATACCTCAACAATCTCCGGCTGAGGGATTACTTCTGGCTGATCCAGAGGAGGCCCTGGTTGCTCTTGCTGATTAGATTCAGGCTGGTCATCCGCTGGGGTTGGAGTGTGTTCAACCTGGGGGGCAGCATCCGCCAAAGATTCTTCACCAGCAATAGCTTCCTCTTCCGCCAATGAAAGATCAGGTGGAGGGGAAGATGGCGCTTGGGCAGCTGGTTGCTCAGCGCCAATGATGGGCTCTTCTTCTTCTAGCTCCAATCCAGTAGATGAGCTGGAGGCCAGCGGATTTGGAGTTGAAGAGTTGCAGGGCGCACCACTAGGCAGTGGTAGAGGCTCGTCTGCTATGGCCTCCGCCGCAATGTCTTCAGGGTTTTCCCTCACCTCCGGCCCAGTTTCTGCAGCGGCAGAAGATGTCAGGGTTGGCTGAATTGAACTCTGACTAACTGCTAGAGGGAGACTGGAGGGTGTACCTGCATTAGGATCAAGATAGCGCAGAGGAACGGGTTAAGGAAAACAATCGCCACAAATCTCTTGAAGATTTTGAAAGAGGTCCGGATAATCTGCCTCGAGACTAGAAGAACTTGTAGAATCTTCAGAGAAGTCAAAGGACTCACCAGAGGAAAGTTCAATCACTTCAGGGCCTCGGCTGGTGGCTGCGGCAGATGTGGAGCTTCTCCTTCGAAGGATAAGGGTCTGCAAGGATGGATAGAGTTTGGATATCTACATCATGTATGTCGTTATAAGTTGACAATTAAAAACCACAAGGAGATGTTGGAAAGCTGAGGTCACTTACGGGTGTGTCATCCTCTACCTCATCAGGCTCTTCATCCGCCTCGACGACGATCTTACCCCTCTTTGGGCGCGGATGAAGCTCACAGTCAGCTTTCCGTTTCCCTCTATCTGTCGAGGTTTGGCCAGATGCCTCTTTCCATCAGACAATTAAGAGTTATACGAGGTATTATGGCAAACCAAAACAGCAGTTAAAAGCAGACGTGATTACCTTTCCTGGGGGCAGGTTGAGATACAGCGGATCGTCCCTTAGCACCTTTTGATCAGGTTGGGGAAGGTGCTTGCCCTGGTTTCGGAAGAGCCTCCAGAAGTAGAAGACGGATGGCTGGGCAAAGAGCGAGCCTCTTAGATGCGTCCACCAGCACTGGTAGGGGCCAGTGGCGTCCATGGAAGCCTGCAGCTTTGGGTAGTGCTCCCAGCCTGGCATGTCAAGGAGTTCCAAGCGTGGCCTATGGCTGACAGTGGACACTGGAGGGAATTCTCTGCTGTTCCACCACGCCGAGAAGAGGTTCACACTCTTCAGCGGCGGATATAGCAGGAGTTGAATGAGTCCGAACTGCCGGGCAAAGAAGTGAGGCGCATAGACCTCATAGCTGGGATGCCTTTTGTCACTGCAAAAGAGAGGCAGGTCCGCCATGGAGGTACAATGGACAAAGATCCTTCGACCTCTTACTCCTAGCTCCCCGGATGGGAGGAAGCCCCGAGATAGCCCCCTCGGGTACTTTAGGTGGACCAGCCGTTGTGCCTCTGCAAAGAACTCATTGGCGGTTGTGTTGAAGAAGATGTCGAGGCAGACGGCATAGCTGAGGTCAGGGTTGGGGGCGCATCCAACGTATTCTTGCCCTACAATCTGATCAGGCTTGGATTTCCCCTTCATGGCTGGAATGAGTTGGGGAAAGTGCATCTGGCACCAGATATCTAATATCCAGAGCGGACCAGATTGGGAACAGTGCATGGGGTGGGCGGATATCTGGTGAAGGCAGCGGTAGAGGTGTGCTAGAACGATTTGGCCAAGGCCAATCTCTTGGCCAGCATAGATCACCTTCGCCATGCGATGATAGACCTTGGTCATCTTGTTGGTGGTGGAGCAGAATACGAACTTGTTGAGCCAGAAGGCTAGAAAGGCTACTCCACCAATCGCATTGTCTGCCTGGGAAAAGAGTCTCACCCAGTTCTCGAACCCAGAAACGTCAGCGATACCAATAGTTAGGGCTGGGCATTTGGTCCCGTAATCCCGATCCCGTCCCGATCCCGTTCTAAAATGGGACTGGACGGGACGGGATTGAAGTTTGAAAAATGTTAATCCCGTCTCGTCCCGATCCCGTTCTAAAACGACGGGACGGGACCGGGATTACCTAAACAAATCCCGTCTCGTCCCGTCCCGTCCCGTCCCGCAGAAATAAATAAATAAATAATTATATTATATATATACTTACTTAATCTCAACCGTTGAATAAAAAACCAAAAAAGTGAAAAACATTGGACCGTTAGATTAAGTTCTAATTCCCTCAGCCCTAAATCTCTACTCTCTGTATCTCTCTCCGTCATTCACTCAATCACTCATTCACTCCCCTCAGAGCTCAGACACTCCCTCCCTCCCTCAGACCTTCAGTTCCCTGACTTCCCTCAGACCTTCACTTCGTCTCTTGACGGCTCGACCAGTCCGGCAGTCACGTCGTCGCCAACTCTCCATCGGCGTCTCTTGACTCTCCTCGACGGTTCGACCGTCCGGCAGTCCATCATGTCGATCCCTGTTCCTCTCCCGGTCGCCGCTCGCCCGAAGCCCTCGAGCCATCGTCGTCTCCTCTCCCGTCTCTGAGCCCGTCTTGTTCCTCTCCCCGCTTGCCCGATGCCCCAAATCTCTCGAAGTCCCGATAGGTATGACTACTACACTATTGGGCAATACTTTCCTAAACAAGATAGGTATGTTCCGGATAAGGAATTGGTGGATGGTTGGGAAGGATTGAGATATGATTATGGCAACTTTTATGCTTCCAAAACTTTCTTTGATCCTGCAAAGAATAGGAGAATTTTGTGGGGTTGGGCTAATGAGTCTGATACTCGTGAGAATGATGTTGAAAAGGGATGGGCTGGACTTCAGGTAATTATCCTCATTTATCTCTTAAAAATACAACTATTGTTCATTTTTTATGATCAAATTTCTAATCACATTTCGTATTTTGGTTCTTAATTTATTATGCAGACAATCCCAAGGACTGTGTGGCTGAGTCCAGATGGGAAACAATTGTTGCAATGGCCGGTTGAAGAAGTGGAAACTTTAAGAGGACAAAAGGTCCAGATGATGAATCAAAATCTCAAAGTGGGAGATCATGTTGAAGTTAAAGGAATAGCTGCTGCTCAGGTTTGATCCTCTAACTAGTAGTAGATATGTTACTAAGTAATTTGTAGATGATTATTTGTCATTCATATATGTCACTGATCGAACTAGTAGTAGATATGATGCTTTCTTCAGTTCTTCTCTGGAGTTTACATTACGTACATGTTCTATCATTTACCTTGTAACATAACACATATGTTGAAGCGACCTTGTCTATAGTCTAGGCAATTGTTATGTTACGTTACCTGGACATTAACTTGTTAATTGTTATGTTATTTGGACATTAATTTTGCTATGTTGTTCAGTATAAGATTTGCTATGTAATTCAATATGTGATTTGTTATGTTGTGGACATTTGTTTTTGAATTGCAAGAGTTTAATTTTATTTATGAACAATTGAACTTACTGCTTAAATTGATGAACAGGGATCCCGTTTTAGTCCCGGTCCCGTCCCGGTCCCGTACGGGATCCCGGGCTTGCGGGATCAATGTTCAAAAAGCCTAATCTCGTCCCGGTCCAGTCCCGTTCAAATTCTCGCGGGACGGGACCGGGATCAGGCGAATCCCGGCCTGTCCCAGCCCATGCCCAGCATCGAGGGAACGCCTTATCAGAATAGTCGCTCTCGTCATAGGGCTTGGTGCCGAGAGGGAACCCAATCCCGGCGTATAGGTCCAGCAACGTGACGGAGGCGTGACCAAATTTGAACTCGAAGGCATTGACTGTGGGATTCCAGAGGCTGATGAGCAGGACAATAGCGCATCTGTTTCCCCCTTTTGGGCTGAGGCTGAAGCAGAGTTTGATCACATCAGCAACCCCAGCCTTTCTCCAGATTTCCTTGTCAAGGGGGAGCCTTGCCGCGTACCATTCCTTCATCCATGGCTTAACCAGAGGCCAGGCGGCGTGGTTAACGGCGGCTTGGTGGTGATTGGATTGGAAGTTGGGGCATTCCACCGGGTCTTCAGAGCGGAAAATTACCGGCAGCGGGCGAGCCGGGCAGTCGAGTATCTGGTGTGCTCCGCTGTCGTCGTCAGCGTTATAGCCCACTACATAGGGACCCAAAGAGGCCTGTTGCTCTTGGGGAAGACTAAGGTAGGTCCGGTCATCAGCTCCGGAGCAGGTGATGAGAGGGAGGAGTTGATTTTTGGCATTGTTCGCTGTAGAGCAGCGGATAGCGAAGTTCATTGTTGAGGCCATTGGATTCGAACTAGGGTTTCTTCTAAGTTGATCTGAGGAAGGGAAGAGAATGGTCTGAATAAGAAACCGAAGGGTCTCAGCTAGATTTATAAAGAATCCGAAAGGGGTCTTGAGTTTTTTGAAGCATTGGGTTTTGCGGCAATTGAGGGTTTTAGGTGAACAGTGATACCGTTTCAATTTGGGGAAACTGTGATTGGTGAGGAAACGGCACAACAGTCCAAATATTTAAATGCTGCGGATGGGCTGACGTTTGGGGCTCAGTCTTCCTTCTATTTCGTTGGACTCTCAATCTTGGAGACTGGGGGGCAATGTTTGGGCCACAATTAGAGTTTACTTCAATTGGGCTTTTATCCCGAGGCCCAGAGGGGTTTAGGTTAAACCAAATCCAATATGAGCACTTCCCATTTCATTTGGGAAAGATTGTTTGGAGTGAAAGTATTGATTTGCTACCCGATCAGATTGGGGTTATTTTGTAGTAATCCAATTACGCAATACGTGAGTTACCTTAACGGATAATAAGGTGTAAACGCTGATTGGGATAATTAGGGATTGTTATGGATAGCAATCCATTCGCAAGGATATCCTAACCGAATCAGTGATTGATTCTCTTAGGATTCGATTGGGCTTATCTCGGCTTTAATTGAATGTTGATCTTGACAATATACGGTGTGGAATGAGTCCCATTGGTTAGGGGAAAGTCTGATCTCATTTTATTCCTAATTGATTTGATTAGAGTCGGTATAAGGAAGGACAATCCTAGTCAATCCCGGAATATGCCAGGCTGGATCTTCAAGCACTAGGGTTTTGTGAACCATATAAATATAACTCTTTTGTAACTAGGAAAGGGTTCTCAACCATCTACAAACACACACAAGTTCTAGCGCACTGCTAACTTGCCAAAGCCTCTCCGGAGCAACTCATGCAATTTGCCTCCACCTGCGATCGATCACATCTCGCATTTGTGTCGAGCGGTTGCTGAGCCTATCGAGTCAGTCCGCTACTCCGGTAGCAATCGAGTCGTTACCCCGGTAACACACACCCGTGGTCTTGGTTTAGCTCTGCTTTGCTTCTCCGGATCAAAGTAAGATCCTCAATCCTCAGGGGGTTGGGAAGGAAATCCTGTTAGCCAGTCTATTCAGGTCTTGTTCGAGCCCTGTACGCCGGCTTAGTCAGCGCCCGCGTAACAGTCGCTTAGTCAAGAAGTCAGAGTCTATTGGGAGCAGACGAGAGGACTCGCCAGGGGTCGTACGCAGTCGAGTTGCACCGCTCCAAGGGTGCTGGCACGCCTAAGCACACAGAAGACACGCGAGGAGCTCACGCCCTCCACTCCCAAGTGCTGACTGTTCGCCGGGTGCTGAATCCGCCACGAACAGTATGCTCTAATATGTTTACCAGCATCATATGAGGGACGAGTAATACATAACTCATATGAAGCTGGTAAAAAGTTGTCATCTTTCACAGAGCGAGTGTGAGACATAATGAGGATCGACTATCGGATGTTTACGGGTTTTATAAAGGTGAAAAATCTTGAACCAACGGGGCAGCTGGTTCTCACTGCTTGCTCGTGTTAAGTAGCACGATACCCAAAACACGAGACCCAAATGTTAGTTGAGTTCCTGTCACGAGAAGAAAAAGTGTACGCTACCTACTAGCTATGTAATCAGGATACCAACGCAGACAATCGTTCTTGATCATTTTGATTGAACAGTGACGTATCTTTGAAAAATACCAACAAGGTTGATGACTTCTACCGTAAACATACCAACAAGGCGAATTTTGTAGCGGACGCCATAAAAGTCATCTTCTCTGTAATAGATGCATATGGTTGGCTAGTTGTCCATCATTTGCTGTTAGAGCTCCTTTATTTGAAGATATAAACTCGGATTGTCCGAGAGGTTTCTATGTTTAGTTGTTCATTTCATATATAAAAATAAATAAATAAAAAAAACAAACAAACAAAAAAGGTTGATGACTTGATAAACATACGCTAAAAAACCCTAGGGGAGTAGGAATTGGTACGCACTTATACGCAAAATAACAACACTTATCACGTGTGTGATGATGTTTATGATCATTGATATGAGTTATATACGTGGAAACACATGTAGAGGAAGTCCGTGGGAAGGATTAGGAACAGGGTCCACGACCATCTTCTCGTCGGGAAAAACCATCTCCCACTTAAATCGAGTGACCAGGTTATGAATGAAAACCAATATCTGCACTCGAGCTAATTCTTTCCCGGGACACATTCGAGGTCCTCCTCCAAAAGGAACATATGAGTAAGGAGGCGGTCCATGTCCTTCAAACCTTGACGGCTCAAACTTGTGTGGATCTGGAAAGTATTCTGGGTTCTTATGCGTCGCATACACATTCCAATGTAACTGCACGCAAGAGGTATATATTCATGAGAAATGAAGATCGATGATATAGATGTTCAGGAAGCAAGTTTGAAATGAAATAAGCTAGTAATGTACGTGCCTTCATTCCTTTTGGAATTAGATATCCCTCGTAGACGAAGTCTGAGATGGCCTCTCTAAATGTTCCACTAGCTGGTGGCTGCAACCGCAACACTTCGCAAACCACGTTCCATGTATATTTCATCTTTTGTATGTCCCCCGAGTTGAGGAACTCTCCTTCATCTTTTGATTCTGCAATCTCTATTTGCTCTGCAACACATATTTGAACATGAATCCATCGATCATTGCATTCGCTAACTACTTAATTAGTAAGTCCCCTGCCTCATTTTTCCTTAATTTCTTTCTCTATAGCAGGTAGTGCGTATATATATATATATATATATATATATATATATATATATATATATATATATATACACGTAATACTGCTGTATATATTATATATATATGACCATTATTAGTACTCGAGATGGCATCGATATATCCTCTAGCTAGTGGGAACATACAAAGCCAACATAGACTGAGGCGTAGAGATTCGTGATCCAGAGAAGTACGTCATGAAATACTAGAAGATGCAAGCATGGATCGATGCATAGTTGAAATCAAATATTTAACTAATTCAATTCATGTTTGATTGTAATGAATATTGGTATGATAATTAGTAGATTAGTAGCTACTTAATGCAGCTAGTTTGCTTATTATGTATATAAGTTACGTACCTTTAAGGACGGATTCATATACTGCAAGAAGCTGTGATAGAAATATGACAGTGGAACACAATGTGTTTATTATGGCGTCATAACCGGCAAGTATTACACCACACAACCTTTTGGCAATGTCTTCCGTCATGTCTTCTTCATCACCATATGTCTCCATGAGGAAGCTTGACATTAGATCTTGTGGCGCATTCGATATTTGTTCACGATCAATGAAGTTCATATTCATGAGATCTTTCTTCCTCTGCGCAACCATACTCTCAATTTCCTTCTTCATTTCATTGGATGCTCTGACGGCTCTGTTGAAGTTGGTGCCCGGCAGATCTATTGGCAATGAAACAAGCCCCGCATTTATATGCCGAATGGAATTCTCTAGCTTTGCAATCACTTGTGGATCCGTGCTGTTTAAGACAAGTTTGCAAGATAATGCTAATGTATACTTCTTTGCAAGTGAGTGAAATTTGATCGCTTGATTTTGATCCAGCGAGGACCATTGCGTATCGAAATGATGTTTGGTGACCTGATCCATGACGCCTACATGCTTTCGGACACCATCAGGCTTTAGAAATGGAGATACGAGTTTGCGACTTCGGATGGTCACTTGAGAGTAGTCTATCTCCTTGGAGCTTGAAAACAACTTTCCGAAGATAGCAGGCCACCAGGTCTTTACCAATTTGTTCTCGTTTGAAAACAGAAATTTGTTTCCAGCAGCGGTGCACAGCATGGCCATAGATTCGCCTTGCAACGATGTCTTGAGCACCTGGCAGGAGCCTCCTGTTGCTGCTGCTGATAATGAGACATCGGAATACTTTTTCCTTCGGTCTGCTACAAACTTTTCAGGGACACCGTTTCTGGCCGTGCGTAGATACTCGAGGGTTTCACCAATGAAGGGCCAACCTGTGCTTCCTGGCGGCAGTTGATAAACTGTTAGTTGTTGCCTAGGACTACGGATAATTTTACAGAAGAAATAGTAGAGAGAAGCAAAGAGAACTAGCAGAGAAATGAAGAGCGTAGTAGTTTCCATGGCCTACAGTACGTTCTGATAGAGTAAGATCGAGGAGTTGTTCAAGACTTCAAGTCATGGCAAGCAAGCTGCTTTATTAGCTACCCCAAGTCAGCTTCAATAATTAGCAAGTGGAATCAACCAATCCAAACAATCTGTGAAGTACAAATATATGTTCAGTCTGCCACACACAAAACCAGAAACATTACACATATAGAAGAGAGTTTCTAAAATTGATAACTGATCAATGACGGAAAAGGCAAAATGGAAGTTCTTCAGTAGAAACAAGAACCAGGTCCGTAATCATTTTCTCGTTTGGATAAACCACATCTCCCACTTAAACCGGGTTCATAATCATTCTTCACGGCTTAACTTAAGCTCTAAGTTACGTTTCAGACCTAAGTTTCAGCTCTTCCATTACTTTTAAGTCAGTGTTCTAAAACAAGGCCGCCCAGCCCGCCTAGACGCTCGGAGCCACCCTTTCAGACCTAAGTTTCAGCTCTTCCATTAGCTAATAGCACCTAGCGAGTTTTCGAACCTCACTTTTAACTTAAGCTAGCTGTTCAAAGTTTACGTTTTGTAGCTGCTAGATTGACAATGATACTGCAATTTCAAGCCAAATCTGTTTACCAATCACAGTACTAGCTAGATAATTAGACAGTATAATTAAACAAAGCAGACATTGCTTGGCCCATATATATAAAGGAGACAACTTTGAAATTGAGATCACATTGATAAAATGGAAAGCAATTTGGTCCTTGATGTAAATAGACGATCTAAGTCATCTTATTGTCAATTCTGGCAATTATGTATCTGTAGTTCTGTACAGTTCTGCTTTTATAGAGCTACTAGCTACAATAACTATCCTAACAATAATACAGTCGTAACTTAGGTACAGACAACAATTGTGTCAATGGTGGAGATATGTTAATATAGAGCACATCACTTTGTCAAGATTGGTGTGGTCAGCGCCTATTCAATTTGTCTAGTGATTAGCGGAACACTTTTCCAAATACAACTTTAGACTTATGCTCCGAATATCTGCAAGTTGATCTTCAATATGTTACATGCGGCATGTTAATGATTTTCGACTCTCACTTCTCCTTGATTGTTTTAGTTCTAACGTATGTTGCACCATGCGATGATTTTCGACTCCTACTTCTCTCCGTGAATAAATGTGGATTTTGTGTCCTATCAGTGGCTACTTAATTTATTGCCACAATACAAATTCACTACATTCTTCGGTTTGAATCCAAATCCTGGATTAAATGACGAAGTTATAACATTTCACATATTCACTGCATTCTAGCGAAAAAAATATATATATAAAAAATAATAATAATAATAATAAATTGAAAAAAAGTTCGGAGAGCGAAAATTGAAGAGCGATGCAAATGTGTTAAATTTGACAAATATAGTATTCGCAAACAATGCCAGCACGTTTGAAAGAAAAGTGGAAAACTGATATTTTCTCCATGGGGAAAATGCTCTGCTAGTCAACCTAAACGTAAATAAAAAGCTAAAACATCAAAAATGCTATACACATAACAAACTAACGATGAAACTGTGGTAACAAAGTACTTTACAATCGTAGCATACTTTACCATAGTTGCGACCAAAATCCTGCTCAACTAGTAAATAATTTCCGATAAGTTAAAACAGAAACTAGTAAAACAGCTAAATACTGGGATTGTAGGGTTCAAAGAGCTTCACACAGGGAGTTGCATCATACTGCAATATCTCAGCCGCACGTTCAAACTCCTCCCTCAAAACTTTTATGCTATGCTTGTCCACAACTCGTCCCAGGTCATGAGATGTCTCAAACGGATCCTCAATGCATATCAAATGCCGGTCATTTCCAATCCTCCTTGTCCAGTCCTTCTCCCGCTTGCTGCCCAAATTAACATCACATTTGACAATTGATTAATTACACATGCAATAGCTTAGCTGATACATGATAGTGTCACATATAAACCAAAAGATTACAGATAATAATTCTGACCAACATGGTAATCTACCCCACAGTCCCACACCCGTAAAAATACAACAAGCCAAAAAGAGAGTGAGGGTTTAAGTTCTATTCTCACCAAAAGAATCAGTATCATCCGAGTTCAATCATTAACTATTGATTGAGGAAATGCTGTGGATCATGGTGGTTCAAGTCCCACATATACATTATGACTTTAAATTCAAAAATTGTACAATAGTATGTATAGTAACACACCACTACCAGAGATGCAACGATAACTAATTTAAAAAATACCTAGAATAGTTCATTCAGGACAATAAATCAATACTCCAACTAATTGTTGAGAATATACATCCCACATAGGAAAATGGGACCTAGCCTGTGGGTTTATAAGGGTTTGGGCTACTCCTTCCATTACCAATTGGTTTTGGATTGGAACTCAGACTACTTTATCATGGTATCAGAACAGGTTACCCACGTTCACGTGTGAAGCCCAAATGGCCACACGGACTCCACGTCACTCAAATAGTTGTCCACATGTATGGCTTGAAAGTTCGCCACACGTGTGGGGGCGTGTTAATATATAAATCACACATGGGAAAATGAGACCTAACCTGTGAGTTTATAAGGGTTTGAGTTACTCCATCTATTGCCAATTGGTTTTGGATTGGAACTTCAGACTACTTTATCACTAATTTAAGTTACTTATATTCCAAAGTCATATCAGAGTTTATATCACACCTCATTGTGAGTCCTCTACGAACAGATATGACAGTGTTTGCGTAGTCATGACTATACGCCCAGTAATTGAAAAATGCCCACACGAGTTCAGCAATAGTTTCCCTGTTATGGGATCCAAAATTCTGAAGCTTGTCTACTTGATCAAAGAAAGCACATTCAATGTTCTCTACAGTGACAGAGTACGTTGTCTGCATTCCCTGATAAAGTATAAAGGTTGTGTGATCAAATACACATAGAATTATCAAATGTCAGGTTTGAAGATGTATTATGTGTCTCTGCTTGAAGCTACCTGTAAGCAGGGAAGAATAGCAGGTCTCCGTTGTTGTAAGAAATGAATGCACATCAAAACATACCTGAAAACAACGTGGGGACATTGTCATGCATGGTGAAGGGCATAAAAACAGTTCCTACACAGATCACATAGACATCTCTACCATGAGATTTTTAAAAATGCAAAGATTATCCTTTGGTAGAACCATCATAGCACAGGACTATTTGGTAGGTGAAGCATACAATCCAGACCGCTGGCCTCTGTACCAAGAGCCCTTTTTGATACTAAACTGGGAACTGAAGCAGAACCTTAAAAGTTAACTTACGCATAACTAGATAGGGTTCCATGGTAAGTTTCATTGACTCCTCTCGACTTGGCCCAATGTTTCACAATAAAAGCTAGTTGTCGTAATCTTGGGTCTATATTTGCATAATCACGAAGAAGCTTTGTATTTACCACAGCCAAAACATTGTTGATGCAGATATCACACGAGATTCCAGTGACAGGATCCATAAGCTTTACTATGGGTACCCTAGCACGTGTCAAGGCCTGAAAACAAACAGGATTACTAACAAAATCAACATAATATATTAAAACATTCAAGAACATCAAAACATGTAGCCTTAGAGATAGAACTAATTTGATAAAGACAAGGAACGATGTGACGTAACTATACTTGTACACCATGATGATAACTATATATCATTGACTCCAAGGACAACTAATTGGTGCAAAAATCACATGTTACAGATGATAGATACTTGAGTATTCATAGTAATTTTAACAATCTAGCTCCTCCATTTTCAGCTCTCTAAGATTAGTGGATTTCTCATCCACAGCTCCGTTCTTCTTTCTTTTGCAATGAATTTATGGTCTCTCACAAAAAAAAAATTAATAATAAAAAAATAAAAGTAACTTCATTAAGTAACAAACAACCCTAAAATCAGTCACCTACTCAGAGGTGTGATGAGAATACTTTGGCTTGATGCTTCATCAAACATCATATGAGGGCTTGCAGTCTAATGCAAAGTCCATTTTTCCAAAAACAAAAACAAAACGATAAATAAGCACCATCCTCCAAGCTCAAACCCAACTAAATCCCTTTGCTAGGCCATTCCAAGGATCTATTCTCCCAAGTACAGGGAATAGGGGGCTGCATATGAAGTATTTGTATTTGTAGAATAAATGAAAATAGTAACAAATTTCATTCATGTCCAGTAGCAAGTAGCAACTGAAATGGCAAAAGGTTCACTTCTCATCGTAAGGTTACAACTAAGGCCACACAAATTTTTGACTAAAATATCTCTTTGAGAAGCACAACAGTCAATAGAATGAAGCAGTCGTAGTAAATAGCATTAATTAAGGTTAGTCAATTCCAAAAAGGAGAATTTCAGTGACAGATGAAATGTATGAGGGAAAAGAACTCTTATTCACCTGTACGTTCTCTAGATTGCCTGACTGCAAAAGTTCTGCCAACCGAAGTAAGATCTCAGATTTGTTGATGTCCTCTTCACCAATCGCCAGACACAGATCAATATCACTTTTAGAAACTCCAAAGGAGTTGCCACATGATCCATAAATATATAGGCGTGCATCAGGCCATTCTTTGCAAATTATATTCTCCAATAATGTTAATAATTGCTTCTGCTTGGCCTTGTCTTCCTCAGTTGGTATCAAGGATGCAAATATTTCAAGAAAAGGAGCATTTAGTCTCTCTATGTCAAAGCGACATAGCGTTTGTCTTTTGTAGGATCTCATTCTTTGGCTAAGTTGGTTTTGTCCTCTGTTATCTGATCTGGAATCCTGGTAATGAAAATTACAAAAAAAAAATAAAAAAAAATACCATCTTAGCTATTTGTTACAAACTAGAATAGAAAAAGAAAAAATCACTTGGAAGATAATGAAATTTCTAATACGTGTTAAGTCACTCATGTGATGAAAACAAACTTTCCTTCTATTAGAATGCTATCAAACCCTATTTGTGTTTAAAACAGGAAAAGCTAATATGTCATTCCTTTACCCAAACTTAGTGAAGCGGAACGTATAAAACTCATCAAACTACAGACTGTGTTCAAACAAGTAGGCATAAATCACTTCCATAAACTCTCCTAATATTCAAAACCTTGAGTATAATACGGTACTAGAGAACGTTTTCACCTTATGGTGTTGCTTCGCGTCATTCTTCTCATCCCTTTCATCCTCAAGCAACTGTTGTCCTACATCTTCAACCCCATCACCATCCTTCCTCACCCTCTCTCCACCCTCCAAATTCATCATCGACTCTTCAATCTCCGAAGCAGAAACCGAATGGAGACTGGTGCCAGCAGGCGGACCAGGCCGATCAAGCTGAGCACTGAGCCCCATTCCACCACCCCCATTACCTCGCATTCGACCATCTTCACCTCCCAATCTCCTCACTCTCTCATTATCGACAAAACCCTCCCTAATCCTCACAAACTCACTAGAACTCTGGCTCTCCCTATCCACATTGTGCTCCCTCCTACTCCCCCCTCCCCTCGGCTTGTTCCCAAACCCCGGCGGTGGCATTGTCCTGTGAACTTGCTTCCCCCTGCCTCTCACTTCTTCCTCCTTAGAATCGTAATTAACACGACGAAACTCAGCTGATGAATTGCTGGAACTCAAGTTGAGATTCCTGTCCAGGCCATTACTGAGCTTGGCAACTGAAGACTCCGGTTTTCGTGTTTGATTGAGCTTCTGCTGCAGCTCTTGCTGACCTAGGCCAAGCTTCCTGAAATCGTCGGCGAGGTTCGCCGGCATTTGATTGAATTGGCTGGTCCCGAATTGGGGGAATTGATTTGGGGTTGGGGGAGAGGAGTAAGGGTTTTGATGAAACCCTAGGAAGTTGAAATTAGGAGGAGTAGGAGGAGATTGGGAATTCGGCCAATGAGGATAATGATCTCGGCCGTTGGATGACGACGGCGGCGAAGATCTCCACGGAGGCTGAATCGGTAGGGTGGGGCCCACGGCGGCCACGGCGGGATCGAGCACCGGGGATGGCTGCTGTTGGGGCGGCGGGCGTGATTGGTAGTGGTGGTGGGGGGCTTTCTGGAGCAGGGAGAGGAGGAATTCGCCGCCGTTAGACGCCGACAGAGGCGGCGCGTCACCTCCACCACCGGCCATTGCTGTTTGGGGTGAGGGTTGCGGATTTGGGCACGACTTTGGGGTTTTGAAGTGGTGAAGTGAGTTAGCGTAGTGATGAAAGGGAAGACTGAATGGGATATATTTGTTACTGCTGTCTTCTTCTTCTTCTTCCCCTTCCCATTGGTTATGAGTATTTTAAATCATTATCACATCAAGCTTGGATCTTTAATTGGGAATTGGCTTCTCTATTTAGATTTTTTGTGCTTGGATTTGCTTGGATTCCTTATATCCATTGGATTGAGTAAAATGATGCAACCAACTTATCACCTATGTCATCCTTACTCAATCTAATGGTTGTAAGGATCCAAGCAAATCCAAGCACAAAAAATCCAAGCAGAGAAGCCGGATCCCTTTAATTGAGCACACAAAAGATAACTAAAGACATTTATATTTTCTTTGACAGTGTAAAGTAATCATAATTTGAGTTCAATAATAATACATTCGCTTTGAGCATGTTTTTAAATAACATTAATTTAAAAAGAAATTTAGTTTAATCAGGAATAAACGTCGTATTATGAAGTTCACCAATGAGTTTTAGAACGTTCTATTTAAAAATTAAAAATAAAAATAAGAGGTACATAATGATTTTAAATAATATATCATCACAAGATAAAATAAAAGTGTATGGTTCTCAAATTTCGGTTCATATCTCCTCACCTAGGTAGCACGGCCACGCCTGTGGAGGCGCGTATCGCGTGTCCGACATGGTCTGGACACGGATACGAGTCAATTAGCCATAAAACAGCCGGACACGCAGATTCAATATTGGACACGCCAAATGGGCTGGATACGGGGGCATTTTGGTCTTTTAACAATCGGTTTTGGGGGTTAGGGCTCACGATTTTCTCCTTCGTCAAATCGATCCTTCTTTTTCTCTCCGCTCCGCTCTCCTCTCCTCCTCCCCTCCGCGCCGGTCCTCATCTCCGGTCATCTCCTCTGCTCCTCCGCTCCTCTCCTCCGCTACGCTCCTCGGCTCCTCTGCTCCTCTCCCGCTCCGCTCCTGCTCTGCTCTCTCATCTTCTTCTCATATCTGGTCCTCTCCTCCGCTCCTCTCCCGCTTCTCATATCCGGTCCTCTCCTCCGCTCCGCTCCAGTCCTTCTTATCTGCATCGATTTGCTCTCTCATCTTCTTCTCGGCATCGATCTCGGCATCTTCTCTGCATCGATTTGGAGCGGCACGGGCTCTGATCTCGGCATCTTCTCTGCATCGATTTTGACGTCGTCACCGGGAAGAGATTGGAGAAAGACTTGGGTTTGGGCCTGGGTTTTAGAAATTTTGGGCTTTGGTCACTGGGCTTGGGCTACAATTATAATATATATATATATATAATATTATTTAATTAACGTGTCCACCGCGTGTCCGTGTCCGACTAAAAATTGATTTTGACGTGTCCACGTATCGAATCGTGTCTGTATTGGACACTCGAACTCGTGTCCGTGCTGCATAGCTCCTCACTGATGTTGTAATGTTGTCGAACAGATGATATGTTGTTTGACAAATAAAAGAAAAGCTATTTTATTCTTTAATCGAAATCGTACGTGGGCTATTTCTTCCGAGACAAAATACGCTTTGAATTCATTCATCAATAAATAACTATTTCAAGGACAATGAGTATGTAGTAATCTCATTATACACATGCCACAAATTAGTAAGGATGAGTACCAGGGAGCGGATTCAGCGCACCAAAACACCAATAGTGTGTAAATCATTTATGCAGTCATTTCTTCAACTCCGTAAGTGTCTTTTAACGCCTCAACAACTGGGTGTTGTGGACGTTGCTTTTTATGAGCTATTTTCTTGTGAATTATGTTGTTGCTAATCATGTTGACTTAGTGCATACTCATCAATTTGCTTTAGTTATAGTATTTTACAACTTCATCTTCACTCACCCCTCGAATATGAGGGCTATATGAATAGTTGGTGATTAAACAAATAGTTGAAATTGCATATTTAAGTGTTGATTCATTTACACCTCAGTGCGTTGAATAATTTTCATGAGTACCGTACTCAACATTAAATTAAAAGACTTGTCAAATAGAATTGGAAGAAGCCAATCCGGTTTTGTAAATTGCATATGTTAATTTTCATATGCACATCCAAAATTCAAATTTCGGACGCAATAATTTCTTCTTTCCAATTATCTGGGAAGTTTGATACTCTGCTCACTGGAAGATGGTGATGATCTTGCATCTGCCTAGTTGAACGAGGCTTCCTCTGACTTGATCAAATACATGCTAATCAACACAGAATAATAAGAATTACATATGTTTTATAAATAAATATTATCAAAGAAGGCCACGTTTGTTAAACCATGTCATCTTATTAGGTCATCTTCAGTAGTAGAGGGTTATATTGGGGCCAGAGTTATAATTTAGCCCTTGAAAATATTATATTTTATTTATAAAATAGTAACTAATCTCCAACAATGCAGGGTTAAATTTTAGTCATTTCAAATATTTTATAATTTTAATTATATATATTTAATTTATGCACTAATTTTATTCTAATGAAATTTAAATTTACGCTAAATTAATTATTTACTATATAAGTTTGGATGAGGTATTTATGTGGTATAATTGATGATATTTTATGTAGGAAGTTTAAGTGTCCACCCCATAAAAGGTAATTTACAAATGAATTAAAATTGATTGGAGACCGTTGATATCAATAGCCATTTAAAAATAACCGTTGATTAATATGTTTTGAATCCCATCAATCATTTATTTTGGCACGTATAACTAGCCCATGGTTTGGAAGCAAACCAATTGTGGTGGTCCCGTCAGGGCCAAAGAATCACCTACATGCTATGTTGCACGGACACGCCATATATGTCTCGTATCCCGTGTCAGACACGGACACGCACAAAATACGGCTAAATACGGTCAAATAGGGCCGGATACGCGTGTCTGCCTTGGACACGCGCGTATTTGTGTTGGACACGTGCATGTCTGGGTGGACACGAAAATAAGCAGGACACGAGGGGTAGATTAGGGAAATGGAGGACGGACTCCTCGGAGAGGAGGAAGAAGCCGAGGCGGGAGGGGTCGATGTCGGTGATCTTGGAGGTGACGGAGACGGAGGAGACGCAGATGGTTACGAAGCCGGTGTGGGTGAACCCGAATTTCTCTAAGAGGATCATGGGCCGGGTGTCGGCGGAGATCATTAGGGATTTGATCTCCGCCGCGGCAAGGGAGGAGAGGGTTAGGAGGACCAAGAGGAGCAGGGGTAGTTTCGTCAGGAGGTGGAGGAGAAGCTTAGCGGTATGGTTGCATGTGTATGGTTGCATGTGTGGGTCTTCGTCGGACGACGGCAGGAGATGGAGGAGAAGCTTGGCGGTATGGTTGCATGTGTATGGTTGCATGTGTGGGTCTTCGTCAGACGACGGCAGGAGGTGGAGGAGAAGTTTGGCGGTGGTTCGGTGCGACAGAGAGAAAGAGAGAGAGTTCCCTCTCTGTTTGCGTCGAGGTGGAGAGAAAAGAGAGAGATTGGGCCAAGAGTTTACCCAAGAAGAGAGAGAGCATGAACTTCTTTCTATGCTCACAAAGCTTTAATCTTTTCTTGGTTTCTTGGTGAAACCCACAATCCAAAACCAACAAAGCTTTGATCTTTCTAGGTGTTTTGGTCTGTGTTCAGAAAGAGCTTAATACCCAGCACCAAAGACAGAACAAAAAGGCTTGTTTCCTAGGCTCTCTGCTTTTATCTAAAACCTTCTGTGACATACAGGCGGCTGAAAATGACTGTTTTCGATATTTGCCTGCTTTTAATGGTCACAAATAAAATCCGTATAACAAAACACCTTCGTCTTATGCTATCATGATGATGAATTGAACATGTTTTTATTTGCATTGTAATTTGATTATGAAATTTTGTTTGAATTTGGGTTTGGATTTGGATTGACTAGGTTTTAATTTTGTAAATTATTTTTTGTGCATTTCATATATTTTTGTTATGCATATATATAATATTTAAAATAAAATTTAGTTAACGTGTTCACCACGTGTCCATATTCAAAAATATATATATTTAACGTGTCTGCGTATCGTATTGTGTCGAATACAGATACACGTACTCGTATCTGTGCTACGTAGCCTACAGGGCTATATCTAGTAGGGCATGCATTACTTGAATCGAACGTGCGTGTGTGTGTATGTTCTGCCAAGATTTACATAAACATCATCATCCAATTATGTGCGTACTCAAATATGTTTTAAATAGTACATGAATTATACGAAAACTACAATATTATTCGAGAAACATAGACTTGGGACAGTACTTTCCCAATCTCGCCTTAGTTTTCGCTTACATTTTGATTCTCATAGCTAGTGCTGAAAATGGTAAACACAATGAAACTTCAAATTCGGTGCTAAAAAGCGCGTCTCATAACGTACTAAATTGTAACATAAACAACGATAGGGCTCCTGACTTGAAAAGTTTCGTCATCCCACACCAACGATGCAGAGACTAAATTTGATTTCTCTATCGGTCCTTTTATTGTGAGAACGAAAGATTTCTTCTGCCCGAGAGAGGTAAATGATAACACACTTGGATTCACACTTATTTTGAGTCCTGATGGGGCCACCACTTTAGCTTTGTATGACGAATTCCATGATCCAACATTAGTGACAGTCCTGTGGAAGACCCCGTTGACGAATTTCGGATCCTTGGTGGAAAGAGTAAAAGAAGGATAATTCAGGTCATTGACTGTTCTCTTATCAGAATTTGATGGGCAACTAGTCTTCTCCCCGATTATGGCTTGCAATAGTTTTCCGCTGTATCCTTCTAAACACAAAAACTCTACGTAGTCTTGTACACCAAGATCGTATATCAAACCAGGATATGGAGCCCTAGAAGGGTTTATTATGCCAGCTCCATATGCAAATTCTGCGTCAGGGCTAGTTTTCGCACTCATAGGTTTGGCTGCAAAATAATAACAATACATAAAGGATTGTTAATTAAGGATGTGTTTTCTATTTCGATAGCTATCTAGTCCAATATATATTCCAACATAAAACTACTATCTAATGAGAGATCAAATCTATTCTTTGCTAATTATAGAAACAAACCAGTAGTCATGAGAGCCGATCTGATAGCACCAGGTGACCATTTGGGGTGAAATGATTTGACGTATGCAGCTACGGCCGTAGCATGAGGGCACGCCATTGATGTTCCAGTCTCTAAATAGAATCTACCTCTACCGTCAATACTGGTTGGAGTATATGCTGCTAAAATGTAAGATCCTGGAGCTGCTAAATCAGGCTGCAATGCCATATATATATAATTGTTAAAAATGTTCTACTTTAATAACTTCATCACTTACAATAGGTATACAAATGATATTTCATTAAGAATCAAGTCACCTTTAGAATGTTGGGATTGATCGGATTCGGACCCCTTGATGAGTAGGCAGCACATATGGAGCCAGTACATCACTTATCTCTTCACTTTTCCATATAGATGCAGTTGGATTCCTATATAAATATAAAGATTAATTATTAGCTTTGCACATTCTAATATCCAAGGTTAAGGTTCTCAGGTCCTTAATTACTTTGTTGTTTTTATATATTTATAAATGTTGCTATTTTCTTCCAATCCAACGTAAGATGCAGGGACAGGAAGAGGGCCGCCAAGTACTTCATCAGCCAACTTTGAGCCCGTCAGAATAATTCCGGCTGCACCACCCAATAGAGCCCCGGTCCCAGCTCCCTCAATAGGGCCATCACAAAGCACAATTTTGCCTTTGATCAAATCTGTGTCTAAGCAATCTTGGCAACAAAACCTGTATTCAAGGTGGTAACATCAAATATCACACAATTTTACCTTCAACATATTGAACACCAATAATTAATTAGGTCACAAACAACATTAAACCCTACCTTAATAAGTCTTTAAATGACTCCTAATCTAAAGACTCATAATTACCTGGAGTAAGTTTCGTTCAAACCCTCTTTTGTGTTGGGTGCGTCTCCGCCATAAATTAAAGGATAAAATTTACCCTTGAGGTCAACTGTGTTTGGTAAAAGTCCCTAACAGTTAATGTACATAGAAAAGTTAAGAGTCGAAATGTAGATAAATATTTATTATGAGTAGTAGTTGCGAGGTTAGGTTTAATTAATTACCTCATAGATTTTACCATTACTCAGTTGAACCTTGGTGATAAACTGGCGGTTTATGGTGGTAGCCGCTACAGAAAGTTGCCACGGTGCAAAGTTTGTCACAGTTTTTTCTTTCGGGCCTTCGTTGCCAGCGGCCATGGAACACAATATCCCTTCCTTGGTAGCGTGAAATGTCGCTATTGCCGTCGAGTCTTTCAGATATTCAAGTGGAAAACTACTTCCGACGGATATAGAGATAATGTCAACACCGTCAGCAATGGCATCATCCACTGCCGCTAGTATGTCAACATCTTCACAACTGATCTCGCTGCCCCAGCATACTTTATACACAGCAATATGTGCTGATGGCACTCCTCCTCTTGCTGTTCCCAACCCTAAACCATTTAGGCTGGCTTTGCTCACTATATTCCCAGCTGCAGTGGATGCGGTGTGGGTTCCATGGCCAGCTGAGTCTCTTGGGGAGACAAAGTCTCCTTCGAAGGATCGAGACGCACGGTAGTAACGTGCTCCTATAATTTTACTGTTGAGATATCAGAAAATGAACCTATATCAGTATAAAAAGTCATTTATTTAATCCATACTTGTTAAGCTTGATGGATTTGCTAGCATACTTGTTAGTTGTTACAGGTAAAGTTGCCATTGCCTTGACATTTGCCTTTCCATTTTTTGGGTGGAGGACCAAAACCAACATCACTAAAGCTGTCCGACTCTGGCCAAATTCCACTGTCTATCACACCGACGATGACATCCTTTTCAAGGGCGCTTCTTTTAACTGTTTCTGGAAACCCAAGGAAGTCCCATGACTTTGTTGTTTTGACACTCCTTTGTTCACTTGGGAAGACAGAAACTACACCGTCCATTTCTGTATATATGCATACACAAATTATACAATTTATATGCAAGAACATTACTCCAACTATTGTCATGCGTAGTTAAATTTATGCAAGGCAGAAGCAATACCAGCAAGTTTTTGTGCTTCTTCATCTGTGAGCATTGCAGCAAATCCATTGAAACTTCTCTTGTAGCTGTGAAGAAGCAAGGCTTCATGTGCAACATCAAGCTTGCTGCTGTCAACTACATCTTGTAGAATACTGACATGAAGATCTGGTGTTACTTCCACTCTATTTTTTGGTAAGCCACCCATATACACAATATAAATCTGCATGCAGGAACAATAACGTACATCAAGTGATACGTGCGAGACTTTGCAAGATCGATGCTAATTATGTGAATAGATCGAAATGCATATATCAAAATGAATAAGCTAATTGATGTTTGTGAATTCGGCTGAATTTATATGGAACTCGGAGATGTACCTTTCGGACATCTTGAGAAGTTGAACGAGCAACATCAACAAATAGTAGAATACTGCTCATGAGACTGAGAATAAGAACCCATCGGAGAGCCATACTATTAGTATATGTATGGTTCTTCTTTAGAGCTTGGAAAGGACGTGCTCTCATCTGAGAAATTCCACATCTCTTTATAGCATGAAGATAAGGTGGAAAAGTGGAACCTCCTTCCTCCAATTAATTATCTACTGTTTTAGAAGGATCCATGCACGTTTTTAATTAACAGCATTATCTCTGGTATTTCCTCGTAATTATATATAACTGTAACAACTCAGCTCATATACTTATGATATTATCCGCTTTGAGCCCACTGGCCCACACGGATTTATTTCTGGAGGCTCACGTTCCTCAATGACTAAACTCATATAAACCACCTAAAACTCGCTCACTTCTCCCACAAGACTCATATATCACGATCAACGATCGAGAAAGCACCTAACACTCCCCCGCATACCCAATGACATACCAGTACCGAAGAGCATATGATGGGGAACCGCTGCAGTCGGGCCATCACTCAGAAGGTATTGATTATCACCAAATATGCACCTTACGCTTTGATACCAAACTGTCACGTCCCGAATTTGAACCGATAAAAATCAAATTCAAAAACGTGATAATTCAATAATCACAACAACTAAAAACAAATAGAATTCAAATAAATAAGCATTAGATAATACATATCCATCCTTACACAAGTTGTAAGATATCGGACAATGCAATGGTTCACTCAAGCCTCACTATACTTAAAGAAACAAGACTAAATGAGTAGGATCACTTCTACTCGCCGCAGGTATCAACCACCGCCTCAACTCTGTCAATCCTCACCTGCACAATTAACCATACACCATGGATTGGTGCACCGGGTGTAAACAATGAACCCGGTAAGCTTATAAAGCTCGTGTGAGTAAACTCAGACTCACGCAACAACACTTAAACCATCAAACCACACGCACACAAAAATACAAGGTAAGATTCAGACTTTCCTGCTTGAAAACATAGTTCAGGAATGTGCAAATCTTACACAATTAAAATCGTGACTCCTGCAAATAGCTTAGTTCAGGAAGTCACGCACATACAATTAAAATCGTGACTCCTGCATATAAATTAGTTCAGGAAGCCACACACAACAAGTAAAATCGTGACTCCTGCATATAGCTTAGTTCAGGAAACCAAGCACAAACAATTAACATAATATATAACAAATGAAAGCATATAATAATCTGTCAACCCCAAAACGGAGCCAAGATATTGCTATCTTAAACTCACGTTGTTTTCTTTTAAAACTCATCCCTTTTAAAACAAAGGAAAAACACAAATAATTTCCTTTTAAAAACATGCATGCATGAGACCAAGATAACCCTATACGGGTACCCCTCATGCCGTGTAAAATGGGAATCACATTTCCAAGACAACCACAACTCGTGAATTATAAATTCACAACTCAATCAATAAAGAAGTAATTCAACGATTACTCTTTCATACAATGCAAGCATGAGACCCAGATAACCTCAACTTGGTTACCCCTCATGACGTGCAACGGCAGACAGACTAGAACTCTAATTGATCGTAACCAATCACCCGGCCAAAGGCTTGGTTCCCGATATATTGCCTCATCACATAGTGACCGTCAGAAGACATAAGTACGCCACAACCGTGGCCGTCCAAAGACAACAGTAAACACACATCACAACAGTGAACGTCCGAAGACAAAAGTACGCCACAACCGTGGCCGTCCGAAGACAACAGTAAACACACATCACAATATATATTTCACGTAAATATATATATATATATATATATATATATATATATATATATATATATATACACACACACGTAGGCATTCTCTCAAGAAGTGCCCACTAATACCAACTACAGTTCATTGATCAAAATACTTTAAAATTTATTTTTATATTAAATTCATTTTACTTACCGTAGTCGATCGAGTTCATTCAATTTAAAACAAATATCATTTCCGTAAATTATTTTTACATTTAACAATACAGATACTATAATTAAATCGTATTTAACTCGTATTTAATACGAATACAGTGAGGTTTACTCACCTTAATTTACCAGAAATGGTAAATATCTGTTTAGGGTCGAGTCGGATCGCTGCAGGATCGGGTCGGATCGAATCGTTGCAGTTCCGGGGTCGGGTCAACGGTCAACGTCGGGTCAACGTCTGGTCAACAGTCAATGCGGGTCAACGGTCAGTCAGGTCGGTCAACGTGGGCTGGGTCGGGTCTGAACCGGGTCGGGTCGGGTCGAACGGCTGAAACGGGTCGGGGAGAAATCCGTTTGATCTGTGCGATTCGGCGTGAAATGGCGCGATCCACCTACACAGGGAAACGCGCAAGGAGAAACCCAGCCGAACGGTGCGTGGCGCACCCCCGGGAGTCGCCTGCAGCGCCGCTGCGCACGGTGGCAGTCCGTCAAGGCGCCGCTGCTCCGTCCTCCGTGCTTCTCCGGTTCCGATCCATGGCTCAAACTGAAGAGGGCGTCGAGTTGAACACTTTGACATGTCGCATGCCTCGATTGGTGGCCGGACGAGGGAGATCGACGCGAAAGAAGTTTCAGATTCGAATTGGGGACGATAAACAGTGTTTCGCGATATTTTTATGATATTTTCGGAATTTTTGACTTTTCTGAAATTAAATTCCTTTTTATAGAAATTTCAGATTTTTTAAATAACTTCAACATGTCGTAACTTTTTCATACGACCTCCGTTTGACGCGTGTCGCGTGTCTACGAACTCGTATCGTCAAGCTCTACGACTTTTGTGAAGGAAACTTTTCAAAATTCACGACGGATCAAAAAAGTCAAGTTTTGACCCATCGAAACTTAATCGCTTTTCGGATTTTAACTCTCGAAATCACTTCCGACCTCGAGCAACAACTAAGAAAAAGGGTATGAAATACAAAATATCGTAAACGACCCTTCCATTAGTTTCGAAGAATTTACACGAAATTGAATTATAAAATCGGGGTTACTACATTCTACCCCCCTTAAAGGAATTTCGCCCCGAAATTCAAGTACACTATACCACCATAGAACAAATAACTCCTTCCCAAAATCAGGATCACCTTCTCCTACATGGTTGCCCATATCAAGAAAACCTCCGCAAAGCATTCAGAGACTCAGTTCCTCACAACCATGTTGTTATAGAACTTTTATCGCAAGCATGCGGAACCTCGACAACCAATGCATCAACCTCCCTTCAAACTACAACACACAACAGGAACCCTAGGAGACATGGCAAATCCCACCTGAAACTCTACTATTTGCCAAAATCACCCCAGGCGTAACCACACTCAATCTTAACTTTACTTGAAGTTAAAAGCACATGTCCTCAACCTCGCGACTCCACAACACCATGAACGAAACAACCTTGTTCCTTGGAACTCCTCTCGTCGACCTATTTAAGATAAAAACAGGTTCAACCACAAGGTGACAATAGCCCTATAATTGATTCCATATACCTTCACAGTATAGATAAAAAGTACGACATTATGGGCGCTAACAAACAAGCGACATTATTTGTAACAGCCCAGCCCATATACTTAGGATATTGGGCGCTTTGAGCCCACCGGCCCGCACAGATTTATTTCTGGAGGCTCATGAGCAACTTCCCAGTAAGTCACCCATCCTTGGATTGCTTTGAACTCAGCAAGCTTAACTTCGGAGTTCTCATCCCCTCCGAAGCCATTGAGCCCCCAAAACGCGTCTTTAAGTATTGAGCTAACCCTGTACATATAGGCACAACATCCACTCTCCCCCGGACGATGTGGGATGCGTGACCTACCTACCTGCTAGCTTCCCTAGCCAGATCAGGTCAGGGTCATCACAATAACAGTTGTTGATCATCTCCATTTCTCAATTAATCAACTACATTCTGGGCTGAAGGGGAGTCATGATCGATATAGGTTTAGGGATAAAAACAACATCATCTAGCAATCAAATTTTAAATTATCCAATAACGTTTACGTCTATATCATAAGGAAAATACATGATTTTGTATGAATGAAATGAAAGAAACGCGAATTATTGACATTGTTTTGTATTTCTTGGATTTATTTTATCATTAATTCAACATGGTGTAGTGATTGACCTTCAATAATGCTCGTCTTCTTTTCTTTTCACGACATCATGTTATATTGCACACACATTTCCTTTAAATTTCATCCATATATCTCTCTGGAGATTTTGAATCACGTATAGTGAAAGCATGCAGAACCCTTTCTATTGGTTGGAGAATATGGTTCTCTCATATCTTGTACGGACTGTAGAACTTTCAACTTCAACGTATTTTTCTCTAGCCAATTAACAAATTCGATAGAAACTATGACACTACTAGAAAAAACATACTATTTTCGTCGGCTATTCTCCAGAATGGCCGACGATTTTTTCTTTCGTCGGTAAAAATAAAAAATCGTCGGCTATTCCCCAAGAATGGCCGACGATTTTTTCTTTCGTCCCTAAAAATTATTTTTCATCGGCTATACCCCAAGAATGGCCGACGATTTGAATTTTCGTCGGCCTTTCTCTTAAAGTATAGCCGACGAAAACTTTAGAAAGTTTGGCCGACGAAATTGGAATTTTCGTCGGCTATAAGTCTTTATATTTTCAGATCTGGACAGAAGCTGCTCATTTAAAAAAAAACGGAAAAAAACGGGAGAAAGAGTGAAAAATCTGTGGGTATTGTTGAAATCCGTCCTCTCTTACATTGTGGAGCTATATATAGGTACGTATATGTGTATATATGTTGATTTTGAGTTTTAGTTGAGTTGATTTTGAGTTTTAGTGATTTTGATATAGTAAGTGATTTTTTGTTTTGTTGTTGTTTTAGTGTTAGAATGTATGTATATATGTTGATTTTGAGTTGTAGTTGAGTTGATTTTCAGTTAGAGTATAATTATGTGTTTTAATTTAATAATGTTATTTTAATTAGTGTTAAAATATATATAAATATGTTAATTAATGGTTGTTGATAGTGTAATGAACTTAAATAATGGCTGTTAATTAATGGTATATATATATATGAGTTGATGTTGATAATAATATATATTGTAATATATATGTGTTAATTAATTTATTATTAATTAAAGTTATACATATATATTATTATCAGGCTATATATGGATCGAGATAAGAGTTGGATTTCGCTTCCAAGGCATGACCGACGATACACTACAGGAGTTGTGGATTTTTTGCAGTTCGTCGAGGAAAATGCAAACGGGAAGGAATACCATTATTGCCCGTGCAAGAAATGTAAGTGTCGCAGTGATATGTGTCGATTTCCGATTAGGACAGTATGGGAGCACCTAAAGAGTAATGGGTTTTGGCCGAAGTACAAACGTTGGATATATCACGGTGAGCCATCATTAGATGGATCGCATGATCATGGGCAGTTTTTTGAGGCGGGCAGTAGTAGTACATCCAACGATCCAACAATGGCATTCGCCAACGACGTGTTTCCTTTTGAAAGCGGTGTACGTGGGGAACAATATATGCATGACCCGGTGCTGCCATTCCCACAAGTTGTCAACACTGCTGCCTTTGACAAGTACAACAAACTGATTGCATTGCAACAGACCCCTGTGTCTTCAAGTTCTGAGAGGACAGTTCTTGAAAGTGTGATGGAGGTAATGAGGATTAAAGTCGAGACAAAATCGAGCATCAGGCAAGTGGATGAATATCTACAGTACACTTCTTCGTTGTTGGAGGAGGGTCATCGTAATCCTACCAATCACCGTAAGGTCCGAAGTATCCTCAAAGATCTAGAGCTTTCCTACATTAAGATCCATGCATGCGCATTTGACTGCGTTCTCTTCTGGGGTAAAGATGCAGAAGGGAATGACCTTGCTAGCCTTGACGCATGTCCGATATGTCAGTCTGACCGATATAAGTTGACGGGAGCAGGCAATAGGAAACCTGTGAAAGTGCTTCGGTATTTTCCGTTGAGAGATAGGCTTGAGCGGTTGTACATGTCAGAAACCACCGCAAAAGCTATGAGGTGGCACGGTGAGCGGGACGCGGGAGACGCAGATATCATGACACACATCTCTGACGGAGCGGCTTGGAAGCATATAAACAATGAGTTTCCTCATTTTGCGTCAGATGTCAGAAACGTCAGGCTCGGGCTCTCAACCGACGGGTTCAACCCTTTCGGCACCATGAGTCTTTCATACAGCATATGGCCGGTGGTTTTGGTACCTTACAACCTTCCTCCGTGGATGTGCATGAAGAAGGAATATAATATGTTGACGTTGTTGATTCCGGGGCCTGGTTACCCAGGAAAATGTCTCGATGTGTATATGAGACCATTGATTGAAGAGCTTAAGGTATTGTGGGACGTTGGTCATCCCACTTTTGACAAGTACAAGCAGGAGACGTTCCAGATGCATGTCATGGTTATTGGTACCATTAGTGATTTTCCTGCTTATGGGATGTTGTCGGGCAGCGTTGTTAGGGGATACAAGGCTTGTCCAGAGTGCCTAAACGATTATGGGAGCACCCCTCATTGCAACAAGATATGCCGAATGGGTCATCGTGTGTTCCTTCCGGCGGATCACCACTAGCGTTACGAGTCCGCCGTATTTGATAGAACCGAAGAACACGGTGGTCCTCCCAGAAGATGGACGGGAAGAGAAATTTTAGCAGTGCTTAATGAGTACGATTTTGGGCCCCTCAGCAATCATCCCGATATTGTAGCTGAAATACCTGAAAGACCTGAGCAGTACAAATTCTGGACACATAAGAGCATATTGTGGGAACTCCCGTACTGGTGTGAGTTGCTGATCCGTCACTTCCTAGACGTTATGCACATAGAAAAAAATGTTTCTGAAAGTGTGGTGGGCACAACGCTGAACTTGGAGGGGAAGACGAAAGACGGTCCTAAGGCTCGCACTGATCTGCAAACCATGAATATCAGAAAATAACTATGGTTGAAACAACGGAAAAGAAAAATGCCTCAAGCTCCTTACACCGTCAAGCCTGAGCATAAACCAGAAATTTTCCATTGGATAAGTCGGGCCAAGTATCCTTCAGGCTTTGCTGGAAATATAGCCAAGTGTGTGAACAGACAATTCAACAATCTGTACGGGTTGAAAAGTCATGACAATCATATCCTGCTACAACGTCTCTTCCCTGTTTTCATTCGACCGTTCCTTCCCCGTCACGTTGTGGAGCCGTTAGTAGCGTTGGCAAGATTTTTCCAGAAGGTATGCACACGGGAAGTGAGAAAATCTGACCTCCGAGAAATACAACAAGACATCGTTCATATCATGTATAAATTTGAGATGATATTTCCTCCAAATTTTTTCGACATCATGCCTCACCTCATGATCCATCTTCCTCGGCAGTTGTTGCTTACCGGTCTTGTGCACTTCACTTGGATGTATCCGATGGAAATGTACGTATTTTACACCTTATGTTAATTTTCTCATCAATATATGTGATATAGTGTTAATGTATTATCATAACACTTTAAAAACTTGATTTATAGGCAACTTGGACAATACGGTGGTTTTGTCCAAAACAGATCCGCACCTGAAGGATGTATAGCTGAAGCATATATTGCGCACGAGTGCGTCACCTACATGAAGCTGTATTTATGAGCGTTACAGGAAAGCATACCGGAAGATGTACCTTCACAGTTCAATCTTTCCATACTCTCCGACGATGTTGTACTCGGTGGAAACATGCCAGTTTCCTACAAGTTGAAAGATTATGAGGTAGCCATTGCACATTGGTGGGTACTAATCAACTGTCCAGAAGTTCAGTTTTGGAAGAACATACATCTACACTGTGAACAAGTACGAGGTGATGTCGATTACCACAACCGGACATTCGCAGAGTATTTCGGCCGCTGGGTACGTAACTTTAACACTATTCTATACGTGTTTATATATTATTGTGTATATTTATTCATATTTATAGTTGATTCTGATGGTTGCAGATGAACCTTATTCAAAATGATAATCACCCAAATTGGTCGCACGAACTCAGACTTTTAGCGATGAGGCCGGTCTATTCAAAAGTTTATGCGACGTGCAAGGTGAATGGTGTGTTATTTCGATGTGAAGAGAGAGACCTCAGACTAAAAACACAAAATTCAGGGGTTATGGCACATGGTGGGGATGGTGGAGTTGACTATTACGGTGTTCTCCATTCAGTTGTGGAACTGCATTACGGGGAAGGCATGAAAGTGTACATTTTCAAGTGTAGATGGTTTGACACACGGCCGCAGAGCATGAAAACCGATCAATACGTCATAACTTCTGTGAACACTAGTACATCATGGTATGAGGACGACCCGTTCGTTTTAGCCACATGGGTGAAACAAGTGTTTTATCTTGATGATCTCGCCAAGGGTGACCCGTGGAAAGTAGTCAACACTATCCACCATCGCAACATTTACCGGGCGTCTACACTTGGACTGGCTGAAGAGAACGAGGAAGGGGGCACCGCGTATCAAGAGCCCAACTCAAACGGTATTCCTGACTCCTCTTTTATTCGCCTAGACACGCCGGTGCGAATTCGACGTGAAGAGCCACTGTTTGTTGATGTTGATCTAAATGAAGAAACTAACGAGGACTCTAGTGGTGAGGAAAGACATAGATTACCCATATCGAGCAATTCAGAAACCGAAGAAGACTCATCCGATGATTCCGATTACAATCCGACGGATTAAGTAATTTAAATGATGTAATCCTTTCATTTGTAATCCACTCATTTCTAATGAACGGGCGTGGGGATGAGCCTCCCAGCTAGGCTGGGTTCCAAACCCCTTAAAAAAAATTTGAAATATGTTGACTGTTGGGTTTCTGGTTTTTTATGTTCAATTTTGGTTATATGTGAACAGGACATCGGAATAGGAGAGGTGTAAATCCACTGATTTTTTTTGTTTTTTTTTTTCAGAGAATAGCCGACGAAAAATGCATTATTTCGTCGGCCATTACAATAATGGCCGACGAAAAATTCATTATTTCGTCGGCCATAAGTTTTTTTAAAAATAAATATTTTATTTTTGACCGAAAACGACAAAAGAATAGCCGACGAGTACTAGGTTTGATTTCGTCGGCTATGATTAAAAAAAAAAACAAAAAAAGAGCAGCTTCCATTTTCTATCACTATCGACAAACCATTGCTTCATCCTTCAAATGCAAATGTGTCGTGAAATAAGATATGACCGAAATATTGAAAAACGTCTACGGTTGAAAAATGAGAAGATTCCGACAAAATCTGTGTGCCGAATATTGCGGTTAACTGTTTTTTACTACCGTTTTTCTATGGGTAGCCTGACGGTCGGTAAATATTTTGAGGAAAATTTTTATACGATTAGTTGCGTCTCATCGATCTGAAACTATTCTTTGTTGAAGATCAGGCCAAAAAACGTTATTTAGACGGGCCAATTTTTGTTTTAAAGCGTTTAGAGGTTTGACTCACCCGGTTGACCGTCCCGATCGATCCGTTAACGTTGTCAGATGTAGTTGGATTTTTTTTTCATACATGTATTTAATCGTAACGGTGATATCTGACGGTTGGAATAGATTTTCCCAACTTTTAGATTCAAAATCGGAACATATGCACTAATGTTCCTTAACTTGTTTACTAAGTGTTTAAGTGAATGTATAGTTTCAAATAGTTACTATACGTAGACTCTTCAAATGCAAATGTGTCGTGAAATAAGATATGACCGAAATATTGAAAAACGTCTACGGTTGAAAAATGAGAAGATTCCGACAAAATCTGTGTGCCGAATGTTGCGGTTAGCTGTTTTTTACTTCCGTTTTCCTATGGATAGCCTGACGGTCGGTAAATATATTGATGAAAATTTTTATACGATTAGTTGCGTCTCATCGATCTGAAACTATTCTATGTTGAAGGTCAGGCCAAAAAACGTCATTTAGACGGGCCAATTTCCGTTTTAAAGCGTTTAGAAATTTGACTTTGCAGTTTGACCGTCCCGATCGAGCCTTTAACGTTGTCAGATGTAGTTGAATTTTTTTTTCATACATGTATTTAATCTTAACGGTGATATCTGACGGTTGGAATAGATTTTCCAAACTTTTAGATTCAAAATCGGAACATATGCACTAATGTTCCTTAACTTGTTTATTAAGTGTTTAAGTGAATGTATAGTTTCAAATAGTTACTATACGTAGACCCTTCAAATGAAAATGTGTCGTGAAATAAGATATGACCGAAATATTGAAATACGTCTACGGTTGAAAAATGAGAAGATTCCGACAAAATCTGTGTGCCGAATGTTGCGGTTAGCTGTTTTTTACTTCCGTTTTCCTATGTGTAGCATGACGGTCGGTAAATATTTTGAGGAAAATTTTTATACGATTAGTTGCGTCTCATCGATCTGAAACTATTCTCTCCAGAAGATCAGGCCAATTTCTGTTTTAAAGCGTTTAGAGGTTTGACTTCGCAGTTTGACCAAAAGTTTAGCCGACGAAAATTCTATTTCGTCAGCTAAATTCTAGTGATCCGCGCCTTTTCATTGTCCGCCGTTGGATGGGGGAGATCGGACGGCTGCTGAGCGCCTAAACTATAGCCGACGAAATTCAAAGTATAGGCGACGAATTCATATATTTCATCGGCTATTCTTAAGTATAGCCGACGAAATCTTTTTATTTCGTCGGCTATACTATCGGGTATAAGGCCGCACCAGCCGGACCTAGCCTCCATTTTCTGCATTTTTCCAAAACCTCCGCCGCTCGCCTCCAACCCTCCCTCCGGCGCTCGCCTCGTCCCCCTCCTCCCTCTTCCTCCTCCAATCCAGCCGGCAGCCCGCTCCTCCCTCTTCCTCCTCCAATCCGGCGTGTCCCTCCTCCTCCGGCGTGTCCCTCCTCCGGCCCAGCCTCCTCCAATCCGGCCGGCCTCCTCCTCCTCTGCATTTTGGTTGTAAGTGTTTTTTTTTTTTTTTTTTTCATTTATGTTAATTAATGTTAATTTAGATATATCTAATTTATGTTAATTTAGATATAATTGTTAATTTAGGTATGTATAACAATTTAGGTATAATTTAGGTATTTATGTTAATTAATTTAGGTATAATTTAGGTATTTATGTTAATTTAGGTATAATTTAGGTATTTATGTTAATTTAGGTATTTATGTTAATTTAGGTATAATTTAGGTATTTATGTTAATTTAGGTAAATTTTAGGTATTTATGTTAATTTAGGTAATTGTTTTCAAATTTATTTTAATTGTATAATTTAGGTGTAATTGTATAATTTATACGTATAAATTGGTTTTTTAATTATATAAATTGATAACTTAATTGTATAATTTACCTTAATTATATATATAGCTTAATTATATTTAATTAGAATTTGTTATTTAATATAATATAATTTAATATGTTAGTATATAAATTGTTATATTAAAATATGTTAGTATTATTGGTTATTATATTAATTAGAATTTTTTATTTAATATAATATAATTTAATATCAATTAATGTATTAATGCCTCGGGCTTTAGATGGCCGATGCATTAAGAAACCTATTCGGAGGCCGTCGTGCCGGCAGATCTAGAGGTTCTAGAAATTCCGCCGGTTCCGCAGACTCCGAAAGGACCGCTAGCCAGCTTGAAAGGACCACCAGCCAACCGCGGAGGAGTGTAGATTCATCCCAGTCGCAGAGGACTGTGGATGCAGCCCAGCCGCGACGGAGTGTGAGTTCTCGGCACCAGACCCTTCTCCAGGCGGGGCGGCCGTCGAGCACTTCACTTCCCCATGTCGGTCCCTCTGTGGCTCCGAGGTTTAGTCGGCAGCTATTTCACGAGGACATAGCTGCCGACGTTCCTCAGGTTCGTATGCCTGACGTTCATCGGGAGCCGATGCCGAGTCCGAGTCCGACTCAGTCTGCTGCTGACTCGACTGAGGGGCCTACTCTCCCAAATCAGCTCTACCTCCCGTACAACATTCCGGCGATACCGGAGGTCGACTATCAGGGTGTGCCCATATGGCCTGATATGCCTCAGTACGTGAGTGCTGCGGAGGCATACCAGCAGCAGCCATTTGAGAACCCTGACCACCTTATTTCGGCGAGGAGAAAAGGAAAGTCGACAGACGAGTCATCCAATTCAGGTAACATTTGATTTTATTAATTAAATGTTTTATTAAAATTAACGCACTAATATTTAATTTTATTAACCAATCGTCATTTTTGTGATAGGGACAGCCGCTAGCAGTTCACGGAGGAATACGAGAGGTGTCATATGTTTTGACATGCTCAGGAGAACTGTTGAGCGCAGCGGGAGGATTCAGATCAACGAATCGAACCTCCTAATCAGGAGGTTCAGGAGAAGAAAAAACGCGACTACTCGGGTTGCGTGGGGTCACTGATTAGGGACAGAGTCCCTATGTTGTGGACCCGGTGGGCTGATGTGCCCGAAGAGATAAAGAGGGAGGTGAACAACGCCGCGTCGGTGAGTAATTTAAAAAATTTAATTTATTTATCGTAATATTTAATAATTTTCGGTATTATTACAATTGTAAAACTAATAAAATATTATATTTCAGACATTCTTCGAGATTGCCGAACACAGGCGGGATTGGGCGGACACCCAGCAGAACTCGAGGTACGTTTGTTTTTATGATACTATAATTATCTTATAATTATTAATATTTTATGATATTAATAATATTTCTAATGCACTTTTGTTTTTTTCGTAGGTTCAAAGAGTGGAAGAACGAGCTGCGTTCCCACTATAACAAATATGACAACCTTGGTCGTATGGGTACTCCCCGGGAGTTCATGTTCAGGGAGTACGAGTGGCGTTGGTTGAAGACAGTAGACTTCAACAACCCAGTTATGCAGGTAAATACTAAACTTCAGTAAAAATGTTTATTTTGTTAAAATTTTAATTATTAGTTTAATTATTTTATAATTATTACACTAATATTTTTTTATGCATTTTTCTAACATTTTATTATTTGTTTGAAGCAACGTTCTCGGATAAACTCTGAGAACCGCCGCCGGAACACAACCCCCCATCATGCTGGTTCACGGCCGTTTGCACAATATCAGGAGGAGGCGCTTAGAGATCATCCTGATAGCAACCCGTACGTGGAGACGTTCAAGATCGCTTATCCACAAACGACAGAACAGCTCGTAAGTCGTTCATTGCAATTTTAAATTTTAAATTATTAATTTTACTTAATTATATATTTGTTATAATATTAATTTTTTTTTTCCCGTCCAATTAGGAGAGGGTCAACCGGGCCGAAGAAGAGGTGTTCCAGCAAGTAGTTCGGGAGACACAACCGAACATTTCAGAGGCAGATCTGGAAGAAGCCATGCGCCATGTCGACCGGTCCAGTGTCCAAACGGCAGCGAGGATGTTTGACGCAGCCTTCCCAAACCGGTCAAACAACTACTACTGCCGGGGTTTGGGAAGTTCTGGACTAGGGCTTCTGAAGACCACTAAGGGAGGTCAAAAGAAGGGAGGCGGGGAGAGCCAACATATGAGGGGGGAAGTGCAGCGATTGACCGCAGAATTGGCGACCTCGTCCCAGACAGTACAGGAGCTGCGCCGCAGAACACAGCAGTATCATTTGGATATGGCCCTTTGGCATGCTGAATGCGACAGAATTCGGCAACACAACTACGACGCCCAACAAAACTGGTGGTATGAGATGTTCGCGGCACAACAACAAGGCCTTGAACCCCCGCCCCCGTTTCAGCGGTTAGTGGAGCCTCCAATACCTCAACCTCCCGAGTTCGGTCAGCAGGATGACGAGCCTGATGGAGAGCAGGATGCTGGGGATGACGTGGTGGACTTTAGTGGTTTAGGTGATGATTAGGGTTATGTTTTATGTATATTAGAACGAATTTAATAAAAAAAGTATTTAGACGTGTTTCTTGTTGGTGCAAATGCATGGACTGTTTTTGTGATTTGCAGGTTGCTTGGAATGGTAATTTAGAAAATAATATTTTTTTTCCCCAAATGTAAGAAAAGCCGACGATTTTGGCATTATTTCGTCGGCTATAATAACTATAGCCGACGAATTTTACCAATTTTCGTCGGCTATAAGTTGTATAGCCGACGAAAATTACATTATTTCGTCGGCTATAACTAATTAATGCCTATTAAATATTAATATATTTCGAGGAAATAGCCGACGAAAATTTATAGAATTGTCGGCTATTGTTAACACCCAATAGCCGACGAATTTCGTCGGCTATAATTAATGAATTTCGTCGGCCATACTCGAAAATATCCGACGAAATTCGTCGGCAATTTCTCCCAGGTTTGGCCGACAAAAAATATTTTCGTCGGTAAGTTCGTCGGCCATACTCTACCATAGCCGACGAATTTGTTTTTTTCGTCGGCCATTGGTATAGCCGACGGGGTTGTTCCGACGAAATATAGCCGACGAAAATTTCGTCGGTGGATGGTATAGCCGACGAAAAATTGGCATAGCCGACGAAATTTTTTTCGTCGGCTATTCACTCAGATCTGGTAGTGTGAATTAGTTTTCTTTTCGATCCTACAAATGTGGTTCACCAGCCAAAAATTATCTTTTTACGATTGCTTCGTGAAACATGTGTCAATGAACACCAAACTTATCTGGTGTTTTTCACGTACGATATACATGAACATCCCCCGACACTAGGCCCTGCATCTCCAATTATAATTTCAGATGCAAGCCTGCATACGGTTAATCATAAAATTCAAAGTGAGCATCCCTTTCTTCATTTGCATCCGAACAAAGAGCAAACGGACGATATGATAGATTACAATACACCACCACTCACCACTCACCACTCACCACTATCATATCACAATACACCACCACTCACCACTCGATCATTTCGTAAATTGTCCTGGCCTTTGGTCTAATCAATTTGCATGATAGCTAGTAGGGAATTTCGTAACCTAAGCGCTCCAGTCGTCGTGTAATGACTAAGCCGACGAATATTTCGTACCCTAAGTTCAGTCAATTAAGTGGCGTCGCCTTAGTACTTAGTTGACGAAAATTGACGTTTTGTCAACTAAATTTTAACCAAGTCCACGAAATAGTCGTTCACTACCAGAAAAGGGGTTATAGCCGACGATATGGGAAAAAACGGCCGACGAAATAGTACCTCGTCGGCTATAACCCCGTATAGCCGACGAACTACTATTTCGTCGGCCACATCGTCGGCTATAATATTATAGCCGACGACTGCCGACAACTCGTCGGCTATAACTATAGCCGACGAAACGTTTTTAGTTATAGCCGACGAGGATGGTATTCGTCGGCTATAAGAGTTATAGCCGACGAAAAGTTTTTGTTATAGCCGACGAGGGGGGTATTCGTCGGCTATAACTCTTATATCAGATCGACCTTCTGCATCAGGGAGCTCATTCGTCGATGAAATCGTCCAAAACGCTCTGAAATCGTCCAAAACCTCGGCCATAAGCTTGAAAGGTACGTATATTGCTGTGTGTGTTGATTTAGTTGGTTATATGCAGAGGTGTATTAATTTAGAGTTTAATTAGAATAAATGTGTGATTAATTTGATATATATATATATATGTGTTGAGATGAGATTATTAATGGGTTGATATATATGTTGTATTGGTTAGATAGAATTGAAGTTTTGTTGAAGATTAGTGATTGATTAATGTTGATTTATAGGTGATTTTAGATGAATTTGATGAAAAAATGTATATATATTAATTAATTTAATTGTAATTAAAAATATATTGTTGGTATATATAAAACATACATTGTGTTTAATTAATTAGGGAGATTGACGATGTTTTAATTAATTTAGGGATGCATGTGTATATATATATATATATATATATATATATATATATATATATATATATATATATGTGTGTGTGTAATGATGAATTTTTTAATTAATTAGTACGTACGTAGTACGTGCATATATACATATCTATATATAGCTATATTTATTTCTTGAATTTACAGGATGGACAAGAGTTGGATTACCCTTGGAAGATGGGATCAGGCGTATCATGATGGAGTTAGGAGTTTCCTGGATTTTGTGATGGCTAACTGTGGAGACACTACACTTCATTATTGTCCGTGTAAAAAGTGCAAGTGTGCCACCCCACGACACCGGTTTTCCATAGAGACAGTGGAGCAACACCTGGCTAGATATGGATTTTGGGTCCTATACACTAATTGGATTTATCACGGTGAACCAGAGTTTGCGGGTCGTCATGATCATGGACAATTTGCCGAGAGAGGGAGTTCCTCCAATGATCCGACAACGAACTGGATCAACGATATGTTTCCTCGTGAGAGCGGTGTCTTTGAGGAAGCACCAGATGTGCAACTCCCACCTCCGGAGATGGAGTGTTTCCCTGATATTGAGCCACTCGAGCCATTACCCCGATCTCCGGTCAACACAAGTGGTATGGAAAAGTACAACAACCTGATCGCATTGCAACAGACTCCGTTGTACCCCGGATGCAGTAAGACTGTCCTTGAATCTGTCATGGGAGTGATGAAGATCAAAACGGAGAACAAAGGCACTGTCAAATCGGTTGATGATTGGCTTCGGCTATGGGGTGGGGCGATGCCCCCCGGACATCGGCTTCCTACCAGTCATCATAAGGTGCGACATATCCTTAAAGATCTCGGCCTTTCCTACATCAAGATTCATGCATGCAGATACGATTGCGTTCTGTTTTACGGGGAAGGACTTGCAGATCTTGAATACTGCCCATTATGCAATACAGAGCGGTATAAGTTCACTCCTAAAGGGAACAAGAAAGCTGTGAAGATACTTCGGTACTTCCCGTTGATTGATAGGCTTGAGCGGTTGTTCATGTGTGCTTTCACGGCCGAAGCTATGAGATGGTGGGCTGAGAGGAATGTGCCTGACGATGACACCCTTAGACATCCCGCCGACGGAGAGGCTTGGAAGAAGAACGTGTTGGAGTTTCCCGAATTTGCATCAGAGGTTCGAAATGTTTGGCTAGGGCTATCATCCGACGGTTTCAACCCTTTTGGCAAGAAAGAGCTTCAGTACAGTGTGTGGCCAGTTATTTTGATTCCGTACAACTTTCCACCGTGGATGTGCATGAAGAAGGAATATAACATGCTCACATTGTTGATTCCAGGCCCAGGTTATCCGGGAAAGTGTCTCGATGTGTATTTGAGACCCGTAATTGAGGAGCTTCGGTACTTGAGTCTGAACGGCCACCTGGTCTACGACCGGTTCAAAAATGAGATGTTCCGGATGCATGCCATGCTTGTTGGCACGATCAGTGACTTTCCTGGGAGGGGTATGTTGTCGGGCAGCGTCACCAGGGGTTACAGGGCTTGTTCAGAGTGCATGACTGTTGATTGCTCCAGTCCTCATTGCAGCAAGATTGTCCAGATGCGTCACCGTCGTTGGCTTCCGCATGACCATCCATTTAGGGACGATGCACAGGCTTTTGATGGGACTGAAGAAAGGGGCTGGGCACCGGAGCAATGGACAGGGGAGGAAATATTGGCAGTGTTGAATGAGTATGACTTTGGTCCGCTTAGCAATCATCCCGATGTGTTGCGCACGATTCCAGAGAGGCCGGATCGGTATAGGTTCTGGTCACACAAGAGCATCTTATGGGAACTTCCTTATTGGGCCAGGTTGGCTACCAGATACTACCTGGATGTCATGCATATAGAGAAGAACGTGGGTGAAGCCGTGGTTGGCACAGTTTTGAATTGGGAGAAGAAAACAAAAGACACCCCCAAGGCACGCGTTGATCTGAGAAATATGGGACTGCGGGACCATTTGTGGTTGAGAGAGGGCAGGAGCAAAATGCCCCAAGCTCCTTACACCGTCACCAGGGACCAGAAACATGAAATCTTTGGATGGCTGAGTAATGTCAGGTAACTTTTTATTAATTAGGCATGTATTCCCTAAAGAATCCATCTGTTGTTGGACGACTATATATGCATGAAATCTAACTGTTGTTAATGGCTATGCAGGTATCCTTATGGCTATGCGGGTAACATAAGCAAGTGTGTTAACTACCGAGACAACAAGATGTACGGATTGAAGAGTCACGACTGCCATGTACTGCTTCAACGCCTCTTCCCTATTTTCATTCGAGCGTACTTGGAGGATGAAGTGGTTGAGCCGTTGGTGGCGTTGTCAAGATTCTTCCAGAAGTTATGCGCTAGAGAAGTTAGAAAATCAGACCTCATGAGAATGCATGAGGAAATCGTTTTTATCTTGTGCAAGTTCGAGAGGATATTTCCCCCAAACTTCTTTGACATCATGCCTCACCTGATGATCCATCTTCCCCAACAATTGTTGCTTACCGGTCCCGTACACTACACTTGGATGTATCCCATCGAAAGGTACATGTTATTCATAAATTTGATTTATACATGTTTTTAAATAAAAGTTGCATGCTCTTAACACGCACTTGTTAACCTTGCAGACAACTTGGAGACTACAAGAAATATGTGCACAATAAATCTGCGCCTGAGGGGTGTATTGCTGAAGCTTACATTGCGCATGAGTGTGTAACGTACGCCAAGTTGTACTTGGGAGCGATGGAGGACCCCCCACAACATCCAAGTCGAGATGACCCCGAGTTCAACCTATCTATCGTCGCCAACTCTGTTGTACCATACGGAAGCTTCAAGAAAAAGGGTGTGGACAAGTTGCCTGACCATGAGGTAGGGATTGCCCACTGGTGGGTTCTAATAAACTGTCCGGAGGTACAATATTGGAAACGTCACCATCTTCACAGCAAGGAAGTTCGCGGTGATGTCGAGTACCACAACACGACGTTTGCAGACTATTTTCCACAATGGGTAAGTGTATAAATATATATATTAGATGGCTTTCTTTTACAGTTCCCTATTCTTTAATCATAAACACACCGAGTGATTTGAGTTATATTTTTCAGCTGATGCAAGTGGCTGCGAGGGGTGGTCATACAAATTACTCAGAGGAATTGAGGCTGTTGTCGATGAAGCCGATATCTTCCACAGTCCGCTCAATGTGTGATGTCAACGGCGTTAAGTATATATGTGAAGCTAGAGACGGGGAACGCAAAACACAGAATTGTGGGGTGATGGTCGATGGTGCAGAGGGGGGCGTGGATTTTTACGGTGTCCTACAGTCAGTTGTTGAACTCATTTATGGGAACCGCATGAAAGTCCACTTGTTCAAGTGTCGATGGTTTGATACTAGGCCGCACCGCATACGGATCGATCAGTACGGCATACTTTCGGTGAATACCGCCACTAGTGTGTATGAAGACGACCCCTTTGTTTTCGCCACAGCGGCCAAAAAGGTCTTTTATCTTGACGATCCTTTGAACAAAGGCACGTGGAAGGTAGTTAACCATGTGTCTCAGCGAGACATATACAGTGCTACCACACTTGGTGTGAGCACAGAGTGTCAAGAAGCGACCGCATACCAAGAGCCGGACGCCGGCGACATTCCGGAATCCTCCACCATCCGCGATAATAATGTGACGCCGGGCAGAGTGGTCCGACTTCCTAGGGGTCAGGTGCCCATGTATGATGTTAATCCGAATCGTCTATATCAGCCCGACGATGACTCAGACGACGAGTACGAGCACCGGTTGCCAGATATTAACTACTATACTACGTCTGACTCAAGTGATGAGGATGATTCTGATTATCATCCTTAGTATACTATTTATGTATGTATTTGTGTACGATGGTGCATGCATGAATACATTTTTGTCCTTAATTACCGTTTTCCGAGTTTATGGGAAATTGTATTGAATTGTTTGTGTTATGTTTAGGAATTTATCAGGTGAAATAGGCAATTTTCAGGCCCTAAATGGCAAATTTTCAGAAAGATCAGAATTATAGCCGACGAAATGGACCATAATTCGTCGGCTATAATGCCCATACTTTAGCCGACGACTTGCAATTCGTCGGCTATAATGCCCATACTGTAGCCGACGACTTGCAAGTCGTCGGCTAAAGTATATTGACCGAAACCATACGTAGACCGTTCAACTGCAAAAGTGTCGTGAAATAAGATACGACCGAAATATGGAAATACGACTACGGTTGAAAAATGGGAAGATTCCGACAAAATCTGTGTGCCGAATGTTGCGATTAGGTGTTTTTTACTTCCGTTTTCCTATGGGTAGCCTGACGGTCGGTAAATTTTTGGAGGAAAATTTTTATACGGTTAGTTGCGTCGCATCGATTTGAAACTATTCTCTGTTGAAGGTCAGGCCAAAAAACGTCATTTAGAGGGGCCAATTGCCGTTTTAAAGCGTTTCGAGGTTTGACCATGCAGTTTGACCGTCCCGATCGAGCCTTTAACGTTGTCAGATGTAGTTGGATTTTTTTTCCTACATGTATTTAAGCTTAACGGTGATATCTGACGGTTGGAATAGATTTTCCAAACTTTTAGATTCGAAATCGGAACATATGCACTAATATTCCTTAACTTATTTACTAAGTGTTTAAGTGAATGTATAGTTTCAAATAGTTGCTATACGTAGACCGTTCAAATGCAAAAGTGTCGTGAAATAAGATACGACCGAAATATTGAAATACGACTACGGTTGAAAAATGGGAAGATTCCGACAAAATCTGTGTGCCGAATGTTGCGATTAGGTGTTTTTTACTTCCGTTTTCCTATGGGTAGCCTGACGGTCGGTAAATTTTTGGAGGAAAATTTTTATACGGTTAGTTGCGTCGCATCGATTTGAAACTATTCTCTGTTGAAGGTCAGGCCAAAAAACGTCATTTAGAGGGGCCAATTGCCGTTTTAAAGCGTTTCGAGGTTTGACCATGCAGTTTGACCGTCCCGATCGAGCCTTTAACGTTGTCAGATGTAGTTGGATTTTTTTTCCTACATGTATTTAAGCTTAACGGTGATATCTGACGGTTGGAATAGATTTTCCAAACTTTTAGATTCGAAATCGGAACATATGCACTAATATTCCTTAACTTATTTACTAAGTGTTTAAGTGAATGTATAGTTTCAAATAGTTGCTATACGTAGACCGTTCAAATGCAAAAGTGTCGTGAAATAAGATACGACCGAAATATTGAAATACGACTACGGTTGAAAAATGGGAAGATTCCGACAAAATCTGTGTGCCGAATGTTGCGATTAGGTGTTTTTTACTTCCGTTTTCCTATGGGTAGCCTGACGGTCGGTAAATTTTTGGAGGAAAATTTTTATACGGTTAGTTGCGTCGCATCGATTTGAAACTATTCTCTGTTGAAGGTCAGGCCAAAAAACGTCATTTAGACGGGCCAATTGCCGTTTTAAAGCGTTTCGAGGTTTGACCATGCAGTTTGACCGTCCCGATCGAGCCTTTAACGTTGTCAGATGTAGTTGGATTTTTTTTCCTACATGTATTTAAGCTTAACGGTGATATCTGACGGTTGGAATAGATTTTCCAAACTTTTAGATTCGAAATCGGAACATATGCACTAATATTCCTTAACTTATTTACTAAGTGTTTAAGTGAATGTATAGTTTCAAATAGTTGCTATACGTAGACCGTTCAAATGCAAAAGTGTCGTGAAATAAGATACGACCGAAATATTGAAATACGACTACGGTTGAAAAATGGGAAGATTCCGACAAAATCTGTGTGCCGAATGTTGCGATTAGGTGTTTTTTACTTCCGTTTTCCTATGGGTAGCCTGACGGTCGGTAAATTTTTGGAGGAAAATTTTTATACGGTTAGTTGCGTCGCATCGATTTGAAACTATTCTCTGTTGAAGGTCAGGCCAAAAAACGTCATTTAGACGGGCCAATTGCCGTTTTAAAGCGTTTCGAGGTTTGACCATGCAGTTTGACCGTCCCGATCGAGCCTTTAACGTTGTCAGATGTAGTTGGATTTTTTTTCCTACATGTATTTAAGCTTAACGGTGATATTTGACGGTTGGAATAGATTTTCCAAACTTTTAGATTCGAAATCGGAACATATGCACTAATATTCCTTAACTTATTTACTAAGTGTTTAAGTGAATGTATAGTTTCAAATAGTTGCTATACGTAGACCGTTCAAATGCAAAAGTGTCGTGAAATAAGATACGACCGAAATATTGAAATACGACTACGGTTGAAAAATGGGAAGATTCCGACAAAATCTGTGTGCCGAATGTTGCGATTAGGTGTTTTTTACTTCCGTTTTCCTATGGGTAGCCTGACGGTCGGTAAATTTTTGGAGGAAAATTTTTATACGGTTAGTTGCGTCGCATCGATTTGAAACTATTCTCTGTTGAAGGTCAGGCCAAAAAACGTCATTTAGACGGGCCAATTGCCGTTTTAAAGCGTTTCGAGGTTTGACCAAAAGTTGACCAGGGAATAGCCGACGAAATACTTAACTTCGTCGGCTAAACTCTTGCGATCCGCGCCGTTTCATTGTCCGCCGTTGGATGGGCGAGATCTGACGGCTGGTGAGAGCTTATAGTATAGCCGACGAGATTCATATTATAGCCGACGAGATTCATAGTATAGCCGACGACATTCATATTATAGCCGACGAGATACTTAACTTCGTCGGCTATAATCGGCCCGCAAAGCCCAACTCCGGCCCGGCCCGGATTTTGGCCCGGCCCGTAAGAGTATAGCCGACGAATTTCGTCGGCTATGACTATAGCCGACGAATTAAAATTAGATCGTCGGCTATAGTCCTTCGATTTAAACCGAAACAGAGCGCGCCTCCCTCATTTTCTGCTAACCCTAAATCCCTAAATCCCCACCTCCTGCAGCCGCCCGCCCCTCCCCGACGCCGACCGACCACGACGGAGCCTCCCCGACGCCGATCGACCCTCCCCGGCCCCACCCGATACCTCCCCGCCCCGGCCCCCTCCTTCCCGAGCCCTCCCCGACCCGAAAGCCGCTGCCGGAGCCGCCCCGAGCCGCCCTACCCGCCCCTGCCGCAGCCGCCCCTACCCGCCCCTGCCGCAGCCGCCCCTGCCCGCCCCTGCCGCCCCTGCTGCAGCCGCCCGTAGCCGCAGCTGCCCCTGCCGCAGCCGCCCCTGCCGCCGTCGCCGCCGTCGCCGTCGCCGCCGCACCGCACCACCGGTCCTCGTCCAGACTGCACCACCATGTCAGGTAGTCCCGATCGAGCCTCATTTACGGTTTTTATTAATTTTGTCGAATTTTGTGAATTTTAGGGTTTTTGTGAATTTTTTGTGGAATTTAGAGTTTTTGTGAAATTTATGGAATTGTGTGGATTTTTTGTTAAATTTGTTAATTTTGTGGAATTTATATACTAATTTTGTGGATTTTTTGTTAAATTTACGGTTTTTATATACTAATTGTGGAATTTTGTTGAATTTATATACTAGTATACTAATTTATATACTAATTTATATATAATTAGGTATAAATATTTTTTTTCATTTTTATGACGATATATATATATATATTTTTCGGAATATATATATATATATATAATTAGGTATAAATATAGTTATGTATATATATAATTAGGTGTATATATATTTAAAAAAGTTTTTTATTTTTTTGTGAAATTTAAGGAATTTTGTGTTATATTTCGGAATATATATATATAATTAGGTATAAATATATTTAGGTACGTATATATATAATTAGGTATATATACATTGAATGATGTTTTTAATTTTGTTTTGTGGAATTTTTGTGCAATTTATGGAATTTATATACTAATTGTGCAGGAAACCGGCGCTTTGTAGACCGATGGCTTGGCAGACGGACCGAGAGCGACCCCGACGCTCAGGCAGGATCCAGCCGTGGGGGGAGCGGATCCAGCGGTCGTCGGGGCCTAGGCCGGCCTTTGAGTCGACGAGAGGAGACGTTGATGGGATTGACGCCGAGCGATCCACGTGGGGGCTCCTCGTATGAGTCGACGGGAGCGGGCCCTGACTCGAGTGTCGGAGGAGGACGCAGAGCCACCAGACCCCAGTGCACTTCAGCACTGTTCCAGGATCGGCAGCCGACCCCACCGCGCGCCGATCTGGACCCTCCAGAGATGCTCCCTGTCCCCCCACAGCGACAGCGTCCACAGCTACGGGGCCCACCGTCAGGGGGAGCAGGCCCCTCAGGGTCCACGCCCCGTATGTCTCCGCCATCGGGGATGTACATGGTCCAGTTCCTCCCTGCCATCCCTGAGTACGACGCCAGGGGGAGGCAGATTTGGAGGCACGACCGGCCCCACGAGATTCCCTGGGAGGAGGCCTACTTCTACAGTCCTTTCGACTCAGAGGACTGCCGCGGCCTGTGGGCCGTTCGTGAGAAGGACAAGCAGTACAACGACGCAGGTAATTGGTTAGTTTAATTAATTATTTAGATTGTTTAATTAATTATTTAATTAGTTAGTTTAAATAATTATTTAACTATGTGTTCATTTTAACAGGCGTCCTCGTCAATAAACCCGCGGGGACGAGACGGACCAGAGGGCCAGCGAACATGTCGACCTTGGAGAGGGAGCTGGCCGGTGGGATCAGAGAGATCCTGCCCGGTCCCGGTGAGGATGGACGCCCGATTGAGCGGAGAGACACCACCACCAAGTACATCAACGCGACGGGCATGCTCGTGCGGGACAGGGTCCCACTGTTGTGGCCCGACTGGGGCTCTGTGCCCGATGAGATCAAGGCGCGAGTGTACAATGCACTGTCGGTGAGTTAAATATGATTTTTATTATAGAAAATAAACAATTATGAATTCAGTCCTTATAACTATATAAAAATATTTTCTAATTAATTTATAATGTTGCAGCAATGGTTTAGAGTCCATCCTACCTTGGACTGGTGGAGAGACGAGCAGCTGAAGAACAGGTTATGTGTTTTGCTTTTTTTTGTATAAATATATTTATTGGCAGTGTACGAATATATCTAACAGTTGTGTTCTGTTAATATAGGTACTCCGAGTGGAAGAACGAGCTGTCCACGCACTACAGGACGTACCATGTGGAGCAGCGCTTGGGGCGAGCTGCAACCCCCCACGAGTTCCGGTACAGGGAGTACGAGTGGCTATGGCTGGTAGCCTACTTCGGGAGCGACAGGGTCTCGGTAAGAAAATTTAGCCTGGTAGTATATAACTTTTTAATGTTATTTAATAATTAAATTATGTAGTTACTTAATTCAATTAATTAGTTAGTTAGTTAGTTATTAGTTATTAAATTAAGTCAGTTGGTTAGTTACATAGTTAGTTAGTTCGTTACTAAATTAAATCAAATTAAATTAAATAAAATTAGGTAGTTAGTAAGTTAGTTAGTTACTAAATTAAATTAGTTAGTTAAGTAGTTACTAATTAAATTAGTTAGTTAAGTAGTTACTAATTAAATTAAATTAGTTAGTAACTAAATTAGTTATTAATTTTATTTTGGTTAGTTCCTAATATTTTAATTTAGTTACTAATTTATATTTGCGTTTATATGTTTGTTGTTATAATACAGAAAATCTCGCGGACGAACAGCGACAACCGCAGGAGGAACGAGCACCCCCACCACGGCGGCGCCCGCTCCTGGAGGCAGTGGGCAGAGATGGCGAGGAGGGACCGACCGCTGAGGCCGTTGTCGTGGATTCATGCGCAGATGTATCCGGGGCGTCCCGACCAAGTGGTAAGTATTCGTCCATCTTCAATAAAAGTGTTTCATGAAATTAATTTATATATATATTTTTTAATTCGTTTATTATATTTTCTTGTCAATTAGGCGGAAATAGATGCGGAGACCGACGCGATCACCTTCGGGATCGCGCGAGACACTCTGGGAGACGGGGCGTCCGACGAGGCGATCGCGGAGTTTGCCTCCACGATCGACACCCTTGAGCCGCGCTTGGCCTCTCAGATCATGCACGCGGCGGTAGGGACGGGGAACAACTACTTCTACCAGAGAGGCCTAGGCGCGGCGGGAGATGGGGTTCTCAAGTTCACGCCGGCCAATCCCAGCACGCAGCGTGCGACTTCGACGAGAGGAGACTTGCAGACGCAGCTGCAGAGGAGTCAGGCGGAGTTGGCGAGGGCGGTGGAGGCGCTCCAGCAGGCGGAGTTGGCGAGGGCTGCGGAGGCTTCGGCGCAGCAGGCCAGAGACGCATCTGTGGCGGAGATGTACCGATGGATGCAGCAGTCTTGGGAGGCCCAGCAGGCTGGACTCCAGCCCCCGCCTCCGCCACAGATGCCCCAGTTCGTCGTCCCCACTCCCCCCCGTATCGGAGTACGCCAGCCGATCAGGACAGCCATAGCCACCGGAACTCGAACGATCCGGTCGACGACGCTACGCGTTTAGGGGGTGATGATGAGTAGATATAGTGGGTTAATTTGTACAGTATGTAGGATATTAGGGATGGATTGATGTGGATATTTGTTGGATATTTGGATGTTTGTTTGTGCATTTTCTGCAGCCCCCGAAGACGAAGAGAAATTGGGCCCGAGTAAAATTTTTAATTTTTTTAAATATTTAGGGGTTATAGCCGACGATATTGGCATTATTTCGTCGGCTATAACAGTTATAGCCGACGATTTTTACCAAATTTCGTCGGCTATAAGGGCTATAGCCGACGATGTTTACCATATGTCGTCGGCTATACCCTCCCGGCTTCAGGCAAAAAAAAGCCGTTCCTGGTACCGGCGACTGTTATGGCCGACGATAGTATCGTCGGCTAAAACGGACGTATAGCCGACGATAGTGTCGTCGGCTATACTTCGGGTTAGGGGCAGTTACGTAATTGTTAAAGCCGACGATCTTCTCGTCGGCAATGTTCGAAGTATAGCCGACGACGCTTTTTTCGTCGGCTATACCTGGTGTTTCATAAGCCGACGACTTACCCCGTGTGTCGTCGGCTATACTATAGCCGACGGAGCAATCCCGACGAGATAATAGCCGACGATACTTCGTCGGCTATGACTATAGCCGACGAATTAATGGAAACGGCCGACGAGATGGCGTCGTCGGCTATGACGCCTTTTCTGGTAGTGGTTGTCACCTGGTTTCTTAGGCGACGAAACATAAAGTCTTACGCGACAAAACAAATCGTCACCTTAAATGTAAGGCGGCAAATATAAACTTCTTCAGGCGACGAAATTTTTCGTCACCAGGTGATTAAATTGAGGGGACAAAATTTTGTTTCGTCACATAAATGTTTAATTTCGGTATATGAAAAATAATTGATAGGATTTTAAAACAACGAAATATAAGCTTTCGTCGCCTTAGTAGAGTTATAAAAAACATTTTAATAATTCGATATATGAAAAATATTAATTTGAATTAATTTTTTATTAATAAATTTAATATTTAGACATAAATAATAGGGAAAATGACTATTTTGACAAAAATGGGGGAAAATTTGCCCATTCCAATGTTATCTACCCACTCCAATGAATATTGACAAAAATACCTAACTACCTTATACTAAAACCACATCTCTCTCTGTCTCTCTCTCTCAAAACCAAACAAAAAAAAATAGCCCCCTCTCTGTATAAACCCTCTCTTTCTCTCTGCTTCGAATCCTACACAGAGCTCATAGCGAAGCTCAATTTCTAGGGTTTTAGCAGCGCCGACTCGTATTTCAATGTCGTCCTCGTCGACTTCTTCTTCCTCCAAGTGCTGCGAATTGAAGCCGGAGCACCCTGGGAAAGCCTGGCGCCTCTGCACCGGAGACTGCGCCGAGCTCTGCGATCGATGTAGGATCTCACCCTAGGAAAGCCCGGCGCCTCTCTACAATTCCAAATGCGCTGAATTGAAGCGGAAGCACCCTAGGAAACCATGGCGTCTCTTCACCGGAGACTACACCGAGCTCTGCGATCGATGTAGGGTCTTAGCCCTTCCCCCACCTCCGATCTCAATTGCCCTATTTGCAAATGGCGGCTTCCTCGAAGAGATGGAAACCCCTAACCCTAACCCTACCCCAAATCCCTTCTTCTCATTCCCCTATGACGTCTCTCCCTTGGGCTCCTCCGGCTTTCCCTCTTCAGCACCCGACCCGGTCCGATTACGATTTGGGTCGGAGCCAATTGAGGGTTTGGGGTCCGAATAAAAGTTAGGATTTTGATCGAATTGGAAAATTCGGGGTTTTTTTGGGGTTGTGGGCTAAATTGAATTACTGAGAGTCAGTAACATATGCTTACTGGGGGTCAATAACATGCATACTGAGGGGTAGTAACATGCTTACTGGGGTCAGTAACCTGATTACTAGGGGTCAGTAAACTAATTACTGGGGGTCAGTAACATGCTTAAAGTCAGATTCAGTAATTTACTATTGGAAAAAAAAATTCCGACGAAAAAAAATTTAGTGAGGACACAGAGGTCGAGATGGGGCGGACTTTCGATGAGCTGTCTGTGGGAGATTCTGCAGTAATCATCTTACTGGGGGTCAATAATCATCATATTGGGGGTCAGTAACCTGATTACTGAGGGTCAGTAACATGCTTACTGGAATCTGTAAGTGCTTATTGGGGGTCAGTAACCTGATTACTGAGAGTCAGTAACATGCTTAAAGTCATAGTCAATAATTTAATATTGAAAAAAAAAAATCCGGCGAAAAAAAAAAATTTAAAAAGAAAAATTCTAGCGAAAAAAATTTAGTAACCGGAATCCGGCGACCGGGCATGGGACGCCGGCGGAGTTGGGTGACATTTCGGCAAAGTTTCTCTATCTTCCACTTTCTTAGCACGTTATAATTCAAAAATCTGTTAGATAAGACAGAATGACAAAAAAGGAAGAAAAAAAATTAAAATTGTACTATGGTTGAAAAGATCTGTTCAAATTGGCAATATGAGTTGTTACTTTATGTTTAATAGGGGAAGAAAATAAGATGATCATTGGAATGGTAATGAGGGGGCTAAATTAGTACTAAATGGACATTTTCTATAAACAATAATATATAAATCTGAGGCCAAAATAAAGGTTAATATTAATTAATTAGTTGGGACAATCTACTAATCTGTTCATACAAACTAATATTTTCAAAATTAACTAGCTAGGAAACATATAGTCCCCATTGCCTCTGGCCACCTTCGTCATCGTTTGGGGGATGCTGGTGCAAAAATACGAAGTTATAAAAAAACTAAACTAAGAAACCGACAAACCATCCCCATTGTCTCCACTTTCATCATCGTTTGGGGGAGGGTGGTGAGGGAAAGGCGGCGGCTGGCATCCAAAGTTCTCAGCCATGTAACTTGTTGGAAAAATGGGTTAAAAACCATTTATAAAACCAAATTTAAATGGATTAATTAAAGTGTGATGCACTTATAATTATTGAAAGATGAACTTGGATTTGTATTCTCCATAATGAGGACTACAAGATTATGTGTGTTTCAGTTTGAGAAAACATGACTAACAGAGAAAATTATGATGCTGTGAATGCTGATAAAGGATCAGACCAAAATTATGATGATGTGAATGCTGGTAAAGGATCAGACCAGCACAAGTGCCAATCATGCAGGCCATGCAACCACTTGCCGCGGCTGTACCCGTCTAAGTTTCCCACGGAGAGAAGGCTGAGAAGTTGAACGGGCTGCACTTTAAGAGGTGGCAACAAAAAAGGTAATTTACAAATTATGATATCATATATTATTTCGCCCTGAACCCACCATTTAGCCCTATAGTTTTGTGTTTGCGGGAGTTCATAATGACTAGTTTTAAATACACTCCCCTAACCTCTTAATACACACTCCTTACTTAATACACTATTCCCTAAATTTTTCATTTCAATATTAGACTAGATGCACATCCCCAAATGCCTAAAATACCTTTATGCTAAAAAACCATGAAATATCCTATTAATATAAGTGATAATTAATATATACTGAATTTTTAACAATATTTTCAGGTATTTGTTAACATACTTTCTACTATTTTCGTCTATATATTTTTAAAATTTCAATTCAAAAAATTATTGGTCAATTGATAATTAAATTGAGAACTGTTATTACAACTCTAACATCAATCAATAGTCGGACAAAATAAAATTTCAAAATTAAGATGTCTAGGTTTACAACTGTATTGCGTCATTTAGTTTTTTTTTCTTAGTTTTTTTCTTCTTATGATAATTGATGTCTTTTTTAACCATTTAACATATCTATAGAATCAAGTTTGAGATATAAAACAAGAGGGGTGTGTATTAAGTGGTTTGTGGAGTGTATATAAAATTTCTCGTTCATGATTTGTTAAAAAGAGCTACAAATCTCAATTTTGCCCTCTTACTGGAGATGGCCTTATATGAACTGACTGGCAGGAGAGGAATAAAGAGAGACACACAAAGACAATAAGAATGGGTTGCATGGAAAAGAAACTGATATGTCACATCACATTCTTAATTTTCATGAAGAAGGTGAAGAGAAAAGAGAATAATTTCTTTCACAATCACCCATCTCCATTACCACAAAAAACGACGGGGGTGGGGTGCAAATTCCTGGTTGGAGCACTAAAAACATGTGTGTGCCTGCGCGACCTGCGGACACGAATGCAACTCCGATTTGGGCTCCATGACGCAGGCTCCTTTTGTACCCAGCCCGGATTCTTTTTGAACTTTTAACTTGCTAATTCCACTAACATATATTATAATAACGACTCAGCTGTAATGATTTTTTGGCCATTCAGTTCTCTGTAACAGCAGTGTGAATTCACACACACGACTCGACTCTTCCCAATCCGATTTGAAACTCCTTTGGTATGGGTTGAATATATCATTTTACTTTATTCTTTAATTCTGAAATTTTTGTTTTAATTTGAAATTAAGATTTATTTCGATTTATGTATGCAATATCATATCCATTTTATTTTACAATCTTAAGATAATTATTTGATATTGCTTATATAATTTACAAATACTCGTTACCTTCGAGTTTCAATATTCTTACACATTATGTGTGTTTCAGTTTGAGAAAACATGACTAACGGAGAAAATTCTGATGTTGTGAATGCTGGTAAGGGATCGGACCAGCTCAAGTGTCAACCATGCAGGACATGCAACCACCTGTCGCGGCTGTACTCGTCTAAGTTTCCCAAGGGGAGAAGGCTGAGAAGTTTAACGGGCTGCACTTTAAGAGGTGGCAACAGAAAAGGTAATTTACAAATTATGATATCATATATTATTTCGCCCTGGACCCACCATTTAGCCCTATAGCTTTGTGTTTACTGGATTTCATAATTTGTTAAAAAGAGTTACAAATCTCAATTTTGCCCTCTTACTAGAGATGACCTTATATCAAGTAATTGGCAGGAGTGGAATAAGGAGAGATACCCAAAGACAATAAGAATGGGTTGCATGGAAAAGAAACTGATAAGTCACATCACATTCTTAATTTTCAAGAAGAAGGTGAAGAGAAAAGAGAATAATTTCTTTCCCAACCACCCATCTCCATTAGCACCAAAAACAACGGGGTGGGGTGTAAATTTCGGGTTAGAGCTCCATGACGCAGGCTCCTTTGCACCCAGTTCGGATTTTTTTTGAACTTTTCACTTGCTAATTCCAGTAACATATATTATAATAACCATTCAGCTGTAATGATTTTTTGGCCATTCAGTTCCCTGTAATAGTAGTGTGAATTCACACACACGACTCGATTCGACTCTTCCCAATCCGATTTGAAACTCATTTCGTATTGGTTGAATATATTATCCTACGTTATTATTTAATTCTGAAATTTTTGTTTTAATTTAAAATTAAGAATTATTTCTATTTATATTTGTGCAATATCATATCTATTTTATTTTACAATCTTAAGACAATTATTTGATATTGCTTATATAATTTGTAAATACTAGTTACCTTCGAGTTTCAATATTCTTACACATTGTGTGTGTGTTTCAGTTTTAGAAACATGACTAACGGAGAAAATTATGATGCTGTGAATGCTGGTAAGGGATCAGACCAGCTCAAGTGCCAACCATGGAGGCCATGCAACCACTTGCCGCGGCTGTACCCGTCTAAGTTTCCCACGGAGAGAAGGCTGAGAAGTTGAACCGGCTGCACTTTAAGAGGTGGCAACAAAAAAGGTAATTTACAAATTATGATATCATATATTATTTCGCCCTGGACCCACCATTTAGCCCTATAGCTTTGTGTTTACTGGAGTTCATAATGACTAGTTTTAAATACATTCCCCTAACCTCTTAATACACACTCCTTACTTAATACACTATTCCCTAAATTTTTCATTTCAATATTAGACTAGATGCACATCCCCAAGTGCCTAAAATACATTTTTGCTAAAAAAACCATGAAATATCCTATTAATATAAGTGATAATTAATATATACTGAATTTTTAACAATATTTTCTGGTATTTGTTAACATACTTTCTACTATTTTCGTCTATATATTTTTAAAATTTCAATTCAAAAGATTATTGGTCAATTGATAGTTAAATTGAGAACTGTTATTACAATTCTAACATTAATCAATAGTTCAACATCAATCAATAGTCGGACAAAATAAAATTTCAAAATTAAGATGTCTAGGTTTACAACTGTATCGCGTCATTTAGTTTTTTTTTTCTTAGTTTTTTTCTTCTTATGATAATTGATGTCTTTTTTAGTCATTTAACCTATCTATAGAATCTGGTTTGAGATATAAAATAAGAGGGGTGTGTATTAAGTGGTTTGTGGAGTGTATTTAAAATTTCTCATTCATAATTTGTTAAAAAGAGCTACATATCTCAATTTTGCCCTCTTAGTGGAGATGGCCTTATATGAACTGACTGGCAGGAGAGGAATAAAGAGAGACACACAAAGACAATAAGAATGGGTTGCATGGAAAAGAAACTGATATGTCATACCACATTCTTAATTTTCATGAAAAAAAGTCTTAGTAGAGAAAAGAGAATAATGTCTTTCCCAACCACCCATCTCCATTAGCCTTGGGATGCTTGTCTCCCAAGTAAACTCTGCCAATTCTAAGAGTGTTGTGCATATGATCATCAACTAAGCTTGCACACCATTAGCAGAGCCTCTAGGGCACTAGTGTAAATAATTCAATAAAGAAGGGTAATCAGTTAAAAATTTCGGTAAAAACGTATAATGAACCTAATTTAAACCAATTCAAATTCTTACTGAAATTCTAAAAGGATGAATTGTATCAATTTTCAAAAGTTAAAAGTAAGGGAGGTTTTAAATACACTCCCCTAACCTCTTAATACACACTCATTACTTAATACACTACCCCCTAAATTTTTGATTTCAATATTAGACTCATTACTTAATACACTCATTACTTAATACACTACCCCAAAGTACCCAAAATACCCTTCTACTGAAAAACCATATGAAATATTATATTATTTAATATAATTAATATACTGAATTTAAAAAAATATTTTCTGAATATTTTTTAACATACTTTCTACTGGTTTCGTCTATAAATTTTGTTATATTCTTAAATGATTATTGGTCAACTGATAAATACATTGTAACTGTTGCAACTCCAACATCAATCAATAAGTCAGGACAAAATAATTTTTCATAATTGTGACAACCGACAAGCTAGCAGCATTATTCTGGCTAATAAACATACAACAAATTATTCAACATGGCTTGCAATTATATAAGAAGAAAACTAAGAACCAGTACAATTAAAATATATGATAACCAAATATATGTTCCAGTAAGATAGCTAATAGGTACGTTTCCAACAATTCAATCATCACCAAGATGTATTGTTTCTTCTTCGCTAGGTATAGCGATATCATCAAGTTGAACAAGTTCTTCGGCAAATACATTGTCGTCAAGTTGCACTGTTTTTTAGAATATATTAGTCACTCTTTCAGGATGTGGCAATCGTTCATACTGCTGAAAACGATCTTAACACTTCAAGTACAAACTTTTAGCTGTATCATCTGCATGATAAATCCAATTTGGTGTGACTGGTGGCAATGGGTGTCCAGGCAATAAACATATCTATATAGAAAAGAAGAACTCCATTAATCACATTAAATATATATAACTGACCATCTGATAATTTGACTACTACTACTTCATAACACGTCGTAATCAAATGCCCTATGTTTGGTAGATCCATCCATTTCAATTTAGGTGCAAAATTAGATGAAGTGTGGTTAAGTCGTTTACAAAGTCGGTTAACAGCACTTTGTCCTCTATAAAAAGCTTCATAAAGCTCGGGCGTGCCTTTTAACTCATTCATCAAATCAGCCCGCACTTTACGCCAATGTATACTACCAAATCTCATAGCTTCTGCCACAACTCTAAAACCACAATTACCATCACTGGGGACATCCATTGAACCAATAATGTATGGATGCATACCAAATATGAATTGTTCTGTATATTTTTGAGTTAGCTCGAACCTCGTATCTCTGCTAGCCATTTTATTTACCTGTGAATTAAAGAGATAATATTATACATAAGAGAACTAAAAAATTATTGATAAAAGATCTCATGTAGATATTACTAAAAGCATATATATTTTTAATATACCTCATTGTTCTCTGACTGCTCATTACTTGACTTTGTACGTGACTTATGCGAGGCTTTTGGAACGTTTGAAAGAGATGAATGGGTCTCACGCTCAGATAACAATGTATTCACAATTTCAAATCCAGATGGATAACGACGAGTGCTACTGTCTTCCTTAGATGGACGCCCTTTGGTCTTTCTCTTTTCAACGGGCTCCCTAAGTAAAGTAGAGCTAGGATTTAATAGCTCATCAATCTTTATTAAGATTTGACGTCTTGTATACTCATTTTGTTCTTCAGCCCATTCTGCTAATCGTTCCAATTGTTCTTTCAAAGGAACCTTTTCAAGGACATTTGAATCATTCACTATTGCCCCTATTTCTAACTTTCTCCAGTGATGATGCACAAATGTAATTGTTAGCACGCTGTCACAACGCATACATTCAGCTATGATATCTGCACATGGTAACCCATGTGTCTTAAGTATAGAACAATTACATGATGTAAGTTCTGATCTTATATCATCAGCCCTATGGAACAAAATGTGTAAATCAGAATACATGTAATCAAATTTTTAGTATCATATGCACGTAATAAAGATCATAGCATGAATCATAGCTTACTTGTTTGCTTCATGAACAATCTTGGTCAATGCAGCAATCGACACAAATCCTATTAACTCTCTCAAGTATGCATGCTTGAACTCATGTTGTACAAAGCATCTATTTTTTTCAAATGAAGCCTTAAATTCAGTATGATGCAAACATAACAATGAGTGGATGTGCTCCTATGATACATTAAAGTCAAGTTGGGAAGATCTAAGTTCTCGCTTGAGCTTTGCATGTGCACTCTCCGCCCTAGTGAAGAAATAAATTGATAAATAAAAAAATAAGAACGATAAAAGTGAAACGAGTAATGTATAAATCTTAATGATTCGAAGTCCTTGCACCTAGATGCATGTAGTTGTTTGTCCAAGCTGCAATGAACATTTCCTGGTACTTATTTAGCCAGGTGGTCTTCAAATAATTTATCTCTTCAGGAAATGCAAAATATTTTGACTCAAAGGTTGTAAGACTATGTAAATACTCGTCCTCAGTGCTATAATCGACCAAACTGTGCCAATCATTATTAAATGCTTCCCACCCTTCTTTCGTAGCGAATTTTCCTTTGCATTTTCTCATCCCATTTTTACCAATATGCCACTTACATAAAATCTGATGAGTATTAGGAAAGACAATTTCAGTGGCTTTCACAAGTGCTAATTCCCTATCTGTGACAATTACCCCAGGCATATAATCTTCATTCATAAGTGTCCGTAACCTACTCAATGCCCATCTGTAATTATCTTCTGTCTCCTTTGACATGTAGACAAACGCGACATTGGAAGTTTGTTCTGTACATGTAATACCCACAATCTCAAAAAGTGGAAAACGATACATGTTTGTCTTATGAGTGCAATACATAATAACTACATGTGGGAATGTACGTAGCATCTGAAGACTGAAAGGATGACACCAAAACAAATCAGTGACGACGTGAACTTCGCTTCTATGATGCTCAATATAGTGATGATCACACAAATTCTTTAGCAATTGTTGCATTTGAGTTCTACCTGCCCTAGCAATAATCCGAGCAAAGTACCTTGCATTGTATATAGTTCTCATCGTTGATGTATTGCTTGGATCTCGGTACTTTATCGTAGTCAATATATCCCTGGGTCTCATTAAACGCTTGGACATATCTACCAACAACTCATGCTCTTGTTTAGATAGTCGTCCTGCATAAGAATGACATTCTAAATATGATGGGGCAGTATGATTGTGGATTCCACAAGCAACCTCAAGTACCCACATATCCTCACCAATATTAGAGGCTTTTAATAAGAATGGACATTCACATTTCTTTTTAGAAGTCATCATCAGGCGTTGTTGTTCCTCAGCCTTGTTACTATTTACTTCAGAATTGTTGATACTCTTGTCAACCATCTTGATTATTCCCTTGAACTTCCCAAACTTTCCACCCCTTTCACAAATGAATCTTATTCTTGGTCTCCTTCTTTTTTTGCCCGAATTTCCGGAATGAGACTTCTATATGACTATGACACAATTGTTTATCTTCCCCATCATATGGACCCATTGAATCAATGTATATTTGCTTTCAAATATATGTATATAACACACTCGACTTACTACCTAATATACATAACAACTCACAATCAAAATTCAAACATGAACAAAAATTACCTGATGTGTTGTAAATTCATTGGTATAATCACATGAGCATTCTTCTCTTACCCTGCCATATATGGTTGTAGTGGCGGATCCAGGAAATTTTGTCAGCCAAGGCAAGAATTACTTGTCACTTGAAAATATAATCCACTTCAATTAAAAAAAATTACAATACAACTTTCAATCAACGATGAGACGGTAATTGTCCACGGTGCGATTTCATATTTTAAAAACGCTGCATTATAGCATCATTACTAACGCTATTGAATATATCTTTCTCAATATAAACAAGCAAACTATCATTCAACCACTGATCTCCCATTTTATTACGAAGTGGATTCTTCACAATGTTCATAGCTGAGAATACTTTTTCCACTGAAGCTGTTGCAACTGGTAGAACTAAAGCCAAAGTTAGAAGCTTGTATACTGATGCATGTGTTATGTGCTTTCTAGTCTCCACCAATTTTTTTGCAAGACTACTGATTCCTTTCAGTTGAGAAAAATCATTGCTCGATCGCATATCATTAATGTAAATATCAAGCTTGTCTTCAAGTGATAACACATCTCTTTCAGAAAAATCTCTTGGATAAAATTGAGCAAGACGAAGTAACTTTTGCTTTTCAAAAGCAAAAAATAAATCATCTAGACTTAAACTTGAAACACAAATCAGAAGCTCAGAGTTTACCTCATTAAAGCGATCATTCAAGTCTGAAAGTTGTGTATCGATCACAAAATAAAAGACATCCACTCGATAATGATGAAGGACTGTTAACTTTTCAGCCATACGTTGTGATTTCCCTTGAGCCACAAAAAGATCAACCATATTGGAAATCTTGACACCATGCTTGTTACAGAAACAATAGACATTTTCAAGGAAATTATCCCATTCACATTCTTCGTCCCTCATTGTTTGTAGTTGTTGCTTGCTTGCCTTAACTAAATCCATAGCATTGACAATATCTTGATCATTTCTCTGTAATGCTTGTGATAACTCATTCGTCACACCCAACACTTGTCTCATTAAAAACAAACAAAATATGAAGTAAAATGATTGCATTTGTGTTAGCAACAGATTACATTCCCCTCTTTGATCAGCATATGTCCCATCTTCAATAATCATTTCAATCACCTTAACTGTAGAAGAAAACATAGAAATAATGCTCAGTAAGGTACCGTAATGTGACCCGCAACGTGTATCACCCGGACGTTTAAGATTACTTTCTTGATTCAGTCCTCTTCCACTTTGAAGCTCATTATTTTGAACAACTTCTTTCAATTCATTTTGTTGTTGCTCTCGAAGAAGATCACGACGTTTACATGATGCTCCAACAAGGTTAACCACTCTAGTCACTAAGAAAAAAAAATGAAGCAACTGCAACATGGTTTTTAGCTAGAGCAACAAGAGCAAGTTGAAGTTGATGTGCAAAACAATGAACATAAAAGGCACAATCATTTTCTTCCAAGATAAGTGCCTTAAGACCATTGAACTGACCTTGCATATTACTAGCCCCATCATAGCCTTGTCCTCGAAGATTTGATATGCTCAACTTATTTCTGGAAAATAGCTCATCTATTGCAAGTTTCAAGGACCGTGCATCAATACTTTTAACATGTTGGATGCCAACAAACCTTTCAATTACTTCACCTTTATTATCTACATATCGAAGAACAACTGCCATCTGCTCTTTTACTGAATGATCTCGTGCTTCATCAACGAGAATAGAAAATGGTGCATTACCCATGTCAAACATGATTGCATTAAGAGTTTCAACAGTAGCTGCATTTATAATATCTTTTTGCATAGCAGGTGATTTCAACTATAGATTTCCACGAGCATTTTCAAAGGCGACAACTTTCACATTGTCATTGTGTTCAGCAAGAAATTTTAGAAGTTCAAGAAAGTTTCCTTTGTTGATTGAGGATTCTGATTCATCATGACCACGGAAAGCAAGACCTTGTCGCAACAAGAAACGAACACAATCAATTGATGCATTCAAGAGAGTGTAATAGTCCTGCTTAGAGGCTTCCACTTGATGACTAATAACTGACTCAAGATGCTGCTTCTGATTCATTAGAGCATGGCAATTCAGTAGAGCTTGGTTATGAACACTACTGATAGTTCCAACATGATATTTAAGTCCCTGTTTATTCTTCCAATTGTTGTAACCTTTAGCAGTAAATGTATCGCCGCCTCTTTGATCACCGTGTTCTGGTTTAAAAAGATAACAACAGAGGTAAAATAAAGCATCTTTCTCTATGATGTACTCTAACCATTCCAAATGATCATCAAACCAGGAAGAGTTAAACTTCCGTTTAGTTCCATGTATCTATCTTTGGGGAAACTTATGGTTTCGAGGTTGATAAGGACCCTTGAGCAGATAACTTCGTCTAACAGCTTGATCACGAATATTTGGATCATAATCCAAAATACGCTTTCGACGTGCATGGTCTGAAGGAAGATTTTCCAAAACTTGTTCAAGTTCAGTTCTCATTGAACTTTCAACGTCAACATTGGCCTTCCTGTTCTTCGTAGATGATGAAGGATTTGAAGGTTCCTCTGTTCTTGGTACTTTTTAAAAGTATTTCTCCATCACTGTACTCAACAATTGAATCAATTCCTTAAAAAAATAAATCTAATTCTGTAAATTCTAAGAACTATGTTTTACAATCAATTGAATGAATTTGAATCAACTTTTTAACGTTCTGTAATCAAACAATTGCTTACTTGCTAAGTTGCTATAATAGCAATTTAGGGTTTACTGTAGTTTACAAATTTAAACTATAAATACAATTCAATAAATTCTATCAAAGTTATCAAATAATCACTGAATGCTTTATAATCACAAGCAACAAGTTTACAACATAATCAAACCTTCAAAGAAGAACTATTAACCAACGAATTAGAGAAAAAAACAATGAAAAAATATGATTGATAAATTACTTCACATAAACACTTACTTGAAAAATTAAGAACTAAAATAGTGATCACTTGTAGTCTTGCGTTTAGGAATTTGGCCTTTGGGAGTTTGGAGGAGAGATCAAAGTTGAGAAGAGTGTTTTGTTTTTGGGAATTAGGGTCTGGGAATGAAGATACGAAGAAGAGAAGGTGATGGAGTATTGGAGTTGAAAAGTTCTTTATTAACTTGGGCCTTTTTTTTTACTGTAAGGAAAACTGTAAAACGACGTCGTTTTGGGCACTGACTTCCATTAATTAATTAAGGCCCAAATGACGTCGTTTTGGGCTTAAACTAGAGAAAAAAAAAAGATGCAACTTGCAGCGACGTCTTTCACCGGTATCCTTCGCCGGAATCTGCCATTTTTCACATGGCTTTTCTCCATAAAAACTCATACTCCAAGCCCAGCAACAAAAACCCAGTATAGGCAGCTGCCTAAGCTTGCCCACACGTGGATCCGCCACTGTATGGTTGATACAGTCTGTTATAGAGGGGTTGTTAGTCCATATTTCAAAATTAAACAAAAGTGAAGAGTCGAGCTAATGTATATATATGCGCACACTATACTATGAGTAAAGAGAGGAGTACACACACAAATATGCACATGTATTCCCCTGCTAACCAAGAGCCAAAAGAATTTGACTATACTTTATATCCCATATTAATTACAAGTGGAGAACAAATTGTTATGCTTTGAATCTATTAGCAGTAAGAATGAACTAGCACCAAACACTCATCTATTTAATCAGGAGCATTATGATAACAAGCTGTACCTTATATATGTTCTCATATATGATTGATATCGATGTCCGATCTCTACCAAAAATGTTCATTCTTGTGTACTATTCACTCTTTCAGTTTTCATAGTAACTCAAGTAACTCGATGAAAGATGAATAAAATATGAAATAACATATGAAAGAAGCTAATTTCGGTCAAAATATATACTTGAGGCATTAATAGCTAGAGGTCAAGTTAAATTCTACTTGCTCAAATACAATAGAGGCATGACTAGAGGTCTTTGTAACATTGATTAGAAAGAAACAAAGTTCTTGTACGTATTATCCAAATAAGGAGCCATATTGATTTCTATACCCTAACTGCAAATAAGAACAAATCGTGATATTAAACCAAAATTCATTAAACATATATAGGTCCCAATAGTTAGTAATCAAGAATGGACGCCACACCATGCCACCACTTCATTTGAAGGATGTTAATTAACACAAAACATAAAAGCCATGGTTACACTTGCTACGCCCAACAAGCTAAAACAATTAAGCAACATAAGAATAAAAAATAACACGAAGATCGAATACATACCTCATTTGAAGATTGTTAAAAGAGGTCTGGAGAATTCATGTGATTATATCAGTAGTTGTTGAAATTCAGGTGATGAAGAGATGTATTGCAGACTGCAGAGTCCAAGGTTTACGTCTAGTGAGAGTAATCAAAGATAGTAATCTAGTGAGAGTAAATAGAGATGTATCACGATTACATACCTCTCAATAGGTATATAAAATTTCCCTAAAAGTAATCAAAGATAGTAATCTAGTGAGATTAAACAGATACAACGCACCCATTCATGAAAAATTGTGTGTCACGTGGCCTACGATAAAAATTAATTGGACTTGAATTAGATTTTTTTTTATCCAAATATTCAAACTTAACTAAGATAACGTCCACCTTACATTTGGTAAACGCAGCACGTTCAACGAGTCACATAATTTAGACCAAGACTCTTTTGAGTATTTTCTTTTTTAGAGGAATTATTTCATAATTAATTTTGAATAATTTGGTGACGGGGTTATCCCAATTTAAATATTAGAGTGGACTGTTAATTAGATATACTACTCAGTAGTTCAAAATTTTCATCAAAATAAGTATATGCCAACTGGTTTTATGTTGTCTGCTTTAACCCTGGTCGCATGGCTCTATGTTTTCTAGTTTCACCATTATATACTTATTGGCATATATTCTCATATTTTCTCGCTAATTTTCACCTTGCGTTTCATAATGAAACCATTCATGTTTTACGGTATAAGGTGTACATATCATCTCTATAATAATTTAATTAAATTAGATGTGAATCAGGGACGAAACTAGAATTAAAAAACCAGGTCCCTTGAAGTTAATTTTGAAGGAAGACTGCCATAAAATTTAAACAAAAATACTTTAATTTAGACTCATCTTCTTAACTAATTGCTGAGTTAGACCAAAGTTAGAGCTGAGAAATGGGAAGAGAGCCTAAACTAGGAGGATGGAAGGAGTTTTTTCAACTTGATTATACATGGAACACGTAGTTTTCAGCAATGGTGGAATCAGGATTTTGCAATGGGGTGTGCTGAATTTTTTTTTAATTAACATATGGGCTACGTCTAGAAATTTGGGGTGCACTTATTTTTAAACTTCAATTTTTTACACTAAAAAATAGCTATAAAGTCAAATTTTTTCATAATTTGAGGTGCGATGTAACCCATCGTAGCCCGTGTGTAGGTACGCTTTTGGATTTCAGTATCTTGCCACTAAAATATGAGGAATTTTTCAGTGTTACGGGAGGACCACGTGGTGTTGACAGTAGCCGCAGAGAGGCTACAGCAGGCCCACAGACCCGCAGCAAGTGCACCAGGGCCCGGCCCAAGGCTCGGGACCGGATCACCAGCACCCGGCCTCGGGGCCCAGCACTCTATCCTGTCTCCAGGGACCCTGGGGCCGGGGGCGCCAGCCTGCCAAAGAGGGCACCAGAAGGTACAAACAGAAGGGAGCCAGTCCCACATCGAAGGGTGAGGCCAGCCCTCACCCCCAACCACCTATATAAGGGCCCCAACTACCCTCTTTATTAGGTAACTTATCTCTCTCCCTGCTTACATACGTGTCTTGGTTATATATATTCCAACTATACTAACTTAGGCATCGGAGAGGAGAAGACCGGCCCGCCCGGTATTCCCCTTAGTGAGCAGGATTGCAGGAGATCAAGTGGGATTCACCGTGTATCTACTAGGCCTCCGGGTTTAGGCAGAAACAATTGGCGCCGTCTGTGGGAATACGTACGAAAAGTTGTGTTGCTCTATTGATCCTTTGGAGAGGTAGCTACATCCGCAGTCCGGAAGCTATGGAAGGAAGGAAGATAAAAGCCAGCACGGAAGGACCGAAAGGGCGAATTCAGTTCCCCGATCGGGCCCAAGGTACAGGGGCTGCGGACGGTGCGAGGTTCGTCCTTTCCCCCGGCCGAGACGGAAAATCGAAAGCGCGAATTCAGTTCCCCGACCCGGCCCGTAACATAAAGGCTGAGGTCGGTGCGAGGTTCGCCTTTCTTCCATCCAAGACAGAGCTCATGATCGCCGGGAACCAGAAAACCCCGACCGAAAGGGTCCGGGAGATATAAAAAAGATGAGGGCAGAGGTCGAGCGCTTGCGAGAAGAGGGCGATCAAGATCGACTAAGAGCGGAGGCCCGATGCCAAGAATTGAAGGCGGTAAACATTGCCCTATTAGCGGCCCTGGAGCGAGAGGGTCAGCAAGGCACTCCTCGGACAGCACCGCGGCCAGCAGGCAAGGCTAGCGAATTCCCGCATCTTGAGGTAGGACAGGCTACGGGAAGAAGAAAGACCGTGCATGTGGCCACGCCACTCTTTTCGGAAGCTCTGAAAAACTCCGGCCCGGCCGAGCCCCCGTACCGCACGAGCCAGGCGTCAAGCGAGCAGGAAAGCTCTACCGCACGCACACTCGAGGCGCTCTCCGCCTCGGTGTCGGACATAAAGGGCCGCATGGAGACCAGCGAGAGGATGGTAGGGCGACCGCGGGGTGGCACGCGGTTCAACGAGCGTATTGGACCTTTCCCGCGCCGGATTAGGGAATCAGGAAGATCTGGAAGCCAAAGGCCTCTGAAACTGACATATTCAGGAACGAGCTGCCCGTACCAGCACTTGGACAGTTTTAAGTCACAAGCAGGGACGAGGGGCTACTCGGACGCCATGTGCTGCAACGTATTCCAAGAGACGCTCTCGGGAGAGGCGTTGAATTGGTTCTACGAGCTACCAGTAAACTCAGTCGAAACCTTCGAACGGTTGGCTGATAAGTTTGTCAGCCGGTTCATTCTCAGAGCCAGGACAGCCCAAACATCAACAATCCTTTTTGACTGCATGCAAACTGACAACGAGCCGCTACGCGCCTTCGTTAACCGGTGGCAAATTGCCACGGCCGGGGTCAGGAACCTGGACAAGCAGATCGCAGGGATGGCCTTCAAGCAGGGCTTAAGACCTGGGGAACTTTCGTACAACTTACTAGTGCAGGAGCCGCTGGGGTACGACGAGCTGATGACCGTGGCCGTCAGGCACGCTCAGGCAGAGCACGAGACATATGGGGACAAGGCGCCCAAGCGAATATCAGACAACCTACCGCCATCCCATGGAAGCAAGACCGGGCGGCTAGATCGCAACCGTGCGCCTGCAGCCACCAGGAAAGCAGAGATGCGGGAGGAGTGGCAACCCCGGCGAAGCGGTGACAACGGTTCCCGACCAGGGAGAAGACCGCCATTTGTGCGCTCGGCGCAGCCTCTGGCAGCTACGCCAGTGGAGCGACCACTGCGGGCCTTAGCTATTGCGCCAGCAGGAAAACCCCAAGATCTAGCCTTTCAGACTGGTGACCAAAAACCCCAGAAAGCGGTCGTCAACGACCAGGCCCGCCCGAATGACCCCAGCAACGACCAACCGCGAGCTCGACAGGTAGGAACTATAAGCACCCGCACTCCCGGGGGGATCGAGGTACACGGGAGCATTAACATGATACACGGCAGGGACCGTATAGATCGGCTCACCCGGAGCTCAAAGAAGCGATGGCTAAGATCGATCCGGGGGGAAAGAGGTGTACGCCTTCGGAGAAAGAAGCGGCCAAGCCTCTAAAACGGGATGGAACTCGGTCACTTTCTACGAGGCGGAAGAGCCGGAGGATTTAATCCAACCGCACAACGACCCCTTCCTCATTACGGTCCAAATAAACCACTGGATAATAACCAGTCGTATGCTGATCGATACCGGAGCCTCAGTCAACGTAATGTTCCGAGACGAGTACAAAGGGTTGCAGAGAGGAAGGAACAAGTTATCCCAGGATAACGAGCCGCTTATAAGCTTCTCCGGTGAGGTCGTCCAGCCTCTGGGTTCGGATTACCTACCGATCATCTTCAGCGAGGGAGACAGAACGAAAAAGGAGCATCTGGAGTTCATCATTGTCGACTGCCTATCATCGTACAATGGCATAATCGGTCGGCCAGGGTTGTGGAGGCTTAAAACGTTTATAGCTGGCCATATGCTAATGTGGAAGATGCCTTCACCAACCGGAGTTATTACCATACGTGGGGACCAGATGATCGCCCGTAAGTATTACACAGAGGCCCTGACCCATGGGAGGAAGCGGACCGAGGTCTTCACAACCACTCAGCAGGCGCTAGTGCCGGATCTGAGTATTGACCCCCGTGATGACATCAATTCAAAAAGAGTTAGGCGATTCACCGAAAAGCTGGAGCCACCTTCGGCCGTGGAAGAAACCGAAGCGATCTGCATTTCGGTAGACCACCCGAAGCGAAATGTTGTGATAGGGACGCAGCTCGATCCGGTTGTCAGGCAAGAGCTCATAGCCTTCCTCCGGGACAACAGTTCGGTCTTCGCATGGTCCTACGAGGACATGCAGGCATATCCCCGGAGATAGCCGTACATAAGCTAAATTTATTACCCAACGTTCTCCTGGTGAGGCAGAAGAGGAGGTCCTTCAGTCCGGCAAAGTACGAGGTTATTAGAGAGGAGATACAGAAATTGAGGGGTATAGGTTTCATCCGGGAAGTCCAGTACCCTCGCTGGCTCTCTAACGTGGTCATGGTGCCGAAGAAGGTAACCGGCCAGTGGCGTATGTGCGTGGACTTCACTAACCTGAACCGGGCATGTCCAAAAGACAGTTTCCCGCTCCCCCGGATTGACCAGCTTATAGATTCCACGTCCGGTTTTAAGATGCTCAGCTTCATGGACGCTTACGCCGGGTACAATCAGATTAGGATGCACCCGGATGATGAGGAGCACATGTCATTCACAACCGACCGAGGTACCTACTGTTATAAGAGGATGCCGTACAGTCTAAAGAATGCCGGGGCCACCTACCAGCGAACGGTGAACCGAATGCTGGAGCAAGAAATGGGTAAAACCGTAGAGGTGTAAGTTGATGACATGCTGGTCAAGAGCTTGACTGCAAGGGCCCACGTCCGGGATTTGGCCGTAGTCATCGGCAAGATGCTCAAATTCGGAATGCGCTTAAACCCAAAGAAGTGTATTTTCGGGATTTCAGAGGGCCTATTCCTAGGCCACATCATCAGCCAGCGAGGGATAGAAGCCAACCCGCTGAAGGTCCAGGCAATTTTAGATATGGAAACGCCAGGGGAGAGAAACCAGGTCCAGATGCTGACCGGCCGGTTAGCCGCCCTTGCCAGATTCATCTCCCGCCTAACCGACAAATGCACCCCGTTCTTCAAGCTGCTCAAGGCACAACAGACCAGGAAAATCCACTGGGCAGCGGAGCATGAAGCGGCATTCCAGTCTATCAAGGCATATCTGTCTGCAGTGCCTCTCCTATCCAAACCAGTGCCGGGCGAAATGTTATACCTCTACATAGCTGCATCCGCAACGGCCGTCTCCGCGGCTCTCATCAGGAAGGAAGACACGCTCGAACTCCCGGTATACTATGCGGGAAAGGGACTCACTAGAGTAGAGGGCCGGTACCCCGACATAGAGAGGTTGGCTCTGGCCCTGATTGTTAGTGCCAGGAAGCTCCGGCATTATTTCCAGGCTCATTCCATCACCTTATATACCAATCACCCTCTGCGACAGATCCTACAAAAACCAGAGACCAGCGGTAGGCTCGTACGGTGGGCAGTTGAACTGGGAGAGTTCGACATCACTTACGCCCCGCCAACGGCCATCAAGGGACAGGCAGCTGCAGACTTCATATGTGAGCTCACCCCAATGGCGGTAGAAGCGCACCCCGCCCGGTGCGAGGACACCGACGCGGTGCGAACCATAAAGACCGAACCAGGCCTCCCCACCAGTTGGAAACTTTACGTGGACGGCTCCGTGACGACCAGGCGGAGCGGCGCCGGTGTCATGATAACCTCGCCTGATGGCCAGTCGTATAAGTATGCCTTACGGTTCCTTTTTAGCACCTCCAACAACGCTGCCGAGTATGAGGCCCTCATAGCCGGCTTACAACTGGCCAAGGAGTTGGGAATCTCGTCCATGGAGATATACAGCGACTCTAGCTTAGTGGTGAACCAGATGAACGGGGTGTTTGAGGTCAAGGATCCCCAGCTGTCCTCCTACCAGGCTTTGGCAAAAACCCTGATTGAGCCGTTCCAGGGCGCCACGATCCAGCACATTCCCCGAGAAGCAAATAGGCATGCAGACGCCCTCGCAAGACTGGCAACCGGAAACTACCCCCCAGAGTACCGGAGAGCAAAAATTGAAACTCTCCAACAGCCAAGTATAAACAAAACCATCTCCGAGATATTTGCGGTGGAAGAAGCGCCGCCAAGCTGGATGGATCCAATAGTCAAGTATTTGACTGACAAAACCAGCCCCCAGGATGCGGTAGAGGCCAGGAGGCTGCACCTCCGATGCGCCCGGTACGGTCTCCTCAATGGCTAGTTGTACCGAAGAGGGCATAGCTTCCCCCAGCTGAGGTGTGTGACAAAAGAGGCAGGAGAGGCTATAATGCGAGAAATCCACGAAGGGGTATGTGGTAATCACTCTGGCGCAAGGTCATTATCCCACAAGTCGCTCCGAGCGGGGTATTTCTGGCCAGACATGGCGGCGGTATCAAGAAAAATATCAGGCGGCTGCCACAAGTGCCACATGTACGCCTCTATACCTCATGCCCCGGCAATCGCGTTATCAATCCTGTTGGCACCATTGCCGTTCGCGCAATGGGGATTAGACATCATCGGCCCTTTCCCAACAGCAGTGGGACAATACAAGTATGCCATCGTGGCAGTGGACTATCAGACTAAGTGGGTCGAGGCAGAACCCATGATAAAGATCACTGAGGAACGGGTTAAAAAGTTCCTATGGAAGAACATCTACTGCAGGTTCGGAGCACCGCAGACTATTGTCACGGATAATGGGACACAATTCAATAATGCTGATCTTATCCAGTACACAGCCTCGATGGGGACCCGGATTTTGTTCCCCTCAGTAGCACACCCACAGACCAACGGCCAGGTAGAAGCGGTCAACAAGATTATCAAGACCCTTCTTAAAAAGAAGCTGGATGCCAAGAAGGGATGTTGGGTCGAAGAACTCTCCGCGGTGCTATGGGCCATCCGAACAACAGCAGCAGAGGCAACAGGAGAGACCCCGTTCTGCATGGCATTCGGAAGTGAGGCGGTACTCCCTGTAGAAACTGGTATACCCAGCGGCAGGGTCGAGAATTACGACGCCGAAACAAACGCCGAGGGGCTACTACTCAACCTGGATCTCATTGAGGAGCGCCGCGACCAGGCGCATATGCGCAACCAAACTTACAAGCAGCGGGTCGCCCGGTACTATGACAGAAGGATCCGGGAGAGAAAGCTGCAAGTCGGGGACTGGGTCATGAAGAAGGTCCAGAAAAAACCGTTGACCCTAGAACCAACATGGGAAGGGCCCTACCAGATCACCGCGGCCGTGGGACCGGCAGCATTCCACATTATAGACACTGAGGGCATCTATTCTACCCGGCCATGGAATATCCAGCACCTACGGTTCTACCCTAAGTAATAGCGGTCACAGAGCGACAAGAGTGTATTTAGCATCAATATTGCAAATACACAGTTACGGCATTAAAGAATAAACTACAGCAGCTACAAGATGTGCATGTACAAAGTAAACAGCTAGCTACCACCCCCGGAGCACCCAATCCCCGGCCCGCCACCTTTTAGAGTTTGCTCTTGCTCCGCCATCTCAGTTAGGGCTATATCAGCCTCCATCTGCTCGGCATCAAGCCATCCTTTCTCCCTCCACTCCAGATAAGCGTCGCTAATGCCCTTCTCCCGGGCCGCGTCTAGCATCTCTTCAAGCTCCACCGACTCCCGGAAGTCGTCGACAGCCTTATCGGCCACTTCAACAAGCTGGGTTTCCGTGAGCTTCTCCCTTCCTTGGGCGACTACTGTAACCTGGCTCTGGAGCTCCAAAACCTTCGCCTCCAGCTCCGCGATTCTCCCTTCCCGGGCAACAGCCTGGGTCTGCAGCTCCAAAACCCTCGCCTTCAGCTCCGCGACCCTCCCTTCCCAAGCAGTAGCCTGCCGATCGGTCTCTTCCTGCTCCTGCAGGAGTTCATGGTGCAACCGACCGGTTAGTTCTTTCTCTCGCGAGAGCTCAGTGCTCAACCGACCAACCTCCTCTCTTTCCTCTGCAAGCTTGGCTTCCGCCACATCCACCCGTACGCTCAGCTCCTCCACCCGCCTCTCCAAAACCGCAGCAGCCTCCCCTCTGGGCTCCGCGGCATAAAGGCTATGGACCAGCTGCCAAAGGTAAACAAAGGAACATTAGCTCGTGTCACTCCAAGAGAAAAGGAAGCACAAAAACACTTACCCGAACAGCTAGTTCCACGGGCTTCGTCCTGCTCTCGCCCTATGGTCCAGTCCCAGGGTCCTCCCGGTCAAGTTCCAAGGTTTCGATGGTAGCGACCACGAACCTACCAATTTCACCACCGGAACTGCGACTGGCTTCCGGCACCTGAGTCCTTCGACCACCCACCTCCATGGCCGGAGCCACCACCCGCTCGATTGGCCCAGCCAAACTTGACGCCCCAGCGTCAAGCGCCCTTGCCCTCTTGGTTGGAGTTTCACCATGGCTACTTCGGCGGCTCCCGAAAATTTCTGCCGTTTCCCTCTCCCGCGAGGTCCGTACCGCCATCGGTCGCGCCACGGGTTCTGGGCCAGATGGTCCCACAGACCGCCCTTCCCGAATAAAGAGTGGGGAGTTATTCCCACCGCCCAGTCGCCTTCCATAGTGAGCATCCGGAAACACGAGCGGCACCGGCCTACCATGCTCTCTGCGTTTCTGGGTAACCGTATCAATAACGGTCTTCGCGGCCGTCTCCCCCGTCTGCATCAATCTAGAGGCTACAAGCTCTTCATCCGGTTCGATAGTCTCCTCAATTTTAAGCGCGAGCCGGGGGGCATTAGCTGCAAACCGATAAGTCGAGCGGTCAGCACACAAGCAACCATGCAAAGGCAAAGTACAAGACACCTTACCAGGTTTTCTCCCCATCTCGCATATCTCCAGCACGTTCCATCGGATGAAATTATAGGAGCTCCGGCTCAGATGGTTCCAGCCAGCAAATAACCCGTATAACCGTTGCTTCTCCAAGTCCTCCAGCCGGAACGACTAGTCCCCGATCGGTTGATAAGCCCCGGGCACCTGATAACCCCTCCAAGTATGCTGCCACTTCCCACCGGCCAGCACCACCGACCTCCTCCAGACATTTGAAACCGACGACGGCAGATGCGTGATGGCAACACTGTATTCCCGCGCGGCAAAATTCACACAACCGCCGCACTGGGCCTTTCTGCAATAGGAGATCTTGTACAGCGCCCGAAATTCATTAATCGTGGGCCAGTTCATATGGCTCAGACTAAACAGGCACCCAAGCCCAAGCAACTGCCTCCACTGATTGCTCGGAAGCTGGGCCGGGGAAAGATTTAGTGAGCTCAGCATGTACTGAACAAATCCTGGCAGCGGCAGCGATAGTCCATGTCGGAACTGATCGTCAAAAACAGCAACCCAGCCCGGCTCCGGATTACAGGCCAGTTCTCCGGGACGCAGGCCTCGGAGTTTAACAGAAGAATCGATGTCCCACTTCGCCCGAAACTCCCTAATCTCTCTCTCATCCATGCTTCTGACTGGCTCATCACAGAGAATCACCCTGTCACCATCCAGCAACTCGTGCCTTCTGGGCCCGCGGCTTGCGCCGCCATAATGCGCGGATCTCCCAGACGCCATAATCCTAACACAAAAGTAATTCAGATCTGCAGCAAGGTGGACGAGGAGAGCAGAGGGCAAAAGGTTTAGGCAAAGTGCGGCAGGAGGAGAGCAGAGTGGACAATAAATAGGGCAACAAGAAAAGCAAGGCAACCCCAGCCATGGATTCCCTCCATCTCAGACCGCTCCCTGTCGACACGTGTCTCAACATGGATAAGAGATCCCATCTATCATAACTGATGGGACTGATGGGCTCTCCCCTTCATCGCATGTCCGCCACCTGTCCCACTTACAAGCGGCATTTAAGGAGATGGGAGCGAACAACGAGGCGTCCACTCCCCTCGTTCCCCTAGAAAGTCAACTCCGAATCAATCCGGCACCATTCCAGTTCACGATTATGATCATTCAACCGGCTGCATGGCTTCTTCATTGTATATCTTGAAGACCTCTCACCGGTTGTAATTCTTCCAACCGCTTCGAGAGCACCTATCCAGGTATGAACCCTCCTTCTAGCACCATCCTCGTTGCATATCACTGGGGGACTCGTCTCGATATGACATGTCGCCCGGTCGAGATCCGCCCAGCACTACGGCATTCCACCGGCCCTGTGACATTTAACCCACTCAAGGCATTCTACCGGTTGTCACCTTCCTTCGCCTACGGGCAGGAACGAGCCAACAACAACTCAAGGCTTCTAAACGCATGGGCTTTATAAACCCGGGCGAGCTTACATCTAACCCATGTACTCTTGTCCAGCAGGATAAAAATCCTACATCACACTGAACTGTGATACATTTGGGGATACATGGCGAGACTCGTTATCTCAACGCCACTCCACTGGGCAGATTGTTTCTCTAACACAGAACAAGTCTCCCCGCAGGCTAACAAACCTGCACATTACCTCAACGCTTAACCAACAAAAGCTGAGAAGAACTAGCAAGTGTTAACCGATGCCTCGGTACGGCCGTAACACTCTCCGGGATACCTGTTGGCTTAGTCCACGCACCAACAGGCCCTCCCGCAGGCTAGCGTCTCCGGGACTCGTCTCGATATGGCAGGACGCCCGGTCGAGCTCCCGTGAACTCCGCCTCGCACCGATATGGCAGAACGCCCGGGCGAGGTCCAGTCTGCAAGTTCATCCGGGACTCGTCTCGATATGGCAGGACGCCCGGTCGAGCTCCCGTGAACTCCGCTTCGCACCGATATGGCAGAACGCCCGGGCGAGGTCCAGTCTGCAAGTTCATCCGGGACTCGTCTCGATATGGCAGGACGCCCGGTCGAGCTCCCGTGAACTCCGCCTCGCACCGATATGGCAGAACGCCCGGGCGAGGTCCAGTCTGCAAGTTCATCCGGGACTCGTCTCGATATGGCAGGACGCCCGGTCGAGCTCCCGTGAACTCCGCCTCGCACCGATATGGCAGAACGCCCGGGCGAGGTCCAGTCTGCAAGTTCATCCGGGACTCGTCTCGATATGGCAGGACGCCCGGTCGAGCTCCCGTGAACTCTGCCTCGCACCGATATGGCAGAACGCCCAGGCGAGGTCCAGTCTGCAAGTTCATCCGGGACTCGTCTCGATATGGCAGGACGCCCGGTCGAGCTCCCGTGAACTCCGCCTCGCACCGATATGGCAGAACGCCCGGGCGAGGTCCAGTCTGCAAGTTCATCCGGGACTCGTCTCGATATGGCAGGACGCCCGGTCGAGCTCCCGTGAACTCCGCCTCGCACCGATATGGCAGAACGCCCTGGCGAGGTCCAGTCTGCAAGTTCATCCGGGACTCGTCTCGATATGGCAGGACGCCCGGTCGAGCTCCCGTGAACTCTGCCTCGCACCGATATGGCAGAATGCCCAGGCGAGGTCCAGTCTGCAAGTTCATCCGGGACTCGTCTCGATATGGCAGGACGCCCGGTCGAGCTCCCGTGAACTCCGCCTCGCACCGATATGGCAGAACGCCCGGGCGAGGTCCAGTCTGCAAGTTCATCCGGGACTCGTCTCGATATGGCAGGACTCCCGGTCGAGCTCCCGTGAACTCTGCCTCGCACCGATATGGCAGAACGCCCGGGCGAGGTCCAGTCTGCAAGTTCATCCGGGACTCGTCTCGATATGGCAGGACGCCCGGTCGAGCTCCCGTGAACTCCGCCTCGCACCGATATGGCAGAACGCCCGGGCGAGGTCCAGTCTGCATGTTTATCCGGGACTCGTCTCGATATGGCAGGACGCCCGGTCGAGCTCCCGTGAACCCCACTCCATGCTCATAGTACCACAACACTTAAGCACAGTACTACTTATATTACAAACGTGCTTTTCAACTATTGCTTCCCATCGGTAACAGGTACTCACCTCGGTCACGCCCAATCTTTAACGCGGACTTGGGGGACTGGGCACCGGTAGGTTGGTAACCCTGCGGGCCTGCGGGACAAGAGCAAGACAGATTTAAGTCCCCATTCAAGATTGCACTTGACCGGGAACTTGGGGGACTTGTTGACAGTAGCCGCAGAGAGGTTACAGCAGGCCCACAGACCCGCAGAAAGTGCACCAGGGCCCGGCCCAAGGCTCGGGACCGGATCACCAGCACCCGGCCTCGGGGCCCAGCACTCTATCCTGCCTCCAGGGACCCTGGGGTCGGGGGCGCCAGCCTGCCAAAGAGGGCACCAGAAGGTACAAACAGAAGGGAGCAAGTCCCACATCGAAGGGTGAGGCCAGCCCTCACCCCCAACCACCTATATAAGGGCCCCAACTACCCTCTTTATTAGGTAACTTATCTCTCTCCCTGCTTACATACGTGCCTTGGTTATATATATTCCTACTATACTAACTTAGGCATCGGAGAGGAGAAGACCGGCCCGCCCGGTATTCCCCTTAGTGAGCAGGATTGCAGGAGATCAAGTGGGATTCACCGTGTATCTACCAGGCCCCCGGGTTTAGGCAGAAACACGTGGCATTGCCTAGTAGTCCTCCATACCAATGAAATTTTGACACGTGAGATTTTGTGACAGAAAATTATTTTAGTTATTTTGTCAAATACCATTTTAGATTTATTATTGTTTTTTTTAACCCTACACCCTAAACCCTAAAACTCTTAAACCCTAAACCCTTAAATCCTTAAACCCTAAACCCTAAACTCTAAACCCTAAAACCCTAAACTCTAAACCCTACTCCAAACTCATCAAAGATTGAATAAAGTCATTTTACAAAAAGTAAAATATATAGATTTATAATTTATGTGATAAAATTCCACGTGTTGAAATTTAATTGGGAGGGAGGACTACTAGGTATTGCCACGTGTTCTCCCGTCATATTTAAAAAAAAAAATCTCTAAAATAGGGAGGGTTGTAGCACACCTCAGTCCCTTTTAGTTTCGTGTCCGACGTAGATCCTTTATATTTGTAGGACAAATCAATAGAAAATTTAGCTATTGTTTTTTTTTTTTCTAATATATAATCAATTATATGATACATTAGAATGATTAAATAGAGTATTAATCCCCTCGATCTGTGCGCAAGGGTTTTCTTTTACCAGGCATGCATATCGAGTATATATTCTTACATACCTTTTGTGCATAACTGCATAAGGATATACTAAGGCAGTGTAATAATTTGCCTTGTAATCTCTATCTTAATGTAGCGGATCATTTTCTTTGACACAAAATTTTTTTTAAAATAAATTAGAGCTAGTATTAACTAATACTTAAAGATTTTAGCCATATTTTAGAGCGTATGGCTGCCAGCAGATCGACCTCTTCTGAATCTGTACAGTACTAATTAATCAACTTAAGGTCTGCAGTTGATGTTCGTCTCTCCCGTCGCTTCCCCGACCAGTTCTCGCTTTTTTTTTGGAAGAAATGAAACACGAACAACCGCACCGGTCTTAATTGATATTGTAGACTTTCATGCAATCTTGCTAGTTCTTGATCACCACCATTCGAACTTATATGTATTTCCATCAGACGGATTCAAGATATATATTAGCACTTGTCGAGAGAATTAATTAGCATGTTTGAAAAATGACGCATACGTTCAAGCGCCGGAAGGATTGCATCAGTACGTAAAGGAAATTGCACAATTCTCCCCATCAGTTGTCATACCATGCCATCATCCATGTATTTATGCTAACAACACTAGCTAGCTAGCTCCCCGTAGATGCATATTGATCGAGGTTCATTTGCAACTACTATAAGTGTTGCTGCTCGAGCCCGTTGCTGGGTTAAACAAGCAAAACTCTGAAAGCTTTGCTCATGCATTACTGAATAGCATTGTCTTCGTTTTTGTTATAAGTTTTCTCTTGAAGAGAGCGCGCACGTTACAAACATAATAGCTTTTAGTATGTAAATATTTTGTACATTAGTACGATTTTTTTTAATAAAAAATGTTCTATGAATTATATTGACACATGCTTAATCGTATGTAGAGTTCTGCCGAAGACTTTGGCTAATTTACCTAAACCTGCGGCATCCGACTAGAAAAAGCCTAATCCCCTTAGAAATATTCAACTTCTCACTGCCTTGATGAACCTTGATGAGCTGATGACTCAAATATCATGGTGCCAAATCCTTCGTATATATAAGACCATGAACCGAAAATTATTCACTTCTGCTTAATCCAATACCAGTCTCCAATCAAAATGCAGATGAAACAACCCTAACTTTACCAATCAACATGTGCATGCATACAAATTACGAATGACACTAGCTACAACAATAGCCAAGCCCCAGCAAATTACAATGTCAAAATTTGATCCCTACACCCACCTCAACATTGTCCACAACCCGGCCGACGACACCTTGACCCGCCTCGTCAGCCTCCCCACCACCGACGCGAACCCTAACCCCTCTCCCGGCGACCCTATAGCCTCCAAAGACCTAACCCTAAACTCTGAAACCAAGACGTGGCTCCGTATCTTCAGACCCTCCAAACTCCCCTCCAACGACAACACCGTCGCCCGCCTCCCCATCATCATCTACTTCCACCATGGCGGCTGGCTCCTCCTCAGCGCCGGCGACTCCTCCATCCACACTAACTGCTCCGACATCACCAGCCAAGTTCCCGCCATTCTCATCTCGGTGAATTACCGTCTCGCCCCGGAGGCCCGGCTTCCGGCTCAGTACGAGGACGCAGTGGACGCCATCCACTGGGTCAGGAAGCAGGGCCTCGACCCCGAGGGCGAGCAGTGGATCCGAGACTACGGCGACCTGTCTAGGTGCTACTTGTACGGCTGCGGCTGTGGGGGCAATATCGCCTTTTTCTCTGCCCTCAAAGCCTACACTATGGATTTGAAGCCCATGCAGATATCTGGGATCATAATGAACCAACCCATGTTCGGCGGGATTCAAAGGACCAAGTCGGAGCTGAAGTTTGCTACAGACCAGCTCTTGCCTTTGCCAGTGCTCGACCTCATGTGGGAACTAGCGTTGCCGAAAGCAACGGACCGGAACCACCGGTATTGTAGCCCTGCGCTCGACGGTGGCCGGCATAAGGAGGTGATCCAACGGCTGGGGCGGTGTTTGGTGATCGGGTTCGGAGGGGATCCGATGGTGGACAGACAACAGGAGTTTGTGACGTTGTTGGTGTCTCATGGGGTACGTGTAGATGCGCAGTTTGATGATCTAGGGTTCCATAATATTGATTTTGTTGACAAAAGAAGGGCTGCTGCGGTTTTGGACATTGTTAAGGAGTTTATCATTTGATTTTGATTTCATTGTGAATAGAACTATACATTTTGAATCACATTCTTTTATCTTACATGAGTAAATTTTAGTCATTTAGATGTTAGTGATGTTGTGAATCACGTTTGAGTTGAGAACTTGAGATGGACCGATTGGTCTAATATATAGGGATCAATGGATCAATGGACCTACACAGCACTTTGTCAATCTCTTAGCTCAGCAACACTACGCATGATTGAAGCTAATCCATGCGAGTTTCAATCGCCACTTGCTAGAAATTTACAAATAGAACAAGAACGATTAAGAAACGCCGGCCGGTTTGAGGCGTGATATTTGTCCGGTCATTGATACCATTTTCTTAGGGGTACGTCAATTGGTTAGGAAACCAGAATGGTGATGATTACTAAGCTAATTACTTTCTTCAAATGTAGGAGCCAATTCTGCGTGTAATTCTCTTGTATTGCTATCATTGGTTCATTACAAAATACTAGATAAGATTTCTGTTGAGAAAATAAGATGAGATTGTGATTGTAGGAGTTCCATGACAGAACATAGAAAACGCCCAGTTCTTGCTTTATTACTTATCCCTACTTTGTAGAAGCATCAGCACTTGTGCTTTTCTGAAAATATCGCTTTGCTCATGAACTCAGTATGAAACACCGGTCCATATTAGTTTACTCGATCAATGTGGTATTTCCTAGTGAGGGCATGCACTACATGTTTGATTTAACAAAAGTCATAGACTTCTTGCGACTTGTTTTTCAACTTAAGTTAATACATTCTTGTGGTTACATTACCTATTAGGCTGTCTTCGTAAAATTTAATTAGCCTCATTATCCCTAGATGATAATTAAGGGTTTAGCAAGACAAGCATCAAATTAGAACAATGGTCATATAACCTATATATTGATCTTCAGCATTCATATCAGAACGTTTTCTGGGGCAAGGAGTAAGGACATGGCAAACCGCATTTTGGGGCACGGATCGAGATAATATAGAAAAGCCATTATTTTCTGTATACGTATATAAACTGTCCGACTAGTCTTACCATGTCACTACACCTCCTCAGATTCATCAACTTTCAAATTCTAGCATACAATGGAGTTCACTAACCAGAGTAAATGTATCTGCTTCGCCTTGGTCTTGATCATGTTGAGGGCTTGGTCTTCGGAAGCTACTTCTCGCAGTCTCCAAGATGCATTAGCTTATGAGAGGTTTGAGCAATGGATAGCTCGCAATGGACGTGTGTACAATATAATGATATCAATGAGAAGGAGGATCGCTTCAAGATATTCAAGGAGAATGAGGCATATGTAGAATCTTTTAACAAAGATGGAAACAAACTTTACAAATTGAGTCTGAACCAATTTGCGGACCTTACAAACGAAGAGTTCACTGCCTCTAGAAATAGATTTTTGGGGCATGAATGTTCCACAAAGACCACTACTTTCAAATACGAAAATGCTACTGTGCTGGCGACAATGGATTGGAGAAAGAAGGGAGCTGTTACTCCCGTCAAGGACCAAGGCCAATGTGGTATGTAGCACACCATTCTGTGTTTTTGGTTTAATTTGGTCATAAGATCATTTTTCCATTTTGCATAAGGAAAAAAAAAATGTACATCAGCACATGATCAATGCTACGTACTTATATATTCTAACTGCTATAAATGTTCAATCAAAATGTATACAGGAAGTTGCTGGGCCTTCTCGGCAGTGTGAGCCATGGAAGGAATCACTCAACTTACAACTGGTAAACTAATCTCTTTGTCTGAGCAAGAGCTGGTTGACTGTGATGTCAAAGGTGTAGACCAAGGCTGTTCAGGTGGCCTTATGGACGATGCATTTCAGTTCGTCATTCAAAATCACGGTATAAATACCGAGGCTAATTATCCCTACACGGCTGCTGATGGTACATGCAATGCCAAGGCAGAAGCAGGCCATGCGGCCACGATAACTGGCCACGAAGATGTGCCTGCAAACAGTGAAAGCACTCTTCTTAAGGCCGTGGCCAATCAACCTATTTCTGTTGCCATTGACGCTAGCTAGTGGATATGACTTCCAGTTATATTCAAGTGGTGTTTTCACAGGAACATGTGGAACGGAACTAGACCATGGTGCACTCTTGTTGGCTATGGCGTGAGTGCTGATGGGACTAAGTATTGGTTGGTGAAGAACTCATGGGGTGCACAATGGGGTGAAGAAGGTTATATAAGAATGCAAAGAGATGTTTCTGCACCTGAAGGTCTTTGTGGCATTGCCATGGAAGCCTCTTACCCCACTGCGTAATCTGCCATTCCAATCAAATCAAAGCCTACTACCACTGTAGGTATACGTACAGTATATATAGTTATCATACATGATATGTACATGAACTTGTGCGTGTAATATTATGAAAATAGAGCAGTAGGAAATGTAGTAAGTTTCATGAAATACAGAAACTATAGTCGATCTGGCCAGTACATGAAACCAAATCACTATATGAATAGAAACTATACACATTTGCTATGTGCAGAACATCGGCTAAAGTGAGAAATATGTATTGTCGTTTGTTTTCGACATTTGGTGTCTGATGTATCAGTTGTATTTGCTTGAGGTGATGGATATTTGGTACAAGCTAGAAGGTAAAATGTTGGACTTGTGTGAAACTAACCAGCTAGCTCGATCAGTTCTTCACTCACTCAATCTGCGTAATATATATATACAGCTGCAGGTGGTGATTTCACTGGGACTGTTCCGGTGGCTCGTAAAAATCCGATTTAGTCTTTCAATGAATGAAAAAAACACCAAGTCCTCCGGTTTTGGCCGAGGTATGAGCAGTTCAAAAGAAAATGAATGAACATGCCCCCTGCAGGATCGAACTACAGACCTCCTGTTTTCAAGACTGACGCTCGCTATAGGGGCAAGTTGCTTTCAATTATTTGATAAATCTTTTTTGTTAGTTAACATCTTTATTAATTAAGTAAATTCTCTTTATGGAACTGTCAATCTCTTAATGTCAGTAATGTCTTTAATTTATTAAATTATTTATATAAAGACATTTATTTTGATATAGGATCACTACCAGATCTGAGTGAATAGCCGACGAAAAAAATTTCGTCGGCTATACCTTCTACCGACGAAATTTTCGTCGGCTATAAGTCGTCGGGAAAACCCCGTCGGTAATACAATGGCCGACGAAAAAAACGACATCGTCGGCCATTCCAACCTTGGCCGATGAATTATGGCCGACGAAAATGATTTCGTCGACCAAAGCTTGGTCAAATATCCGACGAAATTCGTCGGCTATTTTCGAGTATGGCCGACGATTTCGTCGGAATATATTAATATTTTAAAGTTATAGCCGACGAAATTTGGTTTCGTCGGCTATTTGTTCTGAAGTATAGCCGACGATTTGGGCTATTTCGTCGGCTATTTCGTCGGAATATATTAATATTTTAAAGTTATAGCAGACGAAATAATGTCAATTTCGTCGGCTATAACTGCATTTTGGGCAAAAAAAAAATACCGGATCGGAGGAGGAGAAGGAGGAGGAGGAGAAGGAGGGGAAGGAGGGGAAGGAGGAGGAGGCCGGAGGAGGAGGGGAAGGAGGAGGCCGGAGGAGGAGGAGAAGGAGGAGGCCGGAGGAGGAGGAGGGGAAGGAGGAGGCCGGAGGCCGGAGGAGGAGGAGGGGAAGGAGGAGAGAAAAAAGGCGGGAGGAAGCGATTTAAAAGATTTAGAAGGAGAATAGCCGACGATTTAATATATTTCGTCGGCTATACTTAGAGAATAGCCGACGATTTAATATATTTCGTCGGCTATACTTTGGAAAATCAACAGCCGTCGGATCTGAGCCATCCAACGGCGGACAATGAAAAGGCGCGGATCGCAAGAGTTTAGCCGACGAAAGTTATATTTCATCGGCTATGCTTTGGAAAATCAGCAGCCGTTGGATCTGAGCCATCCAACGGCGGACAATAAGCGGATCGAAGGAGTTTAGTCGACGAAATATAATTTTCGTCTGCTAAACTTAGAGAATAGCCGACGATTTACAATATTTCGTCGGCTATTCTATGAAAACATATTAAACTGCCGTTTTGAGGCCCTAAACGAACTCGAAAGCCCGAAAAGACCCACACATTGTGGCAAAGCTATGAGTTTGATTCCTGGCGTCGTTCCCTTTCCGGAATGGTATCACAATCGTCATTCGGACGCCGGACGCCAAATCTGCCGTAAACCGGGTTTTCACTTGCAACGGTCAATCTGCTCTTCAATTTTGTCGGAATCTTGTCATTTTTCAACCGTAGCCGTATTTCATTATTTCGGTCATATCTTATTTGACGACATATTTGCATTTGAAGAGTGTACGTATAGTAACTATTTGAAACTATACATTCACTTAAACACTTAGTAAACAAGTTAAGGAACATTAGTGCATATGTTCCGATTTTGAATCTAAAAGTTTGGAAAATCTATTCTAACCGTCAGATATCACCGTTTAGATTAAATCCATGTATGAAAAAAAATCCAACTACATCTGACAACGTTAAAGGCTCGATCGGGACGGTCAACCGGGTGAGTCAACCCTTTAAACGCTTAGAAATGGTAATTGGCCTGTCTAAATGACGTTTTTTTGCCTGACCTTCAACAGATAATAGTTTCAAATCTATGAGACGCAACTAATCGTATAAAAATTTTCTTCAAAATTTGTACGGAACGTCAGGCTACCCATAGGAAAACGGAAGTAAAAAACAGTTAACCGTAACATTCGGCACACAGATTTTGTCGGAATCTCGTCATTTTTCAACCGTAGACGTATTTCATTATTTCGGTCATATCTTATTTGACGACATATTTGCATTTGAAGAGTGTACGTATAGTAACTATTTGAAACTATACATTCACTTAAATAAAATTTAATTTTAATCATAGCCGACGAAATCAAACCTAGTACTCGTCGGCTATATAGACTTATAGCCGACGAAAATGCCAATTTCGTCGGCCAAACTTTCAAAAGTTTTCGTCGGCTAAAGTTTCAGAGAAAGGCCGACGAAAATACAAATCGTCGACTATTCCATGGGAATAGCCGACGATTTTTTTTGTTTACCAACGAAAAAAAAAATCGTCGGCCATTCTATGGGAATAGCCGACGATTGTTTTTTTTTACCGACGAAAATAAAAATCGTCTGCCATTCTTGGGAATAGCCGACGAAAATTTTAGGTCGTCGGCCGTTTTTTTTTTTCGTCGGGAAAAGTGTTTTTTCTGGTAGTGGATGAAAGAGTAAAAATATTAAGAGTAGTGCTACATCCACCAAAACATTTTACAAAATATGAATCTCAAATGATGTGGCAGAAGCCACCTCATCACCTTTGTTTACTAATACTAGTGACATGGATTTTAATTAATTTAACAAAACATACTCTTAAATTATTTTTATCTTTTCTTGAATTATTTTATTATAGAAAGAAAAAAAAGAAAGGGATCAGATCAAAAAGAAAAAAAAAAGAACATGATGAAGAACCTTAATCAACTAAGACTTAGTTTGATATTGAGGTAAAAAAAAAAACTCAATATCTCATATGCTTTTTAAAATTGTGGTTATTTAAACCAAATTTTATAAATAAAATCTCTTACAAAAAACTTACCAAACACATAATCAACTCATAATGATAATTATAAATGATTATTTACCCCAAAACTCAATATCAAACTAAGCCTATATATTCAACACATATGCATTCCGAAACCACCAATCAATCCTTTTCATTCTTAACCATATTTATCCACCTCCATATCTCCATATTAGTCGATCGCGATGGTTTCAGGCTCCAAAGCTCTTTTATTCATGGCAATACCATCACCTAATACTACTATCCCCATAAATCTTAGCTTTTCTCATGAAATTATAGATTCAAAAGGATTATGAATCTGCTTTGAGTTTAGAACAATAGATCGAAGTCATGAGAAGAGGGGAATAAGTTGTTAAAAACTCTAAAAGTACTTTAATACTCTATATGATATTTTGATTTATTTTGATTTTTGTTAAAACACTGGGTTTTGATATTTTTTTTTCTCTTCTCAAAAGTATGTGTTTTATGTTAAAAATAGATAAATCCATGTAGTTGACACTATGGAATGATATTGATGAGCTGGTGTATGCCACATCATTTAGTAATCAATTTTGGTATAAATATTTGGTGTCTTAAGCATATTCCAAAAAATAATATTGGAAACCATTTCTCCTACAAACTTTTTAAATTTTAACTGAATATAAAAATATAGGACAGAAATGCTAGTATTAATTTAATAAAATTTTAATTGTTTCATAAAGTAAACTCTCACATTACTCTAAAATTCTTTGTCATATATTATATTTAAAATAGGGTGGTGTTATTCACACACCATAAATTGTTATTAACACACCTTATTTACTTATTTTATTACAAATAAATTTAAAATGGTTGTTTTTCATTAGCTCTTATCATTAGGCCTGGGCGTTTAGTCCCATAATCCTGATCCCGTTCCGATCCCGTCCCTAATTTTACCGGGACGAGACGGGATTGCATGTCAAAAACTCAAATCCCGTCCCGACCCGATCCCGTTTTAAATTAATGGGACGGGATCGGGATTAGCCCAATTTAGGCCCGTTAATCCCGGCCCGTCCCGTAAAATTAAATTAATATTAATATATATAAATATGGTTTAATCTGTACCGTTGGATTCAATGTGGCTTGATCTGCTCCATTGAAGAGTAACCTCACCTCCCACAGAAACCCGAAATCCCTAGATGCCTAATTCATTCAATTCTGGCATTCCCAATTCTCTCTTTCTTTCACTACCAGATCGGACAGAATAGCCGACGAAAAAAATTTCGTCTACTATGCCAAATTTTCTTCGGCTATTCCTTCTGCCGACGAAACTTTCGTCGGCTATAATTCGTCGGTAAAAGGGCGTCGGTAAAACGAATGGTCGACGAAAATAACGAAATCGTCGGCTATTTTCGAGTATGGCCGACGATATTACCGACGAAAATTCATTTTGTCGACCAAACCTGGGCAAAATATCCGACGAAATTCGTCGGATATTTTCGAGTATGGTCGACGATATCGTAAACTATAGCCGACGAAATTCGTCGGCTATTTGTTTTGAAATATAGCCGACGATTTCATCTATTTTGTCGGTTATTTCGTCGGAGTATATTAATATTTTAATAGGCATTAATTAGTTATAGCCGATGAAATAATGTCATTTTCGTCGGTTATAAAAGTTATAGCCGACGAAATTTGGTAAATTTCGTCGGCTATATCACTTATAGCCGACAAAATAATGCCAATATCGTCGGCTATTCTTACATTTTGGGGAAAAAAATTAAATTAATTTCTAAATTACCATTCCAAGCAACCTGCAATTCATAATGACAATCCATGCATTTACACCAACAAGAAACACGTCTAAATGACTTATTATTTAATTTGTTCCAATATACATAAAATATAACCCTAATCATCACCTAAAGCACTAAAGTCCACCACGTCATCCTCAGCATCCTGCTGTCCATCATGCTCGTCATCCTGCTGAACGAACTCGGGAGGTTGAGGCATTGGAGGTTCAACTAACGGCTCAAACGGGGGCGGGGGTTCAAAGCCTTGTTGTTGTGCCGCGAACATAGCATACCACCAGTTTTGTTGGCCGGCGTAGTTGTGTCGCTGAATTCTCTCGCATTCAGCATGCCAACTGGACATATCCAAATGATACTGCTGTGTTCTGTGGTGTTGCTCCTGTGATCTCTGGAACTCGGCCGCCAATCTTGCATTTTCTTCTACCAATCTCTGCATTTCCTCCCTCATCTGTTGGCTGTCCCGGCCTCCCTTCTTTTGAGCTCCCTTAGTGGTCTTAAGGAGCCATATTCCAGAACTTCCCAAACCCCGGCAGTAGTATTGGTTTGACCGGTCTGGGAAGGCTGCGTCGAACATCCTCGCTGCCGTTTGGACATTCGATCGGTCGACCTGGCGCAGGGCTTCTTGCAGATCTGCCTCTGAAATGTTCGGTTGTGTCTCCCGAACTACTTCTTGCAACATTTCTTCTTCGGCCCGGTTCACCCTCTCCTAATTGAACGGGAAAAAAAAAATAATTAATATTCTAACAAATATATAATTAAGTAAAATTAATAATTAAAATTTTAAAATCGTAATCAACGACTTACGAGCTGTTCTGTCGCTTGTGGATAAGCCTTCTTGAACGTCTCCGCGTACGGGTTGCTATCAGGATGATCTCTAAGCGCCTCCTCCTGATATTGTGAAAATGGCCTAGAACCACCATGATGGGATGTTGTGTTACGGCGGCGGTTCGCAGAGTTTATCCGAGACCGTTCCTTCAAACAAATGATAAAATATTAGAAAAATGCATAAAAAAATATTAGTGTAATAATTATAAAATAATTAAACTAATAATTAAAATATTAACAAAATAAACATTTATAGTTAAGTTTAGTATTTACCTGCATAAGTGGGTTGTTGAAGTCTACTGTCTTCAACCAACGCCACTCGTACTCCCTGAACATGAACTCTCTTGGAAGACCCATACGACCATATCTGTCGTATTCGGCAAAGTGGGTACGGAGCTCGTTCTTCCACTCTTTGAACCTACGGAAAAAACAAAAGTGCATTAGAAATATTATTAATATCATAAAATATTTCAAATTATAAGATGAGGAATTCCCAACGTACCTCGAGTTTTGTATCGCGTCCGCCCAAGCCTGCTTGTGTTCGGCAATCTCGAAGTATGCCTGAAAGATAATATTTTATTAGTTTTACAATTATAACAATACCGAAAATTATTAAATATTACGATAAAGAAATTAAGTTTTTTAAATTACTCACCAACGCCGCGTTGTTGACCTCCCTCTTAATCTCTTCCGGCACATCAGCCCACCGTGTCCACAACATAGGGACTCTATCCCTAATTAGTGCCCCCACGCAACCCGCGTAATTGCGGCGTTTTTTCCCCTGAACCTCCTCATTAGGGAGTTCGTTGATCTGGATCCTCCCCCTGCTCTCAACAGTTCTCCTGAGCGTGTCAAAACATATGACACCTCTCGTATTCCTGCTTGAACTGCTAGCGGCTGTCCCTATCACATAAACGACGATTGGTTAATAAAATTAAGGACAAACTACTGGTCACTCCTCTAACTTTCACTGACTCGACAGTTTAGTCCTTAAGGTTTCAATTTCAACAGATCACTCCTCCAACTTTCACTAACTCGACAGTTTAGTCCTTAAGGTTTCAATTTCAAAATATGTAGTTGGAGGAGTGATCTGTTGAAATTGAAACCTTAAGGACTAAACTCTCAACAGTTCTCCTGAGCGTGTCAAAACATATGACACCTCTCGTATTCCTGCTTGAACTGCTAGCGGCTGTCCCTATCACATAAACGACGATTGGTTAATAAAATTAAGGACAAACTACTGGTCACTCCTCTAACTTTCACTGACTCGACAGTTTAGTCCTTAAGGTTTCAATTTCAACAGATCACTCCTCCAACTTTCACTAACTCGACAGTTTAGTCTTTAAGGTTTCAATTTCAAAATATGTAGTTGGAGGAGTGATCTGTTGAAATTGAAGTTGTAGGAGGAATGATCTGTTGAAATTGAAATCTTAAGGACTAAACTGTCGAGTTAGTGAAAGTTGGAGGAATAATCTGTTGAAATTGAAACCTTAAGGACTAAACTGTCGAGTCAGTGAAAGTTGGAGGAGTGACCAGTATTTTGTTCTAAAATTAAATATTAGTGCGTTAATTTTAATAAAACATTTAATTAATAAAATCAAATGTTACCTGAACTCGATCACCCGTCTGTCGACTTTCCTTTTCTCCTCGCCGAAATCAGGAGCTCAGGTCTCTCAAATGGCTCATGATGGTATGCCTCCGCAACACTCACGTACTAAGGCATATCAGGCCATATGGGCACACCACGCTCGTCGACCTCGGGTATCGCAGGAATATTGTACAGGAGGTAGAGTTGATTTGGGAGAGTAGGCCCCTCAGTCGAGTCAGCAACAGACGGCGCCGGACTCGTCATCGGCTCCCGATGAACCTCAGGCATACGGACCTGATGAACGTCTGGAGCTATCTCGTCCTCAAATAGCTGCCTACTCGATCTCGGAGCATCTGGCCGGAGAGGGGGACGTGAATTGCTCGACGGCCGCCCCGCCGCTAAAAGGGTCTGGTGCCGAGAACTCACACTCCTCCGCGGCTGGGATGAATCCACACTCCTCCGCGGCTGGCTGGTGGTTCTCTCAGGCTGGCTAAGGGTCCTCTCGGAGTCTCCGGAACCGGCAGAACTTCCAGAACCCCTAGATCTGGAAGAACGATGGGCCTACGAATAACTGTCTGAGTGCATCGGCCATCTGAAGCTTGAGGCATTAATACATTAATTAATATTAAATTATATTACATTAAATAACAAATTCTAATTAATATAATAACCAATAATACTAACATATTTTAAAACATACTAACAAATTAATATTTAAATTTTAACTAATTTTAAATAATACTAACCATTAACATAAATATAACCATTTATATACAAATATAACTATATTTCATCAGTAACATATATATACATACAAATAACCATTTATATATTAACATAAATATAACCATTTATATAATTAGGCTACCAATTTATATATATAATTAATTTAACAATTTATATATAACAATTAAAATATACATTAAGATATAACCAATATTAACAAATATATAACAATTTATATAATTAATCTACAAATTTATATATATAATTCATCTAACAATTTATACATATAACCAATATATATAACAATTTAACACACTTAAATATCTAAATTATATACCTAAATTATAAAATTAAAATAAATTGAAAAACAAAAAAACAAAAAAAAAACTTCGGATCTATTTTGGCGGAGGATGAGGAGGGGAAGGAGGAGGAGGGGACCGGAGGAGGAGGGGAAGGACCGGAGGAGGCCGGATTTTGTCCGGATGGAGGAGGAGGCCGGATGGAGGAGGAGGGGAAGGAACGGCGCCGATTTGAGGAGGAGGAGGACGAGCAGTTCGGAATGGAGGAAACGCACGGCCGATTTGAGGAGCGGAGGAGGAGTTTTTGCGGATTTAGCGCTGAAAACGTCGGGCTGCTGCGGCTTTAAGCTTTTATAGCAGAAAGAATAGCCGACGAAATATTTTAATTCGTCGGCTATTCTTTGAATGTCGTCGGCTATTCTATGAACATCATCGGCTATACTTTGGAAGATCAACAGCCGTCTGATCTGAGCCATCCAACGGCGTACAATAAAAAGGCGCGGATCGCAAGAGTTTAGCCGACGAAATATAATTTTCGTCGGTTAAACTGAGAGAATAGCCGATGATTTAAAATATTTCGTCGGCTATACTTTGGAAAATCAACAGCCGTTGGATCTGAGCCATCCAACGGCGGACAATAAAAAGGCGCGGATCGCAAGAGTTTAGCCGACGACATATAATTTTCGTCGGCTAAACTGTAGGTCAAACCACTAAGTCAAACCTCTAAACGCTTAAAAACGGAAATTAGTCTAGTTAAACGACGGTTTCTGGCCTCACCTTCAACAGATAATAGTTTCAAATCAATGAGGCGCAACTAATCGTATAAAAATTTTACAAAATTGATTTATCGAACGTCAGGCTACCCATAGGAAAACGAAAGTAAAAAACAGTTAACCGCAACATTCGGCACACAGAGTTTATCGGAATCTTTTCATTTTTCAACCGTAGACGTATTTCATTATTTCGGTCATATCTTGTTTCACAACATTTTAGCATTTGAAGAGTCTACGTATAGTAACTATTTGAAACTATACATTCACTTAAACACTTAGTAAACAAGTTAAGGAACATTAGTGCATATGTTCTGATTTTGAATCGAAAAGTTTAGAAAATCTATTCCAACCGTCAGATATCACCGTTAAGATTAAATACATGTATGGAAAAAAATCCAACTTCAGCTGACAACGTTAAAGGCTCGATCGGAACGGTCAACTGGGTGAGTCAAACCTCTAAACACTTAGAAATGGTAATTGGACTGTCTAAATGACGTTTTTTTGGCCTGACCTTCAACAGATAATAGTTTCAAATCGATGAGATGCAACTAATCGTATAAAAATTTTCCTCAAAATATTTACCGAAGGTAACGCTACCATTAGGGAAACGAAAGAATAAAACCTTTGACCGCATCTTTCGCCACTCAGATTTTATCGGAATCTTGTCATTTTTCAACCGTAGATGTATTTCATTATTTCGGGCATATCTTATTTCACAACATTTTTGCATTTGAAGGATGAAGCAATGGTTTATCGTTAGTGATAGAAAATGAAATATGGTCATTTTTTTATTTTATTTTTTAAATCATAGCTGACGAGAGACCCGTACTCGTCGGCTATTCTTTTGTCGTTTTCTGTCTAAAATAAAATATGTATTTTTTAATATAGTTATGGCCGACGAAATAACGTGTTTTTCTTCGGCTATTATATGAAAAAGGTAAAAAAAAAATCAGTAGGTTTACACCTCTCGTATTCCTATTTCCTGTTAATATATAACCAAAATTGAATATCAAGAAAACAGAAACCCAGCAGTCAACATATTTTAAATTTTTTTTTAAGGGGTTTGGAACTCAGCCTAGCTGGGAGGTTCATCCCCACGCCCGTTCATTAGAAATTAGTGGATTACAAATGAAAGGATTACATCATCTAAATTACTTAATCTGGCGGATTGTAATCGGAATCATCGGATGAGTCTTCTTCTGTTTCTGAATTGCTCGATAGGGGTAATCTATGTCTTTCCTCACCACTAGAGTCCTCGTTAGTTTCTTCATTTGGATCAACATCAACAAGCAGTGGCTCTTCACGTCGAATTCGCACCGGCGTGTCTAGACGAATAAAAGAAGAGTCAGGAATACCGTTTGAGTTGGGCTCTTGATACGCGGTGCCACCTTCCTCGTTCTCTTCAGCCACTCCTAGTGTAGACGCCCGGTAAATGTTGCGATGGTGGATAGTGTTGACTACTTTCCACGGGTCACCCTTGGCGAGATCATCAAGATAAAACACTTGTTTCACCCATGTGGCTAAAACGAACGGGTCATCCTCATACCATGATGTACTAGTGTTCACAGACGTTATGCCGTATTGATCGGTTTTCATGCTCTGCGGCCGTGTGTCAAACCATCTACACTTGAAAATGTGCACTTTCATGCCTTCCCCATAATGCAGTTCCACAACTGAATGGAGAACACCGTAATAGTCAACTCCATCATCCCCACCATGTGCCATAACCCCTGAATTTTGTGTTTTCAGTCTGACGTCTCTCTCTTCACATCGAAATAACACACCATTCACCTTGCACGTCGCATAAACTTTTGAATAGACCGGCTTCATCGCTAGAAGTCTGAGTTCGTGCGACCAATTTGGGTGATTATCATTTTTAATAAGGTCCATCTGCAACCATCAGAATCAACTATAAATATGAATAATTATACACAATAATATATAAATACGTATAGAATAATGTTAAAGTTACGTACCCAGCGGCCGAAATACTTTGCGAATGTCCGGTTGTGGTAATCGAGATCACCTCCTACTTCTTCACAGTTTAGATGCATGTTCTTCCAAAACTGAACTTCTAAACAGTTAATTAGTACCCACCAATGTGCAATGGCTACCTCATAATCTTTCAACTTGTAGGAAACTGGCATTTTTCCACCGAGTACAACATCGTCGGAGAGAATGGAAAGATTGAACTGTGAAGGTACATCTTCCGGTATGCTTTCCTGTAACGCTCCTAAATACAGCTTCATGTAGGTGACGCACTCGTGCGCAATATATGCTTCAGCTATACATCCTTCAGGTGCGGATCTGTTTTGGACAAAATCACCGTATTATCCAAGTTGCCTATAAATCAAGTTTTTAAAGTGTTATGATAATACATTAATACTAAATCACATATATTGATGAGAAAATTAACATAAGGTGTAAAATACGTACCTTTCCATCGGATACATCCAAGTGAAGTGCACAGGACCGGTAAGTAACAACCGCCGAGGAAGATGGATCATGAGGTGAGGCATGATGTCGAAAAAATTTGGAGGAAATATCATCTCAAATTTACACATGATATGAACGATGTCTTGTTGCATTTCCCGGAGGTCAAATTTTCTCACTTCCCGTGTGCATACCTTCTGGAAAAATCTTGCCAACGCTACTGTTAGGTCAATATTTACCTAGTAATTGTTGCCTTATTCTTATTCTTTTGCTATATGCTTTTGTGTTTTATCTATTTTTTATAACGTTTCCTATTCATGCTAGGAAAATGAGCTAAGGATCGGAAAAGAGACAAACTGGTGGATTTAGCACATATTGAAGAAATCGGGTGAAGAATCGAAGCCAAAGGAGCAAAACCGGAAAATACACTAAAAGACGAATTTGACCGGTCAACGGGGAGAATTCCGGTCAAACTCCGGCGGTCGGAAGATGGTGATGGCCGATATTCAAGTGAAGGAGCATTGGAGGGAAGAAGAGTTGTTGATTCAAATTCAAATGGGAAGAAGACAAGTGAAAGGGACATCTTTGGCTTTGTCCCTTTGATGTTGACCTTGTCTCCTTGTCCTTATGGCCAAATATCAAGAGTGCCCTTTCCTTTTCTTTCTCCACCAAAATATCTTTGAGGTTTTTGGTCATTTTATAAAGACTAGATCCACAATTTGTGCTTACATCTTTGTCCATAACATCTAGCCCTTCATTTTCTTGCATCTCCACCCTCCATTCACCACTTTAGGCCTATTTATAACCCCCTCTCCCATTTTGGACGAAGGGAAGCTCTCTCTCCCCTCATTTCCTCTCCATTTTTCATAGTTCTTCATCTCTTAGTTTGTTTAGTTAGAATAGTTTAGCCCTTGTGTAGAGAGAGAGGTGTAGCATCTTTGGTTGATAACCAAAACCAAAGATTCTACACCCCTTGATCAATCACACTTGTGGGTAGATCCATGAAGCCTTGTTCTTAATCTTTTCTTTGTGTATATGGATTTGTATAGTGTTTTGGGTTTGAGAAAACCGAAAATACTATACTTTGAAGCTTCACACCCTCTTTGTATACATCTAGGAAGCTCATGGGTATTGTGGTTCTTTCTCACCTTCTCTTGCTTTCTTGATGTATTACTTTTGTAAGGCTTTTATGTATATGCCTATGTGTGTGAGTTGTGGATATGAGCAAACAATGTAATTTCCTTATATTGATGATTGATGCATGTTTGAATCTATGGGTTCCTACTCTTTATGTTTACTAAATGTGTTAGCTAGCTTTGTCACCTAAAAAGCATGTTTAGGTAAGTAATTAATCGGAACATGAAATTGACAACTTCTTGAATCCGTGAGCATGAGTAGCCTTTAGGTGGTGGCTTAGTATTTCTTACGGAAAGTATTAAGTTGCTTAGATTTCTTACTATGAACTTAATGCTTGTGCCGTGAGTTTAATTGCTCTAAGGGGGCGTTAGGCTTGTGGTACATAGCCCACTTTTGTTATAAGGTAACATAATTGGGATTAAGGTTGTGTGATTTAAATTGGCTCCAAAAGACTTTGTTAAATTGCATGATTAGTTAGTTTCTTGGTAGCTTAACCAAAGCACTAGGGGGATATTTGTCAACCATGTTTTCACATCAATTATGGGTTACATTTGTGCATAAGTCTCTTTTCCTCTCATTGATCTAGTCTCAACACTTGTTAGTTTAGTTTGTTTTATGTTTATGTTAGCTTTAATTTATCTAAAATCAACAAAGCCGATTCACTACCACTTGTTAAAACCATCCCCATAACCTTTAGCTTCCAAAAGGCTAAGGTTGTGAATTGTAAAAAGGTAGATGCATGTGTTTTCTAGGTTTCATTTCGCGGTAATCTAGTTAGGGTAGAGTTACTCAATCCCTTGGGTACGATACTCTTACTTTTTCCCCCTATACTAAAACTTGACCTCCTATTCTTGGGAGTAGGAAGCATCACAAATTTGCACATAATATTAGTTAGGTGATGCAACCAACAGCTACTAACGGCTCCACAACGTGACGGGGAAGGAACGGCCGAATGAAAACAGGGAAGAGACGTTGTAGCAGGATATGATTTTATCATGACTTTTCAACCCGTAAAGATTGTTGAATTGTCTGTTCACACACTTGGCTATATTTCCAGCAAAGCCTGAAGGATACTTGGCCCGACTTATCCAATGGAAAATTACTGATTTATGCTCAGGCTTGATGGTGTAAGGAGCTTGAGGCATTTTTCTCTTCCCTTGTTTCAACCATAGTTGTTTTCTGATATTCATGTTTTGCAGATCAGTGCGAGCCTTAGGACCGTCTTTCATCTTCCCCTCCAAGTTCAGCGTTGTGGCCACCACACTTTCAGAAACATTTTTTTCTATGTGCATAACGTCTAGGAAGCGACGGATCAACAACTCACACCAGTACGGGAGTTCCCACAATATGTTCTTATGTGTCCAGAATTTGTACTCCTCAGGTCTTTCAGGTATTTCCGCTACAATATCGGGATGATTGCTGAGGGGCCCAAAATCGTACTCATTAAGCACTGCTAAAATTTCTCTTCCCGTCCATCTTCTGGGAGGACCACCGTGTTCTTCGGTTCCATCAAATGCGGCGGACTCGTAACGCCAGTGGTGATCCGCCGGAAGGAACACACGATGACCCATTCTGCATATCTTGTTGCAATGAGGGGTGCTCCCATAATCGCTGAGGCACTCTGGACAAGCCTTGTATCTCCTAACAACGCTGCCCGACAACATCCCATAAGCAGGAAAATCACTGATGGTACCAATAACCATGACATGCATCTGGAACGTCTCCTCCTTGTACTTGTCAAAAGTGGGATGACCAACGTCCCACAATACCTTAAGCTCTTCAATTAATTGTCTCATATACACATCGAGACATTTCCCTGGGTAACCAGGCCCCGGAATCAACAACGTCAACATATTATATTCCTTCTTCATGCACATCTACGGAGGAAGGTTGTAAGGTACCAAAACCACCGGCCATATACTGTATGAAAAACTCATGGTGCCGAAAGAGTTGAACCCGTCGGTTGAGAGCCCGAGCCTGACGTTTCTGACATCTGACGCAAAATGAGGAAACTCATTGTTTATATGCTTCAAAGCCGCTCCGTCAGAGATGTGTGTTATGATATCTACGTCTCCCGCGTCCCGCTCGCCGTGCCATCTCATAGCTTTTGCGGTGGTTTCTGCATGAACAACCGCTCAAGCCTATCTCTCAACGGAAAATACCGAAGCACTTTCACAGGTTTCCTATTGCCTGCTCCCGTCAACTTATATCGGTCAGAATGACATATCGGACATGCGACAAGGCTAGCAAGGTCATTCCCTTCTGCATCTTTACCCCAGAAGAGAACGCAGTCAAATGCGCATGCATGGATCTTAATGTAGGAAAACCCTAGATCTTTGAGGATACTTCGGACCTTACGATGATTGGTAGGATTACGATGACCCTCCTCCAACAACGAAGAAGTGTACTGTAGATATTCATCCACTTGCCTGATAGTCGATTTTGTCTCGACTTTAATCCTCATTACCTCCATCACACTTTCAAGAACTGTCTTCTCAGAACATAAAGACACAGGGGTCTGTTGCAATGCAATCAGTTTATTGTACTTGTCAAAGGCAGCAATGTTGACAACTTGTGGGAAGGGCTGCACCGGGTCATGCATATATTGTTCCCCACGTACACCGCTTTCAAAAGGAAACACGTCGTTGGCGAATGCCATTGTTGGATCGTTGGATGTACTACTACTGCCCGCTTAAAAAAACTGCCCATGATCATGCGATCCATCTAATGATGGCTCACCGTGATATATCCAACGTGTGTACTTCGGCCAAAACCCTTTACTCTTTAGGTGCTCCCATACTGTCCTAATCGGAAATCGACACATATCACTGCAACACCTACATTTATTGCACGGGCAATAATGGTATTCATTCCCGTTTGCATTTTCCTCGACGAACTGCAAAAAATTCACAACTCCTGTAGTGTATCGTCGGTCATGCATATATATATAGCCTGATCCATATATATATAGCCTGAAACTAATATATATATATATATATATATATATATATATATATATATAAATCCTTAATAATTAATTACATTACAATATATATTATTATCAACATCAACTCATATATATACCATTAACAACCATTATTTAAGTTACACTATATATCAACCATTATTTAAGTTAATTACACTATCAACAACCATTAATTAACATATATATATATATATATATATATATATATATAATTAAACTCCACACACACATGCACACACACACACATATATATATATATATTTTAACACTAATTAAAATAACATCAAATTAAAACACATAATTAAACTCTAACTTAAAATCAACTCAACTACAACTCAACTACAACTCAAAATCAACATATATACATACATTCTAACACTAAAACAACAACAAAACAAAAAATCACTTACTAACTCAAAATCACTAAAACTCAAAATCAACTCAACTAAAACTCAAAATCAATATATAAACACATATACGTACATATATATAGCTCCACAATGTAAGAGAGGACGGATTTCAACAATACCCACAGATTTTTCACTCTTTCTCCCGTTTTTTTTTCGTTTTTTTTTTAAATGAGCAGCTGCTGTCTAGATCTGAAAATATATAGACTTATAGCCGACGAAAATGTCAATTTCGTCGGACAAAATTTCAAAAGTTTTCGTCGGCTAATGTTTCAGAGAAAGGCCGACAAAAATCTAAAATCGTCGACTGAAATATGAATATAGCCGACGAATTTTGTTTATACCAACGAAAAAAAAAGTATCGTCGGCTATGGTTACACTATGGCCGACGATTTTGTTTTTCCACCGACGAAAAATAAAATCGTCGGCCATTCTATAGAATTACCGACGAAAATTTTTAGTCGTCGGCCTTTTTTTTTTTTTTTTTTTCGTCGGAAAAAACCTTTTTTCTGGTAGTGTTTCCTCCTAAATCCCAATTCCTCAACTCTAGAGCCAGAGATAGAAAGTGACAGAGAGAGTGAGAGACAGAAAGACAAAGAGAGTCATCGACGAATCAATGGCTAGAGGGAAGAAACTTATTGCTCGGCGAAATGAAGACGCTCCAGACCTTGAAGATTCATCAACAGCAACATCTCCTTCACAGCCTCTTCCTGAACCCCCTCTTCAAATCGTAGCTGTGGAAGGTTCAAGTGAGGCAACAACTCCGGCAAGTGAGCAAGCTCCTTCAGGTGATTCTGCAGCCCTTACTGGTACTATGCTTAAACGTAGTTTTGTTTGGGATCACTTCACAGAATATAAGAAAATTGTGAAGGGGAAAGACATAGAAGGGAACCCAATAGACATAGAGATACGTAGAGCTTACTGCAATTATTGTCCAAGAGGAAAAATTGGGGATTTTAATGTAGAGAATACTAATGGGACTTCGGGGATGATTAGGCATATAAATCAGTTTTGTAGGTATATTCCAGCAAGACTTAATAAGAATCAGAAGGTTCTTAGTGGTGATAGATCTAGTTTCAACAAGTTATCTGCAGTAGGTTACAATGACAATGATTATGTAGATGCTACAATTGAAATGATTGTCATAGATGAGTTACCCTTTAGCTTCGTTGAGAAAAAAAGATTTAAGCGGTTTTGTGCTAGAGTGTGTCCTATGTATACCCCTTTACCCTCTCGTAGGAAGCTGGTTATACATTTTCATAAGATGTACGTTGCGGAGAAAAAAGAGTTGAAAAAAAAACTTTAAAGGCTTATAGGGTATGTCTCACCACGGACACTTGGACAAGTGTGCAAAACATCAATTATATGGTTCTTACTGCCCATTTTATTGATCAAGATTGGAAAATGCACAAGAGGATTTTGAACTTCGGTGTGATCCAAAATCACCAAGGGGTAACCATAGGCAGGCTTATAGAGTCATGTTTACTGGGGTGGGAGATTGAGAAAGTTTTAACAATCACTATGGACAATGCTCACTACAACAATGGAAATCTTAGGCGACGAAAAATTTTCGTCACCTAAGAGTAATTTTCGTCTCCTAAGCACTTAGGTGACGAAATTTTCGTCACCTAAGTTTCGTCGTCTAAAGTTTGTGGCCTAAGTAAGTAGACGACGAAAATTATAAATTTCGTCGCCTAAGAAAGTACTTAGACGACGAATTTTATTCGTCGTCTAAGAAGGATTGGTGACGAAAAAATTCTTAGAGGACGATGTTTTTCGTCGGCTATGGACTTACTTAGACGACGAAAAATGATAGTTTCCTCACCTAAGTGATTTACTTAGGCGACGAAATACTTTTTTTCGTCGACTAAGTAAATTACTTAGGCGAGGAAACTATCATTTTTCGTCGTCTAAGTAAATCACTTAGTCGACGAAACTATAATTTTTCGTCGCCTAAGTGATTTACTTAGTCGACGAGAAAAAGTATTTTCGTCGCCTAAGTAAATCACTTAGGCGACGAAAAAAAGTATTTTCGTCTCCTAAGTAAATAACTTAGGCGACGAAAATAATATATTCGTCGTCTAAGTAAATCACTTAGGCGGGGAAAATGATAGTTTCGTCGCCTAAGTAAGAATTTATATTTAAAAAAAAAAGCATGAATGCATTTATGATTATAGAACATTAGTGTGACCATCTACTTCACTGTATATTTGTATATATCAAAGAAAGAAGTAAATTACCAGATCAAATGATAACACAAGAAACCAAAAGATGAAAAGGGTATCGTTTACAGAAACTAAACGCTAATCAGTTTACATCCCTTTCAAGTTCAATGTGCCTGGGGAAGGATTGGTTTACAGACCAAACAGAGGCAGAAAAACAATGTTAATCTAGCTTATTTCTAACTCCTGCAGTTTGGCAACAACTCCAGCTTCAGTGAGCAGAGGGACAAGTTTTCCTTAATTGTGAAAATCCCAAGTTGCTGCAGAAGATTCCAAATAGAATCATCACAAGAAAAATGAGGAAGAAAGCTACTAAGAGTTGAAAACTGAGAATATGGTGGCTTAGTGGATTCAAGTAGGATCTTACTATCACAATCACCAATATGGTTCCCATCAACGAAAACATTGGGCAGAGCCTGCTGTCCAGTCCACTCAGCATCAAGAGTTTCTTCAGGAAGTTTTCCTTCAGGATCAGGCTCCCTGGAAAATGATGAGAGCGAAAGAGGCGGTCATACATCTCCATAACAACAATGAATTCAAAACGCATTAATGCTATAGAGACAAGATTTAGACTTTACTCTATTTCTAACTCTTAACGGTATGCCAAGTATGTATCTACCCATACTAAGCAATTGAATAATTTATACTTTATACTAGAGCATGGTATTGCTTCTTTGTTAGCTTACTTGGAGTCTAGTCTGCCCAATGCAACTTGGATAGTTGGACCTCCACACACCGAAACAGCTTCAGCTCCAGCCACAGCAATCATGTCTGCCCACGACACTAATCATTGGAAACATCCACAGCATGTTAGCACAGTACCAAAATCATCCACTCATACAAAAACCCTGTCAAACTATACATCAGGAGACACAAACCTGGTTGCACTGCATCCACTGCATGTTAGCACAGTACCAAAATCATCCACTCATACAAAAACCCTGTCAAACTATACATCAGGAGACACAAACCTGGTTGCACTGCATCCACTGCATTCTTCGCTTTCTCTAAAATCTAACCAACAATTCAATCCACCCAGGAGTTAGCTGGTAGTAGATCATATAAAAGTTGATTTCCTCAGCATCTAATATAAAAAAATATTAACTTGAGAATATAGACAGAGATACAGATGCATGCCTTGAAAGGAGTTTTAAGACCTTTGTTTTCGGCTCTATCGAGTTCACATTCATCCCACCTGGAAATACCAATACTAATCAAAATGCATAACCTTATAAACCAAAGACAATACAGCCTAATCTGTAAGGAAACTCGGATAACTTACCCGAATTGTCATCCAATTGAAAGGTCCCAGCATCATGAAACACAAAACGAAGCACATCGGCAGCTTTGCCCTTGGACACAACTTTGGTAATCTCTTCCTTCATAACCTCATACAAACTTGTATCTAGCCTTTCAAATTTCACAAGCAAAGCCACATAATCACTTGACACATATTAAAATGACCAAAGATTGAAACTCTTAAGACAAAAGCGCCGATTGCATCTCACTACCATCACCTTCATAATGCCACAACAAAAACCACCATTAATCCGGCAACGGAGGCGGAGGACTGAAGCACAAGGCTGAAGCGGAGCGGGGACTGAAGCACAAGGCTGAAGCGGAGGGCGGGATCGGCGACTGAGGCGGAGGCGGGAGCGGGGGCCACTAGGCGGAGGCGGGACCGGCGACTGAGGCGGAGGACTGAAGAATTTTGGATTGAGGATGGAGAGAATGGGATTTAGGGATTGCAGAACTGACTGATCGAGTATATATATTTAACTGACTTAGGCGACGAAACATTTCTCTTCGTCGCTTAAGAAAATTTCTTAGGCGACGAAAAAAATAGTTTCGTCTCCTAAGTTAATTTCGAATTTTGACAAAATTTTTAGGCGGAAAAATAACCGCCACTAGAATTTTTTTTTAAATGAAATTTACTTAGACGACGAAAAAAACATATTCGTGGCCTAAGTTATCACTTAGGCCACGAAAATAATAAGTTTCGTCGTCTAAGTGATAACTTAGGCCACGGATATGTTGTTTTCGTCGTCTAAGTAAAAACTTAGGCCACGAATTTATATTTTTCGTCGCCTAAGTAAAAAGAATTTTCTGAAAATCTAAAAGCTGATTTTAAGGGCCTAAACGACGTCGGATGGCCGAAAAAGCCCACACATCGTGGCAAAGCGACGAGTATTGTTTGTGGCGTCGTTCCTTTTCCGAAAAGGTATCACACGCCCTATTCTGAGCTCGCAGCCCAGACATGAACAGTACCGATCCTTCCATTCTTGCGACGGTCCATCTGCTCTTCTATCCTTACTGCCATCTGTTCTACATCAAATAGCATTTGATCGTTATGGTGAAATACGGTGATGGTAAAAACATCACTTAAATTCGACAAAGTTAGAGCCCCGATCGATTGGGTCAATCTTATTTAAACTTACCTCTCTCTATGGGAGCCATAGTATCAGGTGGTAAAAGTTTCCAAATTTTTACATGGATAATTACGTCTCATCTATATGAGAGTTTAATGTTTGGAAGTGTCGACGAAACAAGGACATCTAAAGGTACGTAATAGCGTTTTCATGTGATAAGTTTTATAAAAATGTGGTTGACCGTTTCGATCGAGCATCGAACGTTCACGAAACGAGTTGATTTTTATACTCTACTCAGATTTAACTATAACGATCACATCAGACGGTCAAAATTTTCATTTTGTTAATTTAGCCATTATAATGACAACATGTTTACTAATGCGGTATAACTTGATTAGTAGATTATACTGAAGTGTACAACTTTTCGAAACAACTATATAAAAGAAGTCAAATTTTGAAATAGCATTTGATCGTTATGATGAAATACGGTGATGGTAAAAAAATCACTTAAATCCGACTAAGTTAGAGTCCCGATCGATGCAGTCAACCTTATTTAAACTTATCTCTCTCTATGAGGAGACATAGTATCGGGTGATAAAAGTTCCTAAATTTTTACATGGATAATTACGTCTCATCTATATGAGAGTTTAATTTTTAGAAGAGTCGATGAAACAAGGTCATCTAAAGGTACGTAATAGCGTATTTGTGTGATAAGTTTACTTAGGCAACGAAATAGAACTTTCCTTGCCTAAGATACACACTTAGGCGACGAAAAAAAGGGTTTCCTCGCCTAAGTAAAAACTTAGGAGACGAAAATGAATATTTCGTGGTCTAAGAGAATTTTTTTTTTTTTTAAATCTATTTGCGGATTAATGTTAATGTGTTTAGGCTTTTCTACTTAGACCACGAATTACCTATTTTCGTGCCTAAGTTCTTACTTAGACGACGAAATTTTTTATTTCGTCGTCTAAGTAAAAACTTAGGCGACGAAAATAGCTATTTCGTGGTCTAAGTAAAAAACCCTAAATTTTTTTTTTTAAAATCAATTTGCTGCTTAATGTTAATGTGTTTAGGGTTTTTTACTTAGACCACGAAATAGCTATTTTCGTCGCCTAAGTTCTTACTTAGACGACGAAACTTTTTATTTCGTCGTCTAAGTAAAAACTTAGGTGACGAAACTGATTATTTCGTGGTCTAAGTAAAAGTAATTTTTTTAAAAATCTATTGGCGGCTTAATTTTAATGTGTTTAAAATTTTGCGACGAGTTCATAGGTGTATTTGGTCGACTCGGACCCCAAATATACATATATATATTTATATATATATATATATATACATATATATATATATATATTTATTAATTAATATAAAAAAAATTAATAAGCCCAGTTTTATTATCTTGAGGAAACTATAATCCAACATAACCAGCGAAATCTCCAAATGGTCAACTAGATTTTCATAAAATTTATCACACGAAAACGCTATTACGCACTTTTAGATGACTTTTGTTTGGTCGACTCTTCTAAATATTAAACTCTCATATAGATGAAACCTAATTATCCGTGTAAAAATTTGGAAACTTTTACCACCCGATACTATGGCTCCCCATTGAGATAGATAAGTTTAAATAATGTTGACCTAATATTTACTTAGGCGACGAAATGGTACTTTCCTCGCCTAAGATGCACACTTAGGCGACGAAAAAATGGTTTCCTCGTCTAAGTGTAAATCTTACGCGACGAAAACAAGATTTTCGTAGCCTTAGAAAATAACTCTAACGACAAATATTTGTCGGCGTCTTTGTGTTTTCTTAGGCGACGAAAATTCATTTTCCTCGCCTAAGTATTTAACTTAGGCGACGAAAAATAATTTTTCTTCACCTAAGTAGAGATCTTAGGTGACGAAAGTTTTTTTCGTCACCTAAGTAAAAACCTTAGGCGACGAAATTTTTTTTCGTCACCTAAAAAATACATAGACCACGAAATTAATTTTCGTCGTTAAAGTGTTCTCTTAGACGACGAAAATAATTATTCGTCGCCTAAGAATAGTCTTAGGCGACGAAATTTCTAGCTTAGAGGACGAAATTTTTTTCGTCTCCTAAGAACTCTTAGGCGAGGAAACTATTTATATTTTGTCGCCTAAGGAATTTTTCCTTGTAGTGGCTTCTGCTAACAAGTCTGCTATAGAGTCGCTTAAATCGAAGATGAAAGATTCTGATGCTTACAATTGTATTTTGGGATGTAAACTTATGCATGTGAGATGCACAGCCCACATATGCAATCTAATTTCAGGGAATGGCATGAAGAAGTTGAACAAGAGTATTTTGGCCATTAGGAATGTTGTCAAATATGTTAGGTCTTCACCTAATCGACTGGACAGTTTTCGAAAAGCTGTGGCGAGTGAAAAGCTTGGGAATACTAGTCTAGTTTGTCTTGATGTGCCAACGAGATGAAATTCGACTTATCTAATGTTGGAGGCAGCCTTAAAGTTCAAGAAAGCTTTTACTAGGATGCAAGAGGATGAAGATCAGCTTTATGCGAATTACTTTAAGGAACAAGAGGAGGAGATTGATGAGGATGGCTTTATCATTGTTCCGGAAGCTGCAACTACTCGGAGGGATAGAGTTGGACCTCCTGGAAAACAAGATTGGGAAAAGGTTGTAGCGTTTGTTGACCTACTAGGTGTTTTTTATGATATTACACTACGAGTTAGTGCAAACTTGACTCCAACTGTCCATACAACATTTCATGATGTTGTTTTAATGGAAAACAACATCAACAGCCTCTTCATTGAGCCTGAGATGGCAACTGGATCCGAAACAGAGAGAATATTAACTGATATGGCTGTAAATATGAGTTCTAAGTTCTTAAAATACTTTGGCAGCTTCACTGACATGAATCCATTGATTATTATCGGACTTGTACTTGATGCAAGATTCAAGTTTAGGAACTACACACATTCCTTGAGAGAACAGGGGCTGCCAGTAGAGGATGTGGAACACAGAGCTAATGAGATTAAATCTCTATTGATGGCACTCTACAATGAGGTACTTTACTTCTTTACTTCTTCAATCTGGTTAAGTGTTTATGGTTCTTCAAGTTCTTCAATAGTTCAACTTGCTTGTAGTAAATCTTCTTTACTTCTTTACTTTTCAGTATGTACCACATGTTGATGGTGGCAGACATATGCGCAGAACCGGAAGCCCTACAAGTTCAAGCAGCCCAATCACTACTTCAACCTCCAATTCTAAGAGAGGTGTGAGGGGTCGGTTGTTGAACAATTGGAAAAATGTTATCCAAGAGAGTGATGAGGCAGTGTTGGTACATGAAGTGGATCAATATTTAAATGCTCCTCTTGAACTTATTGATGAGAACGATGATAATTTCGACATACTTTGTTGGTGGAAGATAAATGGTCCCAAATTTCCTGTTATGGCAGTAATAGCAAGAGATGTGCTTGCCATTCAAACATCCACGGTTGCATCGGAGTCTTGTTTTAGCACGGGAGGTAGAGTGATTTCTGCATTTAGGAGTTCATTGACTCCTAAATCAGTGGAGGGTTTAGTATGCATGCAAAATTGGTTGTTGAGAGATGACATTGCTAAAGTTAAAGTTGAAGATGAGGTGTCTTCGATTGAGAACCTAGAGTTCTATGAAAAAGCTGAATTAGGTACTATATCAAATTTGCTGCTTTCTTTCTTCTTTTGTGTTCTTTTTTCTTTTGTTCTTAGTTCTTACTTGTGTTTGGTTTATTGGTTAGATCATGAGAGCACTGCCTCCGGAAGAAACACATGTCCAATATTCTCTAAATCGAAGGGGAAGGCCAATGTTGTGGTGTAGGTTGATTAGAATCATTAGATCATTTGTTGATTTATTCTTTGTGTTTGGTTTACTGCCTTGTTGATTAGTTATTTTATGATTGAATAGTTGAACTTATGTTGAATTTGAGAATGAATTTGGTTATGTTGTTCACTTGTTGATTTGTTATTTGTGTTTATTGGTTTGTTGCATCCCTCTTGATTTGTGCTTGGTTTACTGCTACTTTGTGGTTTACTGCTACTAATCCTGCTATCAGTGCTATGTGCAGCAATTCTGCATAGCCCTACTGATTTATTGCCTTACGAGTTGCTGCCTTTTTGGTTTACAACTTTACATCAGCAATTATGCGTATTGTTTTTGTAATTATGCAAGGCATATTCTAGCATACTTCAAGTCCTTGCTTTATGTAGGTCTCCTACAGTCCTGCCGATGGGAATTAAAATTTTGTGTTCCAGTTTTGAACTTTTGATAAAGAACTATTGTTATTTGTTGTCCTCTTTCAAGTTTCGAACTTTTATTACAGAACTATTGTTATTTGTTGTCCTCTTTCAAGTTTCGAACTTTTGATACACAACTTTTGATTAACTTTGAAATTGAGGCTGTGAACCCGTTTTGGACCCGTTTTAGTCCCGATCCCTTTTGAAAAATGCTAATCCCGGCCTGGTCCGTCACGTCCCAATTTTAATTTACGGGTTTAAGACCGGGATTAGCCAAAACCCGGCCATGCCCAGGCCTACTTATCATGTATAGGTGTGTGAATAACAATTTAAGGTGTGTTAATCTCACAAAACAACATAATGTGATCGAAAGAACAAGGTACTATGCGATCGATATTTTATAATTACTAATTAGTATCGAGTCGGATCGGTTGATGGATAATTCGTCACTAGAGAATAAGGAAATTATGTCAAATATGTAGCCTTGCATTTATTGAATATAAAATTCAGCTTCAGTCACATAGACGATTTTGCAACGACAATCTCATCGCCACCGTATGCACAGCTAGAGCCAATAAATTCCTTAACAACCTCACACAAAGCCTCGGCCTTATTCGGGTCAACCATATCCACACCATGAAACCCATCCTCAACAAATCGGGCCGTCACGTGCACGCCGCGTGATTCCAACAAACCCACGAACTCCTTCTGCCTATCCACCAAAGGATCCCCACCGTAACCATTAACAAAACACCTCGGCAGCCGTTCGATCCTCTCATCACCGCCTTTAACAAACGGATTACAATACTCGTGGTCACGATCCGCCCCCTCCGGCAGACTCAACGCCCATAGAGCGTCGTTGATGACTAGCGGCAACACCCGGTCTTTGACTAGCCTTTTCTCCGACTCCGTCCTGTCGACCCCACCGAAATAGATCTGTTGAAATATCAGCCCTCGGATCTCGATCGGGGAGAGGTCCATACCTGAAGCGCGTAGACCCGCGTGGTAGGCGATGTTAGCTCCGGCGCTACTTCCCATTAGGAAACACTTGGAGAAGTCAACGCAACTTTTCAACCACAAGTCTCCGTCGGCGGTGGAGGCTTGGTTTTGGACCCAAGAGATGGCGGAAACGGCGTCGTAGTAGGCGACGGGGAGGCGGTGCTCGGGGGCGAGGCGGTACTCGACGGAGAGGACGAGGGCGGGGAGAGAGAGGGCGAGGAGGGAGCAGGAGTCGTGGAGAGGCTGAGAGGCGGCGCTGAAGAGGACGAAGCCGCCGCCGTGGAAGTAAATGAGGAGAGGGAGGTTGGGGTTTGGGGGGAGGCTGTGGGGTTTGAAGAGGCGGAGGAAGGTTTGGGAATTTGGGTCGAGAGGGATGTCCTTGGAGAGGACGAGTTGGGGTGAGTTGGGGTCTGAGGGGAGTGACTCGGTTGTGGGGGCGGTTGGGAAGTTGGAGAGGCGGGTGAGTGAGCCGTCGGGGTTGCGGATGAGTTTGAGGAGCTTGTAGGGGTCGGTTGAGGGTGGCTGATCTGCCATTGTTGGGTGTGAGAGTGAAAAAATGTGCGATAGAGAAGGGTTTGTTGTAGTTAAATGAGGGATGATGATGGAGGTTGGAGAAATTTATGAGGAAGGTAGGTGTCGCAGTGAATGAGAGACCTTGCATGCTTGGCAAAATGAAAACAGTATCTATAGTTCGATTGTGCAAGATGTTCGCAAAAGCTATGGTAGGAGGCATCTGAGTGGACTACTATGGTCCTAGAAGCTTCAGACCTTTGAGCTAGCTGATCTGTGTCTCTCCGTAAATGTAATCACAACAAACACCAACAGTTTAACAACATAACACATAGTGAAGACGGCGACTCATACGAGAAAGTGAGTCTGCCTCTGACAAGTGGGACGACCCCTGTCCATCAAGTGAGTCGATCCGATGTAAATCCACTCTTTTCTCATTTCAGTCTTGCTACTTGCTCTGTTTCCTCAAGTTGAGTGAGATCCGTTGTGGTTTTCTGGCACTCGCCCTTGTTTGAGCTTAATGAGTTACATGATCAACATCCAATTTAGATTCAAAACATAGGCCTCTTCAATCCGAATCATTTCGCTACAGATCCTTAATTAAGGTGTACACGAATGCAGCTACTTGTTCATGAAAGATTATAGACACTAGTATGTGTAATTCAAGCCGACTTGCTAATTAAGGTTCCTCGAACTACAAGCTCACATCATGTTTATTTTTTTTCACTTCTAATAGAGTCGGAGAAAGTTCGCAGCAGTTCAAGATCAACCCAGCAGAAATGAATTATTGGTTTGAAAATTGATAAAAACCAGTCATTTAGTGATATGGTATACAAAGAATCTTCTATATTTCTCTTTTCCCTGAGAGTTGCAAAGACACCACTAGGTCACAGTCTCAAAAGTAGAATCACATTCGGCTCAGAAGTGACATGATTATCCGATGACAGCTATGGTATATAAACAGCACTTCAAGATACTAGTACTGAGACTAAATATGAATCCAACTTCGTATAAGATGCAACAATCCAACCAAAACCTCACCATCACTGTAGCTCACATCTCACAACCAAAGCCACTACTTACTGGAAAACAGTGGATATATGATGATGAATTAACTCAATATAACATGTTGTGCCAAACACAAAAACACACACACACACACAAATGAGTGAGAACATAATGAAGATTTGTACCCTTCTACTGAAATTGATGCTACTTTGGCACAAAAATCTACCTACTTTTAAAAAGGCAGTAGACAAGAGCTTAAAAGGAAACAGCTTTTGGGGCCCTAAAGGGTCCTGATCGTGTCCCATGATATTACTGGGGAAGGAAAATGTGTTCTTAATTTGGCCTACTGCAAGTAACTGGCTCACTTTGCAAAAGCAAAAGCAAAAGCAATGTTTCCATTTCCTTACTTTCGATCTTAAAAATCATGGCATTCCTAAATGTCAACAAGGAGCAGAAAACCATGCGAAAAAGAAGAGGGCTTGAATTCATGTAAATTATGCAACTTTCTTTACTTTTAAGCAAGAAATGTCTACTCAACGTCATAATTAGAAAGTACACTCTACAGTCAATGGAATCCCAGAATGAATAAACTCACCGGGCCTTTTTCCGGGACTTGAACGGAAAATTGGAAGGCGGCGATGGTGAGAACTCGAAAGGCAAATGGGGAGGCTCAGCTTCACCCGTTAGCATCCCTACAATTTCCTTCATGGTAGGCCGTTTGCCTGGTGTTCTTTGCAGACATAGCAATGCAATTGTTATACAAAGCAATGCCTCTTCCCTGTCTAAAGAATGTATAGACTGGTCTACAAGGTCCAAAAGCTTCCCATTTCTCGCAAGCTGCCGTGCCCATGAAATCAGATTGGCCCTCTCGAATTCTGACATAGGCGAGGCTGTTACTTGCAGCGGCCTCCTCCCCGAAATCAGCACCAAAACCAAAACGCCGAAGCTATACACATCACATTTCTCAGAGAGCTGCCCACCACCACCATATTCAGGAGCAACATAACAAACCGTGCCTCTCATGCTCGGCGTGCTACTAATGCCACCACTCTTGGGTATATCACTGCCGCCCCAACTAGCCCAATCTTGACTATTCCTCCTCCCACTTCTCAGCTCACTACCAAATCCATCTAACCACCAATCAATGCTACCTCTACTACTCTTGCTCTTACCCTTCCTCTTCTTCCTCTCCGACCCCAAATCCTCCTCATCCTTCTGCCACCACAACTCTCCCCCGCAACCCGAATCAAACCCCCTCTTCTTCTTCTTCTTTTTCTTACTAAGCTCCTCACAAAACTCCTCCTTCCACCACTCCCTCGGCTTCCTAGCCTTCTTAACCTTTTCCTCATCCAATGATACCCACCACTCCAATTTCTTCCTCCTCTTCTTCGGCTCGCTGTTAGTACTAGGAGAAGCCACCCATTCGCTCTTGGGCCTCTCCTTCTTAATCTCACTCCCAATCCACTCCATCACATAATCCTTCACCCTACCAGACTCAGACTCTCCCCCTCCCACATTCTCCTGCTTCCACCACCAATCCCTCCCTGAGCTTCCCTTCACCCTCTTCCCACTCACCAACTCCTTCTCACTATCAACACTAAACTTATCGAACCCCGCAGCCACCGGAGACGCCTCCGAATCCGAAATCCTCACCACACAACACTCCGGCGACCTCCCCTCATCCAATCCACCAGTCACCACACTCTCCTCCTCCAAGATGGATCCATTAGCGTCAAGAATCTCCTTCTCAGTCTCTCCCTCGTCTCCTTCCTCCACCGCCACCACCTGATCTCCCTGATCCAACTCCGCCTCCGTCTTCAGCCTCGCCAGCCCGAAATCACCAATCTTGGCGTTGAAATCGGAATCCAGCAGCACATTGCTCGGCTTCACGTCGCCGTGGATCACCTGCGGGTCGCAATCCTCGTGCAAATACTCCAGTCCTCTCGCGACGTCCAGAACCAGACTGAACCGCTTCTTCCACGCCATGAGCTCCGGGCACTTCCGGTCCAGCAGTGCCTCCTGGAGGCTCCGATTCGGCATGAGCTCGTAAACCAAGCACAACTTCCGGCCACGGCGGTCGGTGGAGAAGCCGAGGAGTGATAGTATGTGAGGATGGCTTAGGTTCAAAGCTAGAGAGAGCTCATTGTGAAACTCACGCTCGCCTTGTAGAGAACCCTCGGAGTCCATCACTTTCACGGCGAGTGATTCGCCGGAGGGGAGCGTGGCCTTGTAGACCGAGCCGAAGCCGCCGTGCCCGAGCCGGTTCGACGCTGAGAACGAGCCGGTGGCGCGGCGGAGAAGAGAGTACGAGAACTTCTTCTGCTGCTGCTGGTTGTTGCTGTTTCTGCTGTTTCCGTTGTCATTGTTAGTATTCACGGCGGCGTCGACGGCGGTGGTGTTGCTGTTTTGGTGATCGAACGGGGTTGTACGGCTTCGGGAGAGCTTGCGGTAGAGGAAGACAATGAAGACGAGGGCGGAGAGGAGGGTGATGGTTAGGGTTACGGTGAGGAGTGGGATCAGGAGGCGGCGGTTGTGGTGGTGGTGGTGGTGTTGGGTTAGCGGCGGAGGAGGTTCGGGTCGGGATGGCATAGTTTGTAAATAGTAGAAAAACGAGTGGCGTTTAGTTAGAGAGTCATCTGGGAGGGAGAGAGATTTAGGGATAGTAGTTATGGTGGGATTGAGTGACTTCAGTTTTCCCTCTGCTTCAAGTCTATCGCTAGTCCACCCAAAAACGAAAGCCAAACCGCGCTGTGAGGGAGCGTGGCTGACAGACCAATCCGGTGCGTTCTTCTTCACGTGTTGAGTTTTAAGTCGACTGTTGTTTTACTTTCATAGTCTTTGTGGTGATTGTTTTAAGCGGGATAAGTAGTTTCCTGTTGGGGATTTGCATTCACGCGCCGCCCTGACGGAGACGGGTCGGCCACGTGGTGGTGGGCTCGAGGATAAGGGAGGCGGATCTAACGCGCTGGGGGAGAGCGTGAAGTGGGAGTGGCGCGTGATAGTGTACAGTTGAGCAGGTGCGGGTTCAGGTGGACCTTTACCTTTCTTGGAAAAGGGTGTGTGAGAGACTGAGAGACTCTGCGATGCTTAAGATGGGCTTTTATTTGTAGAGCACCTTCTGAAGAAATTAGGGAAAGTCGTACATGGATTCGTTGACTATTGGTATCAAAAGTGACGAAGGAGAGGTGTGTGGCGTGTTTGTAAGCAACAGTATTTTTAATAAAATTGGAGAGATTAATTAACTAGTTCAAAGTCTAAGACACAATATTTACAAAGTTTAGAATAATAAGCCAAGAAATTCAGAAAACTATTAGGAAATTCGATATTGAATAACACTCGTGACTTGCAATGTCATTCGTGTGTCATGTATGTTGATTTTTTTTTCATTGACATTCTGGTCTTTAAATATTTAATTGCTATATATTTGGTTCAATCAGAATAATGAGTTCAAACACTTATGATTTTTATTACATGAAAATTACATCATGTAACTTGAATGAAAGTGGTATTGATTTGAACCGGTGTCCTCCAAATTAGTCTAATATAAGATTCAAATATTATTACCGACACGACCATTCCACAACTATTAATTTTTTAAGATGTTAATGTGTTGTGTCTCGTTTAAATAAAAAAGAAAAATGTTATTTTTTTTTTTGGGAGAAAAACGTGTTGTGTCTCATCTTAGTAATAGAACTTTCTTAATTTCTTTCTTATTTTACTGCAACTAAGTTGGATGTGTAAGAAACTCTTAAAAGTACATTACAGCTCAACCAAGAGTTAATCATCCAGTGCATCTCCAGCTCTTATGCTAGATAAAACTCCAAAAATATCTATCGGTGTTTCTGTAATTATGCTCAACAGTCTTTGGATTTTGACTTTTCTAACTTCGTAAAGGGAATTTATCTGATAGTAGACTTTTTTTACAGCTTACGAGAGTGAGCAAAAGGTCAAAAAATACAAAACAACAAAACAAAATTTAAGTTTTGATGCAGGGAGTGACGAATGAGAGAGCGACTGAGATCGCGTGTGTCCCACGTCTTTAACTTATTACTTTATCTGAATAAATATTTTATTTTATTATCACCTGAAAAGTCGAACCCATACTTTGCTGGGGGAGTCCGGTCGGGTCTGACCCGTGAGACACAGAGAGAGCGATTCTTCGAGACCGTCGCGCTTGCGACGATGACGATGACGATGACGATGATCTCAAACAATATTTGTTCTTTTTTATCATTTACAGTTCAACGTGAGTATATTCTGTTACTCAGTTTTAAGATACGTACCACGTGTCACGTGCGATACGTAATTTTCTTGTTTCATTTACTCGGATAATCTTAATAAGTTGAGATTTATTCTGTTACCTAGAATTTCAAAAGCTTAGAAATTGAGCTAGTAGATCCTTATTTATATAGCACATTTTAAGTGCAGCTGCAGGGCCACGCATGTGGTACGACGGACCAATTAGGGGATAAATGAGGAGCGTTTTAGAGCAGAGTAGGACTGAACTGGGATCACGAGGATATTGTAATTTCCATGCGAGTAGATAGGAAGCGTATAAAAGAGGGTGCTGTGCAGCGCAGTGATGAATAAATAATAAGTGCTTGTGGCTTGTTTTATAGGCTGTGCACTCTGATGCTTACTTATTGCGAGCAATGACTGTTGCAGAATCTGTAGGCTGTAGCACTGCCCAAGCAGCAGTCTGCCAATAATGTCTACACCACGTGACCTTCGTACGCAGCTCCAGAGAAAATAATTCATAATTCATATACTAAAAGGAAAGAAGAATCTTAGCTTATGATCCACACCACCAAAGCGACTGATAAATTTGTACAATATTTGAATTTTTATTACACATTCCTGAGGGGGTAGAAGACAGACAAGAATACAGGATGATACAGATGAAACCTGAGCAATAAACCAATACCTATGCCAATTTTTTTCAAATCAGAATAAAAGAACAGTATTTAAGCAAACTGTGGATATATAAAGAAAGCAGAATGTAAGCAAATCTACTTATCAACGCCTAAAATTCACAAGACCAATTCACACAATCTAGCAGAAATAGTGCAGATGCAGGCACATTACCGTGGCTTTGCACCACCATTTTCTTGGACAGTATTCACCGGAGTCGTAGAACCACTTCTTCTCCTTGAATGGCTGGTTTGCCCAGTGATAGTCCTACCCATGAACTTCCCGGCTTTGCTCAGGCTACTGCCAACAGCTCCGAGGCCACTACCAACCATTCCGGCCCCAGAACTGACACCACTTCCTACCAACCCAACTCCAGCACCAACGCCAGTTCCAACAAACCCAACTCCAGCACCTAAACCAGAACCCACCATTCCAGCACCAGACCCAATAGCATCCATTGTGCTCCCTATAACTCCTGCGTCTTTCAGTTTCTTTCTTTCTTCTAAGATCCTTTTCTCTTCCTCTAAAGCAACTAACTGCTCTTCCTTGTTGAATTCATGGTATAAGATCTGAAATTATCACACATATTACTTAAAAATTAGCATTTAGGAAGATTTCAAACTGTAACCACCTAAGGCTAACAGTACACAATAATTTAATAATTCTATGTCTTTCCTCAAAAATTTCAAACTGTGCACGTAATAGAATATACATGAATTAGAGTAAGAGAGCATAAGAATACAATCTTATATGACTTACATCTGAAATCAAGAATAAAATTCATGATGTTAAACACTACCTTAATCGTGATTGTTCCTCTGTCCTTCTTTTCTTTTATTTTCAGCATGTTAAGTGATGGCTGCAATCTCAGTTCCATCTCTTTAGGAACTTCTGCTTCCAGATCAATCAGAGGTAATTTTGTTACTCCTAATCGCTTGTCTTGCCCAATGTCCTCATCAAACACCTGTGTAAATGAATAGGTAGCTGGATTAATTAACGGTCTACCTGTGTAAATGAATAGGTAGCTGTAAATGAATAGGTAGCTTGTGCTTCAACTTTCACATCAAGTTAACATTTATTGAGCTTTTACTCATAAAATATCCATGATACCAGCAGTGCCATGTATACTAAATTGAAACCTTGGTGCCTAATATGAGCTTATGTGCAATACAGGGTTACATGACACACTTTACCGTGTTGACTAATCAACGGGTTGGAAAAGGGTTAGAATTGGTTTATACTAAATCCATTCAGCAGAGCCAGGACAATTAAGTGTAGAGACCTACAGACAGAGACATGATTAATAACCATTTGGTATCAATTTGGCATCCTTATTTTCTCATAAAAATCTACTTCATATTTAGAAACCTTGAACTTACAGGTTTCATGTCTTCAGGAAGCCAGTAAGTATCATGCACTTGATATAGGCCAGTACAGGGAGGTTATATAAAATACACAATAAAATAAACAATAGTTGAATTATGACAAATTTCATAATGCGGTATACATGTGGACTTGAACCACATTCATCCACTCAATCCACAAGGAGTACCGATTTACTAGGACGACATATTATGTATTAACTTAACTCTACTTTATACGTGCACATAAAATCACTAAGGCAGATAAAGACCATATTATAATTCAGTATAATGAGCATGGTATTCACATTATGTATTAACTTAACTCTACTTTATACGTGCACATAAAATCACTAAGGCAGATAAAGACCATATTATAATTCAGTATACTGAGCATGGTATTTACGAGTGTAAAGGAGCAAAAAATATCAGGCCTAAAAAGTAAAACAACGATGAGTGATGGGGATATAACCTCAAAAACAATTGATTGTGTCTCCTTATCTTCTGCAATCAGCTCAAATGTTTGGTCCCAAACAGGATTCAGATTGTTGTCAATAACCTTGGTCTTAACCTTGAACAACGGACGAATGTACACAACAACATAAGGGTCTGATTTTCCAATCATTTCCATATTCTTTAAATCATTTGCTCTAACGACTGTCAAGGTGATCTTTCCCTGAGGTTTAAGCTCCAAGTCACTGTATAGCACCAACATATGTGTTATAGGTAGCTGGATTAATTAAAATGTTCCAAGAACTAGATTGGTCATCAACCAAAGATAGGAAAGGTTCAAGGGTAAGATGGTTGGTCATGACCGAACTTCAGTGATGTAGTAAGAATATATATCTTAGAACAAGAAAATAGTTAATGAAATATATTCAATCTTTTAATACAATCAATTCAATTAATGTATTAGAGTACCTTATATCAACGTCCACCCCAATTGGAACAACAATCCTATGTGGCCACTGGAGCATGTCTGTGACAATCGACTCGACTGTATCCTAAAAAATATGTTTTGAAACATTATGAGTCTAGTACGTAAAAAACAATCCAGAAGATAAAAGGTTTAAATAACGAGTACAAAACTTACATCAATCATATCTGATATTCCAGGGAGGGCTGTTAAGCTTCCACCGACAGCCTTCACGGTATAATCAATTCTAGGCTTTGGCTGATGGAACGTAAACAACAATTAGTCACTAAAACAAAATCATGGTGTTTCGCTTCCAAAAAAAACAGAGAGAGAGAGAGAGAGAGAGAGAGAGAGAGTAATGGAGTTCAAGTATAGGTAGGTTCAGTGTAATTAATATAGCATCAGTTCGTTTAAGAAGATATGACATATTGATGCTATTCTAAACTCATTCAACACCAATTCTAGTAAACACACAAAGTAGTCGTTTAGCTCCAAACTCCACAGCAACCATAAATGATACCTAGCAAGCAAATTATTTATTTTCATATTGATCCTTAGTCTGTAAAAAAATCAGTTCTTCATTAATTAAGTAGTAGGCACCAAATTACCGCAAATTAAAATAGGAAAACATGCACTGATTCACGCAATGAACAAGCTTTACTATTAGACCATTTAAAGCAATGAATATGCACTGACCCTATTTTAGTGAAAGACACTGCTTATTTTTTCATAAGGTTCACATGATCATTATTTGTATACATATGTATATAGGCAGTTAAAATTTCCAAAAGTACCTCCGCAAGTAGGGCAACAACAACTGCAGAAATACAAGGGATCTCTTCAGAAAGTTGGAAGATTACGCGAACAACAGTAAAAACTTGAAGATCCTTCAACTGTGCCAGATAATAACATAAAAACCCTCAGTATTAAAAATCTCCCCTAAGATTTTAATTGCAAACGAAAAGAAAGCAACATAGCTTACTAGATATTTTTACTACAAATACACCATCTAGATTGTTGTACACCAACCTGAATGGGAATTGAAGCAACAAGTGCAGCTTCAACACCTAATACAATGTTTGGATCACCACCCCAACGAAAATCAATGTCCATTGTGATCTGACCTTTCTTAAGACTCTGAACACGAATACCTGCATCATTATACACAAAAGATTGAAGATATTCATAATTCAATTTAGATAAATAAACAAGAAATTTATTTGCAGCTTACGAGCACAACATAGCTACATCCAAAATCTACAAACCAATGGAAATACATAGAATCATAGTAACTAGTTGGATCACCTAACGTCTTATTACAGAGAATTATGGAGGTAGAATATGCCTAATCTATTGGTACTAAGACGCACAATTACAAACAAATAAAGGGCAGCCATCCCCACCACCAAAAAAGAGCAGAGTTTCAGAAACAGTTAAAAAAACATGCCCACTCTTACAAACTCACAGATTCATACAATTTGAATCATACAATTTACAGGTTCCTAAGGTACAAGCCTTGTACATCATACAATTTGGGTCCGTTATAATTTTATATCCCATATTTTGGGTCGGTAACAAGAAACAAAAGTATGAGAGGAGATAGTTCGTTCAACAAAAGAATTGGAGAGGTTAAATCACAAAACCTACAACTCTTATTAGCCATGATGGTCATCGGAATAAAGAAAATAATCCTCAAATTAATTTTTGGTTAGTCTTACAGAAGTAGTAAATATCCTTCTCAAAAATGAACGAAAAGTCAACCATGGAACTCTAGATTGCTTCTTTAAATGCTTTGGATCTGGACTCCAGCAATCAACTGATAAAAGTTTTAAGGGACTACAAGAGAAGGAGGATACAAGGATGCTGATTTTGAACTTCAAAATGACAGTTAACTAACTTAATACTTGAGGCTTTAAATAACAAGTAAAACTCTCTCAGCAGAAACGAGGAGGAACCTGAACCTTACAAGTGATTGCCTTGCTCAGGACACACACACACACACACAATATTAAGGAAGGTTGTCAAAATTAAAGTTAGTTAATGGGCTCACTGCTCACATCATGAGACTAATATACTCAAAACTAATGTGATCAACCATGGATTCATACCTTCAATCTTGGGTGCTACAGTACCAAGAGACAGTTTGCTAAATTTCAATGATGTGATTCCCGGAGGTCTGTATTCTTCCAGTAGTGGTTCAACAGACTCCCTAATCACCAGCTCTGCTGCCTGAAAGTATATGCACAACAGCCATAAGGTTAGTGTATCGAAAAGAAGAAAAAATACTGTGGCGGTGCAGCATTTCTATTAATCTTATGTATATGAATAGGTACAGAGACAGCAAACAGAGTCTTACATCTGCAACAAATGGCCACAGTTTGCTCAGCTGCTTATTTAACCATTTCACCTGAAAAACAAACAAGAATGCAAATTGAAATGAAAGCTAAAGTACTAGATATTATGAATAGTTTAGTCTGAGAACCAAATTTAAACCTGTTCAAATACAGGAAAAGAAATCCACTCAGGAAAGTTGTCCCCACATATTTTCTTCAAATCATCTCTGTTTAGTGACCCGAGGAGTTTTATATCAACTGCCTGTCAATAAGAAAATATATAGTAAATATTGAGAATAAAATGTGAGCTGTTTCTTTCAAAACACTTAGTTCAACATAGTCTAAAGTTCTACATAGGAAAAAAAAAAAAAGAGTCTAGTATACAACTGCAATTAAAGTCTACGTCTCTACCCTTTCTAATATATTAAATCCAATGAAATCCATGTAGTGAATTATGTAGCTACAGTGCCAAGAATGTCCTTGCCAATTTCTCAAGAAAAATATTTCTGGAGTACTTATGAAGTCAATCCCAGTATATGACTATTGCAGAATAAGTTGTCATATTCCTCAAATTTGCTAGGGAATATGACAACTTATGCTGACCACCCTAGCAAATTTGATACATATATATACATAAAAGAAAATCACAAGACACTAAATTTCTAGGAATATCCGACAGGTAGTGGCCAATTTTCATGACAACAGCAGTAAAAAAACAAACGTTCAACTTCTAGGGTTAGAATGAATTGACAGATGGCATTCTGAACTATTCTGTTTCCGCCCACAAAATGTAACTCCGTATTCAACGGTGAAATTGCAGATTTTTAATAACTGGTTTCAACAACCAAACACAGATGAATTTCTATTTTAAGAATTAGCCAAACTCCAACTCATCCTTTCACCAAATCGAGGGAAAGATGATGGCATAACTTAAAGTTCCCCAACGAGTCAGCAAAAGACTTGCTTTGTCTCGATAATGACAATTCAACCAAGTAATATTCACTATTCATATATTTTAATATTGCTCAAAACACAAACTAAATAGTTACTTCCAGTCCCCCTCACTAAATTATCTTCTGGAGCCCTGACAGCATAAACTGTTCACCAGATTTCATATGCTTTTAAGCAACCACATTTCCTCAACTTAAACAATCGACTTGCACAGAAAGCCCACAGTAAAACATGAAGCTAAAAGATTAGCCTATATCGGAGTACATCAGACTTCGAAATCCCCCGAAAGTTCTAAAGCAAAACTATACAGCAACAACAGCAGTTCTACACTATATAACGCACATTTCTACCTACGTTACTAAAAAAGTAGAATCACTCCACAATTTCGCACAGCAATCCAAATCACAAACACTACGAAACAACAAAGCAACAACGGCAACAACAGTCCTTAATGTATGAACAAATAAAACGCTCTATAATTCAAGCAGCTATAAACATTTACCTTAGCGATTCGCTTAGTGCTCCGATAGGCCATCATGTGCTTCCAGCCGGCCATCAACGCAATTCCGAACACCATCCCCATCAGAATCCCCGAAATCAACCCCATTTCCACAGATTCCGATCACAAACCGCCCTGAAACCACTCAAAACCGCCACAAAATCCGTCAAAATCAAATCACAATTCCACAAAATCTCAAACCAAAACCAAACCGCGCGCGAAATTAACAACGAGAAGAAGATTAAAACTCACCGGCGAAATCGAAGCAGAGCCGCGAATTAGGGATCGGAAACCGAAGAAAATAATAAGAAGAACAAATGCGGTAAAACCGAAGGCTTCGCTTTTATAATATGCGAAAGGAAATTGTTCACTCTATAGCAGTTTCGAGGCTGAAGAAGAAGCCATAAATGTGTGAGTAGCACTCTGAGTCGCTCCAGTTTTGTGTGGCTTGCCTTCTGTCAATTAGAGAGAGAGAAAGAGAGAAGGAAAATCAAAGCCAGCGAGCATTGAAGCCATGTAGGCCAGAGAGAGGAGAGCGACTCTCTGCTTTCATTTTCGTAATCCTTTTTTTTTTTTTTTTTTTTGGATTTAATTTTTTATTGGACGTGTTGTCCGTTTGGGCCGTTACGAAAGTTAGAAATATCTTCCTCTCTCTCAGCGAAAGGTTGCTTACTAGCTGTACGTTTCGGTTTTTGACTTTTTGTCGTTTTATGGTGCCATTATATTTTCTCAAAATGGGTAAAAAAAAGTGAAATTGATATGGAATGGCTGTCGTTTTTTTTGGCGATGAAATGGAAAGATTGTCGTTTTTGGGAAACCTAAAATGATCCATAAGAGGGTGAGTTGATGTGAAATTAGGATAGTAATTAACATTATCATGATGATTCTTTTCTATTTCGAGCAAGTGTGTGGTGGGGAATTACAATAAGAATATATTCGTTCATTGCAAGAACGTGGGGTCTTCAAAGAATATATCAAATTCAACAAATTTATATGAGATTTTGTGAGACTAATAATGTGGAATGAAGGATGCAAATGGGTGTGGAGTGGGTGATCGACTAAGAGTCTAAGACTAAAAAGTTTTTTCTCCTTTTTTTTAAAATTAATTCTAAGGTAAGAAACAGCTAATTAATTACGTTTCAATCAAAACAAAAATTAGTGACACATTCACCGAATTAATATTGAAATCAAAGTTTACGAGGAACATCGTTCATACATGTCATTCACAGCTTGCAAATACGTCAAATGCACACCTTAAAAATGGAAAATCAAATTCAACTTTACGATTGCAAATACGTCAAATGCACACCTTAAAAATGGAAAATCAAATTCAACTTTACGACGCGGTCTTTGACAGCCGCACACCAAAAATTAAAATCGGAAGTTTAGGGTAAAAGTTAGAAATAGAGATCCAAAAACTAAATACTAAGCACTCTCTACTATTGGTCAAACTGATGAAGGAGAATTTTATCTTCAATTTTCTTATTGATTATTTGCAAAAGGAAAGTATCTACAATAAACAACTTTGGCTTTTGTCTATGGGAAACTTTTACTAGTTTGTTTCGTAAGGAGATAAATTCCATCATTTGTTTCCATATACGCAGCTGGTTATGGTCGCAAGCATATTTGAACGGTTTGCTAAACCAGTAAACCCTATACATACAAATGCTTCTATATTTAAGTTGGGCAGTATAATTAGTCTTCAGACAGAGTAGTTACAAGAGCTATAAAGTATAAACCCTAAAATGGCACGAGTAAGTACTACTGCTCTTGTTGTGATCATGATCACCGTTTTCGTTATTTTTCCGAGCATGATTTTGGCAGAACAATACGTCGTCGGAGACGACCTAGGGTGGGATGGTGGCCCTGATTATCAAGCTTGGGCTGATGGCATAACTTTCTATGCAGGAGATGTTATAGGTGAGTGGCTTTCCTTCGCTATATATATATCTATTCATGGCTTTTCTTTATAAATGTTTGTTTTAGCAAGTAAAATTATAGCTCACTACGTCTCGATTCTGTTTTTCTCAGTGTTCAGTTACAAAGCTGGTAACCACGATGTTGCTCGAGCAGCTAGTGCTGATGATTTCAATAACTGTATATCATCTTCATACTTGGGTACATATACTAGTGGATATGACGCGTTAGTCTTGGCCGTCGCCGAAACCTACTATTTCTTATGCGACTGGCACTGCGGCGGCAGTTCTCAGAAGTTTATGGTCACTGTGAACTAGTTGTCTCTCTCTCTAATTAGCACCCTTGCTATGAACAAACCCTAAGAACACTTGGTTGACTCGTCTGTCAATATACAGACGGTGTACTAGTGTAGAATATTGGTATTTGAAGTGTGTTAATAACGTACGACAGCCTTAGACAAATAAACTTATCTTTGCTTCGATATAAGCTGTTTCAAATTTGAGAGTTAGGTTTACAAACACAAGAGAGTTGTATCATAAGAATTTAACACATCTTAATTAACTCTTCGCGATCTATAGAAAAACAATTACATGCACTGATGCACACATCTCGATCTACTTTTTTGAATCAATGAAAGAAATTGAATTAAGTCTAGTATGAAAGTATATTGCGTTATGTAATATATGATGAGCGCTCTAGAGCTAACAAATTAACTTAAAAATACAAAGCTAATGATCTTCTAGACTAAATTTTCAGCACACGTCGATATCTTCACCAGCTGTTGATTAGATTGTTTAAGCCAAATTGATATCGTTTATAATCATGATACACTTATGAAACTGAATGGTGCAAGTTAGACAAATTTAGTTCATACATTAATTTGATCTAGTTTCGATACCCGAACGGTTGAAAATTTTCAAAAATTACCTACTCATATGCTAAAATATGAACGTTAAAGTATGTAACAGAAAACTTGATAAAAATTAGCTAGTCATAAAGTGCTCTTTTATGATATATAAAATATCGATCTACAAAGAATCATCTCATCTCTATTAATTAAGCAAATTCTTCTTATATAACTGATGTTCAGATATCTTTAGAATTGTCCTTCGTTTATTAGATAATTTGAAGAGAAAAACTCATGCTTTAAGGATAAAGTGGTAAAAGTTCCTAAAAAATTGAAACTATGAACAATACCTATGATTGTGGGCGTGGTGGACATTTATCTGTTTGTAGGATCTAAAAAAGCTCCTTATTTGTAGAATTGAGTTTTTAGAATTTCATCGTTAGATAATGAAGTTAACTTTTACTTAATTTTTTTTCATTTTATAAAAGAGCTGTTGGTAACGTGAAAAACCAAATCTACACGCACGTAGGCGCGTGTTGAGATGCTAGTGTGAATAATGTAATTTATTAAAAAGACTTCTTCAAGACATTTCTCAAGTAGCAGTTCTCTTTTGTTATCATATGATATGTGCACCAGATAAGTTAACTCACTTAGCCCATACATCTTAATACTCATTGTTGACAATAGTCATAGAGAGGCTACTCAGGCCCCCAGACCCGCAGCCAAGACTCCAAGACCCGGGATGTAGCGTGGACACCTGGTCCCGCGCCCGGGCAGGTCTGACTTGTGGCCGGGACCCACGAAACGGGGATAGGAGCTCCCCAAACAGGGGCCGAAACCGTCCAGCAATATGAGTAGAGGGGTGTCATTCCCACATCGAAGGGTGAGGTCAGCCCTCAGGCCCGACAACCTATATATGAGTCTCAACTACCCTCATTAATAGGTAATCGATACTTCAACTATTCATTCCCGCTTAAGTTATCAGTTTACTCCAACTATACTGACTTAGGCATCAGAGCGGAATAGACCGGCCCCGCCCAGTATTCCCTTAGTTAGCAGGGTTTGCAGGCATGAATCACACCAAGATCCACCGGTATTTATGAGTCTACGAATTCAGACAGAAACACTCATAATTCGACTAACTGTCTTCCCCTTGTTGTGTCCCATTTAGATCAACTGAGATATGAAGTAGATATAAGTTTTATGTTTTAGTCTATGTTGCACGGACACGGATACGGACACGGCGACTCGACACGGCTCGACACGGCAAATCTCAAAATCGATCATTCCGACACGGCTTGGACACGGCAAATAAATAATAATTTATATATTTTTAATATATAAAATAAATTGATAATATTACTATAAGTTGTAAATTCAATCTATAATTTATAAGAAATAACATCAAATAGTCAAATACAAGTGAGAAAAGTGCATAGTTAACAACTTAACATCATATAAAGTTCTCAAAATCTAGTAGAATTAAAAAAATGAAGGCAGAGAAAACCACATACAAATTACATCCTGTAATATGACTAATATCATTTTAGTTCTGGCCTCTGACAATACAAGAGATAAAGTTCAAATAGCTTAGAGTCTTAAGCAGCAGGTTCTAAAAACACCAATTCATTTTCACCCCAACCAGCGCATTTCAACCCAAAAAGATGCAATGTCAGACACATTTCACTGGATATAATAAGTGCAATGTTGATAAGATACAATAAGAACAAAGCATATACATTTATGACATCACGACTAAGATCCTTAACATTCTTCACACAAAGAGTAATTTTCTTCCCTTTATCGGGAATTCTTCCACCAGGTTTTAACTGCACAAGAGAGAAAAAATTACCATTTAAGCGTGGGAAAGAGAAGAGAACAAGCAGATCAATACGAACCTCAGAATTGCGGTAACCACAAGCGTCACAAGTGGATGCCATGACAATTACTTCTTGGAAGTATGGGATGTCTGCATATTGTTAAGAAAAGTCTTGGAATAACATAATTGAGAAACACATACACGTCCCACCACCCGAAATTTTTGTTAATCTCAATCGAATGGAAAGACTGGAACATAATATAACCAACCCGAGGAGGAGGGCCGAGCAGAAGAAGAGGAGAGCCGAGAGGAGGGCCGGTGGCGGAGGAGGAGGAGGAGGGCCGAGCAGAAGAAGAGGACGGCCGAGAGGAGGGCCGGTGGCGGAGGAGCAGGAGGAGGGAGGAGGGCCGAGCAGAAGAAGAGGAGAGCCGAGAGGAAGGCCGGTGGCAGAGGATGAGGAGGAGGGCCGAGCAGAAGAAGCAGAGGGTAGGGAGAAGAAGAAGGAGGTTAGGGCGGCTGAGGAGGAGAAGAATCAGAGGTTAGGGAGAAGAAGAAGGAGGTCGGGCGGCTGAGAAGGAGAAGAATCAGAGGTTAGGGAGAAGAATCAGAGCTCGGGCGGCTGAGGAGGAGAAGGAGGATAGGGTTACTTTTTTTTTTTTTTTTGCTTGCTGACGTGTCGTGTCCGACACCGTTTTTTCCCGTGTCGTGTCTTGTCGCCGTGTCCGGCCGTGTCGGACACTCGGATTCGGCTGGTTTTGCCGTGTCCGTGCAACATAGGTTTTAGTTTTAGTTTTGAGTCTCGCTTGTGGCATATCATTCCTAACATGGTCAACTGACATACCATCCCGTTGATATTTCTGTATTTTTTATCCTTCAAGTTCAGCTAGACAAATTATTTTGGGCAGTATCCGACTGAACAGAAAGATTGGCATCTGTATCGAATTCAAAATTTCAAGTAAGAAAACGGTCTGTGTAAAACATAAATAAACCAGATGTGAATAAATTACAAACCTAGCATACAACTATAACGAAATTACGAATCGTACCCCAAAACCCCTCACACATTTAGAATGAGCATAAACGCAACTAACAACCCACCGCTCAAACTCGCGCCGCTTCTGGATCCACCATTAGTTCCGTCAACAGATGCAGGCGGCGAAAAAGCCGGCGGCGGCGTGTACGGCGGAGGTGGAGGCTGGTTGAGAATCGGCGGCAATCCGAGACCGTGGTTGACTTCAATTGCAAAGGCCATGCCTTGCTGACACTGCTCGCCGACGCCGTTGCCGGAGAAGTAGTAGTTTGCACCCTCGGTCACCAACGGCACCACAATGGTCTTCTTCCCCAAAGTGTTGTCCCCCCAGACGAAGGTCTCGTCCGACGTGTCGTCGGCCGTGCAGATACTGTACGCCGTCGCGTTCTGGGTCTCAATCACCGTCTGATTCTCCGTGTTGAAAACTTGAATAAACGAAAAAGAATGATTTAATAGATTGAAGAGAAATTGTTGAGAAGCGAAATTTGGGGGAAATGGGAGTGAAATTACCGAGAGAGTCGCCGAGGTTGAAGGTCTGGGAGGCGGCCCAGGAGGAGTAGTTGGTGAAGGAAGTGTTGGAGGTGGAGTTGAAGAACCAGCCGATGGGCCCGCCGACAGTGTGGTTGACGTACGTGGTGGCGGGGGAAGGGGACGGGGCGGCAGAGGAGTCGGCCATGGTGATGAGGAGGAGAAGGAGAGTGGCCGTCAGATTCGACATGAATGTGGCCATTGCATCTGGTGAGGTTTGGGTTTGAGTTTGGGTTTTGTAGTGTTTTAAAAAATGGGGGAGAGGGACATGTGCAGTAGTTGTGTTTAGGGCATTTACAACATGAAGTCGGTCATATAGCTATTGGACTTCATTTGGACACTATTTATTATAAGGTCTTATAATAAAATCTTATATTTATAAATTTAATTTTTTTTATATTATATTATAATTAATAATAATTTATATGGTGTAACATGGTGTCTTAATTTTTTCTTTATATTAGTTTAAAAAGAGTAACATGGTGTATCAGTGTGGAAACGAGAAAGGAAAGTGCGGTGGGGACAGGTGGCAACTGGCAAGTCGCAGGTGTCTACCAATTTTTTTTTATTTGTCTTAACTTCTGTGGAATTTTGTTACTTCCCACTTGTTGTTTTGTTTGACCGTGAAATTGCAACGCGGTGGAGCGATTTGGCTCTCCTTGGCGGAGCAGGCTGAGATGCTAGAGCGGTAGAGCCTAGAGGATTGGGGCAAACGATGAAATGGGACATTGCTGTTAGGTTTACAGTTTACTTATCTAGAATGATAATGAAATTTAATACTAAATTGAAACTGTTCACTAGTAATTTGGTATGCTGAGTGGAAACGTATATCGTTGGGTCTTAGTTATGAAATTCGTTAGGACAGATGTTTTGATTTGGTGTCGTATAGAATAAGAAGTTTTTAATACACTTTCTTAGTTGTAGTTGTTGATGTCCGTTATTTTTTGGATGTTTAATTATAGTTGAATGATGAGCTTGCTCTCCTCCTGTTTGACATAGCAATACTTGGTCATATGCCTTTTAAGACCAATGAAGTTATTCATTTGGACTAAAAACTTATTCTTAGATAAATTATTCTGGTTTGTGAATTTTTTTCGTGTTTACTTGTATTCAAATGAGTCAGTGTCCATTCTCAAAAAATTGTGTGCAGCGTCCCATTCCATTGTTAGGAACTGAGGATTCAATTCTTGAATAACCTTCATTTCGTAATTAATAAGGTGATTCTCATACAGATTCATTCTTGCATTCTAATTATCTCTTATTCATGATTTTTCAATTGAATATTTCTTAGTTTGATCATGTATTTCTCAATTTAATTACCATTTGGGTCTAGCCAAAGTGAGTACATCTATTATATAATTACGTTATATGGATTATCTATACGGTCGTTTGTTGTTACATCTCAGTCGATCACCAAAAAGTTAGTTGTTTCAAATATCTGGGGGATATAGCTAGTATTGAGATGTGATATCTCTTAGTACAAAAAAGGTGTACTGTGACGACTTAAGACAAATGTTTATCTGCATGCAGAGATTTACGTACTGCCACAAGGACACAGATGTTTACGAGCTAAGCAAGTGAAAAGTAAATTATAGGCATCTTTTACAGTAATGAACGAGTGTAATATTAATTCTCGTAGTTATCAATACTTCAATAGATCATGAGAAATAAGCCGGCAACGATGTGACCAAAGAGCTATTTAACCTTATACATATGATACATGTAATCACAAGCATATACTCATTACCTTCTATTCGGCCAAACGAGCTCTATATACATGATTCTACAAACTCTATATAAAGCTAACAATCTGTACATGCAAGAGTGACTATAATTTTCTTCAAAGGAATAAAGAGGAATCAGCTTTGTATAATATCATGGCGCGAATCACTGCTGCTATTGCTTTGATATCGATTGCCTTGTTCATTGTATTTCCGAGCATTGAGGCAACGCAATATATTGTTGGAGACGACGAGGGTTGGAATTCTGGTGTTGATTACTACTCTTGGATGGATGGCAAAACTTTTCATGTTGGAGATTCTTTAGGTGCCTATTCTTAGTGTCCTGCATTCATTTTACAAAGGAATTCGAAGTTTCAAGTCTGCAATTCATGTAATTCTAATCTTGATTTTTTGTTTTTGTTTTTCAGTATTCAATTATGTACCTGGTGATCACAATGTGGTTGTAGCAGCTAATTATGATGTGTATGACAAGTGCGGTACTAATCCTAACTTGGGGGTCTGGACAAGTGGTAGTGATGTCTTAACCTTGCCCACCACGGGCACCTATTATTTCTTGTGTGAATTTCATTGCGACTTCACCGAGCAGAGGATTATGGTAGTGGTGGACAATTGATCGATTATGCGTAATGTACTGATGTATAAGTACTCTTCCTTTCTGGAGTGCATGTTTCATTTTTTCTTGTAATAAAGATGACATCGATCTCTATTAATAATAAGGAGAATTACAATTAATACATGTAGAAACTACATTAAAATGAAACTAAACGAAAACATTGGGCAAATGCTCTGGGAAATATTACACTTAAGCTAGCAAGGATACAAATTGATGCAAAATGCATCCGAAGAAGCACTTGATATATGAAGTCGCAATGTGATGTGATCGACTGACTAGAACATAACAATTTTCCATTAATCAATTAAGACAACCAATAATGTGATGTGATCGACCAAACTATATATGTTAACCCTAGTTTGAATAGAGTGTAATCTTCCAACAATACAACTTATGGATAGAGCGCGCAATTTTCATTAATTTAACTGTTAGTCTACTTCGACCAACAAACACATTTTCTACAAAATGATAGGTCGAAAAGAGGAAGTATTCCGTTATTGTAACCATAAAACCAAATGGTAAGAACCCAAATACGTGACGAGAGAAAATACGTACCCAAATCAAGCCATATTTCAATTTTGTCAAATCCCTTGGATTGCCAAATTTATATCCAAAATGAAAACAAAGTCCGTATACAAATCCAATTTTCTGATGCAACCAGGTTGGCTTCTCAATTAAATCAATCAAGAAAGAAAAATAAAAAAAGAAAATGTAGCACTAAATTCATTAAACTTTATCGGTATTGACGTAATTTTTTTTTTTTTAATAAATAGATTTTCACCAGCTAAATCAACAAAAGTGTAAAAAGTAAGTAGCGTCAATCAGTTACAGTAAACAAATATAATATTCTAGCTTGTTTGTTATCAATTTTAATGAATATATCAAGAGATCGAACTAAGCTGGCAACGTTGTGACCAAAGAACAATCCAACCTTATACATATGGTTGATATGATCACAAGCATATACTTACCTCCTTTTCGGCCACAGGAATTCTATATATACGATTGTACAATTAGAATTGTAAATTATAAAGCTAACAAAAAGCAGTCGGTATTAATTTTTTCTAACAAGAATTACCCTTGCAGGTTTATTAACATGGCACGAATCAGTGCTGCTCTTGCTGTGATTGCCTTGTTTGCTGTACTCCCGAGCATGGAGGCAACTATGTATGATGTTGGTGATGATAAAGGTTGGAGTCCTGATGTTGATTACACCTCTTGGTTGGCTCACAAAGCTTTTTATGTTGGAGATGCTTTAGGTGATGACTATTCTTTCCTGCTTTCATTTTACATTCAAGTTTAGTTTTATGTAGCGAGCTAGGATTTTGCAGAAATAATTGTTTTAGGCTGTACCTAAATTACTTCCTAGGGTTTCTTTGAACTAAATTTCTTATCGACTTGGTCATGTGCTAAATGGTATAGCTCGATAAGAGCATTTTCGGCAACTCTTGTACAACTAAAATTATCTATATTTTAAAAAAGAAAAGAAAAATATTTTTTTTTACTTCAACAGCTCATGCATGTAAAACATTAGGACAAAATTCAGTTTAGTATCCTCAACTTTTGGGTAAAAATCAGATTACACTATTTTTTTTAAAAAAAAAATCAGAATGACCCATAAACTTTCAAATATGATCTCCCGGGTCTAAAATTTTAAGTGACCTCGAAATATGACGTAAGCTGCTGTTTTGGAACTGGCAACAAGGGCCCACATTTGACTGATTAAAACCATATCTTTTGCATGTGCACTTTATTTATGATTAGGACTAGAATTATGTGTTTTTTATTACTACATTTTGCATCTAACCAGTCTCTTATGAGTATGTTAATTAGGTTTCATTTCAAATTTAGAAGGTTTAATATACAAATGGTCCATTTTGCCCTCTATGAAGGTTTCAATATTAGAGTATGAGACATTGTTGTCAGTTCCAAGTCAGCAGCTTATGTCTTATTTCGAAGTCACTTTAGACCCGGGAGACCATATTTGAAAATTTATGGGTCATTCTGATTTTTTTTTTCAAAAAGATAGTGTAATCTGATTTTTACCAAAAAGTTGAGGGTACTAAACTGAATTTTGTACAAAACATTATATAAACCGAGACGGACAACAACAAAAAACTGTGTGATTTTTTGAAAAAAAAAATCGTTGTCAATTTCCACTTGGGTAGTTTATATTCACCAATAAGCTTGTTTCATTAAGGTTTTGTAAATGTGAACTTAACCAATAATGTATATCTGATTTTCTTTTTCTTTTTCCAGCTTTCAATTATAAACCTGGTGAAAACAATGTGGCTGGAGCACCTGATTTTTATGTGTATGATAATTGCGATGCTGCTGGAAGCTATGCGGTCTGGACAAGTGGTAGTGACGTCATAAACTTTGACACCACCGGTGTCTACTATTTCTTCAGTGAATTTTATTGCCAACAGAAGATGGTGGTATATGTGGTACAATAAATTATGCACAAATTGCTAGTAATGAGGGAATGTTGATTACTCTTTCAAGGAAAATTATTCAACGCACCGAGGTGTAAGTGAACTGATACTCAAATATGTAATTTCAATCATTTGTTTAATCACCAGCTATTCATATAGCCTTAATATTCGAGGGGTGAGCGAATATGAAATACAAAAATACTATAACTAAAACAAATTAGAGATAAGCCACTATGTCAACATGATTACCAATAACAAAAATCGCAAGAAAAAATACCATAAAAAGCGGCGTTCACAATATCCAGCTACTGAGGCGTTAAAAGACACTAACGAAATTGAAGAAATTGTTGCGTAAGTAACTTATACACTATTGGTGCAAGTGTATTTTGGTGCGTTGAATCCGCTCCTCTTTCACTAATATAGAGAAAATACATCAAACTAATTAGAAGCGAGAAAACACATTGGTAATGAAAGCTAAGAAGGATACGAATGGATGCAAACACGCATCTAAAGAAGCACCAAATATATGTCGGGGTACGTAAAAGTTGTCGATGGCCGGTATGATCTTGTAATCCGATCAAGCATTTTCCACATAAAATCTATGTTGAATAGAGAATCTTGTACCAATGTTACTTATGGTATGACCAAGCATAATAAGGAATTCTCTAATTCAGTGAATTTTATTGCAACCAGAGGATGGAGGTATACGTGTACATGCAATAAATTATGTACAAATTGTTAGTGTGTATATATATACCTTTATAGGGTGTTTTCCTTCATTTTTCCTTCATGTTGACAACTTTTCAAATACTAAAGAGCATTCTCTACATTTTATATAAGGATTGTAGGAACACATTGAAAATTAGGAAATTAAATTCCTTGCTTAATTGAAAAATTCACAATGATAGAGTTTTCGATATTGAAAGCTGGTAAATAAGTATTGCACCGGCTATCTTAAAATTACGATGGGGAGTTTTGATCAGGCCTCAAATCTCCGTATATATATAAAAACATCAACAGTCTGTGTTGTCTGCTGATACCATATATGGGAAGAGGTCAATCGAGCCGCATGAGTTCTATAGATCAGAGAGTTATGTAATATTGTAGTTATCAGTACAGCGGTGTGACCAAAGTAGTATTTAACCCCATATATACGACTGGTATGCTCACAAGCATAAGTGTCCGTACGGTTTCAAAACCACACATATAAGCTTCCATTGTTGGCTTGGACAGTATAAGTTCACAAAGGCGCGGCTAACACACTGTTCATACAAAGTGAGATTTCCTCAGAGAGATTAACAAGAGCTTCATAGCTAGCTATCCGATTTTACCAACATGACAATCAGTGCTGCTTCTGTTGTGATCATAGCCCTTCTCGTTGTTTTTCCGAGTATGGTTTTGGCAAAACAGTATGTTGTGGGAGAAGATGAAGGCTGGAATGGTAATGTTGATTACCAAGCTTGGGCTGATGACAAAACTTTCAATCTTGGAGATGTTTTAAGTATGCGTGCCTTTTCTTTACTATCAATTCACAGATTTGCTTCAAAGATCTCTGTTTTATAACTTACTAATTAAATCTTGGTTATTTTTGTTTCTCAGTTTTCAAATACGATGCTGGTAGCCATAACGTTGCTCAAGCGTTTGATGCTGATGACTATGATAGTTGTACTTCATCACCAGAGTTCGGTGTGTACACCAGTGGCAATGACGCTCTAACTTTCAATCTTGTTGGATCCTATTATTTCTTATGTAACTATCATTGTGATTCTGATAACCATAAAGTTATGATCAATATTGTTTCATAGATCTCGGCCACAGCCCGTGGAGAAACTCAAAGAGAACTGGTTTTGGAATCTAATTAGTCCTAGCTAGGATCATTCATATGTTTCAGTTCTGTTTTTATGACATTAAAGTTTCTATATTGGAGATACCAACTAAGGGTGAATAAGACTTATACGATTTCAAACAAGATGTTCGTACCTAGTTCGAATCGTCCCCTCCTTATTAGAGAGCCTTGTGATTGGCTTTTACGTACATTGTAACTTTTACCTATTTTCCCTGCAAGAAGTTTCAATTTTTTCTTTGTTAACTTTTACCTATATCTAGAGAATTGCGTATATGTTGTAGGAAAATGAGAAATTGGTCTACTCATTTCATTGATAAGTCCCTTTATATAGGGTGAGTATTACAACGGTAATAGTAAATACATTTATGACAATAATAACTACATAATTATCTCTCGTCAGTTACATTGACGAATGCACATAATGTGTTTTTCCTTCAACACTACCCCTTGTGTCGAGTCAGAGATAAAATGGTGCATGTAGTGTTGTCTCATTAAAAACCTTGCCAAGTAACAAAAATTCAATGGGAGAAAATAAAACTTTGGTGTAAGGACAAAAAGAGCACAACGCACCTATTACATTTGAAAACAACATGTATGTGCTAGACTCCCCCTAATGTCTGCACCTCCCCCTGATTTTTACATTAATCATGTGATTCTCCCCGATTCTTTCATTTGATCAAGGGAGTTTCAATAACTTTAGCATAGTTATTCATTTTCACATGTTTTTCAAATATGACATTGAGCAATGATTTAGTAACTAAATCTTGCCACATCGTCCTCAGATCCACATTTATTTACTTTGATCTCGAGGGTAAGATTGTCCATGAACTGAATACATAAGTTCATATTGAACATCAGGTTCGACCTTTGTATAATAAAACAGTCATAACTTCGTCTAGAGCATGGATGAACCGTTAAGAAATTTTTAAATTGATATGTAAAAGCGGATTTTCTTATTTCGTATTTGATGCGTATTTCTTTACGCATAACTAGCCATGACGTGGATAGTTTTCTTTCCATCATTTCGTCTTCTATGTAGGGATTGAATAAGCTCAAATCTTTCATATATTTGAGTATTTGAAAGAACCATTGACGTTGCGTGGGCGCAGATTTACACATAGCTTTACAAATTTTCATCGAACGAGAGGTCGAGTCTTACAATCATGAGTCATTGCACTTGTATAGGGAATTTCATTTCCCAACACTTCTTCTTCATCTTCCTTTAAATAAAAAATGGATCTATCGTTAGAGTAAAGACTTCGATTGATCATAGGGGTATATGTAGGCCTCACTTTATTCTTTAGAGTGCCTAAGCCGACTGATGGATTGCCACTGTTCGTACCTAAAACCCGTAGGCCTGGCAGAGACAGATGAATCCAAGTGTGATCTCCTGTAAACCTGCTTACTAAGGGGAATACCGGGCGGGCCGGTCTTTTCCTCTCCGATGCCTAAGTTAGTACAGTAGGGATGAATAGATAACTTAAGCACGTATGATAAGCAGTAGGAAAGATCAGTTATCTATTAATGAGGGTAGTTGAGGCCCTTATATAGGTGACCGGGCGTGAGGTCTGGCCTCACTCTTCGATGTGGGATTGGCTTCTTTCTGTTCGTACACCAAATGGGGCAGCTCTGGTGACCTCTTTGGCAGGCTAGCGCCCCCGGTCCCCGGGTCCCTGGTCGCAAGGTAGACTGCTGGACCCCAGCTCCGGGTGCTGGCGATCCGGTTCCGGACCCTAGGCCGGCCCCGGGTGCACTGGTTGCGGGTCTGTGGGCCTGTTGTAGCCCCTTTGTGGCTACTGTCAACAAGTCCCCCAAGTTCCCGGTCAAGTACAATCTTGAATGGGGACTTAATATGTCTTGCTTCTGTCCCGCAGACCCGCAGGGTTACCAACCCAACGCTGCCCAGTCCCCCAAGTCCGTATTGAAGATTGGGCATGACCGGGCGTTCGGTCAGAGTAGGCGTGGTGAGTACCTGTTAATGATGATGTGAGACAGTTATGAGTATGCTTGCAATACAAATGGTACTGTGCTCAAGTGCTGTCGTGCCATGAGCATGGAGCGGGGTGAAACCCGGAGAGTGCATGGGATGATAATGGGGCGTTGAAATCCGCCATGCAATAGATATGGAGCATGAGATCTCGACCGGGCGTTCTGCCATATCGGAACGAGTCCCCCAAGGCGAAATTGGCGAACCGACCGGTGGACCCCCATATCGTATCGAGTCGGAGAGTGCCTGGGAACTCGACCGGGCGTTCTGCCATATCAGAACGAGTCCCCCAAGGCGAAATTGGCGAACCGACCGGTGGACCCCCATACCGTATCGAGTCGGAGAGTGCCTGGGAACTCGACCGGGCGTTCTGCCATATCGGAACGAGTCCCCTAAGGCGAAATTACTGCCAATGGCAGGCCTGGAGGGGCCCGGTGGCTCGGCCCAGCTTGTGTTGGAATAAGCGTGGGGCGACGTGCCTGCGGGGAGAGTTCTGGATCAGTTCTGCGGTGGGGAGGCGTTGAGATGACAAGTCTAGCCTTGAATCCCCATTTTTTATCGCAGTTCAGTGCGATGCAGGGTTTTTATCCTGCTGGACAAGAGTACATGTATTAGATGTAAACTCGCCCGGGTGTATAAAGCCCATGCCGGTTGAATGTTTTCATAACCGGAGTCATGCCATGGAGCCGGTTGAATGATACGTAACCGGTGAGGGGCCATGGAGCCGGTTGAATGTTACCTAACCGGTGAGATGCTCTCAAGCCGGTTGAATGTTACCTAACCGGTGAGAGGCCATGGAGCCGGTTGAATTATACCTAACCGGTGAGCTGCCATGGAGCCGGTTGGATGACCATAACCGGAGAGAAGCCTTCGAGCCGGTTGAAAAATCATAACCGGAGAGCTGTCGTGGAGATGCCATGCAGCCGGTTGAATGATACCTAACCGGTGAACTGCCATGGCTCCGGTTGGAAGATCATAACCGGAGAGAAGCCTTCGAGCCGGTTTGAAAAATCGTAATCGGGGAGCTGTCGTGGAGATGCCATGCAGCCGGTTGAATGATACCTAACCGGTGAACTGCCATGGCTCCGGTTGGAAGATCATAACCGGAGAGAAGCCTTCGAGCCGGTTTGAAAAATCATAACCGGGGAGCTGTCGTGGAGATGCCATGCAGCCGGTTGAATGATACCTAACTGGTGAACTGCCATGGCTCCGGTTGGAAGATCATAACCGGAGAGAAGCCTTCGAGCCGGTTTGAAAAATCATAACCGGGGAGCTGTCGTGGCCCTTGGGGGAGTGAGGGGGGGGGGGGGGGGGGTGGGGCCTTGACGCCTTGGTTCCTGCTCCATCTCTCTTCCATGTCACTCGTAGGCGGGACAAGTGGCTGACATGCATTTAAGAAGGAAGCCCATCAGTCCCTATAGTTATGATGGCGTGGGAAGTTTACCAATGCTGGGACACGTGCCAGTAGGGAGCGATCTGAGATGGAGGGTCTGGATTCGCAGGTGTTTGAGTTGTCCTGATTGCGTGTTTTGGGGGGATTACAAGTGCCTAGGGCATCAGACCCCTCTATAAAAAGGCCTCCTCTTCCTTCATAAGTTCTGTTTTGTTCTTTGGCACAGAGAGACGAAGAGAAGGTTAGAGAGGAATCCGGCGAAAGCTTTGTGGAGGTGCCCCGCGACATCTGTTGCCTCAAGCGTTCTTGTTCTTTGCCTGCCATTGCTCGGTGTTTCCGTAGGACAGACTTTCCTCGGTTGTGCATAATAATCGGTAAGTCTTGCTTTCTTTGCCTGGTGTTTGTTTTCTTTTTTCTTTTTGGCGTTTTTCGGCGAGAGAGGGGTGGTGGGGAGGGGGGGGGGGGGCTTTATTGTCCACAGTGAGTTGTTTTGAGTGGGGCGGCTGCGGTAATCTTGGGGAGGAGCCGCAGAGGGCGCTGTTCTAGCCTGTTGCTGACCAGCGGTGGGGTTTTGTTTTCTTCTCCTTAGATTAAATGGCTTCTGCAAGTTCTGATGGGACTTCCGAATCGGCCGACAGGCGTCCCGTCGTGGACGATGAGGAGAGACTGGAGGATTGGCTCGGTTCGGAATCCCCGGATGCCGAAGCCGCTGACCGCTCCCGGAGCGAGGTTTCGTCTTCCGGGTCCTCGGGATCTGAGGAAATCCCACACGGGGTACGCTTTTCTGGCACTCCGCCCGTGAGCTACACCATCGGGAGTGGGAAAGGAGCCGTGGTGTGTGATGAACCAGAGGGTAGTATGAATCTCGAAGAGATTGCCGCCTTCCGGGAAACGTGGAGTATCCCCGATGAGGTGGCGTTACGGCCGCTGAATCCCGGAGAATCGGCCTGTAACCCGGAGGCGGGTTGGGTTGCCGTGCACTTGGACCAATTTCGCCACGGGTTTTCCCTTCCGCTGCCAGATTTTGTGCAGTACACGCTCAGTGCCCTGCAAGTGTCTCCCGCGCAGCTTTCCGGGAACCAGTGGAGGAAGTTGCTGAGCCTCGGTTACCTGTACGAGTTGTCCGGGATGAGTATGCCGACGGTGAACGAGTTCCGGGCATTGTACAGAATATCCTTCTCGAAGAAGAGGGGCTCCCGGGGTTGTCTGACCTTTAGCGCCCGACAGTTCCAGCCCATCATCACCCACATGCCTTCCTGGATAGACAATAGCTGGAGGAAAAAGGTGGTGATGGCTGGGGGGGGAAATGGCAGAAGAGGAGTAAAATGTACCGGGTTCCTGGTGCCTTCCAGCCCCTTGGCGACCAATCGTTCGAACTATCCGAGTTGGAGCGGGAAAGGATTACAACTATACTCGGATGCTGGGACGATCTCGAGCGAAGCTCTTACAACTTCATTCGGCGGGAGGTGTTGGAGTACTGCGGTCTCGGGCGAGATCCTGGTGCGTAGCAAGGTTTAGCTGTGGCGTTTCTTCTGGCCGAGTTTTTTAAACACTAACGTTTTGCTTGTCCTGCAGGTGCATCTTCCCGGGCGGTCATTAAACCCGACAATACCTTATCCATGGACGGTGAAGACCTTCTCTCAATCCAGAAGGAGAAAGGGGAGGCCGTTTCCCGGACCTCGGTGGACGAGGAGTCCGGTCGGCTTACCGTTCATGCCGAACCGAGGGCCATGGACGTTGAGGGCGACGCCTATATTCTGAGGCGTGTGAAGAGTCACCCTGCTGCACCCAAGGAGGGACCTGGAAAGGGCAAGACCACCGGGGGGCCACCAAAGGTTCCTGGTGGGGTGAACCGGATTTCGTACCGGCCGGGATCAGTCCCGCTAGTCACCAGGGTCACCCGGTCAGGCGCACAATCTTCTTCACCGGACGGCCAGGGTGAGAAGAGGTGGAGGGTCATTGACGTTCCTCCCTCCACGCTGGTGACGCTGACCGGCCGGTCGTCAGGTGATAACTTGGCGAAGCGGCTCAAGGTGACCAGTGGTGCGTCGAGTTTCGCTGGGGACAAGGCTGCCGCTGCTCCAAACTCTGCCATTCAGCAGAGTAGCCCCACTCCTGTGGAGGAACAGAGGGGGAGTCTGGAGAATCCCTTCCTCAGGAAGGTGGCGGCAGATGTGGCTGGCCTTGGCCTAGACAGGCCTGGTGTCACAGGAGCCTTGACGAGGGAGAACCGCCAAAAGTGCAAGGAGTCGGTCCTCCGGGTAAGAATTGCTCGGTGCCATGGCACTGCTCGTAACTCGTTACCTTTGCTGCTTGTTAATTGGCTCCCTGTTGTTGTGTAGTTGCTGTGCAATCTGTACCAGCCGGATCCGAGCGAGGAGCTGCCGGGGCTGAAGAGGCAGGTGGCCGCTCTAAGAGAAGCCCGAGAGCGTCTGAAAGTAGAGAAGTCCAGGCTGGAGCGGGAGAAGGTCAGACTGGAGGAGAGGGCCAAGAAGCAGGTGGCCAAACTGGAAGAGCGGGTCCAGAGCCTTGAGGAGGAGAAGGAGCTGGCCGAAGAGGAGAGGGCCGAGTTGGAGGCAAAAGTGGATGAGCTCCAGGTGGGAGCTGCCGCTACGCTCGCCGCCGCTGCCGCTGCGTCTGGAGAAGAGGACCCGGAGCTTTACCAGCGGGTTGTCCTCAAGTACCATGAGAGCGATCAGTTCCTCGAGTTCCTGGAGAAGGCCAGGGAATCGGGTATCGCGGACGCCTACGTGGAGTGGGAAGACAAGGGGTACCTGGATACCTCTCGAATGCCGAAGGCCGGAGCTGATGAGAATATCCATGAGCAGTCGGTAGGCGAGGCGCAACCGGAAGGGGTAGGCGGGCCTGAAGAAGGTGTGGCGACTTCACCTGGAGAAGCTGGTGGAATGCCCGCTGAAGGGGGGAGCGCGGCTCCTTAAGATTTTTGCTTTGCTCTTTTTTTTTTGTAAACCCGGCGGAACGGTTTTTGTTTGTATTACCCTTGGATATAAATACTTGTACTGGCGGAACCAGTGGAATTTTTTCTCAAAATAGTTGGCATACATCTCATGATATTATAGCAGCCGAACCGATGATATGCCAAACTAACCGCTTGGAGGTTTGGGCGTGCTTACCAGGCTTGGCCCGGCTCCCGGTCGGAATCTGCTCTCATTTCCCCTATATACCGTTGGAGCTGGCCGTTGCTAATCAAACCCTCCACCGCTGTCTTGAGAGCGAAACACTTGTTTGTGCGATGAGTAGCTTCATCGTGATAGGCGCAGTACTTGCCCGTTTACGCCGGGGTAAGCTTCCCCTGTGGGTACTTTCTCCTGGGCGGTGGGGGAATGATGTTTCCGTTCTCGTGCAAGATGTCTTCGTATGAAGAGGTTAGGGTAGTGAAGACCTCTTGCCGTTCTGCTGGCATGATTGCCAGGGGGCGTTCTTGCCGGTACTGCGCCGGTTTGTGCTCGTTCTGGGGTTTGTCGTGATAGGACCTCTGCTGCCGCTGCCCCCAATATCTGCTGGGCCGGCCCGGTCGGCCACCTCGGTTCTCGGTCCAGTGGCTGGCCTTGTCTTCTTGGCCGGGAGGGGGGGGTGCTCCTCCTGCTGCTCGTCCCGTTTTCTTTTCAGCAGGTGCTGCCCGTACGTTTCATGGTCGGCCTGAGCATGCCTGATGGCCATTGCCATCAGCTCGTCATACCCCTGCGGGAGTTCCACCCGTACGGCGTAGGAAAATTTTCCTGGCCGGAGCCCTTGTTTGAACGCCATCTCGGCGATACCCTTGTTGAGGTTCCGAACCCCGGCCGTCGCCGTCTGCCAGCGATTGACAAAGGTCCTCAGCTCCTCGTCGGGTGCCTGCATGCAGTTGAAGAGGATGGTCGATGTCCAGGCTCCTTCGACCCGGAGGATGAAGCGGTCTACGAACCGATCGGCCAGCTGCTCGAACGCCTCGATGGAGTTTGCCGGAAGCTCGTAGAACCAGCTGAGCGCCTCTCCAGACAGGGTTTCCTGGAAAATGTTGCAGCATACTGCGTCGGAATAGCCCTTGGCGCACGTCTGGGACCGGAAACTGTCCAAATGCTGGTACGGGCAGCTGGATCCTGAGTATGTGAGTTTTAGGGATTTCTGGTTACTAGACCTCCCCGATTCCAGAACCCGGTGAGAGAAAGGGCCCATGCGCTCGTTGAATCGCACGCCTTCCACCGGTCGCGCCGCCCTTCTCTCGTTGGCCTCCACTTGGGCCTTCACATCCGACACAGTGTCGGTGAGTATCTGCAATGCCCATGCAGTCGGGGTCGTGGCTTCATCCTCGAATGAAGCGTGTGGTTGCCGGGAGGTCGGGGCGCTCTTTGGAGGGGCCGTGCCGGCCGGGATCTCTGCTCTCTCGGAGGAGTGGGGCCTTCCGCCCGATGACTGTCCCACTTCAAACCGCTGGGATCGGCCCGGCGTAGGTGCATGCGCCCTAGTCATAGCGTCGTCGCGCTGCTGTCCCCTCTCTAGGGCGGCTACCAGGACAACATTCACCGCCTCCATTTCCTCATACCGGGCATTGGATCTTGCCATATCCCGGTCGCCCTCCTCGCGCAGGCGACCGACTTCCGCTGCCATTGCCCGTATGCCCCCCGCTATATCGAGCCGGCTGGGGCTGTACGTGGTGTCCCGGTTACTGCCACCGAGCGGGCTCTCCTCCCTGCCGCTCGAATCGTCCGAGAATGTCAGCGAAAATCCTCGGTGCGCTGGTTGGTCGCCCTTTACCGGGCCTTTCCCGCGCGAGCTACCAAGGTATGGGCCCGGCGTGCCGGTCGGCCTCCCACAGCTCCCGCCTTCCTGGTTGTCCTGGTCGCTGCACTGCTCTCGCGCGTTGACCGGGGTGGAGACGAGCGTTTGTTATGGCCTAACACGCTGCTCCTTGGCGGTATTTCTTTCCTGGCCTGCCTCAGAGCTTTCTGCCATTGGTAATGCTTACGTGGTTTTATCGTATCATTTCCCACAGACGGCGCCAATTGTTCGTACCTAAAACCCGTAGGCCTGGCAGAGACAGATGAATCCAAGTGTGAACTCCTGTAAACCTGGTTACTAAGGGGAATACCGGGCGAGCCGGTCTTCTCCTCTCCGATGCCTAAGTTAGTACAATAGGGATGAATAGATAACTTAAGCACGTATGATAAGCAGTAGGAAAGATCAGTTACCTATTAATGAGGGTAGTTGAGGCCCTTATATAGGTGGCCGGGCGTGAGGTCTGGCCTCACTCTTCGATGTGGGACTGGCTTCCTTCTGTTCGTACACCAAAGGGGGCAGCTCTGGTGACCTCTTTGGCAGGCTGGCGCCCCCGGTCCCCGGGTCCCTGGTCGCAAGGTAGACTGCTGGACCCCGGCTCCGGGTGCTGGCGATCCGGTTCCGGGCCCTAGGCCGGCCCCGGGTGCACTGGTTGCGGGTCTGTGGGCCTGTTGTAGCCCCTCTGTGGCTACTGTCAACAACCACCATCATTATAGTCCTTGAGTTCCATTTCAAGACTGTGTATTCCCAGGATCTTTTTCATTCTTAACTTAGGATTTACAATACATAGAGTATCTCTTAGTTCATTGAGAGTCTGTGTATATCCATAAAGAACACGCAATGACATAATTCATCAATCCCTTCCCAATCAAGTAGTCACTTTAGTGAACGTTTCAATTTCTTTTGCAAACACACTTATGTGATCTAGAGCCACTTGATTTGGATGAATGAAATCCGTTTAGGATCCTCATGTATATCTCTTAATTTAGTTCCCCATAGAGATATGTTGTGACCACTTTCGTAAGCTGCATGTTTAGTTTTTCAGAAACTACCAAACTGACAAGGTAGTGGAGTGCAATGACATCCATTACGAGAGATTGTCTCCTCGTAGTCTATTATGAGAGAATATCTCCTCGTAGTCGATTCCAGTGCGTTTTTGGGAGGACTTGCGCCATAAGGTGAGTCTACATACTCTTATTCCCATAACGCATTCTAATAAATATATATTTGATAGGGTTTATATTTGCGGTGTCGACGTCACCTGCCCAAAGACCTATCTCTTTATTTATATTTGATCGCTTCTTTCCATTAGGCCAGTGTTTCTGCACAAACCCATAGGCCTAGTGGAAACTGATGAATCAAGATGTGATCTCCTCCTGTGAACCTGCTAACTAAGGGGAATACCGAGTGGGCCGGCCTTCTCCTCTCCGATGCCTAAGTTAGTACAGTTGGGATGAATAGATAACTTAAGCAAGAGTGATAAGCAGTTGGAGAGATCAGTTACCTATTAAAGAGGGTAGTTGAGGCCCTTATATAGGTGGTCGAACGTGAGGTCTAGCCTTACTCTTCGATGTGGGAATTGTTTCCTTCTGTTCGCACACAAAAGGACAGCTCTGGTGGCCTGTTCGGCAGGCTGGCGTCCCCAGTCCCCGGGCCCCTGGTCACAAGGTAGACTGCTGGACCTCGGGTCCGGGTGCTGGTGATCCTGCACCGGGCCGCAGTCCGGCCCCGGATGCACTGGCTGCGGGTCTGTGGGCTTATGTAGCCCCTCTGTGGCTACTGTCAACAGCCAGTTTACTACGTTGACATTTTTCAAAGTATGGTTCGATAGTAGACTCATTATTCCACGTTCTCATGTACACTAGTGTAATGTGTTTGTAGAAATCTCTATATTTTCACGGATAGGTTCTAACATTTGAGGCGTCCCCCAATGATAACCACAATCCAGAAATATTCTCATGAGACAGATTTGAGTATCACTGATCAATAGATCATGTTGTGCCAAAACTCACTTTCTTCCTTTGGGTGAGTATTTATCGAACCTAAGGTGGTCTTCCCCTCTTCCTTGGAGAGCCAGGGCCTGTGATACCATTTATGCCACTTATGGCGTCACCATGCCACTATCCATGGTGGTAGTGCATTACCCAATTCCTCTTGGGTGTCACCATATCCTTTTGATAAAACACAATCCTTGCAGGTATATTTGCAGCAGGGTTATGTGATCTCGTCACTTTAATGTATCATACATCTACGCATTTTACTTTGTGTGATTTTGGGGATCAAGATGAGACACAGTGGGGATAAACCACGACAATTCCTGTCGTTCCACTTGAACATGCTTGTTCTTATCTCTCCCTAACGACGGGAAGACTGTCTCATCAAAGTGACACACCGCAAATCTAACGGTGAGGTGATCGTCTGTTAAGGTTTCGACATAGTGGACTATAGCTGGAAGTTCATATCCATCATAAATATTTATTCATCTCAAGTAACCCATTGTTGTGCGCTGTGGCGACTCAATTTTGGCACATAAAAACATTTAATCGAGCTCAAGGATTGTAGATCTGTGTCAATCCAAAAGAGCTCAAGGATTACAAGTTTGTTTGAAATCCTTTAAAATCCTCACACATAGTCACTAGCTATGGTGTAAATTGGTTCAATGATGATGGCCATAGATGAATAAGTAACGTTGCATGTAAAATTGCATAACCCAAAACGGAAGTATTGGTGTGCTTTACCAATATTAAGAGTATTACTGTAGTCATTTTCCGTGAGACCAATTGGGTTTTTATATAGGAATATGATGCCCATTACAGATCCCATATAATAAGCTATAAAATCATTACGCCGACGGAAATTAACCCGGCCTAGGTGCTTTGACTTTCTAGCATAAGCAGTATAAATTTTAGTTGTGGATGGTGTCAGTATCTAAGGTATCCGCAAGTTGGTTGAATCAGTCCACTGGATCCTCTTTGGATTCAATATAAGAACATAATGAGAACACAAGTTTCCTTTGCATATGATGGTGTCAATCATAAGTTTACGAGTGGGCTTTGAATGATGTGCTTTTATTCATAAAATCACGATGGATGTCAGAAGCATAATAGGGTATAAGTGCATATACTTGTGCATCAAATATATTCAACCCTACATGAATTGTGTTGAAACAATATTTGAGGATAACATGTTTGGATGTCCTCGGTTTCGTGTGGGAACCATATTCTTCTGGTGTTTGCTTCTATTCCAAAATATGGGTGTCCATAGTAATCTCTTTAATGAACGGATCACCAGATTTTGAGTAGTTGCGTCAAAGCTAATCTATGTCAGAATTCCAATCATTTTCTTATGACTTTGGATTCAATTAGCGGTTACATATGACCCACTAAGTTGACATATAAATTTCTCTAATACTCGTTTACATCCGTAGTCATAAGAGGTAATGCAAATGAGCTAAAATGAATTCTCACTTGTGTCTTTTTACATGAACATCGCGGCATAAATTTCTTTAAAATGTGGAACAAATTCAATTTTCTCTTATCGCATAAATTGTCAATTTGACAGATGCTCAATATATACATCGAAACGTAACTCAAGTTCTTTAGAGTAACTCGATGGTAATCCTAGTTAGGCAGGTGCATTTTGAATCTCAAAGGAACATATATACCGATCCTTATCACTTTCATTATAGTACTACTGTTCTTCAGTATTATTGTGTTATTTTTGTGATATATTAGTACCATTATTTTTCAGTACTATTATTCTAGGGATTACATGGTGCGTTTGTTTTTGCACACAGTTCTTTGTGTCATGCCTATATTATGATATGTTGCTTTACTTTATGCAATACTTTGTAAAGTTAGATGCAGAAAATTGAATCATGTATATCATGAATAAAATTTGAATAATCTCAATTCATTGAGAGAAAATTTAAAAAATTAACATGTCAACGATTACATTTAGTCTTGTCCAATTTAGAGATAGAAACTTTAAGACCAAAAATCTAATTTAGGCGTGATAGCCTTTATAAGGATATCTTGGAAATTTAAAAATAGACTAATCAAAGTCTATCTTGGATTGAGCAAGATCTTTTTTGCTATTTTGATAGCTGCAATGATAAGATGTGTCATTGACATCTTCTTCCCATATGGTATGCCTTTAGTTGTAAATTCAGTTTCAATGTTACTGTTGGATATTGAAAATACTTTTCCAAAATCCGCGTATTCGTATGATTCTTCATACTTATTGTAAGTCGCAGCTAATTCTTTGCTAGCTTGTAATGTACGTATCAATACTTCATTGATTTACAACAATGACAGTGCTTCATTGCACATGACGTGTCCCCTAGGTTATCTTTCAAATGGTACATTGTTTCCACTTGCTTTTGGATGATTAAAGGAATCTTTATGTCCATGGTAATTGCCCTTTGTTTTAGGGTTATTGCATTACTTTGCATAATTTATTTCAGGAAATTTCTTTTTCTCAGACCTTACATCGTCATTCAAGATATTGTAATTATTTCTTAGTTATTTACATAAAGCAGTTTGCATAAGTATACCATGCTCAAGCCTTAGTTAGCTCAGTAATGGAATTTAGTACTCAAGTTCTTCAGAGTCCAATGTGTCAAAGCCAAACTGTGATGGTTAAACTATCTGTAAAATATAGGAAGAAGAGAATGTATTAGTTTCACAGTCTAAATGACATTCACGACAACTAATATAAACCAAGATACATTATGGCAAATCCGATGCTTTTGTGAAATTACGTTATCACAATAGAATTTTTGTTTCTCCATTTTCATTGCATGTGAAGCTAATGAAATTTCACTATCGTTGTTTTTTTTCTTCTTTTTTACACAGTTAAGAAGATATCTATGTTGAAAATTTTTCAAGAAAAAAAAATTGGATTTTCAAGACCAAGATTTGTAATGGTCATATTTTTCATGCTTCATAAAAGTGCTTAATCACAGTATACTACAAGAAAAAAAAATCTTAGGCGACGAAACATTTTCGTCATCTAAGAGAGTTTTTTGTCGCCTAAGTTTCGTCGTCTAAAAGTGGTCGTCTAAGTAACTAGACGACGAAACTTTTATATTTCGTCGCCTTAGAGACTACTTAGACGACGAAGTATTCTTCTTAGAGGACACAAATTTCGTCTCCTTGAAAGCTACTTAGGCGACGAAATCATATTTTCGACGAAAATTTCATTGTTCGTCTCCTTAGTTTCTCACTTAGAAGACGAAATTTTTTATTTCGTCGCCTTAGTGGGCCACTTAGGCGACGAAAATTTGTATTTTCGTCTCCTAAGTTGTCCACTTAGGAGACGAAAGTTACATGTTTCATCACCTAAGTTGTATTATTATTATTTTTTTTAAAAAGACAAAATTAAAAATTTGGCAGAAATTCAATCTGTAAGGGGAAGGGTTCTGACTATTTGTATATACTGTAGACCAAAGTATCTATACAAGGACAACAATTGCACCACGTTCTATCTTTGTACAGAGCCAACTTTTAGTGAGTTCTGAACAAGGAACAATACAAATTAGAGCTAATTGATTATCCCACAACAGCAACTTGCATCAGATCGATATGCGTAGGGCACGTGATATGAATGAGCCTCACCAACTCAACGAAGAAAAACATACATTGAAATGTGAGCCTTCTAGTTGCTCAGATCGTGGAAGAACTCTGGAGGTATTGACGGAGGGCGGTACTTCTTGGCCACAAACTTGTACTCAGGTGGAAAGAAACGTCTCAGATTAGAAAAGGCCATTTTGACATGAATATAAGTTCATATAAATTTCAGAAAAGCCGTAAATATCAGCAAGAAGGATTCTAACAGGCGGTGCTGCTTACACACTGGGACAGGATAAGAGAAAAAGTTAAAGAGAACCCTCTTACCTTGTGTTGACAGTACTTCTCCCTAACTGCAGCCAAGTTAGAACCACACCCATTGCGACACAGGTGATGCAGCACTTTAACACAATCACACAAATCAGAGGCTCGGTAGTTTGTGTAATGTCTTAATGTCGAATTCTAGACAAAAAAAGAGAGACAGAAACCAAATTCCGTGTCAAGCAAGAGGGAATAAATATCTCGGCACGAAATAGAATGATTAGAATCTGTCAAATACCGTCATACATACCTAAGGCTTCTGTGAAGGAGAAAGTATATATTTTGCCAGGAAAGTAGCAGAAGCAGCAATCAGCGATGGGGCATAGCCAAGCATGCTGTATTCTAGAAGAGATAGCTCTGCAATGTAGTGGGCCAAGCACTGGAACAGCACCGGTGGCACCTAAAAAAAGTTGTAGGTTGGGGATTCAGCACCAGTCTTAATACTATCAAAATTTGGTGAAAATAGATAAAATGCATAATAACATCAATATAGCAGCCCCAGGATCAAGTTTCAGCCTTCATTATTGACAGTCACAAAGAAACTGGCAATCAGATATTCACTGACCTAAACATGTAAAGACCCAACTATTAGTATAAAACTAAACAAGAAAAGGCAGCCAGGTTAGAGATGCATACCTCACAGCTGGTTCTTTCAACAACCGAACAAAACCGCCTGAAGAATTGTCATAAACCAGAAATCAACATCCATACTAACAAATATAAACTTCCTGTTTGACTGATAGTAAACAAAGCTAGATATGACCTCAAAAACCACATAGCTGTTGGAGCTGTCATTTCAAACTTCAAATGATTCAATGAAATACAAGAATATTACTTTGGGATCCCAGTCCTAAAGGACTTGAGACCTCTATACTTCGCAAAACGTTTTCTAGCTGGAAAGTCCAATGGTGTATCCACTTCATTCGGAAATTCTGAAACATAACAAAAAACCATTAACAGCCAACGTAATTCAGCAGCAACATGCACTGATAGCATAAGCTAGTGTCAAAATAAGTGCACTTTAACAATATGCTAATAGATAGGGCAGGGAAAGGGTATATCAATAGCAAGTTAACATAAACAGGAACACTAGTTGTTTGCTTTTCTTTACAGCAAAAGAAACTTCTCGGTTAATCATAAACATGCTTCAATTCTAATTCAAGATATCTATTCCAAGAGACAAAAATGAATTGAATAAAAGCGGAATTGAATTGAAGTGAAGCGGAACCGACCCGAGATCGAGGGGATCAATGCACTCCATGCCACGAGGGAAGGTCTGCAGTGTGTTTAGCCTCTTCCTTGCCAAAGCTGGTCCTTCGTCAGAATCAGCCTCCACTTGAAGCAGATACGAATTGAAATACCCAAGCCTATTAGAATCACCCACACAGAAAAATTGCTTGTCTGATCCTCCGATTCTCCTGAGCAAAACACAATTAAAAACCTCAATTCAAACCAAAACAATCGAAATTGAAAACGAAAAGTGAAACTACGAACCCTAGATCGCTCCAGAGCTTGATCCTTCTCCTTCAACTTGGCCAATAGAAGGCTGTACTGGTCGCGGAGTCACCGCCGGGATTCTTCTGAGCACCGGAGCTTCAACTCGAGGGTTTGGGCGGAGACATGAAGGCCGAGAGTGTGGTCGATGAACTCTTTGATATAGTCGTCCACTTCTTGAGGGAGATCCATTCTTGCCAGTTCTTGATTTCGGAAACCCAAAACCGGTGGAGGAGTTTGAAATTGAGAGAAAGGCTGAGGGAAATTGAAACGCTAGAAAAATGGGGGAGTCTGAGAGAGAAATTAAAACCCTAGAAAAATGGGGGAGGAAGAAGAATTGGGGGTTTTGGGGTGATGGGAATCGAAAGGTTGGGTCTGTTTGGGACTGGAAGAATCGGAGGAGGATGGGAGGAAGATGGAGGACGAATGGATTGCATGCGGCGGCGTCTGGAGAACGAAACCAGACCGGTGCTGGGGCGTTAGAGGCGCGGTGTATGTCGAAGGCGGCGTATATCGGCGTCGTCGATGCTGGGCTAGGCAGGTTGCAGCGGCCCTGGTTCGTCTGCGCAGAGGTGAGGTCGGCTGGATCGGGGGGACGTGGCCGGAGCTGCTCTGGAGGGAAGATGCATGTGGGTGCCCAGAGTAAACTACTGGGTGCCATTCGATTTTTCGCTTCTCTGCCGACAAGCCTGTCGTCGGCAGAATGCGAGCTTGAGTTTTTTTCCTTTTCCGACGACAAATTTTCGCCAGAAACAATCTTTGGCCTTCGTTGCCGACAAAGTGGTTGTCGGCAGAAGGGGATTTCTGGGGGCCTTCTTTGTTGCCGGCGGTGAATTTTTTCAGGGCTTTGGTTTATTTTTTTCAGGGACAAAACTTAGGTTTTTTTTTTTTTGGTTAAAGCAATGTGTTGATAACGCGTTGTAGTAAAATGAAAAATTGGTCTACTTATTTCATTGATAAGCCCCTTTATATAGGGTGAGTATTACAACGGTAATAGTAAATACATTTATGACAATAATGACTACATAATTATCTCTCGTCAGTTACATTGACGAAGACACATAATGTGTTTTTCCTTTAACAGTGTTGATAGTACATATGGCGACCTCGTGGACCGTGCAACCGGTGTCATAGGTCCTACTTCCGGCATCCATCGGATAGACCAACACCCCGGCTACATCTCTATTATTCCACATCACCGGTGCCGCACTCGGAAGCCGTGCCACCGGGCGCCTGAAGTAGCTTCGTGAGTAGGGAATTATGTAATAGTGTAATAAGCATCCCACATTGGAGAAGTTGTAAAGGAGGGAGCCTTCCTTCCCTATAAATAGAAGGCTTCCCCCTTAGTGTTAAGGATCTTGATCTTGGATCCAAGGCACTCCACTCTTGTAACCCGATGGCTTATTGGCCGATCGTAGTGCATTCCAAGTGGACGTAGCAGTGCCTTCCGATGGCACGGTGAACCACTATACTTGTCTGTGTTCATGTTCTATTTTTATTATTATGTTTCTGCCAGGCCTACGGGTTTTAGCACTAACAATTGGCGCCGTCTGTGGGAAGGGTTACAAAAAGTTGTGTTGCTCTGCCAGCAAGCTGCTGCCCGGACAACAGGTCCCAAGTAATCAGCAGGCCACCAATCTTGCTCAACCTGGCCAGCAACCTGCCCAGCTAACCTGCCCAGCATGAGTCAACCGCCCGGTCAAACCGGTCTGCAGCCCAGCCATATCAACCAATCAGCGGGCCGAGTCAACAGGCCAGGAAAGTCAGCGGCCCAGCAGCCCGGTCAACCGGACCTTGGTCTCCGCTCCACCCCCGGTTGCAGCCGTGCTCCCCGCCGCCCGTCGTCTCCCTCTCCGGTGTCCTTTTCCTCTCCGGGTACGGGTCTAGTGCCGAAGACCCCGGGTGTGGGTGAGGTGCGGCTTCCTCCCCTCCGGTGCGTCATCTCCGGTGTGCTGCGGCTTCGTCAACTCCGGTGCGAGTCTGACTTCACCTCCGGTACGGCACTCCTCCGGGTCCCAGCGGCTCGCCTCCTCCGGTGCGGCCGTCTTCACGGTGTGCTGTCCCGGTCGACGGAACGAGGCCAACGCGACGTGGGCTTCGTCGGAGTAAGTGGGTCACCACGAGACCTGCCGATCGTAAGTCCGATCCAGTAGCCTTGCTCCCCGCCGCCAGTGGCCTCTACGTGTGCACCGTCTCCCTCTTCAGGTCGGGTGGCCCTCCCCAGTGCGGTTTAGTCTCCGGTGCAGTTTCGTCTCCTCCTCCGGTCCGGTGCGGGTCAGTTCCTCCGGTGGCGTCGTCGTCTCTGGTTCGGATGTCCCCCCTCCGATGCGGTTTCGTCTCCGGCGCGAGTTCCTCTCCTCTCCTCTCCGGACACCGCTCTTTCCATTCCGGATCGATGGCTTCCCTTTCCGGGTTCGACCGGTGGCTCGTCTCTCCAGGCCGGGCAGTCATTCTCATCTCTCCTGGCACGACAAGAGAGAGCCCAGAAGGAAGAGAGAAACCGGACGCAAGGAAGGAAGGAAAGAAAAGAAAACAGACGGAAGAAAAAAGGGCGGGAAAGAGAAGTCAGCGGGTCAGCAGCCCAGTCAGTGGGCTTAGCGGGCCGGGTTGGGCCTAGACCGGGTTGGGCTGCAGCAAGCTGGGCAGAAGGCTCCCTCAATTTCCTTTGGCCACCCACTTGGTTTCTTTGGATACCCAAACTGCTCTCTATTGATAGGAGCACAATGTGCAACGATATTAATATGCTTATGCCCTCATTTATGCTTTGTTTAACCCTTATTTGTCTAAGATAGAGTCATAATATAGTTAGTGTCAATTTTGGTAGAGTTTGGTGAAAAAATGGTTAAGAATCCGAAAAATGACTAAGTTTGAGAAATCTGGAAAATAGTGTAAAATATGTCTTTTTCGCGATTTTGAGATGAATGAAAGTGCGATCTATCCTTGTCCGAATTCTATGAAGTTTGGTGTGCTTAATATTCATATGCTGAGGAATGTTGTGTTAAAATTTCAGATCAATCGGAGTTCGGGAAGTCACCCAAAAGTTGGCTGCAAAACGGCAGTCCGAGCAAATCAATCCAGGGGCTTCCAGGATTTTCCTAGGACTTTGATCCAACTTCGAAAAATCATTCCCGACGACTCACAAGGAATTTGATCGAGATATTTTATGGGGAGATGGCTATATGTGTCTAGTTTATCTGAGACTTGGAATCGCATCAATTGGAGCTCCGAGAAGGGAGATATGTCGGATTTACTGGAGCAAGGTCATTCCAGCCGAGTTGCTGCCGGTCTTGTGTTCTTGCGGGTTTGGGGCATTTTTCCATGGACCAAGCTCACCAAATGGAGTTGTCAAGCCTACACAAGAAGTTCATGAAGATATGCAGCCCAATCCAAGGAAGAAAATCAGAAAAAGAAGTTTCCTAGAAGAACCAAGAAAGGAAGGAACCAAAACCTTGTTGCACAAGGATTGCCTTTGCCGATTTGGACTAGGTTTTCTACCTAGGGTTTCTGCCGAATTTGCCTCTATATATAGCTATGTTTTCCTACAGAAAAATCATCTCATCTCAAGCATAAACACAAGGCTTAAACTCTACCAAAATTCCCCAAAGATCCTAGACAAAAAACCTTAACCGAAAACCACCTTCACCTCACCTCAACCAAGTTTCTGCTTTGCCGAACCTTGGATTTTCTACCTCCATAACCTACTGCCGATGTAACTTACTGCCGTGCAGCCTCACCCCAGCCTCCATACTTCGCCGGATCCACACAACGTGAAGCTCTCAAGGTGTCTCAAAGTGTGATCCACTCCCCTCTTTCGGTTTTGTAATTTTTGTTTAGTTATGTTTAGTTTTGTCTATGAAACAATCATGTATGTTTGGTGTTGGTTTATATGTCTATGTATGAATCAATTTTGGTTTTATGAATTGTATGTTAAAGATTTGTTTGAATTGATGCTTAGAATTAAGTTTAGGTTTCGACGAGAACAATGAATTTTGCATGCTAATTTGTAATATGTAACTTGTGGTTTTTGTATGTTTGATAATTAGGGCAGTGGTATTAGAAGCATGTTTAGGATTTAAATTGGTTAGTAATCTAAGGTGAGGGCATGAAAATCGATACTTGGTGTTGTCTTTGAACATGATCTAGGTATTAGGTTTAATCTGCTAGAGTAATTACAAACTAGATGGACCTGACGGACTCTATGATTTGTGTTATTCACTAAGGGCTATTAATCTTAGAACTTGCATGCTAAATAAGATGATTGACAACCTTACTTGTTTACATGTTTTCGATTTAAGACTCTTGTGCGATATATGTTAAGTCTTAACCGGATTAGCATAAAAATCTTTAGGGCTAGAACGGAAGTTTGTTCTAAAGAACTTGAGGAGTCTAGTAACTAGGTACAGAGCGGAAGCTCTAGTTATGGTCGAAACTAATTTGAGTCTTGAACATGCTGAATACTTGTCTCTTACCTTCTTGCATGCGAATCTACTTGTTAAAAAGTCTTTGGTGCTAAATGTTTTGTGAGAGATGATGATCACTTGTTTATAGTACTTTAGGTTTATTTTCATGTCTAGGAATTTAGAGGCAGCTTTGCTGCCGATCCTATCTCAATACCCCTTGATTTCGTGTGAATATGTATATATGTATATAAGTGTGACAATTGTGTGCATATATGTTTGTGAATATTTGTGTTAACATTCTCATGTTTCAGGTACCCTTAATCCCCGGCTAGAACGATCCCTACTTATTCTATACTACTAACGATTGTAGGGTTATTATTGCTTGATGCTCGCTTCGGCAACTCGTCATCTATTCCCGTAGACATTCACCAGGCAACTCGGGAATCATTCCCGCATGCTATTCCAACACCCGACAGCTTTCTTCAAAGCTAAGTATTCTAGCTTATTTATTATTACTCAACGCATGTTTCACCTATGCATAATCTGTTTGGGAATATTGATAACTAGACATGTGGTAAAAGCACGAGCTTATCATTATGCATCGGTTGATCATTTCAGCATTGCAATGCATCGCATATCAGTATGCATCATTGCACGCATATCATTATGCACTTATCAGTGCTGCGCATATCATTATGCATCGGTTGATCATTTCAGTATTGCAATGCATCGCATATCACTATGCATCGTTGCACGCATATCATTATGCACTTATTAGTGCTGCGCATATCATTATGCATCGGTTGATCATTTCAGCATTGCACGATCACATCAGTATGCATCGTTGCACGCATATCATTATGCGCTTATCAGTGCTGCGCATATCATTATGCATCACATCGATATGCATCGCCATCGCATCAGTATGCATTGCACTACGGTGCACGCATTCCAATGCATCGCATCTCAGTGCGCGCATCAGTATGAATCGCATTACGGTAATGCCATTCTCTCCGGTTATGCAGTGTTCAAACCGGCTCCATGGCACTCTCCGGTTATGCAGTGTTCAACCGGCTCCACCGGCTCCACCGGCTCCATGGCATCTCACCGGTTACGAGACATCCAACCGGCTCCATGGCATCTCACCGGTTAGGTAACATCCAACCGGCTCGAGAGCATTTCACCGGTTACGAGACATCCAACCGGCTCCATGGCATCTCACCGGTTACGAGACATCCAACCGGCTCCATGGCATGACACCGGTTATGAGAACATTCAACCGGCATGGGCTTTATACACCCGGGTGAGTTTACATCTAACACATGTACTCTTGTCCAGCAGGATAAAAACCCTGCATCGCACTGAACTGCGATCAAAATGAGGATTCAAGGCGAGACTTGTCATCTCAACGCCTCCCCACCTGGCAGATTGTTTCTCTGATCCAGAACTCTCCCCGCAGGCATGTTGCCCCACGCTTATTCCAACACAAGCTGGGCCGAGCCACCGGGCTACTCCCGGCCTGCCGTTTATACAATTTCATCCTGGGGGACTCGTTCCGATATGGCAGAACGCCCGGTCAAGATCCCATTGGCAGTAATTTCGTCTTGGAAACTTGGGGGACTCGTTCCGATATGGCAGAACGCCTGGTCGAGATCCCATTGGCAGCAATTTCGTCTTGGAAACTTGGGGGACTCGTTCCGATATGGCAGAACGCCCGGTCGAGATCCCATTGGCAGCAATTTCATCTTGGAAACTTGGGGGACTTGTTCCGATATGGCAGAACGCCCAGTCGAGATCCCATGCACTCTCCGACTCGTTCCGATATGGCAGAACGCCCGGCTCCCACGCACTCTTCGGGTTTCAACCCGCTCCACATTTATTGCATGGTCACCCCGGTTCCGGCTCCATGGCATCTCTCCGGTTACCGGCTGCCTCGACCCCTGCACCACAGCTCACGCCAGCGCCTCGCCCTCCGACCTCGAGAGCTCGGCCGCTCAGTATCAGCTCACCCTCCGGCCTCGTGAGCTCGGCCGCTCAGTATCAGCTCACCCTCCGGCCTCGTGATCTCGATTGCTCACCCCAGCCAGCGAGTCACCCCGGATTCAGCGGGCCCGGTCCTATCCGGCGGGTCACCCTAGCCAGTGGGTCACCCCAGCCAGCGGGTCACCCTGGATTCAGCAGGCCCGGTCCTAGCTAGCGGGTCACCCCGGATTCAGCAGACCCAGTCCTATCCGGCGGGTCACCCCAGATTCAGTAGGCCCGGCTCTGTTCAGCAGCAGCTCCGCCCTATCAAGCTTCAGCGAGTCAGGACCGGTCAAACCCGGATCCTCCCTGGGCACCCACCACCGCTCCAGAACCCAGCACAGATGGTGAGGGTCAGCGCCCGGCATCTCATCACGCCCGGTACCTCATCACGCCCGGCACCCCATCACTCCCGCCCAAGTCACATCTCCAGCACGGACTTGGGGGACTACTACTGGGGGCACATTAGTAGCACTCGAGCGGAGGAGTGGGACCCGACATTCGAACGCCCGGTAAGAGCCCAATCTCACTTAGGGACTTGGGGGACTGGTGGTAATAGGAATGACTCGGTCACCACCTATGCTTGGCGGCACATGATGATTAACTCCCCAAGTAAGATTGCACTCTTACTCGGGAACTTGGGGGACTTGTTGACAGTACATATGGTACACCGCCAAGCATATTCGGTGACCTCGTGGACCGTGCAACCGGCGTCATAGGTCCTACTTCCGGCATCCATCGGATAGACCAGCACCCCGGCTACATCTCCATTGTTCCACATCACCGGTGCCGCACTCGGAAGCCGTGCCACCGGGCGCCTGAAGTAGCTTCGTGAGTAGGGAATTATGTAATAGTGTAATAAGCATCCCACATTGGAGAAGTTGTAAAGGAGGGAGCCTTCCTTCCCTATAAATAGAAGGCTTCCCCCTTAGTGTTAAGGATCTTGATCTTGGATCCAAGGCACTCCACTCTTGTAACCCGATGACTTATTGGCCGATTGCAGTGCATTCCAAGTGGACGTAGCCGTGCCCTCCGATGGCACGGTGAACCACTATACTTGCCTGTGTTCATGTTCTATCTTTATTATTATGTTTCTGCCAGGCCTACGGGTTTTAGCACTAACAAACAATATAATTAATCTCCCCAACGTTTGTGTCTAATTTTTTCCTTTTCAAATTTCAGGTATCCTTCTATCAAAATAATAATAAAAAGAAAGAAAAAAAAATCAGGTATCCTATCGTGTAGTATCATATAATGTCGGATTCCCCGGACTTCCTAGATTCTTTGTATAATATAGTAAATGAAAGAATTTCTTATGGGGTTTATAGGGGTTTTATTGCTCGATTTGGTTGGGTACACTAAATCAAGCATACTTTCTACGCCAAGTAAAGGAAATAAAAATATCTTGCTCTCCTTATAAGTACCCTGCCCCCTCTCACTTCTCACATTGTGCGGATTGTTTTAACCCTAACACTAGTAACTACCTGCAACATCACCCCAGCCATGTCTTCACCGGCGGACAACGTCCAAAACCAACTTGATAAGTTATGTCCTTCACTGCGTCAGAAGCTTAGAAAACTTGCATGCTTCGTTATTTGGTGTGTAGTCGGGCTCTGTTTCGGTATCTTCATCCTCGTTCTTTGCCTCACTAAGAGCCCGGACAATGTGGTATGTCACGTACGTAACCAATGAAACGCTGTTCACCGATTCCAACTTCACCGTTGCGATCATAGTTCGAAACCCTAATGGATATTACCATGTTCACCATGATCACATTAACTTTACATCCTACTACCAAAACCAGACGTCAAATTCAGTACTGAATTATGCCTCCTTCTCCCAAGGACGGAAGAAGGAAACTCGTCGGCTTTTCCTTCTACCGACGAAAATTTCGTCGGCTATAATTCGTCGAGAAAAGACCGTCGGTAAAAGAAATGGCCGACGAAAATAACGAAATCGTCGGCCATTCCAAAATTATCACCGACGAAAATTGATTTTGTCGACTAAACCTTGGCAAAATATCCGACGAAATACGTCGGATATTTTCGATTATGGCCGACGATTTTGCCAACTATAGCCGACGAAGAAAATCCATTTCATCGGCTATTTATTCTGAAATATAGCCGACGATTTTGTCTATTTCGTCGGTTATTTCGTCAGAATATATTAATATTTTAAGAGACATAGCCGACGAAATAATGTGATTTTCGTCGGTAATAAAAGTTATAGCCGACGAAATGTGGTAAAAATCGTCGGCTATAACAGTTATAGCCGACGAAATAAGGTCAATTTCGTCGGCTATTCATAAATTTTGGGGAAAAAAAAGTAAATTAATTTCTAAATTACCATTCCAAGCAACCTACAATTCACAATGACAATTCATGCATTTACACCAACAAGAAACACGTCTAAATGACTTATTTAATTTGTTCCAATATACATAAAATATAACCCTAATCATCACCTAAAGCACTAAAGTCCACCACGTCATCCCCAGCATCCTGCTGTCCATCATGCCCGTCATCCTGCTGAATGAACTCGGGAGGTTGAGGCATTGGAGGTTCATCTAACGGCTCAAACGGGGGCGGGGGTTCAAGGCCTTATTGTTGTGCCGCGAACATAGCATACCACCAGTTTTGTTGGCCGGCGTAGTTCTGTCGCCGAATTCTCTCGCATTCAGCATGCCAACTGGACATTTCCAAATGATACTGCAGTGTTCTGCGTTGTTGCTCCTGTGATCTCTGGAACTGGGCCGCCAATCTTGCATTTTCTTCTACCAATCTTTACATTTCCCCCCTCATCTGTTGGGTGTCCCCGCCTCCCTTCTTTTGAGCTCCTTTAGTGGTCTTCAGGACCCCTATTCCAGAACTTCCCAAACCCTGGCAGTAGTAGTCGTTTGACCGTTGTGGGCAGGCTGCGTCGTATATCCTCGCTGCAGTTTGGACATTTGATCGGTCGACCTGGCTCAGGGCTTCTTGCAGATCTTCCTCTGGAATGTTCGGTTGTGTCTCCCGAACTACTTCCTGCAACACTTCTTCTTCAGCCCGGTTCACCCTCTCCTAATTGAATGGAAAAAAAAAAAATTAGTATTCTAACAAATATATAATTAAGTAAAATTAATAATTAAAATTTTAAAATCGTAATCAACGACTTACAAGCTGTTCTGTCGCTAATGGATAAGCCTTCTTGAACGTTTCTACGTACGGGTTGCTATCAGGATGATCTCTAAGCGCTTCCTCCTGATATTGTGAAAATGGCCTAGAACCACCATGATGGGGGGTTGTGTTACTGCGGCGGTTTGTAGAGTTTATCCGAGACCGTTCCTTCAAACAAATAATAAAATATTAGAAAAATGCATCAAAAAATATTAGTGTAATAATTATAAAATAATTAAACTAATAATTAAAATATTAACAAAATAAACATTTATAGTTAAGTTTAGTATTTACCTGCATAACTGGGTTGTTGAAGTTTACTGTCTTCAACCAACGCCACTCGTACTCCTTGAACATGAACTCTCTTAGAGTACCCACACGACCATGTTTTTCGTATTCGGTAAAGTGGGTACGGAGCTCGTTCTTCCACTCTTTGAACCTACGGAAAAAACAAAAGTGCATTAGAAATATTATTAATATCATAAAATATTTCAAATTATAAGATGAGGAATTCCCAACGTACCTTGAGTTCTGCATCGCGTACGCCCAAGCCTGCTTGTGTTCGGCAATCTCGAAGTATGCCTGAAAGATAATATTTTATTAGTTTTAAAATTATAACAATACCGAAAATTATTAAATATTACGATAAAGAAATTAAGTTTTTTAAATTACTCACCGACGCCGCGTTGTTGACCTCCCTCTTGATCTCTTCCGGCACATCAGCCCACCGTGTCCACAACATAGGGATTCTATCCCTAATTAGTACCCCCACGCAACCCGCGTAATCGCGGCGTTTTTTTCCCTGAACATCCTGATTAGGGGGTTCGTTGATCTGGATCCTCCCCCTGCTCTCAACAGTTTTCCTGAGCGTATCAAAACATATGACTCCTCTCGTATTCCTGCTTGAACTGCTAGCGGCTGTCCCTATCACATAAACGACGATTGCTTAATAAAATTAAATATTAGTGCGTTAATTTTAATAAAATATTTAATTAATAAAATCAAATGTTACCTGAACTCGATGACCCGTCTGTCGACTTTCCTTTTAATCTCGCCGAAATCAGGAGCTCAGGTCTCTCAAATGGCTCATAATGGTATGCCTCCGCAACACTCACGTACTGAGGCCTATCAGGCCATATGGGCACACCACGCTCGTCGACCTCGGGTATGGCAGGAATGTTGTACGGGAGGTAGAGTTGATTTGGGAGAGTAGGCCCCTCAGTCGAGTCAGCAGCAGACGTCGCCGGACTCGTCATCGGCTCCCGATGAACCTCAGGCATGCGGACCTGATGAACGTCTCGAGCTATCTCGTCCTGAAATAGCTGCCTACTCGACCTCGGAGCATCTGGTCGGAGAGGGGGACGTGAACTGCTCGACGGCCGCCCCGCCGATAAAAGGGTCTGGTGCCGAGAACTCACACTCCTCCGCGACTGGGATGAATCCATCCTCTGAGGCTGGCTGGTGGTCCTCTCAGGCTGGCTACGGGTCCTCTCGGAGTCTCCAGAACCGGCAGAACTTCCAGAACCCCTAGATCTGGAAGAACGACGGCCTCCGAATAACTGTCTGAATGCATCGGTCATCTGGAACTTGAGGCATTAATACATTAATTAATATTAAATTATATTATATTAAATAACAAATTCTAATTAATATAATAACTAATAATACTAACATATTTTAAAACATACTAACAAATTAATATTTAAATTTTAACTAATTTTAAATAATACTAACCATTAAATAAATATAGCCATTTATATACAAATATAACTATATTTCATCATTAACATATATATACATACAAATAACCATTTATATATTAACATAAATATAACCATTTATATAATTAGACTACCAATTTATATATATAATTAATTTAACAATTTATATATAACAATTAAAATATACATTAACATATAACCAATATTAACAAATATATAACAATTTATATAATTAATCTACAAATTTATATATATAATTAATCTAACAATTTATACATATAACCAATATATATAACAATTTAACACACACTTAAATATCTAAATTATATACCTAAATTATACAATTAAAATAAATTAAAAAAAAAAAAACTTACGGATGATTTTTTTAGAGGAGGAGGAGGTCGGCCGGAGGAGGAGGGGAAGGAGGATGGGGCCGGAGGAGGAGGGGAAGGAGGAGGAGGCGGCCGGATGGAGGAGGAGGCCGGATGGAGGAGGAGGGGAAGGAGGAGGAGGAGCTTTCGTCGCCGATTTGAGGAGGAGGAGGAGGAGAGCGGCGGTGCGGAGGTTTACAACGGCCGATTTGAGGACGAAATGGGTGTTTTTGCAGAGGAGAAAGCAGAAAAAAGCCGGAAATGTCGCGAGTTTCTGGTTTTATAGCAGAAAGTATAGGCGACGAAATCGACAATTTCGTCGGCCATTCAAAGAATAGCTTTGAATGGCCGACGAAATCGTCAATTTCGTCGGCTATTCTTTGAATCTCGTCGGCTATACTTTGGAAGATCAACGGTCGTCGGATCTGAGCCATCCAACGGAGGACAATGAAAAGGCGCGGATCGCAAGAGTTTAGCCGACGAAATATAATATTCGCCGGCTAAACTATTGGTCAAACCACTAAGTCAAACCTCTAAACGCTTAAAAACGGAAATTAGTCTAGTTAAACGACAGTTTCTGGCCTCACCTTCAACAGATAATAGTTTCAAATCAATGAGACACAACTAATCATATAAAAATTTTACAAAATTGATTTAACGAACGTCAGGCTACCCATAGGAAAACGAAAGTAAAAAACAGTTAACCGCAACATTCGGCACACGGATTTTATCCGAATCTTGTCATTTTTCAACCGTAGACGTATTTCATTATTTCGGTCATATCTTATTTCACAACATTTTTGCATTTGAAGAGTCTACGTATAGTAACTATTTGAAACTATACATTCACTTAAACACTTAGTAAACAAGTTAAGGAACATTAGTGCATATGTTCTGATTTTGAATCTAAAAGTTTATAAAATCTATTCCAACCGTCAGATATCACCGTTAAGATTAAATACATGTATGGAAAAAAATTCAACTACATCTGACAACGTTAAAGGCTCGGTCGGAACGGTCAACCGGGTAAGTCAAACCTCTAAACGCTTAGAAATGGTAATTGGACAGTCTAAATGACGTTTTTTTGCCTGACCTTCAACAGATAATAGTTTCAAATCAATGAGACGCAACTAATCGTATAAAAATTTTCCTCAAAATATTTACCGAACGTCAGGCTACCCATAGGGAAACGAAAGTAAAAAACAATCTACCGCAACATTCGGCACCGGAATCTTGTCATTTTTCAACCGTGGACGTATTTTATCATTTCGGTCATATCTTACTTCACAATATTTTTGCATTTGAAGAGTCTACGTATAGTAACTATTTGAAACTATACATTCACTTAAACACTTAATAAACAAGTTAAGGAACATTAGTGCATATGTTCTGATTTTGAATTTAAAAGTTTACAAAATCTATTCCAACTGTCAGATATCACCGTTAAGATTAAATACATGTATGAAAAAAAATCCAACTACATCTGACAACGTTAAAGGCTCGATCGGAACGGTCAACCGGGTCAGTCAAACCTCTAAACGCTTAGAAATGGTAATTGGACTGTCTAAATGACATTTTTTTGCCTGACCTTCAACAGATAATAGTTTCAAATCGATGAGACGTAACTAATCGTATAAAAATTTTCCTCAAAATATTTACTGAACGTCAGGCTACCCATAGGAAAACGAAAGTAAAAAACAGTCTACCGCAACATTCGGCACACAGATTTTATCGGAATCTTGTCATTTTTCAACCGTGGACGTATTTTATCATTTCGGTCATATCTTATTTCACAACATTTTTGCATTTGAAGAGTCTACGTATAGTAACTATTTGAAACTATACATTCACTTAAACACTTAATAAACAAGTTAAGGAACATTAGTGCATATGTTCTGATTTTGAATCTAAAAGTTTACAAAATCTATTCCAACCGTCAGATATCACCGTTAAGATTAAATACATCTATGGAAAAAAATCCAACTACATCTGACAACGTTAAAGGCTCGATCGGAACGGTCAATCGGGTTAGTCAAACCTCTAAACGCTTAGAAATGGTAATTGGACTGTCTAAATGATGTTTTTTTGCCTGACCTTCAACAGATAATAGTTTCAAATCGATGAGATGCAACTAATCGTATAAAAATTTTCCTCAAAATATTTACCGAAGGTAACTCTACCATTGGGGAAACGAAGGAATAAAACCTTTGACCGCATCTTTCGACACCCAGATTTTATCGGAATCTTGTCATTTTTCAACCGTAGACGTATTTCATTATTTCGGTCATATCTTATTTCTCGACTTTTTTCTGTTTGAAGGATGAAGCAGTGGTTTATCGTTAGTGATAGAAAATGGAATATGATCATTTTTTGTTTTTTTTTTTTTAAATCATAGCCGACGAGAGACAACCTCGTACTCGTCGGCTATTCTTTTGTCGTTTTCTGTCTAAAATAAAATATGTATTTTTGAATATAGTTATGGCCGACGAAATTATGAATTTTTCGTTTTTTTTTAAATGAGCAGCTGCTGTCTAGATCTGAAAATATATAGACTTATAGCCGATGAAAATGCCAATTTTCGTCGGCCAAAATTTTTTAAACTTTTCGTCGGCTAATGTTTCAGAGAAAGGCCGACGAAAATCCAAATCGTCGACTAAAATATGAATATAGCCGACGATTTTTTTTTTACCAACGAAAAAAAAAATCGTCGGCCATTCCCAAACTATGGCCGACGATTTTTGTTTTCCACCGACGAAAAATAAGTTGTCGGCCGTTTTTTTTTATTTCGTCGGGAAAAGCCTTTTTTCTGGTAGTGCCTGTGCCGCTATCGAAAAATTTCAAGACCATGACTGCATGAGTAGTATCAGTATTGGATTTGGAATTTTTTAGTGTATTCTTAGTTATGAGCATGCTTTTGGCTAAATTAGTGGATGAATGCAAGTCTGGTAGGATGGAATTTTATAGGACTTTTATTGATTGATAAAATTTTGTTGGATTTCTATTATTTCAAATCCTTTTTTATTACATATTTCAATTCGTTCTTCAGTTCAAGGCAATTCATTTATTTACATATTAATTTTCTATTGTGAATCTTGAGTAGTACGTATATATTGTATAGAGCAATTTCGATCATAGGCTAGCTTTAGGGGGTTTAGGAGGGTTGTCTGTTTGGGCAGAGACTCAACTGATGAACGTACGTGCCTAAAAATTTGAAAATAAAAAGAAAAAAAATATTCATCTTTCGTTACATATTTCAGCTTATCGTCGGTGATTCTGTTAATTAATTCATAAATTTTAAGGTTTTGGCTACTATATATGTTAAAACTTGTAGAAAATGTCTATTTAGTGCTAATTTGACCCCCTCATTATTAAACAGAAGGTAACCACTCTTATTGCCCATTTCAACAAATCTTTTCAACCCTAGTACATTTTTAATTTTTTTCTTCCCTTTTTGCCCTTCTACCCTATCTAACAGATTTTTGAATTATAACGTGCTGAGAAAGTACAAAATAGAGAAACTTTGCCGAAATGTCACCCAACTCCGTCGGCGTCCCATGACCGGTCATCAGAGTCGTCGGATTCCAGTCACTAAATCTTTTCCGCCATAATTTTATTTTTTTCGCCTGAAATTTTTTTTTTCAATATTAAATTACTGACTCTGACTTTAAGTATGTTACTGACTCTCAGTAATCAGATTACTAACTCTCAATAATCAGGTTACTGACCCCCAGTAAGCACTTACAGATTCCAGTAAGCATGTTACTAACTCTCAGTAATCAGGTTACTAACTCTTAGTAATCAGGTTACTGACCCCCAGTAAGATGATTATTGACCCCCCAGTATGCAACTTTGCTGACTTCTTGTAATTAATTACTGATTTTTTTTTTTTCAAATGAAACTAAGTAACATCATATAACACAGATCACAATTCCAAAAGGGATTTCAAATCCCAAATAAATGAGTTCTTACATACTTCTTACTTAAAAGACATATCATATAACACGTACATTTCATACAAGATTCCAGTAAGATGATTACTGACTGGCTCCAAGTATCCAGTTTACTGACCCTCAATAAGATGATTATTGACACCCAGTAAGATGATTATTGACCCCCAATAATAAAATTATTGACCCCGAGTAAGCAACTTACTGACATTCAGTAATACTTGTAATTCTTATGATAACTTGCTGACCCAAGCCGAGGCCCAAGCCCAAAACCTTATCTCATGAGGCCAAAGCTTACCAGCCTGTATTAGGAGAAACCAAACCCAAGTACTCCTTACATCGGCGGTGGCGCGGAGGAGGTCAGAATTAGACCGGAAGACCTCGGCGCGGCAGACCGGACAGATCTGCGACTGGCCGGCGAGACACGTGTTGATGCAGTCGACGTGAAAGGCGTGGAGGCAGAGCGGGAAGAGGCGGAAGTGGTGGTCTGGCTCGAACTCCGATAAGCAGATCGAGCAGTCGCCGGTGACGACCCCGGGGCGCGTCACATCGGAGAACTTGAACCGTGGGAGGAGGAGGGAGGAGGCCCTGGAGAGACTTGCTGGAAAGAAGAGTGTGAGCTCTGGATCGGCACCTCGGCGACGGAGAGGCGGAGAGGAAGTGATCAGAGGCGGTGGCGGAGGTAGTAGTAGAGGAGCAGAGCGGCGGCGTGGATGAGGAGGACGATCGCCGATGACGTCATGTTTTGTGGTGGTGGTTAGGGTTTCGGTCAGAGAGAGAGAGAGAGAGAGAGAGAGAGAGAGAGAGAGAGAGAGAGAGAGAGAGAGAGAGAGAGAGAGGTCTGTTGGTTAGAAATGAGGAGGATAATGATGATAGTAGGGTTTAGTATAGGGTAGTTAGGGCATCTCCAACCCAAGGTTCTAAACCCTATAAATTTGGGGTCCTAAAAAAATATGGTGTCCAATGGTTAATTGGAGAGGTCCTAAACCCTATATTTTTAGGACTTGGTCTCATCCCAAGTCTTATTTTGAGACTTAGTTTGAGACTAGTCTTATAAATTTGGCTTGGTCCTAAACACTCAATATTTTTTTTTTCAATTAAATATTATATTTATTTATCATGTACAAGAATAGTTTACAAATTTAAATTATTATTAATTACAATATAAAAAAAAAATCAAATATATAAATTTAAGACTTTTAGTTAAAATCTTACCATTGGAGATGGTTGAAGTCTTATATGAATAGTGTCTAAATGAGGTCTTATAATATGTATGAGACCCCATTATGAGACTTCATGGTTGGAGATGCCCTTAGGTATTTTTACCAAGATTCATTAGAGTGGGTAGGTAACATTGGAATGAGAAAGTTTTCCCCCCATTTTTGTGCAAATGATCATCTAATTAAGTTCTATAGATCATATAGGGGATGTTTGGTGCAGCTGGGCTTTACAGAAAAGCTGGCTTCTGCTTTTTTTTTTTTTTAAATAAACATCTGAAAAGCAAAGTGGCTGAGTGTTTGGTAAACTGGCTTTTTTTAGGTGTTGTTGGTGGAAAAGACATTGGCAAAGTGTTTGGTAAACTGAAAGCTGGCTTGTGCTTTTTGTATGTAAATGACCAATTTAGACACGAAAGAAATTTTAACTTTAATTGAATGGTAATACCGATTAATTTGAAATTTTATGACTAATTGAACGTGTTCTAGGAAATTCCAGATTTACATTTATTTCTCATAGAACAAGTTCTCAGTACATGGCTCTAGTGTTCGTCTAATAGTCCTGAAAATTCATAAACCCTGGGTTCTAATAAAAAATAAAAAAAAACCCAGAAATTCTTCTGCCAACAACCCCTTCTTCGGAAGACAGAAAAAAATTCTTAGGGCCCCAAGTTCTGCCGACAACCTTTTGTCAGAAAAAGCAAAGTTAAACCCTGCCGACGACCTCTTTGTCGGCAGAGAATGAATATGCTCTGGGCACCCAGATATTTGCTCTGGGCACCCATGCAATCGTCTCCCTCGCCGGCCTCTCCCTCGAGCCTCCTCTGATGCCTCCCCGCCGCGAAGCTGCTCAACCTCGACGACGTCCGTCTGGCTAGTGACCCCTCAGCCCATCGAATCCGTTGTTTGCTCCCAAATTCGGCGCTGCAAATCCTGCCCAGTAGCCGAGCCCAGCGCCGCCCTCTAGCTTGGCGGCGGTTTCCAGTTTCCAGCCCTCCACGACGACGCCTCGAGGTGGGTGGGCAGGACGGAGATGGAGAGGTGGTGGTGGGAAAAATGCTTGGCTATCGATCCGACCCCTACAGAGAGTGAGGGCAACTCTGGCATTTTTAAAAATTCATTTAGCTACAGTGCAGAAGCAAAAGTCGGCTTCCAAAAGCCGGGGTTCCCCTACTTCTGCTTTTAAGGGAAAAAAGCCAGAACTTTTCTTAAAAGCTGGTTAGAGCTAAGTTTACCAAACACTTTTCTGCCCATATCTTATAAGCAGGGGAGTTAAAAAGCCCCCCCAAACGCACCTATAGTCCTTATTGTCCGGTGATTTACACCGGTAATATGGCAGGAAAACAAGAAGCGAGTCAAAGGAAAAAGGAGAAGGTGATCTTTAGGCACCTTAAATTATTTCAAGGGAACGTTAGTGCGCGCCCTAGCCAAAACAGTTACTAAAATCGAGAAATTAACGAAGGAACAAAAATATTCTCAAAACAGAATAACCACAGAGATTCCAACAGCTTCTTCAACCCAAGGAAGATTCAGTGATGGTTTACCAGAAGCAGACCACTCAAAAGTCACCACAGCACCATTCAAGCAACACTTCTTCGGAGACTCACTTGAGTAGGCCAAGAAAACCTAAATCTACTGGCATGGTATTTGGAAAATTAAGAAAACAAATACCAAAAGAGAAAGGAGAATATGCCCCGATCAGCCCGATCGATGCAATGGAGATAAGATCATGCATGATGCAAACTCTATATTTTTACCCAATGAAGACGATATATTTTTACGATCTCTTTGGCCTAACCTACAATGGCCGGAATGCCATGCATAGGTTTAAGTTGTGCTTGTGGGCAGTGGCCGTTTTGATTATCAGAAGAGCATTTAAAATTAAACATTACTTAAGGCCTTAAGGGGCATGTCAATACAAATTAGATTAACATGAACTGCGTACATTACAAGAATTCCAAGCAGCGATTGGAAGTATATATTATAATCACGACGGCGTGACCTAAAACACTACTTAACCAACGCACTCGTAGTTATATATAAACCTTCGGCCAAGAGAACGTATATATATCCCTGTGCCAGGTCACCAGCCTTTGTATACAATATATATAAACCATAATATATAGCAGAACTCGATCATACCAATATTTCTTCAACAGGAAGAACAAGATTAAGTTTCATTGAAATGGCACGATGCAGTAGAGCAAGTCTTGGTTTGGTAATTGCCTTCTTCGTTTTTCCGAACATGGTGTTGAGTGAACAATATTGGGTCGGTGGCAGTCCCGCTAATGACTGGGGAATGTTTGATGAAGATTACATGGTTTGGGCTGCTGACAAAACGTTCCACGTCGGAGATGTTCTGTGTGAGTACTAATTACTGCAGTTAATTTTTAAATTTTAGTCTGATCATTGCAGTTAATCAATTTTCTGTTTCGCAGTGTTCAGCTACGATTCAAAAATACACAATCTTGTTGTAGCAGCTAATAGCGACCTGTATGAGCAATGCAATTCTGATCCAAACTCGGGAGTGTATCAGACTGGCATGGATTCTTTAACTTTACCGGTTGCGGGGACCTATTATTTCTTCTGTTCATTTCATTGTCACCCATTCGCAATGAATTTTTACATCAATGTAACCTAGCTGCATAATCTATGTGCAAGTAACATGTGTAGAGAGAAATCTACTTAGTAGTTTTTCTTTACAGTCGGAGTTGTTTCAAAACTTCTGTACCATATGGTTTATAATTTTACATATAATTAAATGTTAATTTCCTTGTTGAATTTGCAAGTGCACTCGCCTTACAAATTTTATGGACATTTACATGTATTTTTAAAAAAAAAAAAGTGAAGTTGGTGTCACGCAATTATGATGTGGCAAGATGTATTAAGTGGAATTGAAAATTAAACTTACGTACATTTACTAACATAATTAACATGACACACCTTAATATGAGGTATTGATCATCTTATGCCGCATTTTAGGCCGAAGAAGAAGATCGAAGAAATAATGAACCACTACCAGATATGGGAGAATAGCCGACGAAATTTTTTTCGTCGGCTATGCCAAAATTTCGTCGGCTATACCCTTTACCGACGAATTTTTCGTCGGCTATAAGTCGTCGGAAATACGCCGTCGGTAATACCAATGGCCGACGAAATTTTCAATTTCGTCGGCCATTCCAAGTATAGCCGACGAATTATGGCCGACGAAAATGATTTCGTCGGCTATGCTTGGTCAAATATATTAATATTTTAAAGTTATAGCCGACGAAATTTGAGCTATTTCGTCGGCTATACTTAGAGAATAGCCGACGAAATATATTAATTTCGTCGGCTATGCTTTGGAATTTTTTTTTTTTGGAGTATAGCCGACGAAATATATTAATTTCGTCGGCTATGCTTTGGAAATTTTTTTTTTTTTGGAGTATAGCCGACGAAATAATGTCAATTTCGTCGGCTATAACTGCATTTTGGGCAAAAAAAAATACCGGAGGCCGGAGGAGGGGAAGGAGGAGGCCGGAGGAGGAGGGGAAGGAGGAGGAGAAGGAGGAGGGGAAGGAGGAGGGGAAGGAGGAGGGGAAGGAGGAGGCCGGAGGAGGAGGGGAAGGAGGAGGAGAAGGAGGAGGAGGGGAAGGAGGAGGAGAAGGAGGAGGCCGGAGGAGGAGGGGAAGGAGGAGGAGGGGAAGGAGGAGGAGAAGGAGGAGGAGGGGAAGGAGGAGGAGAAGGAGGAGGCCGGAGGAGGAGGAGAAGGAGGAGGAGAAGGAGGAGGCCGGAGGAGAAGGAGGAGGCCGGAGGAGGAGGAGGAGAAGGAGGAGGAGGGGAAGGAGGAGGAGAAGGAGGAGGGGAAGGAGGAGGAGGCCGGAGGAGGGGAAGGAGGAGGCCGGAGGAGGAGGAGGAGGGGAAGGAGGAGGAGGAGGCCGGAGGAGGAGGAGGAGGAGGGGAGGAGGAGGAGGAGGAGGGGGAGGCCGGAGGAGGAGGCCGGAGGAGGGGAAGGAGGAGGAGGAGGAGGATGCCGGAGGAGGAGGAGGAGGAGGAGGAGGGGAAGGAGGAGGCCGGAGGAGGAGGAGGGGAGGAGGCCGGAGGAGGAGGAGGAGGAGGAGGGGAAGGAGGAGGAGGAGGCCGAAGGAGGGGGAGGGAAGGAGGAGAGAAAAAAAGGCGGGAGGATTTAAAAGATTTAGAATGAGAATAGCCGACGAAATTAATATATTTCGTCGGCTATACTTAGAGAATAGCCGACGAAATATATTAATTTCGTCGGCTATACTTAGAGAAAAAGGCGGGAGGATTTAAAAAATTTAGAAGGAGAATAGCCGACGAAATTAATATATTTCGTCGGCTATACTTAGAGAAAAAGGCGGGAGGATTTAAAAAATTTAGAAGGAGAATAGCCGACGAAATATATTAATTTCGTCGGCTATACTTAGAGAAAAAGAAGGGAGGATTTAAAAAATTTAGAAGGAGAATAGCCGACGAAATTAATATATTTCGTCGGCTATACTTTGGGAATAGCCGACGAAATATATTAATTCGTCGGCTATGCTTTGGAAATTTTTTTTTTTTTTTTGGAGTATAGCCGACGAAATATATTAATTTCGTCGGCTATGCTTTGGAATTTTTTTTTTTTGGAGTATAGCCGACGAAATATATTAATTTCGTCGGCTATGATTTGGAAATTTTTTTTTTTTTGGAGTATAGCCGACGAAATACAATGTTTCGTCGGCTAAACTCAGAGAATAGCCGACGAATTGCAATGTTTCGTCGGCTATTCTATGAAAACATACTAAAATGCCGTTTTGAGGACCTAAACGAACTCGAAAGCCCGAAAAAGCCCACACGTCGTGGCGAAGCTACGAGTTTTGTTCCTGGCGTCGTTCCCTTTCCGGAATGGTATCACAATCATCATTCGGACGCCGGACGCCAAATCTACAGTAAACCGGGTTTTGACTGATTTCATTCTTTCGGCACGCGGATTTTATCGGAATCTTGTCATTTTTCAACCGTAGACGTATTTCATTATTTCGGTCATATCTTATTTGACGACATATTTGCATTTGAAGAGCCTACGTATAGTAACTATTTGAAACTATACATTCACTTAAACACTTAGTAAACAAGTTAAGGAACATTAGTGCATATGTTCCGATTTTGAATCTAAAAGTTTGGAAAATCTATTCCAACCGTCAGATATCACCGTTAAGATTAAATACATGTATGAAAAAAAATCTAACTACATCTGACAACGTTAAAGGCTCGATCGGGACGGTCAACCGGGTGAGTCGACCCTTCAAACGCTTAGAAATGGTAATTGGCCTGTCTAAATGACGTTTTTTTGCCTGACCTTCAACAGATAATAGTTTCAAATCGATGAGACGCAACTAATCGTATAAAAATTTTCCTCAAAATATTTACCGACCGTCAGGCTACCCATAGGAAAACGGAAGTAAAAAACAGTTAACCGCAACATTCGGCACACAGATTTTGTCAGAATCTTATCATTTTTCAACCGTTGACGTATTTCATTATTTCGGTCATATCTTATTTCACGACACATTTGCATTTAAAGGACGAAGCAATGGTTTGTCGATAGTGATAGAAAATGGAAGCTGTTTTTTTTTTTTTAATCATAGCCGACGAAATCAAACCTAGTACTCGTCGGCCATACTTCCAAAAATTTTCGTCGGCTTAAATATGAATAGCCGACGAAATTTTTTTTTAGCGACGAAAAAAAAATTTCGTCGGCCATTCTAGGGGAATAGCCGACGAAATTTTTTTTTAGCGACGAAAAAAAAATTTCGTCGGCCATTCTAGGGGAATAGCCGACGAAATTTTTTTTTGGCGACGAAAAAAAAATTTCGTCGGCCATTCTTGGGAATAGCCGACGAAATTTTTTTTTCGTCGGCCGTTTTTTTTTATTTCGTCGGGAAAAGCCTTTTTTCTGGTAGTGAACACATGCAGAGACATGCACCATGTAGAGAGAAAAAATGTTGCTTTGGGAGAAGGTGATCGAAATATTTCTGCTACGAACGTAAATAAGTTCTAATTTGTAATTTGTAATTTGTTGCCTGGTAGAGTGTAGACTGCTTCCTTGTTCAATAATTGAACTTCAGTGAGTTCAGTCGCACTAGCTTCCAGAGCAAGGTTTGGTAAGTCAAAGTTTCTGCGCAAGTGCTCCTTATTTAAACTGAGGATGAGTTTTGGTTCATCAAGCTTCGAGTCACGACAAGGGAGTAAGTATGAAATTCTTAGATTAAAAAAAAAAAAAAAATTATTAATCGCTGTAGATATTTTTATTTTTTAATGAAAAAAGATAGAATGGCCTAGCTTGCTCCTCGTCATCAGCTGATCAATGCCGTCGAAAATGAGGAAGAGAATATTTCTCAAGCTATATATAGTTATATACAGATTTGTCTGGCCTATTAGTCGTCAGATATTAAAATTAATCTTTGATTGGTTTTGTTGTTATGTTAAACAAGATCATCTTGTAATTTCATAATTTTTGGAGTATTGGAATTACGTTTTACAGTTTAATATAGGGAATGGAGTGAAGCTGAGCCCCTTGTACAAGTTTTTAGAGACTTGTTGCACTTGCACCACTGTATCCAACAGATTTATGTGATAACGAGTAAACCCTGTTCAAAATTAATAATGTTCCGATCCCGAGCAGATTTACAAACCATGGCAAAGGGAAAACCATACAAATTGTCAGAGATGGCAAGATACAAGCTAGGGTACCAAATGATTTGATGGGATTAAGAAGTTGAAATCTGGATGAATAAGAAACTGGGTTGGAGAAAGCAAACCCAAGAGAAAGACATGCATAAAGCTGCAGAACGGAAACAATGGAAAAGGATAACAGAATCCCGAAGAGTCATACCGGAGATAGATAACTCCTGGCAAAAGCTCCCATGCTGTGGGATGATCACTGCCACGCACTGACTCTCAATTTGTTGGAGAGAAAACATATATAAGGCGTTGTGTTTCCTCACTCCTATGCCGGTTTGATTAGGTTCTAAACTGTTATTGGCGGGAAACGTCGAATTAAAGAGCATATGCCCCGATGCAATTGATATAAGATTATGCATGATGCAAATTCTCATACGTTCAAATTGCAAACCAATGAACAATGATATATTTCTAGTTAGGATCTCATTGGCCTTATCCCCAATGGCCGGCCCTGCCATACAAACACACGTTTTAAGTTAGGATTAGTTACCACTAGCCCAGATTTTGAACATAAGTTTTAAGTTAGGATCAGTTAAGTTATGAACTTGTGGTCAGTGGCCACTTTGATTAACGGGCATGTCAATAATATGTAGTGAATTAGCATGAATTGTTTATTACGTAATCACGTACGTATTCTTGTGTGACCTAGCAGCTATTATATAATCACGACGGTGTGACCTAAACACTACACAACCAACGTGCAGTTGGTTACATATATATACCTTCGGCCAAGAAATACCTATATATACATATACAGATATATTTTGCATCTATAGGTACTAAGCATACATAGCTAGCTAGCTGATAAGATAATTACAATCATAATGATCCGATGCAGTAATGCTTTGGTGCTTGTGATTGCCTTTGTGGTAGTTTTTCCGAGCATGGTGTTGGGAGGAACATCTTATCACGTCGGCCGTGAGGCTGATTGGAACGATCATCTGTTTGATTACCAAGGTTGGGCTTTTGGCATCACCTTCCACGTCGGAGATTCTCTTGGTGAGTACTCTGCAGATGAGAAAGACCAATATTTAGTTTCAAATGCATATGTTGTTGGTATAATTCTGAAAAGTTAAGCTCTCTGATAAGACTTCCATGCATGCATAATTACTTAACAATTAACATGCTCTGGAGTCTGGATCTTGGACTAAGAATTTTGTGCCTGATTTTTTTTCAGATGAATTGTATATATAATTGCATTATGACTTTGTAATTTCACAGATAGTTTTTTGTACAAGTTTGTCTTACACGTACCTAGGTTTTTTGTATTCCAGTTTTCAGTTACCATGCAGATGTACACTCTGTCGTTGTAGCAGCTAATCGTGTACTGTATGATGCGTGTTCTTCAACTCCAAACCTGGGGGTGTACCAGAGCGGATATGAGGAATTAGTCTTGCCGGTGGCTGGAAACTATTATTTCTTCTGTGGAAATCAATGCAACCAAGGAATGAAATTTATCGTCACTGTATATCCCTAGCTAGTAAAATTATATATATAAGACTATATTGAAAGTTTGAAACCTTGTATGTACGTGGAAAGAAATCTAGCTAATTAGTACGTACTCTGTAAATACTGGAGTAGTCATTTCCATATCGAAAGCCAGACTTTCCACCTACAAATAAAAGCAACTCCTTACGTGCCATAGGGTTTAAACGAATTAAGGTGGAATTTGTAATACAAAGTTAGAGAAGTGATCAATCGGGTACTTTAAAAATCATTGTGTACGTATGTGATTGCAGACCTTTTTATTTTTCTCTTTAATCCTTCTCGTTAAGGGAAAATCCTCATTTTTGTATATGACAATTATATAGTCAAGTAACTCAACACACCCTCATATGGACTCCTATACATGGTATAAATTATATGGGATACGAACTTAAAATTAATTGATTGCAGAATAGTGTGAGACACGCTCTGTTATTATAATTAAGTAATTTGGGATACGAACTTAAAATTAATTGACAATTGATGTGGCTCGCTAAGATCCTTGTGACAATAGGCAGTGTTTATATATATATATTTTCTCATGTGGAGTTAATTAATTAAATTCCTAACAAGTTCAAAGAAAGAGGGGAGCCAACTAATCAAAATAAGCAACTCAACTTTTGGTTTCGAGCGTGGTTTGGGATTTATTAGAGTACGCTTGTTGTTTGGACAGATTTAGTCACAAATGAACTGCGGGAGTTGATTAACTCTTCTTGGATTGTCTCACATATCATATATAAATATCATAAACTTACGATGTGTATATGGTCTACCGAGCTTAGGCCAAGGATTAGCATCACATACTAATGTGATAATGTTTACTATCACAACGGTGAGACCAAAGCACACCCTTCAACGTATATGTAAATTCCTTCGGCCAAAAAGAAACACATTCGTAAAATATACGCTTGATGCTTTGTTAGTGTTGACAGTAGCCGCAGAGAGGCTACAGCAGGCCCACAGACCCGCGGCAAGCGCACCAGGGCCCGGCCCAAGGGTCGGGACCGGATCATCAGCACCCGGCCTCGGGGCCTGGCACTCTATCCTGCCTCCAGGAACCCAGGGGCCGGGGGCGCCAGCCTGCCTAAGAGGGCTTCAGAAAGTATAAGCAGAAGAGAATCAGTCCCACATCGAAGAGTAAGGCCAGTCCTTACCCCCAACCACCTATATATAGGCCCCAACTACCTTCTTTATGAGGTAACTCGTCTCTCTCCCCGCTTACATACGTGCCTTAGTTATATACATTCTAACTATACTAACTTAGGCATCGGAGAGGTGAAGGCCGGCCCGCCCGGTATTCTCCTTAGTGAGCAGGATTGCAGGAGACAGTTGGATTCATCAAGTATCTACTAGACCCCCGGGTTTAGGCAGAAACAATTGGCGCCGTCTGTGGGAATCTTGAACGAAAAGTCGTGTAAGCAACACCGTTGAGAAAGAGATCGGAGATGAATCAAGAGAAAGGAACCACCGAGGAGGGAAACCCTGCAGTAGTGCAGGCGCTCGCCTCCACCCCAGCCATTGAGAGGGAGCCGCGCCTCGACCGAAGCGACGGTCAGGAGGTAGGAAGCTACGGGGGACCATCCGGCGTGCCGGATCCCCATCGCGACAGCCCGCGAGGTAAAGGCCTGGCAGAGGAGGAAGACAGTCCAGAGCGGCGGGGCTTCGCCTTGACGTTCTCGGATGATTCAAGCGATCGATCCGAGAGCCCGGAGAGCCCGGGCCGGGACCCCACGTACAGCCCCGGCCATAGCGGTATGGCGGGAGAGCTACGGGCGATGGCCGCAGAGGTCAGTCGTCTGAAAGAGGAGAGCGATAGGGACAGAGCTAGGTCCAACGCTCGGTACGAGGAGATGGAGGCAGTGAATACTGCACTGGTGGCCGCCCTGGAGAGGGGGCAGCAGCGCAGTGGCGCCATGGCCGAGGCACAGGCGGCAATCCCGCCAATTCCACCTCAGCACGCCGATGGAGGGCAATCTTCGGGCGGTCGGTCCGGTGACCCTGTGCAGCAGAAGCCGCCATTGGGTGCAGGCCCGCCAAAGAGCGCGACGACCTCCCGCCAGCCCGACGCCTCGTCAGTAGATGGAGCTGAGACGCCAACCGCGCGAGCACTGCAGGTGCTGGCCGACACCGTGTCGAGCTTGAAAGCCCAGATGGAGGCTAACGAGAGAAGGGCTGCGCGACCAATGGAGGGCGCTCGGTTTAATGAACGTATGGGCCCCTTTTCGCACCGGGTCATAGAGTCGGGAAGGTCTGGCAACCAGAAGTCCCTCAAGCTCACCTACTCAGGATCCGGCTGCCCATACCAGCATCTGGACAGCTTCCGGTCCCAAACCTGCGCCAAGGGATACTCCGATGCAGTTTGCTGCAACATCTTCCAGGAGACCCTGTCCGGAGAAGCACTCAGCTGGTTTTACGAGCTTCCGGCAAACTCGATTGAAGCGTTTGAGCAGTTGGCCGACCGGTTTGTGAGCCGCTTCATCCTCCGAGTCGAGGGAGCCCGGACGTCGACCATCCTCTTCAATTGCAGGCAAGCCCCCGGAGAGGAGCTGAGAACCTTTGTCAACCGCTGGCAGACGACTACGGCCGGAGTTCGGAACCTGGACAAGGGCATCGCCGAGATGGCATTTAAGCAAGGGCTCCGAGCGGGAAAATTTTCCTACGCCGTCCGGGTAGAACTCCCGCAGGGGTACGACGAGTTGATGGCTATGGCCATCCGGCATGCTCAGGCCGATCATGAGACCTATGGGCACCACCTCCTGAAGAGGAACCGAGATGAGGAGCAGGAGGACCATCCCCGGGAAGAGAACCCCCCACCCGCCCAGGAAGCCAAGCCCAATCAGCGGACCGATAACCGCACCGCTCGGCCCAGCCGGAACGCCAATAACAGAAACTGGCCACAGTGGCAGCAGATGTCCTATTCTGATAAGCCTCAGAATGAGCACAAGCCAGCGCCGTTCCGCCAAGAGCGCCCCCTGGCAATCATGCCAGCACCCCCGATCAACCAAGAAGTCTTCACCGCTCTCACCACATCCTACGAGGATATCCTACTTGAGAACGGGAGTGTCATTCCTCCACCGCCCCTGAGAAGGTTCCCAAAGGGGAAACTTACAACGGCGCAAACGGGCAAGTACTGCTCCTACCATGATGAGGCTACTCATCGAACGAGCAAGTGCCATGCCCTCAGGCAAGCGGTGCAGGTTTTGATTGATAACGGCCTGCTCCAGCGGTACGTGGGGAAAAGAGGAACAGACCCCCGACCGGGAGAATGACCAGTCTTGGTAAAACCCGCTAGTCTGAGCGGTTAGTTTGGCATAGTTCACGGTCTAACCGTTGTAAAAACAAGTATATATGCAAACTACTTTTGAGAAAATTTCACCGGCTCTGCCAGTTCCATTATATTCATATTCAGGCAAGTATACAAGCAGTAACCGATCCGGAAACATTACAAGGAAAAGGGCAAGAAAATCCTAAGGACCTACGACTGCGCCTTCGGCAGGCAATCCGCCAGCCTCTCCTGCGGTACCCTCGTCGTCGACATCAGTTCCGGTATGGTCTTCAGCCCGGGCAGACTCGGCACCAGTGGTAAAAGAGTCCAAGTCCGAGCGAATCACTTCACCCGGCCGCTCCTCCACCGCCTCCTGATGGATGTCCGATTGCTCATGGATATCTCCTTCGGCAGCAGTCGACATCAGGGAAGTATCTAACCATCCCTTCCCCGCCCATTCCGTGTATGCATCCGAGATGCCTTCCTCCCTGGCCTTCACCAGAAACTCCAGGAACTGATCGCTCTCCCGGTATTTGAGAGCGACCCGCTCGAAGAGTTCCGGGTCATCTTCCCCGGCCGGAGTAGCAGAGCCTGCGTGCATAGCAGCAGCTCCCACTTGGAGCTCGTCCACCTTGGACTCCAGTGCGGCCCTCTCCTCCTCCAGGAACCGATTCTGCTCTTTCAGCTCGGCCCTCTCCTTATCCAGGATCCGGTTCTGCTCCTCCAGCCTCTTGGCCTTCTCCTCCGATCTGGCCTTCTCCCGGGCCAAGCGAGACTTCTCCACCTCCAGGCGCTGCCGGGACTCGGATAGAGCAGTTATCTGTCTCTGCAGCTCCGACAGCCCCTCGCTCGCGTCCGGTTCGTACAGACTGTACAGCAACTGCGCAACACCGAAGAGTTGGTCAAACAGCAAGGCAAGGCAAGGTTAGTCAAGCAGTATAGTGGTACCATGCGGTACTTACCCGGAGGACGGATTCCTTGCATTTTGGACGTTTCCCGCCCGCCAGGACTCCAGCAACCCCGGGCCTATCCAGACCAAGCCCGGCCAGGTCCGCCGCCACCTGCTGCGCGATTGAACCACTCGGGCTTCCCCTTGATGCATCCGCAGGCGCTGGACTACTCTGCCGAGCAGCAGCAGCGGCATTCTCCCCTGTAGCGATGGTCTGCGCGCCGCTGGTATTCCTGAACCGTTTCGCCAGATTCTCCCGTACCGACTCGCCAGTCAGCGTCACCAGCGCGGAGGAAGGAACGTCTCCAACCTTCCATTTTTCTCCCCAGCCCTCCGGAGAAGAAGATCGTGCGCTTGCGGGGGGAGCGCGAGCCACGCGCGGCACAGCCACCGGGCGGTTGGGGATCCTGTTTGCTCCACCGGGAATCTTTAAGGCCCCCCCGGTGCTCTTGCCCTTTCCAGGCGCCAGCAGGCTTGTAGAGTGATGGGTCTTAACCCGCTTCAGGACATAGGCGTCCTCATCAACATTCATGGCCCTCCGCTCCGCATGGGTCACAAGCCAGCCGGACTCGTTCTCCACTGACGTCCGCGAGACCATCTCGGCCTTCTCCATCAACTGGTTGAGGAGATCCTCCCCGTCCATGGAGAGAGTGGTTTCGGGCTTGATAGTCGCCCGAGAAGATGCACCTGCAAGGAAAGCAACCGGTTAGTATTTTGCAAAGGCTTAGCACAAAGTATCACCGCTCAAGAGCTTCCTACGCACCGGGACCCCGCCCAAACTGGCAGTGTTCCAGCACTTCTCGCCGGATGAAGTTGTACGAACTCCGTTCCAGATCGTCCCAGCACCCGGCTATGGTCGAAATCCTCTCGCGCTCCAGGTCCGATAGTTCATACGACTGGTCACCAATGGGTTGGAAGGCGCCAGGAACACAGTACATTCTATTCCTCGCCTGCCACTTCCCGCCCACCATCACCACTTTCTTCCTCCAGCTGTTGTCCACCCATGAAGGCACATTGGTGACGATCGGTGGAGGCTTCCGGCTGTTGAAGGACAAACAACCACGGAACCCCTGCTTCCGGGAGTACGACAGCCTGTACAGGGCCCGGAACTCGTTCACCGTGGGAATGTTCATCCCAGAGAACTCGTACAAGCAACCGAGGCTCAGTAGTCGTCTCCACTGACACCTGCAGCGCACTGAGCATGTACTGCACGTAGTCTGGCAGCGGGAACGACAGTCCATGCCGGAACTGGTCCGGATGTGCAGCAACCCAACCTTTTTCCGGGTTGCAGGCTGACTCTCCAGGGTTCACGGGCCGCAGCAGAATGGTATCTGGGATATCCCACGCTTCCCGCAATTCCTCAATCTCTTCCGGGGTCATGCTCTCCTCCGGTTCATCGCACACTACAACATGTTTCCCTTTCCCCATGGTGTAGCTCACAACCGGAGCATCTGCAAATCGCACCCCGTGCGGTATTTCGGTCTCAGAAGATTCAGCCCCGGAAGACGAAGCTGAGGACGGAGTAGAAACCCTGCTCCCGGAGCAGTCAGCAACTTCGGTCTCCGGAGATTCCGAACTCAGCCAGTCGTCCAGCCTCTGCGCATCATCCATGAGGGGACCTCTGACAGCCGTTTCGGAAACCCGGTCAGAACCTGAAGACGTCATCTTAACCTAGGGGAAGAACACAAAACCCTAGCGCTTGTCAGCAACAGGTACAACAACGCCTTCTACGGCCTCTCCCCAAGTTCGCCGCAAAGCAGTTCCGTCAAACGGCAGAGATCCCTCCCCCCCCAAGGCAAAACAACAAACCCAGAAACAAGAATAACGATGGGGCAAAGAAATCAAACTTACCGATTAGTATGCTCAACCGAGGACAATCGGCCCGCGGAAAGCAGCGCGCAATGGTAGGGAGCGTTCAAAGAAAACAGATCTCGTGAGGCAAGAAAGGCTCAGAGTGGTCGCCGGATTTCTCCTTTTATCTCAGTCTCTCTAAAGTAAGAAGCAACAACAGAAAGAAGAGAAGAACATGCCTTTTTATAGAGGGGACCAATACCCTAGGCAATCGAAATCCCTCCAAAACAAGTAATCGGAGCAACTCAAAAGCCTGCGAATCCAGGCCCTCCATCTCAAGAACGCCCCGCACTGGCACGTGTCCCAGCGTTGGTAACCTCCCCACGCCATCATAAGCTGACGGGATTGATGGACTTCCTCCTTAAATGCATGTCAGCCATTTGTCCCACACCCTGACGGCAGGAAGGTAGGAACGGGAATCAAGGAGTCAGGCCCTCCCACTTCCCCAGATTCCACGCTTGCACCACAATCTTCGCTGCATTTCTCGAAGACCTCTCTTGCGGTTATGATCATCCAACCGCTTGGAGAGCACCCATCCGGGTATGAAGCCTCGGCTCAATACGGCTGGCCGCCCGGTCGAGCTCCGCCCGGCACCATGGCAGTTCGCGGTTATGATCATTCAGCCGGCTGCATGGCTTCTTCGCTGCATTTCTCGAAGACCTCTCTTGCGGTTATGATCATCCAACCGCTTGGAGAGCACCCATCCGGGTATGAAGCCTCGGCTCAATACGGCTGGCCGCCCGGTCGAGCTCCGCCCGGCACCATGGCAGTTCGCGGTTATGATCATTCAACCGGCTGCATGGCTTCTTCGCTGCATTTCTCGAAGACCTCTCTTGCGGTTATGATCATCCAACCGCTTGGAGAGCACCCATCCGGGTATGAAGCCTCGGCTCAATACGGCTAGCCGCCCGGTCGAGCTCCGCCCGGCACCATGGCAGTTCGCGGTTATGATCATTCAACCGGCTGCATGGCTTCTTCATCGTATATTACTGGAGACCTCGTCCGGATATGCAATGGCGTCCGGACAACGGTCGAGGTCTGTCCAGTCGCATCTCTTTTGGGGGAACTCGTCTCGATATGGCAGGACGCCCGGTCGAGTTCCGCTCACCGGTTTCGACACATTCAACCGGCTCCAGAACACATTCCGGGAATAGGCTCCACCCGGCACCATGGCACTTCACTGGGGGACTCGTCCGGAGATGGCATGATGTCCGCCAACGGTCGAAGTTCCGCTCAGTACCATGGCTGACCCCGGTCATGAGAACATTCGACCGGCTTGGGTTTTATACACCCGGGTGAGTTTACATCTAACCCATGTACGCTTGTCCAGCAGGATAAAAACCCTGCATCGCACTAGCTGCGGCAACAGGGGGACGCAGGGCGAGCTTTGTCACCTCAACGCCGCCCCCCTACCAGGAACATAATGCACCTGGCCCATGGCACTTCACTGGGGGACTCGTCCGGAGATGGCATGATGTCCGCCAACGGTCGAGTTCCGCCCAATACCATGGCTGACACCGGTCGAAAATGTTCGACCGGCGGGCTTTATACACCCGGGTGAGTCTGCATCTAACCCATGCACGCTTGTCCAGCAGGATAAAAACCCTGCATCGCATTGAAAGGCGATCAAACATGGGGCTACATGGCGAGCTTTGTCACCTCAATGCCACCCCCTTACCTCAACGCTTATTCAATATAAGCTGAGAAGAACTAGCAAGTGTTCACCGGTGCTTCAAACAGGCCGCAACACCAGGGTAATCTCCCTGCAGCCTAGCAATGGGAAACGATAGCCCGGTAGAGGCTCAGTGAATCCCGTTTCGGCAGATAGCCCGGTAGAGGCTCAGTGAATCCCGTTTCGGCAGATAGCCCGGTAGAGGCTCAGTGAATCCCGTTTCGGCAGATCGGCCAGTTGAAGCCTAGTGAAGCTCCGCTTCGTACCGATAGGGCAGAGTGCCCGGCCGAAATTCCGTGCACATTCCTTGCATGGCGGATTTCAACGCCTCATTATCATCCCGTGCATAAATCTCTTGCATGGCGGATTTCAACACCTCATTATCATCCCGTGCATAAATCTCTTGCATGGCGGATTTCAACGCCTCATTATCATTCCGTGCATAAATCTGTTGCATGGCATCATGGCATCATGACATCATCATTATCATCTTGGCTCCATGCTCATAACACCACACTTAGTCATATTGCTGCTTATATTGCAAATGTGCTTATAAACTATTGCTTCCCATCGGTAACAGGTACTCACCTCGGTCACGCCCAATCTTCAACGCGGACTTGGGGGACTGGGCACCGGTAGATTGGTAACCCCGCGGGTCTGCGGGACAAGAGCAAGACAGATTTAAGTCCCCATTCAAGATTGCACTTGACCGGGAACTTGGGGGACTTGTTGACAGTAGCCGCAGAGAGGCTACAGCAGGCCCACAGACCCGCGGCAAGCGCACCAGGGCCCGGCCCAAGGGTCGGGACCGGATCATCAGCACTCGGCCTCGGGGCCTGGCACTCTATCCTGCCTCCAGGAACCCTAGGGCCGGGGGCGCTAGCCTGCCTAAGAGGGCTTCAGAAAGTATAAGCAGAAGGGAATCAGTCCCACATCGAAGAGTAAGGCCAGTCCTTACCCCCAACCACCTATATATGGGCCCCAACTACCTTCTTTAGGAGGTAACTCGTCTCTCTCCCCGCTTACATACGTGCCTTAGTTATATACATTCCAACTATATATACTAACTTAGGCATCGGAGAGGTGAAGGCCGGCCCGCCCGGTATTCTCCTTAGTGAGCAGGATTGCAGGAGACAGTTGGATTCATCAAGTATCTACTAGACCCCCGGGTTTAGGCAGAAACAGTTAGCATAATAATATAGGTAGTCTCTATATGTCTTATATACCACGCTTGTTGAGACCAATATTAAGATTCAATTAGCTAGCTTAACGAAAATGTAAATGGCTCAATACACTGCTGCTCTTGTTGTTGTAGTTCCGTTTTCAGCTTGTTTCTCCGAGCATGGTGTCGGCAGAACAATATATTGTCGGAGATATTGGATGAGTAGTACAGGGAGTTGATTACAATGCTTGGGCTGCTAGCAAGACTTTCTATACTGGAGATGTTTTGAGTGAGTATATGAAAACTGTCAAGCTAGCTAGGGTCGATTGATTATCTAATACTGTATATTTGTGAGTATTGGTGTTTGTATAAGATGATATCTTTTTTCAAGTTAGTTCCGATTATTAATTATTCAATTTTCACATCTAAACTGTTTTCTTTTTACCTTTGTTTCCAGTTTTTCATTACGATTCAATCTTCCATAATGTCCTTGTGGCGACTGATTCTGATGCGTTTGAAAATTGCGTTACGCAGCCCAACTTGGGTGTGTATACCTCAGCTAATGACGAGTTATATTTGAATGATGCTGGAAACTACTATTTCGTGTGTCAACACCACTGCGGTACCCCAGACACGATGATGACGGTCACAGTGAACAACTAGTATAGCTGATTTCCATGCCATAAACAATGCTCGTCTCTCAGGACATGATCGAAGTTCTAATTACGTGTTTGCGAAGTTGTAATGACTTGGCATGGCCCGTAACAATTTGTATACCATGGTTTACAATGTAGGGGTCGTATAGAGTACCTTGAGATATGTAATACCCTTATTTTTTTAATTTCTTTTTAATAGTAGAAAATTAAAAAATAGGTTAATACGTTACCCAATTAAAGTTTGACATGTGTCAATTTTGAAAATAAAATTTATCATATTTACAACAAATTAATTCTTAATAAGTAAATCGTTCAAAATTATGTAACTAATATGGTCAGAATAATAAATTACACCTCGTAGAGCTACACTTTTGACTTATGACAACACTTGTTGCGATATCTGTAATTGAGTTGTCAAAAATGTAAATATCATATTTGGACAACTTTTATCAAATGGAGAACCTTGATTATCAAGTGGAGAACCATATTACAACGATGAGATTTTATATATCTTTTGGTCAAATTTCAATTTTACCATGTACACAACGCAAATGTTGTCGGAATTGTAAAATTGTTGATAATCGTTGTAAATGATTAAGTTTTAAAATAATTACCACAAATAGAATAAAAATTACCGTTTTCACATCAATAAGTGTAAATTGTGTTAAAACGTGTAGTCATTGTAGTAATCATTTCATTAATGATAAAAGCATAAAGATTTACTAGTGTGACAACAAATTTGGTCTCGCACTTGTTAAAATGTTTATAAACTAGTACATTAATTAATTAGTTTAGGTTGAGTACTTATTACGACTAGAACAAGATTTACCACTTTAGTATCAATTGTTGTGGGTTGTGGTAAAAAATCTAGTCGTTATAGTAAGCATTTGATTAATGATAAAAACATAAAAAATTTACCACTTTGATAACTAATATGTTGTCACACTTGTAAATTGTGCATAAATTAGTAAATAGGTTGTAGGCGGAGTAATTACTAAGATTAGAACAAAAATATCATTTTTTACATCAGTTGTTATAATTTTCGGTAAATTTCGTTCATTAAATGTAATTACTACATTGACAATGAAAATTACAAAAATTATTACTTAATTACATAAGGGAGGACTTCATTACACTAATTAAGACATTACCTAATTTTAGTCAAAACATGATAGTTTACCAATTTGATAACATATTCTGGTAACATGTTTAAATTTGTTCAAATAATAGTAATCACAGGTTGTACGTGAAGTAGTTACTACATCTAAAACAAATATTATCTATTTTATATGCTAATTATTGTGGTTGTTGTAAAATACATGTAGAAACAAATATATTTAATTCAGAAAACTACTAATTAATGATCGAATCAATTTGTGATAAATACTATTGAATTAATACCCATTCATTAAGAGCCTATCTTAGAAGGTTTTTATTTTTAGATGGAAATAACGTAATTATCAATGGAGTAATTTTCCACTAATAACTAATATTAAGGAAATAATTAGTATGAAAGAGTATTTGACTGATTGTGTTCCGATGATCTTAAGATAGAAGTTTTTTTGTTTTGTTTTAAGGAAACACTTAATTGTGAATGGTCAATTGATAATCAAATATTAATTAATTTTATTTTTTTCTTTATGTATTTAACTAATAGTAAATTAGTAATTAATGTGGTGATTCAGACTAGGATAAACGTTTTTTTTTAAAGAAAAATTCTTAAAAAAGGAAAAAAAAAAAAAAAAAAGTAATTGTCTTACTAATTTTTGTTTTTTTGTTTTTTTAGGGGAATGAATAACTTCATTGACATAAACCATACGACCGAATTGTGCCTGGTCAAGCAGGAGTCGAAACTTCACTACAAACTAAAGAGTTCTAAAGAAAAACAACGAAAACGAAATACCGAAACTAAGGTTCGAAAGAAGCAAAATACGTCCAAAACAAACGGACAAGAAACTTAGAAAGCAAGTAACCATCATGATAGAAGAGAGGACTCCACCAAAATCATCAGGCCTAAGACCACACGGTGTACCTTTCAGGAAGAGGTACAGCTGCCCTCCCTCCGCTCATGATGGGATCCTGGTGCAAGGTTGCACCACCTCACGCCGCCTCGGTCTCTTTGCCAACCTCTGGGGCCGAGCCCGAGTGCAGCAGACCCCCACCTAATTGACTTCATTGTTTTCCTATCTAATAGTGATCTGGTGATTCTAGGATAGAAGGTTTTTGAAATGTTTTTCTTAAAAGGGAAAAAAACATGTTTGTGTATGGTCAACTAGTAATCAAATATTGATTGGCTTTTATTGTTTTCCCTATCTTTATTAATTTTAGTTCAAGAGTACAAGTAATATAGACTAATAAGAATGAGGGGACCAGCATGTGGACTATGTTCCGAGACCATTTTATAATATTTCTCTTGGAAATGAGTAGTATTGAGGTCTGAGGTTAGATTTTGTTAACTTAATTACTTAACTAGTCAATGTGTGTTTCTTGATATCATGTACAATTATTAGTTTTTTTTAATTTTTTTTTTATTTCACTATCTACAGTTAAATATATCTTCTAACTAGGTAATGTGTTTTTATGATTTTTATATGTAGTACTTAAACTATAATTTTAGAATTTGTTCTGTTTTGTAGTTACGCAATGAGTGGTTATATGGAGTTTGATTAGTAAAGTGTTACTTATAGTTCCAGCAGGACAAAGAATGAAGAGTGTGTATCAGTGTATGTATATAGAAGAAATAATTGGACCGACTGAATCTGGATTGGAGTTATATCATTTGAGCTTTATGCCCCAGTACTACTTGCGTTAGTGGAATGAAGTTTGTACATTCTTACGTTATTAGCTCCCACAAAAAATGATGATCACTCCAATACGTGACTTATAATTAAGAAATATGTTTGACATCCAATCAATAGGCAATACGTTTTAAATTAATCTCACCAATTTAATTTCTAATTAGTAAAGATTAGAAGACAATACATTTTTACCTAAAACAGAATACACATCCATCAATTTGAATCAAATGTACATAACCCGTGTTGGCTTAAGTACTCCATTACATATAAGTGATATAACAAAGTAATTTGAATTACAAAATTAGAAAAAATTAACCAGAATCTCAAGATTCTACTTGTCTTTTTCCCTCTGCAGAACAAACCCATTGACGTATTATGACTCTCCCGGTCCTTGCACTTATATACTTTTCATCATTTCTAACATCAAAACCTGTTGCTTTGGCGTAAGTATAATAAAAAAGTATTTGCTTCCTCAATAGATTTGAACTCCTTGCCTAGAACATCATAGGCAAACAATTTATCAAACAATATACCATTATGTTGCAGATGATTGATGTCACCTCCACTCTCCATATTTTGGACTTGCAAATCAGCATCGGAAATTGGAACTTCGTTTCATACGTCTACACTTGACATCTGATAACACACAAGATAAAGTCACTTTATTGTAAAGAAGGACATCAACAACAAAATCAATAAAACAAAATAGAGATCCCAAAAATAAACTCAATTTGCCGCAAGAATCACACTTAATGACAAAGGGTAGTTGTGAAAAAATTGATTATTCTTGAAAGCTTATGAAAATTGAACAAGAAAAAGAAGAAGAGGAAGTTAATTTGTACCAAATTTCGACAATAGTGGTGGATCTTTGCCTCTAATCCTCTTCTTGATTTGAAGCCAAATATCACCAAAATATCTCTAAAGCCTAGTGAAATGGCCACTGAACCACTCTTCTTCTTCTTCTTCTTCTTCTTCTTCTTTTTCATCTTCTTCTTCTTCTTGCGGGTGTATGTGAATAATTTTCTTTTCTATTCATTTTTTATAACAAAATGTGTCTAAGTATTCATAGATAGTCCTAATTAAACCCTAACAAAAAAAAAATTGAAAAGGGTAAAATTTAGAATATCCTAGACCATTGGATATATTATAAATCTAATGGCCTAAAATATTCGTCAAAATAGGGACATGGCAAACATCCGGGTACCTAAGAAAATCCTTACAATGTAATAATAAAGCGAATAAAGTATAGGTGGAATGTAATACGAACTGAGAGAAGAAGTGGATTTATGAAATATGTTTAGGCCACAGTTAATCCATCCTCAATATATACCAGTTTGAACTTTTCTGGGTTCTTTCTTGTTCTTTTCTTTCAGTATATATTGAACTAGTGTTTGGTTTCTTGCGGTCTAGTTTCTTCAATGATTAATTAGGATTCCCTGTTGCTTCCTGCCTAGGTGTAGTTTGTTATCTTTTTCCAGATTTAAATAGGCACGCTGGGGGGGATCATTTTCCCCAGGTAGGAAATTGTCGGTAATACGTCGCCCTGGTACTAGGGTTTTAGCCATGGTACTCGGGTTTCAGTTTTCTTTTCCATTATGACTAATCCACGACCTATCTACCTTTGGGCTTTCGTTGATCTGTGGGAGAGACTACGTCACAGCCCGCTGCAGTCATAGCTCAGGCAACCATTCTCGATCAACTCTGAATATTTCCTTCTGCATGAGGTTCACTACTTGAAAACATCAAGAAGAAGATTATCAAAAACAAGTTAGGATACAAGTAGACAAAGGCTCTCCAGGGACAAGTCGATCTTGTAATCCTTTTGATTTGATCTGCAGATGAAGCCTGGTCTATTTTGGGGGGCAATCTTGGCTGTTGAAAAATTATACCCATGGGAGAAGGTCTTATATATACACACACATTCAATTGGCTTTGGAAGAGTCAGTCTCTAAACGGTTTGGCAGCACGGTGCAACTTCTTTGAAACCTAGAATGATGATTTTAGAATGTTGAGGAGCAAGGGTGATAGCTCTTCAGACCTTAGAGACCCATCTCCACCACCCCTCCGTCTTAGAAGTGTACAACAATCTCATATGTCAACAATATTGTCAAAAGATTATGACTAGTATGGTATACCGAGCTTAATTAGGTTCTTCAATATATATGCAAGGATCGAGTCGACCAACATAAAAAGATGAGCTAGTACGTACACGTACAGTGATAGAGAGATACAGTAACTTAATTTGCTGTTAATTTGATGCTTATTAATGATGCTCAATCCACTAAACATAACCGATCACGAAAGCTGTCTTCTGCGCGATAGCAATGTCTAAGATTCTTACAACGGTGAGACCGAAGCATTACCTTTAACCTACATGTAAAATTCCTTCGGTCTAAAGAAAAAACATGCATAAAATATATTGTTGACAGTAGCCACAGAGGGGCTACAGCAGGCCCACAGACCCGCAGCTAGTGTACCAGGGGCCGGCCCAAGGCCCGGGACCGGATCACCAGCACCCGGCCTCGGGGTCCAACAGTCTATCCTGCTACCAGAAGCCCGGGGACCGGGGGCGCCTGCCTGCCAAAGAGGTCACCAAAGCTGCCCTTTGGTATGCAAACAGAAGGAAACCAGTCCCACATCGAAGAGTAAGGCCAGACCTCACTCCTGGCCACCGATATAAGGGCCCCAACTACCCTCATTAATAGGTAACTGATCCTTCCTACCGCTTATATACGTGCTTAAGTTATATCTATTCCAACTATACTAACTTAGGCATCGGAGAGGAGAAGACCGGCCCGCCCGGTATTCCCCTTAGTAAGCAGATTTGCAGGAGGTCATACGAAGATTCATCTGTCTCTATCAGGCCCTAGGGTTTGTGCAGAAACAATTGGCGCCGTCTGTGGGAACTTTGGACAAGAAACCACGTAAGTACTATCGATGGCAGAGAGTTCGGAAGCAAGACAGGAAATGAATACCACCGAGGAGCAGCGTGTTGCACCAGTGTAAACGCTTGTCTCCACCCCGGTCGTTATGCGGGAGCAGCGCGGCGACCAGGGCGATCAGGAAGGCGGGAGCTGTGGGAGGCCGGCCGGCACGCCGGGGCCAAACCACGACAGCTCGCGCGGGAAAGGCCCGGCGGAGGACGACATGCCTGTGCACCGGGGTTTTTCTCTGACGTTCTCGGATGATCCGAGTGACCGAGAGGAGAGCCCGCGCTGCAACAGTGACCGGGACACCACGTACAGCCCCGACCAGAGCAGTATGGAGGGAGAGATACAGGCAATGGCCGCAGAGGTCAGTCGCCTGCGTGAGGAGGGCGACCGAGATAGAGCCAAGTCCAACGCCCGGTATGGAGAAATGGAGGCGGTGAACGCTGTCCTGGTAGCCACCCTGGAGAGAGGACAACAGCGCAACGAAGCTATGACCAGGGCACAAGCACCCCCACCGAGCCAGTCTCGACGGTTTGAAGCGGGGCAGTCATCAGGCAGGAGGCTCAGTGATCCCGAGCGAGCGGAGTCACCGGCCAGCATGGCACCGCCCAAGAGCTCGCCGACGCCCCTTCAGCCACACGCTTCGTTCGAGGATGAAGCCGTGATCCCGACTGCACGGGCATTGCAGATGCTCGCCGACACTGTGTCGGATTTGAAGGCCCAAATGGATGCCAACGAGAGAAGAGCGGCACGGCCGATGGAAGACGCACGGTTCAACGAGCGCATGGGCCCTTTCTCGCACCGGGTTATGGAGTCGGGGAGGTCTGGTAACCAGAAGTCCCTCAAGCTCACCTACTCGGGGTCCGGCTGCCCGTACCAGCACCTGGATAGTTTCCGGTCCCAGACGTGCGCCAAGGGCTACTCCGATGCTGGATGCTACAATATTTTCCAGGAAACTCTGTCTGGAGAGGTGCTCAGCTGGTTCTATGAGCTTCCGGCAAATTCAATCGAGGCTTTCGAACAGTTGGCCGACCGGTTTGTAGGCCGCTTCATCCTCCGGGTTGAGGGAGCCCGGACATCGACCATCCTTTTTAACTGCATGCAAGCGCCCGGCGAGGAATTGAGGACTTTCGTCAACCGTTGGCAAACGGCGACGGCCGGGGTTCAGAACCTTGACAAAGGTATCGCCGAGATGGCGTTCAAGCAAGGGCTCCGCCCGGGAAAATTTTCCTACGCCGTACGGGTGGAACTCCAGCAGGGGTATGACGAGTTGATGGCAATGGCCATCCGGCACGCCCAGGCCGATCACGAAACATACGGGCAGCACCTGCTGAAGAGGAAGCGGGAAGAACAGCAGGAAGACCACCCCCGGGAGGAGCACCCCCCACCCCGCCAAGAAGACAAGACCAGCCAGCGGACCGAGAACCGAGCTGCCCGACCGAGCCGGCCCAACAGAAATTGGGGGCAACGGCAGTAGAGGCCCTATCATGATAGACCCCAGAACGAGCACAAGCCGGCGTAGTACCGGCAAGAACGCCCCCTGGTAATCATGCCAGCACAACCGGCCGGTCAAGAGGTCTTCACCGCTCTCACCTCTTCATACGAGGACATTTTGCTCGAAAACGGGAACATCATTCCCCCACCGCCCAGGAGAAAGTACCCTAAGGGGAAGCTTACCACGGTGCAGACGGGCAAGTACTGCTCCTATCATGATGAGGCTACTCATCGAACGAGCCAATGCTGTGCTCTCAAGACAGCGGTGGAGGGTTTGATTAGTAACGTCCAGCTCCAACGGTATGTAGGGGAAAGGAGAGCAGATCCCGACCTGGAGCAAGACCGGGGCTGGTAGACTAGCCAAGCCTCCAAGCGGTTAGTTTGGCATATCACCGGTTCAACCGCTGTAACATCACAAGATGTATATGCAAACTACTTTCAAAAAAAATTCCACCAGTTCCACCAATTCAAGTATACTCATAGTCAAGGGATAATACAAGCAGAGGCTGTTCCGGCAAGTTTACAAAAAAGATCAAGGGCAAAATCCTAAGGAGCTACGCCTCCCCCCTCAGCGGGCAATCCGCCAGCCTCTCCGGATGAAGCAGCCGTGCCTTCAGCAATCTGAGGTCCACCCTCACCTTCCGGTTGCTCTTCCGCCGACTGCTCATGGATATCCTCATCAGCGGCCTTCGACATACGGGAAGTATCCAGGTACCCCTTCTGCTCCCATTCCGTGTACGCGTCCGCGATGCCCGATTCCCTGGCCTTCTCCAGGATCTGAAGGAACTGATCGCTCTCATGGTATTTGAGAACAACCCGCTCATACAGTTCCGGGTCCTCTTCCCCGGCCGCAGTGGCAGAGGCGGCGCGCACAGCGGCAGCTCCCACCTAGAGCTCGTCCACATTGGCCTCCAGTTCGGCCTTCTCCTCCTCAGCCAGTTCCTTCTCCCTCTCCAGGCTCCGGACCTGCTCCTCCAGCTTGGCCATCTGCTTCTTGGCCCTCTCCTCCAATCTGGACTTCTCCCGCTCCAGCCGGGACCTCTCTGCTTCCAGCCGCTCTCGGGCTTCTGTCAGCTCGGCCACCTGCCTCTTCAGCTCCTCGCTCGGATTGGGCTGGTACAGATTGTACAGCAACTGCATAACAACAGAGAGCCAATTAAGCAAGCAACAAAGGAAATGAATCACGAGCGGTGCAATGGCACCAGGCAATTTTTACCTGCAGGACCGACTCCTTGAACTTTTGGCGCTTCCCGCCCGCCAAGGCTCCGGTGACCTCAGACCTGTCCAGACCAAGGCCGGCCAAGTCTGCCGCCCGGGCGAGTGCACTCTCCGGGCTTCCCCTATGTGCCTCCGCAGGCACGGGGCTATTCTGTCGGGCAGCCGCAGCCTTTTCCCCAGCGGAACTCGATGCACCGCTGGTTACCTTGAGTCGTTTGGCCAGATTCTCACCGGACGACCCGCCGGTCAGCGTCACCAGCGTGGAGGGAGGAACGTCCATGATCCTCCGCCTCTTCTCACCCTGGCCGTCCGGCGAAGAAGATTGTGCGCCTAACCGGGTGACCCGGGTGACGAGCGGGACTGATCCCGGCCTGTACGGAATCCGGCTCACTCCACCGGGAATCTTTGGTGGCCCCCCGGTAGTCTTGCCCTTACCGGGTCCCGCCTTGGGCGCAGCAGGGTGGCTCTTCACACTCCTCAGGACGTAGCCGTCGTCCTCAACATCCATGGCCCGCGGTTCGGGATGAACCGTAAGCCGACCGGACTCCTCGTCCACCGAGGTCCGCGAAACGGCCTCGCCTTTCGCCTTCAGCCTCGCGAGAAGGTCTTCACCGTCCATGGATAAGGTGGTTTCGGGTTTGATAACCACCCGGGAAGATGCACCTGTAGGACGAGCAAAGGTTAGTACTTAAAAGTTAGCAAAAGTGTCACCGCTAGCACTTGCTACGCACCGGGATCTCGCCCGAGACAGCAATACTCCAGCACTTCCCGCCGGATGAAGTTGTAAGAGCTCCGTTCGAGATCATCCCAACATCCGAGTATGGTCGTGATCCTCTCTTGCTCCAACTCGGATAGCTCGAACGATTGATCCCCAGGGGGCTGGAAGGTACCAGGAACCCGGTACATCTTACTCCTCTTCTGCCACTTCCCGCCCGCCATCACCACCTTCTTCCTCCAGTTGTTATCCACCCAAGAAGGCATATTGGTGATAATAGGTTGAAAGCACCAGGCGTTGAAGGACAGACAACCCCGGGACCCTCGCTTCTTCGAGTATGATAACTTGTACAGTGCCCGAAATTCGTTTACCGTTGGCATACTCATCCCGGACAACTCGTACAGGCAGCCGAGACTCAGCAGTCGCCTCCACTGGAGCCCTGGAAGCTGCGCGGGAGATACTTGCAGTGCACTGAGCATGTACTGCACGAAGTCTGGCAGCGGGAGTGAAAACCCATGGCGAAACTGGTCTAGATGCACGGCAACCCAACCTGCCTCCGGGTTACAGGCTGACTCTTCGGGATTCAGTTGCCGTAGCGCCACCTCATCCGGGATACTCCACGTCTCCCAGAACGCAGCAATCTCTCCGGGGTTCATACTACCCTCCGGCTCATCGCACACCACGGCACCTTTCCCTCTCCCGATGGTGTAGCTCACGGGCGGAGCACCAGCAAGGCGCACCCCGTGCAGTATTTCCTCAGATCCTGAGGACCCGGAAGTCGAAGCCCCGCTCCGGGAGTGGTCAGCGGCTTCAGACTCCGGGGATTCCGAACCGAGCCAGTCCTCCAGTCTCTCCTCATCATCCACAACGGGATGCCTGACGGCCGATTCGGAAGCCCCATCAGAACTTGCAGAAGACATTTTTAACCTAAGGGGAAGAAAAAACAAAACCCTAGTGTTGGTCAGCAACAGGCTAGAACAGCGCCCTCTGCGGCCTTTCCCCAAGTTTACCGCAGACGCTCCGCTTAAAACAACTCAGTCGGCGACAGAGATCCCCTCCCCCCGCCGCAAAAACACCGAAAAGAAAGGCAAGATCAACACCAGGCAAAAAAGCAAGAACTTACCGATTAGTATGCTTAACCGAAGAAAGTCCGCCCTGCGAAAGCAGCGAGCAATGGTAGGAAAGAGTAAAAGAGCACTTGACGCGACGGATGTCACGGGGCACCTCCACAGAGCTTTCGCCGGATTTCTCTCTTTCTCTTAGTTTCTCTGAGCAAGGAGCAAAACAGAATGAAGAAGGCAGAGGAGGCCTTTTTATAGAGAGGTCTGGTGCCTTAGGCGCTTGTAATCCCCCCAAAACACGCAATCAGAGCAACTCAAACGCCCGCGAATCCAGACCCTCCATCTCAGACCGCTCCCTACCAGCACGTGTCCCAGCATCAGTAAACTGTCCACGCCATCATAACTGATGGGACTGATGGACTTCCTCCTTAAATGCATGTCAGCCACTTGTCCCGCCTGCTGGCGACAGGTAAGGGAGTTAGGTGCTGGAACCGAGGCGTCAGCCCCCCCCCCCCCCCCCCCCCCCCACTTCCCCAGGCTCCACGGTACCATGACAGTTCACGGTTAGGTATCATTCAACCGGCTGCATGGCATCTTCACTGCAAGTCACCGGTTATGATCTTTCAACCGGCTTGAAGACCTCTCACCGGTTATAAGTTTTTCAACCGCTTCGAGAGCATTGTTCCGGGTATGAGCCATCCATCCGGTACCATGACAGTTCACGGTTAGGTATCATTCAACCGGCTGCATGGCATCTTCACTGCAAGTCACCGGTTATGATCTTTCAACCGGCTTGAAGACCTCTCACCGGTTATAAGTTTTTCAACCGCTTCGAGAGCATTGTTTCGGGTATGAGCCATCCATCCGGTACCATGACAGTTCACGGTTAGGTATCATTCAACCGGCTGCATGGCATCTTCACTGCAAGTCACCGGTTATGATCTTTCAACCGGCTTGAAGACCTCTCACCGGTTATAAGTTTTTCAACCGCTTCGAGAGCATTGTTCCGACTATGAGCCATCCATCCGGTACCATGACAGTTCACGGTTAGGTATCATTCAACCGGCTGCATGGCATCTCACCGGTTAGGTAACATTCAACCGCCTCGAGACCATCTCACCGGTTATGATCATCCAACCGTCTCGAGAGCATTTTTCTGGGAACGAGATCCACCCGGCCCCATGGCATCTCACTGGGGGACTCGTCTCGATATGGCAGAACGCCCGGTCGAGATCTGCCCGGTTCTATGGCATGACCCCGGTTATGAAAACATTCGACCGGCATGGGCTTTATACACCCGGGTGAGTTTACATCTAACACATGTACTCTTGTCCAGTAGGATAAAAACCCTGCATCGCACTGAACTGCGGTCAATATGGGGCTCTACGGCGAGCCTTGTCACCTCAACACCACCCCATTACCTCAACGCTTACTCCAACACAAGCTGAGAAGAACTAGCAAGTGTTGACCGGTGCCTCAGCAGACCGCAACTCCGGGGCCACCTCCCCGCAGCCTAGCAATATGGACTCGTCCCGATATGGCAGAACGCCCAGTCGAGGTCCCATACTCACCGACTCGTCTCGATATGGCAGAACGCCCGGTCGAGGTCTGGTGCACAAGTTCACTTGGGGGACTCGTCTCGATATGGCAGAACGCCCGGTCGAGGTCCCATACTCTCCGACTCGTCTCGATATGGCAGAACGCCCGGACGAGGTCTAGTACACAAGTTCACTTGGGGGACTCGTCTCGATATGGCAGAACGCCCGGTCGAGATCCATTGCTCTCCGGCTCGCTCTGATATGGCAGAAAGCGGGGTCCAGGTTCCATGCACAAATCTACTGCATGGCGGATTTCAACGCCCCATAATCATTCCATGCACACATCTATTGCATGGCGGATTTCAACGCCCCACTATCATCTCATGCACTCTCCGGGTTTCACCCCGCTCCATGCTCATAGCACTACAACACTTGAGCACAGTACTACTTATATTGCAGGCATACTCACAAACTGTTGCATATCATCGGTAACAGGTACTCACCCCGGTCACGCCCAATCTTCAACGCGGACTTGGGGGACTGGGCACCGTTGGGTTAGTAACCCTGCGGGTCTGCGGGACAAGGGTAAGACAGTTTAAGTCCCCATTTAAGATTGCACTTGACCGGGAACTTGGGGGACTTGTTGACAGTAGCCACAGAGGGGCTACAGCAGGCCCACAGACCCGCAGCTAGTGTACCAGGGGCCGGCCCAAGGCCCGGGACCGGATCACCAGCACCCGGCCTCGGGATCCAACAGTCTATCCTGCTACCAGGGGCCCGGGGACCGGGGGCGCCTGCCTGCCAAAGAGGTCACCAAAGCTGCCCTTTGGTATGCAAACAGAACGAAACCAGTCCCACATCGAAGAGTAAGGCCAGACCTCACTCCTGGCCCCCTATATAAGGGCCCCAACTACCCTCATTAATAGGTAACTGATCCTTCCTACCGCTTATATACGTGCTTAAGTTATATCTATTCCAACTATACTAACTTAGGCATCGGAGAGGAGAAGACCGGCCCGCCCGGTATTCCCCTTAGTAAGCAGGTTTGCAGGAGGTCATACGAAGATTTATCTGTCTCTATCAGGCCCCAGGATTTGTGCAGAAACATATATGCTCGTTGTTTAATTAATAAAAAATTACTAAGAACTACAATTTTGTGTTAATATTTACCAATGGCAAAACCTAATTTTTTTATACTATCAGCAGAGAATTAACAGTAACGAGCTGTTAACCCGTCCACAACTTAATGACATAATTAACCCTAGAAATCCATAAATTACAACCCATGCAATCCATATATATATCGACATATTCTCAGTCTCACATATTAAACCCTAATTGCGTTCGATTGAAAGCGGCGAGGCGGCGAGAGACGCGAGGCAGCGGGACGACAAATCTCTCTCTCTCTCTCTCTCTCTCTCTCTCTCTCTCTCTCTCTCTCTCTCTCTCTCTCTCTCTCTCTCTCTCACGTCGGCAAACAGAGAAAAGGCTAAGGCTGCTCCTTCTCCCAAGGAAGCCGACACTCCATTGTCGAATGACGATGCTGACGCGCCATCAGACGACGATGCTGACGCGCCATTTGAGGATGATTCGGAGGATGCCACGGCAGATGACAATAATGGAGTCAGTGGATTGATGAAGGGCGGGAGATTGGTTATGGTTGGTTTGAGTTTGTGTGTTGGGGTTTTGCTTCACGCGGCGATCAATGAGATCGTTTTACACTTGAGATCTGATCAAATCTTGACGGCGAAATCAGATGGAGTATATGATGAATGCAAAAGCACCTCTCAAAGATACCTTATATTTTCAAGATATATCGATGTAATACTCATATACAAGGGTTATCGAGCATGAAGAGTTAGTGAGACTAAGTCTATGACACAACAAAACACAAAAGACGCGAATTCCAGAAAACTGGAATTCTCCACCTCTAGACACTACGAAAATTATAATTAAATATTTACTTGACCAGTGAACACGAAATTTGAACACAAGACACTAGATACAGTGGCGGACTACCACGTAAGTTTTGGTTTAAAACGGGATTGATTTGGTTTCCGAAATAATTCGGCCAAATGAAGTAAATAACAGAAAACAGTAAATTTCAGAAAAGTAAATATTGATGTAAATCAAATGTGATGGGAGTTAGGCACTTCTCTCCACCCTAGACATCCTACGACTCCCCAAACTAATTCTAATAACCATGGATGAATGTTCCCCATGCACGAGCTATGGTTAAGTCATCTTGCATATTACACTCTCTTACTTGGCATGAAAGAGGGAATGGTGTCCGCTCTTTCTTGATCCCTAATCAACCGACTCATACATATGGTGGTGTAAGCCAAGAGAACTAGAGTCATTAAGATTGAAGAATGTTTGAAGAACAACAAAGCTTCAAGAGCTACTATGGTGGGTGCTCTTACATCACCTAGGATTCATTCACACAGGAGCCTGTATTATCTCTATTGAACATGCAATGGTATGGTGGTCATGTACACATTTTAGATGCTAGATCCTATATCATGCAACTACGTTGATCACCATAGAAACATAAGATAGAAATCATCAATGGGATAATCAGTGAATAAAACTCATCCAAATAGTTATTAAAATCAACTGGGGTTCAAAATTGTAGTATATCTAGGGCTTCGATCAGCCCCTAACTATGGAGTTTAGCTACTCATAATCATAAGAATACAATAGCAAAACATGATGGAGAAGTTGATACAAACAGATGATGGAAACCCTAGATTCGGCAGCAGCTTGTCTCCTTGCGTTAACTCTCTGCTCCAAACGTGATTTTTCTCCTCAAGTGCGTGAATCCTTTAACCTGATGGCTCTAGGGTTTACAGCATGTATTTAGCGTAAGGAATAATGATTCCTTTCCTTGCAAATCCAACTAATTAATCCCTTCAGCTTTTGGCTTCTTTTCCACAATCCAAATCAGTAATTAGTTGGGTCCAAGTCCACAAATTCGTCCATGATCATCACAATAAGACTTGGGCCTCCAAATACGCATTTTGGTCCACAGTCAGCATTTCCGAGCAGAATGACCTCTCTGTAGTAAATCGGCCATAACTTCCTCTAGAAAATTCGGAATGATGTTCCGGAAGCGGCTACGGAAACTAGACATCCAGGGCTTTTCTAGCATATAAAAATCATAATTTAATTCCTCCTGGTCCGTTCCCAGTCCTCTGTCGAAGTTGACTGACCAGTAGCAGGCAGAATTCCCAAAATCAGCTTAATGTGCTCCTTTTGTCATAATTCTCCAAAAGACCTATAAAACAATAAAACATAGTTAAAATGCTCAATTCATAACAAGAATCTAAGTATAGGGAATACATTAAAGACCAAGAAAGTTGCATATTTATGCAACTATCAGTATATGGAGGTTGATTTTTGAGGTTCAGTTGCATTGGAAATGCGACGGAGGATGACAAATCTTGATTTTTGAGACTCAGTTGCATTGGAAGAGCGACGGAGGACGACAAATCTTGATTTCTAAGGCTCAGTGTCATTAGAAGCGCGGCGAAGGATGACAAATCTTGATTACTGAGGCTCAGTGTCATTAGAAGCGTGGTGTCTGAGGTTGATTTATGAAGCTCAGTGGTATTGGAAGCGCGGCGGAGGTTGATTTTTGAGGCTCAGTGGCATTAAAAGCGCAGCGGAGGACGACTAAGGTTGATTTCTGAGGCTTAGTGTCATTAGAAGCGCGCCGGAGGTTGATTTCTGAGGCTCAGTAGCATTGGAAGCGCGGCGGAGGTTGAATTTTGAGGCTCAGTACCATTGGAAGTGCGGCGGAGGATGGCAGAGGTGGATTTCTGAGGCTCAGTAGCATTAGAGGTACATAGTTTCTGAATGGGATATTTTTTAGGGTAATTTCGTAATTTATGAATTAACGGATTTTGTTAGTTTTAGATGGAAACCTGTTAGTGGTAATTTTAAACAGCAATTTTGCTATTGGTAAATATTAACACAAAATTGTAGTTATGGGTAAAAACCCTTTTAATTAATTAGCACACTATATATGATGTTTATAAGTATATAACTATATATACCAGGCTTATTGTTGAAACAAATATTCAAATTGAATTAGCTTAGCGAAAATGCAGATGGCACGATACAATACTGCTCTTATTTTCATTGCATTTCTGCTGGTTTCTCCGAGCATGGTGTTGGCTGACAATATATTGTAGGAGATAGTGGCTGGGGAACTCCTGGATACGATTACATTGCTTGGGCTGCTAGCAAGACTTTCTACACTGGAGATGTTTTGAGTGAGTAGCGTCGAAACTTTCTACCTAGGTCGAATGACTGTCTCATACTACTGCAAATTTGTGAAATTTTCTCTGCTTGAGTATTTTATTATTACTTTCATTTTTCTGTTCATATACAGTAATATACGTATATGGTCTTCAAATTTAGTTATGATTATCTATATTTCAGTTTCACATGAATCACATCTAATTGGTTTTTTTTGTCCCTTTGCTTGCAGTTTTTCATTACGATCCATCCATCCATAATGTCGTAGTAGCGACTGATTTTTATGCGTATGATAACTGCATTACGCAACCTAATTTGGGTGTTTATACCACTGCAAATGACGAGTTATATTTGAATGATCCTGGAACCTACAATTTAATTTCTTATGTGACTTTGAATGTGGTTTTGATGAAATGAAGTGTTTGGGTCACAATTGGAGTTTACTTAAATTGGGCTTTTACCCTGAGGCCCAGAGGGGTTTATGTTAAACCGAATCCAATATGAGCACTTCCTATTTCATTTGGGAAAGATTGCTTGGAACGAAAGTATTGATTTGCTACCCGATCAGATTGGGGTTATTTTGTAGTAATCCAATTACACAATATACGAGTTACCTTAACGGATAATAAGGTGTAAACGCTGATTGGGATAACTAGGGATTGTTTTGGATAGCAATCTGTCCCCGAAAGGTATCTTAGGCCAAATCAGTGATTGATTTTCTGTGGAGTCGATTTGGCTTATCTTGGCTTTAATTGAGGGACGATCCGGGCAATACACGGCGTGGCATGAGTCCCCTAAGTAAAGGGAAAGACTGATTTCAATTTATTCTTAATTGATTTAATTGGAATCTGATTTAGGAAGGATAATCCTAGCCAATCCCGGAATCCGCCAGACTGGATCTTCATGCACTAGGGTTTCAGGAACCCTATAAATATAACTCTTTTGCAACTGAAAAAAGGGTTCTCAACCATCTACAAACAAACACAAGTTCTAGCGCAACGCTAACTTGCAAAGCCTCTCCGGAGCAACTCACGCAATTTGCCTCCACCTGCGATCGATCCCATCTCGCATTCGTGTCGAGCGGTTGCTGAGCCAATCGAGTCAGTCCGCTACTCCGGTAGCAATCGAGTCAGTCCGCTACTCCGGTAGCACACACCCGTGGTCTTGGTTTAGCTCTGCTTTGCTTCTCCGGATCAAAGTAAGATCCTTAATCCTCAGGGGGTTGGGAAGAAAATCCTGTTAGAGAGTTCTATTCAGGTCTTGTTCGAGCCCTGTATGCCGGCTTAGTCAGCGCCCGCGTAACAGTTGCTTGGTCAAGAAGTCAGATTTTGTTGGACGCAGACGAGAGGACGCGCCAGGGGTCGTCCGCAGTCGAGTTGCGCCACTCCAAAGGTGCTAGCACGCCTAAGCACACAGAAGACACGCGAGGAGCACGCATCCTCCACCCCCAAGTGCTGACTGTTCGCCGGGTGTTAAATCCGCCACGAACATTTTGGCACGCCCAGTGGGACAATTGTGTCAAGATTGCAGGATTTACAAAGGGTGATCCTTACAAAAGGATAACTATGAATTGTTTGAAGAATTCCCATAAGGAGCTGATCAAGCATGGAACAGCGGATTGTAGGGGATTAACTGACGCTGAAGCTAAGGAAGTGTTTGGCGGGACCCTGGGGGATGAAGCAACTATTGCTGCAGCCCTCAAGGTCGTGCGAGACAGGATGAGTCAAGCCCCAGCATCCGTGACACCAGTTGTCGCGAATGGAGGGGAGATAGTTGAGGTGACGGCTGCTTCTCAGGTTGATAATGGTTCTTTTGGCCTTACCAACCGGGCAGCCTCATTTGGTTTCTTAGAGGAGGGGTTCGCGGACGAGTCCGCTGATCCGCCTGCATCACCTGTTGCACCGTTTACTGGGGAGACTGCATCTCCCACCGAGGTGACAAACACTCTGAGGATGTTGATCGACAAATCTTGTCGTACGGATGAAATTCTGAAGAAGGCCAATAGTGTGGTCGTTAATCTAAGTGAATCCATGAAGCGAATGGAGACAGAGCAGACGGGGTTCACTGCCAATTTCAAATATCTCGCCGGACAGCAGGGTCGGCTGGCGGATAACATGGCTGCCCATGTTAGGAACTCTGATACTTGCTGGCGACAGCAACAGGAGCAGTTGGCGGCTACCAATGCCACGCTCGAGAACATGAACACCTTGATGGGACAACTTTTTGATCGGATCGACCAGTCCGAGAGGTCTGACCGTACAAATCCGCCGAAAGATAGGCGGGGACGAGCGGCTGGCCGTGGCGGGACCGGCGGACCTAATGCTGGGGCACCCAACAATCAGACAGTGGGCAATGTCCCTCCTAATGAGCCAGTTGGCAACAATCTGCCAGAACTGCCAGCGGATGTCGTGGCCCAGCTGACCATGGAAGATATCGGCAGGGTTTTTGCTGAGAAGCTTAGGGAACTGCAGGGGTTACCCGACGTCGACAAGACGTACGAGAATCCATTAACTCGAGAGATCAATGCAATACCGTTCCCTGCCGGATTCAAGCCAATTCACTTCACTCCATTCACCGGCCAGACTTCGGAGGATGCCGAAACGCACATTATGCGTTTTACTAATGAGTCGGGTCAATATGCTGAAGACCCAATCGTGAAGTTGAAGCTCTTTCCCACATCTTTGGCGGGTGAAGCCGCTATTTGGTACAAGCGTTTGAAGCCTGGATCAATACCAGACTGGAAAACTATGGAGGTTCTCTTCAGAACTATGTTTGGTGTTGTGGAAGCGAAAATTGGGGTCAAGGACCTAGCAGAAACGGAGCAGAGGCCTGACGAATCCGCCACTGATTATTTAAGAAGGTTTAAGCTAGAATTAACCCGTTGCGAGATGGATATTCCAGAAGAACACGCAGTCAAGATGGCGATCGATGGTTTGGTGGATGAGATCCGCCAGGGATTCAGGCAGGTTCATGTGACCACTATGGTGGATCTGACTAATCGGCTAGGTCAAGAGCAGCACTATGTTGATCGGTCCAAGGAGAGGAATGAAAGAAGGAAGGGGACTCCGGTATTCTACTATCCGGGGACTCTAAAGCCCAAGACTCCACTTCCGGCCGCTGCGAAGACAGTGGCGACCATCCAGGCAGATGCCGTGCCCAGACCAATCCTGACATGGGTTGACGGTGAGGAATTGGAACACGAGGTGGCGGCTATAGAACGGACTGATCAAAGACCTTTACAGTCCAAAACCGCAAGGTTGGTTAGGGAGACTGTGAAGATAGTGACCCCGCTTCCAACTAAGTCAGCTTTTGAGGCATATACCTACAACGCCCACAAGGCTCCGGAAATTTTACAGGAGTTGTTCAACCAGGGGCTTCTGCATCATGATGGTGGATTCATTCCCAAGCCTGACTATATGGCGGGAAAGACGTACTGTAGCTTTCACAATATGAACAACCACAACACCAAGGATTGTGTGAAGCTAAAGGATTAGCTACAGACCTGGATCAATGACAAAACCTTGCAGTTGGAGATTCCCAAGGAGCCTCAATGGGCAGCAGCTAAGACCGGCCCGCGGGTGAATGCGATCGAAGTCAGTGTCGGTTCGGGTCTGGCGCAGCAGCTTGGGAAGCAAGTTTCCAGGTTTCAGGTGTATACGTATGACGCAAGTAAGGCGGAGGAAATCTGGGAAGCTATGGTGCACCAGGGGGCACCGGAGATTCAGGAGTTTTACCAATACCTTTCCAATAGTGGGGATGGCGGATACACGTGCATTTTTCATCGTTCATCTGATCATTGTACATCTCATTGTGTAGGTATTAAGGATCAGCTGCAGGAGTGGTTGAATGATGGAAAGCTGGAGTTTGCTGAGCACAGGCCTAGTCCTGGCCCAGAGTTTTGGGTCGGGGCTATTGAAGAAGAGGATATGGTGTTAGTTCCTCGGTCTAAACTTTGCTTAACCTGTAGGTTGAATACAGGGCAACCGATCACCTACGATGAGTTTCTGGCGGCCGTGAAGGAGGTAGAGGAGAAAGCCGAGAAGAGGGCCTTTGAGAAGGCTAGATTAGAGCATCCGCCTCCCGAAAGGTCAGGAAGGGAGAGTCACAAGCGGGTGAAGCATCATCATGGGTCCGAGGACAGTTATGCCAGTAAGGCGAGGCCCAGGCAAGACCCAGGGCCTTCCGGAGTGAAGTCAGCCACGGCTGGGGGTTCGTACAAGGTTGCGAATCCAGAGCCATCTGTGAAAGTGTACATTCCACCAGCTTCTAGGAATGACCCACAGGCGGACAGATGGTATACCCAACGTGCTGGTAAGGCAGTCGAGCTTGCTGCCGTGACTACCAGGAACGAAAGGAGGCGCTTCGGCAAAGCGAAGAAGACCTTGGCGGATCTGGCTTCCGGGAAGGTAACTGAGGAAGAGCTGTCGGTGTCATTAGAGCATGTGGAGCAGGTTCACAAGCGGTACAGGGTCAGGACTAAGTCCTATGCGGATTCCAGGCGGCAGCGCTCAGCGGAGGCTCCACCGGCTCCTCGGAGGAACGTTCATGACAGGATGGCGGATCTGCCAAGATCCACTGGAGCACCTCAGTCAAGGCCAAGGAGGAAGCTAGCATTCTCTCCGGAACGGTCAAAAGCCGAACAATCTTCCCCAAGGAAGGCGCAGCCTGACGCTGTTGGGAGACAGGAGGTGCCAGAGCCTCAAGATGACGTGATGGTGATTGACATCAAGAAGGGTTCCACCGTTATGAGGTGGATGCCTAAAGAAAAAAGTACGTCAGTGGCTGCGAGCACGAGTAGCGTGGGGATTCCTGCGGAAGGCGTTGTCGCCGAGGAATCCAGTTTAGCAGTGGCGGAGCCAAGCAGGCCACTCACTATCTCATCGCAGGCCAAGCCAAAGGAGCCGAAGGCGCCGACCAACTTCGTGGAGTATGCAGCCAAGAAGCTGCAGATGCATGTGCCGACAAGGCCATCCTCGGTTGCCTCTAGCGTGAAGGCTGATTCTGAAGTAGGAGATGCTGACCTCGACAATGAGGACGAAATGGTCGACTACGAGGAGGAACCAGAGCTGGCGGATGAGGAGGTGGTGCCAATGGAAGAAGAGCATGTTGAGGATGAAGCTATGGTTCATCACTGTAACATGGCTTTCATACTTTCGTCCGCTTATGCTTTGCCAGAGCCCGTGCCCACTGCTCATTTTATCGATAATGAGGAATCAGCCAAACCTGTTTATTTAGTACAGGAACCTGAGGATGAGAGTGAGGCGGAGGCCGAGCCTGGGGTTTTCCAGTCCAACCATCAGTATCCTGAGGGGGCCGGAGACTTTTTGAGGCAATGTGTGATGTTCGCCAAGCCAACATTCAACATGTCCCAGCATATGAAACATTTGTATGTCACAGCAGAGGTGGAAGGGATCAAGGTCCGCAAGGTGATGATAGACACCGGAGCCGCGGTGAGTATTATTACCACCACAACCAAGGAGCAGCTCAAGATTCCCGAGGAGAAGCTCATTAATACTGTTTCCAAGGTGAAGGGGTTTTCGGGGAATGTTACTCCTACTGCTGGGGTGGTCATGCCCAAGGTGAAGATAGGACCATCCGACGCTTATCAAGGGTTCTTCGTGGCGGAAGTGGACGCTCCCTATCACATGATTCTAGGGAGAGACTGGATCCATAAGGCACTAGCAATTCCATCATCTCTTCATCAAGAGATGATTATGTGGGATCCAGTCGCAGACTTACCGGTGCTCATCAAAGCGGATGAGCGTCCTTATTCCATAGAAGCCGTCCAGTTGGAAGCCAGCTATTATAACAGAAACATGAGGCCTCTCAGAGTCGAGAGTGTTGATCATAAGGGACATCCAATCGGGGTGACCCAGAACGAATTGTCTCAGTAGGGAATTGCCCAGGCTATGGCAGATTATAGCCGGCCAATTTCCATTGAGCTTCTTTCTAACGTATCCAATGAGTGACAGCCTCTCACAAGAGGAGTCAGAGGCCTTTGCTTTATTAATGCAACGATTGGCTGTCTATAGGTTAGAGCAAATGGCCTGGGAAGGGAGGTGGCACTAGTTGAGTGCATTGAGGAAGAAGACATTGAAGCCTTTACAGGGGTGGACGTGATTCAGCCTGCTCCAGCGGCGTTGGATGACACTCCACCCAATGTACGTGATCCCGTAGAGAAAGTTAACCTGGGAACAGAAGCAGAGCCCATGGAGGTAGGGATTAGTCAGTACCTTGAACCAGTTTTGAAACAGCAACTGATAGGGTTGCTGCAGGAGTTTAAGGATTGCTTTGCAGAGAAGTACCAAGATATGCTGGGTTTATCAAAGGAGCTGGTTTGCCATCGCATCCCCATCAAGGAAGGATGCCGGCCAGTTAAGCAAGAGCAACGGCAGATGAATGCTGAAACTGCAATGGCGGTCAAACAAGAAGTTCAAAGCATGGTTGAGGCTGGGATAATCAGACCAACTCTTTATCCGGAATGGTTATCCAACATTGTTCCTGTTAGGAAGAAAAATGGCAAGATTAGAGTTTGTGTGGACTACAGGGACTTGAACGCTGCATCACCTAAGGACGTCTATCCTATGCCTATAGCGGATATGTTAGTGGATGCAGTAGCAGGGCATGAGTTGTTATCTTTTATGGATGGAACGGCGGGCTATCACCAGATTCCTATATACGAGCAGGACATCCCTAAAACGGCTTTTCGCTGCCCCGGGTTCACAGGAGCATTCGAATATCTTAGTATGTCGTTTGGCTTAACCAATGCAGGAGCTACGTACCAACGTGCAATAAACGTGATTTTCAGCAAGATTTTGGGGGACATCCTGGTCTTTGGGCTTGTTTTTTCTATTTTTAGCAGGCCATATCTGCCTTACGGCGGACGGGTTTTTCTCAACTGTTCGATCTTGACGAACTTTGGGGGAAGCCTTTTATTTTTACGATTTAGTTTACTGGGCTTTGCTTTATCTTTCACACATCTGCGCAGCCAAGTGAACTAGGGGGGCAACCTAAGGGTAAGATCCGCTACATTTTTCGGATTTTTTGGAGGGCAGAATTTTGAAAATTTTTGAACACTCCGAAGGGTTAGTCCCTTCCATCCCCTGAGTTAGGGTTTTAAGGAGCATCCGTTTGGGGTGCACCCTTATTCTCGCCTTTGGTAATAGGACGTTCAGTGCAAGTCTTGATTCTAAAATGATGTTTTATTGGCAAAATAAGGGGCTTTGCGGCCGCGGCTATTACAAAGGCAGAATTTAAATAAAGAGGCATATCCGCCAACTATCTCTGATACCATCTTGATGCGTAGGGCATATCCGCCAGTCCTTCAATCTGGAATTCCACCGAGCGAATAGAGCATGAGGATTGGTTGGCAGAGTCAGTATTGGTTTCAGAGCAGAGTGGCAAATAGGGACTCACTGCCTTGAATCTCTTGTTGCTCCAAGAGCTCAATAGACGAGCGCTATCTATTTTCGCCGAGGAAATGCATATCTCAGATCCGAAAGACGATCATTGAGACAGAATTCCCTTCATAACGAAGGAGATGGCGGGTCTACTGAGGCCTGACCATCCTCGCGCCGGCACGGCCTCGACTCAGGTGAAGACTGATGGTCCCATGAGGCGTGAGGAGGGTACCCGAAACTGCATCCATGCTAGGCCTCCGGCCGACGCGAGTGGAAGGGTGCCAGATCAGCAGCTACCAATCTGTGCTCACATCCGCCCGGGACATAACATGGGATGTTATGGTTCGGGATTTATTTAACATGGGGTGTTATGATTCGGGGGTGTTCAAAGGAACATCTGATTTAGATCTGGTGGAAAAGGTTGTGGGAGCCATAGCGGCTGACAAGAGAACCTAAGGAACGAAATAAGAAACAACATTCTAAGGCAATTTGGGGGTTCTCAGTTTCGGCAAAGGGGTATGGCTTTTATAGTCTTGTTTGGAAGCAATCCAAGGGCTAAGATTAAATGGCGCAGTTATTAGGCAATTGGGTGTTGGAACCGTTTTGCCGTTTGAATTTCAAATTTTTGGGAAACGGTTCGGCAGCTTTGCCAGCAACGATAAGATAGATGCGCAGAGGGTTTGGTTTTTGAACCAGACCAAATTGGGCTTGGTTTAATGGGCTCAAATTGCCAATTGAACAAATAGAGTGCATATACATACATCAAGCCAGTTCCATTAAGGGTTGGGCCTAAATTCATACAGGTATAGGCCCAATCTCTTGATTGTGGCCTTGGTCTTGCCGATCCAACGGTCCAGTTCCGCTGCTGCTTTCTTCGCTTGATGCCTTTCCTCTTGTAATTTTGTCGCCAAGAGCTTCTGTTGGTTTACTTGGTCTGCGCGTTGGGCTTGCTTCTGGCGGAGGAGGGAGATTCTTTGCTCAAGCATGGCTATTTCAGCCGCCTCTGGATCGTCATTAGCCTCGGCAGCCAGGTCTTGGTAGGCACGAGCCGCATTGGCAAGGGCTGTATCAGCTTCCTGGAGTTTTGCATACTGAGGGGATCGTGCAGGTAGACGTTCATGCAGGCTCTTTAGCTCTGCTGGGAGGCGAAGAATGCTGGAATTGGCCTCTGACTGGAGCTCGGGGGGCAGCTGCTGGAACTGGCCCTTAAGAACTTCAAGGGCGGAGACGAGTTCGTCCGCCACCTGGGCGTCGGCAGGATCCTTCTCTCCCAGACACTCTAGGAATCCCCATGCCTTCTGTACTTCTACAGGTTCTTCTTCAGGGCTAGGAGGCGGAAGGAAGAAGTCTTCAGCCAGATTGGAGGAAGGGGCGGGTTTGTCCTGAACTCCAGAGCCAGATCCGCCAGGGGTCGCAGAGGACTGAGCGGATGGAGTAGTGACCAGTCCCATGAGTGCTTCATTCTGTGGCAGGGGGATCGGCTCCCTAGCTGATTCCACTGGGCCAGGGTCCGCCACCAGTGGGGTGGCACTGATGGTTGCCACATTATCATCATCCACCTATGCATAGGAAAGGAGGGTTAGGAGCAGTTCTAACCAAGGGAGGTGGCAATACAGGCGGATATATATAACATACCTCAATAATCTCGGGCTGGGGGATTACTTCTGGCTGGTCCAGAGGAAGCCCTTGCTGCTCTAACTGATCAGGTCCAGGCCGGTCATCCGCTGGGGTTGGAGCACATTCAACTGGGGGGGCAGCATCCGCCAGAGATTCTACACCAGCAATTGCTTCTTCTTCCGCTAATGAAAGATCAGGCGAAGGGGAAGAGGGTGCTTGGGCTGTTGGTTTCTCAGCGTCATTGACTGGTTCTTCCTCCTCCTCTGGAGACGAGCTTGAGGTCGGCGGATGAGATAATGAAGAATGCGCACTACTAGGCAGTAGTAGGGGCTCATCCGCCGTGGCTTCGGCCACACTGGAGTCAGGGTCTTCCCTCGTCTCCGGCCCGGTTTCTGCAACGGCAGGAGATGTCAGGGTTGGCATAATGGAATGCTGACCAACTGGTAGTGGAAGACTGGAGGATGTACCTGCATGAGGATCAAGATAGCGCAGAGGAACGGGTTGAGGAAAACAGTCGCCACAAATCTCTTGAAGATCTTGGAAGAGGTCCGGATAATCCTCCTCGTAACTAGAAGAACTTGTGGAATCTTCATAGAAGTCAGAAGACTCACCAGATGAAAGTTCAATCACTTCAGGTCCTCGGCTGGTGGCTGCGGCGGATGAGGAGCTTCTTCTCCGGCGTACAAGGAGCTGTAGAGAGGGATAGAGTTTGGATATCTACATCACATATACATTCATAAGCTGATAATTAAAAAACCACAAAGAGGCGAGGGAGGGTTGAAATCACTTACGGGTGTGTCATCCTCCACTTCATCAGGTTCTTCATCCGCTTCGATGATGGTCTTGACCCTCTTTGGGCGCGGATGAAGCTCACAATCAGCCTTCCGCTTTCCTCTATCCGAAGAGGTTTGGCCAGATGCCTGTTTTCATCAAACAATCAAGGGCTGTACGGAGAATTCTGGCAAGCCAAAGAGCAGCAGTTAAAAGCAGAAGCTTATTACCTTTCCTGGGGGCAGGTTGAGATATAGCGGATCGACCTTTAACACCTTTTGATCAGGATGGGGAAGGTGCGTGCCCTGGTTTCGAAAGAGCCTCCGGAAGTAGAAGACGGATGGCTGATCAAAGAGCGAGCCTCTTTGGTGCGCCCACCAGCATTGGTAGGAGCCAGTGGCATCCATGGAGGCCTGCAGGTTTGGATAGTGCTCCCAGCCTGGCATGTGAAGGGACTCCAGACAGGGTCTTTGGCTGGCGGCGGACACTGGAGGGAACTTTTGGCTTTTCCGCCATGCCGAGAAAAGGTTCACGCTCTTCAACGGCGGATATGACAGGAGTTGAATGAGGCCGAACTGCCGGGCGAAGAAGTGAGGCGCATAGACCTCGTAGCCGGGATTCCTCTTGTCACTGCAGAAGAGGGGCAGGTCCGCCATGGAAGTACAATGGATGAAGAGTCTTCGACCTTTTGTCCCTACCTCGTTGGACGGGAGGAAGCCCCGAGATAGCCCGCGCGGGTACTTTAGATGGACCAGCCGCTGCGCCTCCGCAAAAAACTCGTTGGCGGTTGTATTGAAGAAGATGTCGAGGCAGACGGCATAGCTGAGGTCTGGGTTGGGTGCGCATCCAACGTACTCCTGCCCTACAACTTGATCAGGTTTGGATTTCCCCTTCATGGCCGGAATGAGTTGGGGAAAGTGCATCTGACACCGGATATCTAAGATCCAGAGCGGGCCTGGCTGTGCACAGTCCATGGGCCGGGCGGATATTTGGTGAAGGCATCGGTAGAGGTGCGCTAAAACAAATTGGCCTAGGCCAATCTCTTGGCCAGCATAAATCACCTCCGCCATGCGGTGGTAGACCTTGGTCATTTTGTTGGCGTTGGAGCAGAACACGAACTTGTTGAGCCAGAAGGCTAGGAAGGCTACTCCACCCAGCTTACTGTCACCCTTGGAGAACGTCCTCACCCACTTCTCGAAACCAGCGGCCTCAGCCATACCAATGGCTGTTCGGGGGAACGCTTTCTCAGAGTAGTCGCTCTCATCATAGGTTTTGGTGCCAAGAGGGAACCCGATTCCAGCATAGAGGTCCAGCAACGTGACGGAAGCGTGGCCGAATTTAAACTCAAAGGCGTTGACCGAGGGGTTTCAGAGGCTGATCAGCGGGACGAGAGCGCATCTATTTCCTCCTTTTGGGCTGAGGCTGAAGCATAGTTTAATTACGTCGGCAACTCCTGCTTTTCTCCAGATTTCCTTATCGAGGGGGAGCCTTGCCGCGTACCAGTCTTGCATCCAGGACTTAACCAAGGGCCAGGTGGCATGGTTAATGGCGGCTTGGTGGTGATTGGTTTGAAAGTTTGGGCATTCCACCGGATCTTCAGAGCGGAAAATTACCGGCAGCGGGCGAGCCGGGCCTTCGAGTATTTTGTGTGCTCCGCCGTCGTCGTCAGCGTTATAGCCCACTACATAGGGACCCAAGGAGGCTTGTTGCTCTTGGGGAAGACTAAGGCAGGTTCGGTTGTCGGCCCCGGAGCAGGTGATGAGAGGGAGGAGTTGATTTTTGGCGTTGTTCGCTGTGGAGCAGCGGATAGCGAAGTTCATTGGTGAGGCCATTGGGTTCGAATTTGGGTTTCTTCTGAGATTGAGCTGAGGAAAAGGAAGAGAGTGGTCTGAAGGAGAAACAGCAGGGTCTCAGCTAGATTTATAAGGAATCCGAAAAGGGGTTCTTGAGCTTTTGAAACGTTGGATTTTGCGATAATTGAGGGTTTAGGTGAACAGTGACACCGTTTCAATTTGGGAAAACTGTGATTGATGAGGAAACGGTGCAACAATCCCAATATTTAAATGTTGCGGATGGGCCGACGTTTGGGGCTCAGTCTTCCTTCTATTTCATTGGACTTTCAATATCGGAGACTGGGGGGCAATGTTTGGGCCACAATTGGAGTTTACTTCAATTGGGCTTTTACCCCGAGGCCCAGAGGGGTTTAGGTTAAACCGAATCCAATATGAGCACTTCCTATTTCATTTGGGAAAGATTGCTTGGAACGAAAGTATTGATTTGCTACCCGATCAGATTGGGGTTATTTTCTAGTAATCCAATTACACAATATACGAGTTATCTTAACGGATAATAAGGTGTAAACGCTGATTGGGATAACTAGGGATTGTTTTGGATAGCAATCTGTCCCCGAAAGGTATCTTAGGCCAAATCAGTGATTGATTTTCTGTGGAGTCGATTTGGCTTATCTTGGCTTTAATTGAGGGACGATCCGGGAAATACACGGCGTGGCATGAGTCCCCTAAGTAAAGGGAAAGACTGATTTCAATTTATTCTTAATTGATTTAATTGGAATCTGATTTAGGAAGGACAATCCTAACCAATCTCGGAATCCGCCCGACTGGATCTTCATGCACTAGGGTTTCGGGAACCCTATAAATATAACTCTTTTGCAACTGAAAAAAAGGTTCTCAACCATCTACAAACAAACACAAGTTCTAGCGTAACGCTAACTTGCAAAGCCTCTCCGGAGCAACTCACGCAATTTGCCTCCACCTGCGATCGATCCCATCTCGCATTCGTGTCGAGCGGTTGCTGAGCGACTCACGCAATTTGCCTCCACCTGCGATCGACCACGTCTCGCATTCGTGTCGAGCGGTTGCTGAGCCAATCGAGTCAGTCTGCTACTCCGGTAGCAATCGAGTCAGTCCGCTACTCCGGTAGCACACACCCGTGGTCTTGGTTTAGCTCTGCTTTGCTTCTCCGGATCAAAGTAAGATCCTCAATCCTCAGGGGGTTGGGAAGAAAATCTTGTTAGAGAGTTCTATTCAGGTCTTGTTCGAGCCCTGTACGCCGGCTTAGTCAGCGCCCGCGTAATAGTTTCTTGGTCAAGAAGTCAGAGTTTGTTGGACGCAGACGAGAGGACGCGCCAGGGGTCGTCCGCAGTCGAGTTGCACCACTCCAAAGGTGCTGGCACGCCTAAACACACAGAAGACACGCGAGGAGCACGCATCCTCCACCCCCAAATGCTGACTGTTCGCCGGGTGTTAAATCTGCCACGAACATGAAGATGTTGGTTACAGTGAACAACTAGCATCATGATGTTCTTGCATAACGATTGCATGCCTCTAATAAGCTTAATAAGGACCTGAAGTTCAACTTACGAAGTTTTGATGACATCGCTTGTTTTCTATTCGATTCGATCATGTATCACAAATCAAAGAGGTTTATATATACCATGGTTAATTTACAATGTAACAATAAAACTAATAAGGGAGTGGAATGTAACACAAACTGATCGAGAGAAGAAAAGTCGATCGATCTATATATGAAATATGCTTTCAGCCACAGTTTGATCCATCCTCCATGGCTCCATGGCCAGTTTAGTACGTATTGTTGGGGATCTGTTTTGAGAGAGAGAGAGAGAGAGAGAGAGAGAGAGAGAGAGAGAGAGAGAGACTTGAATCATCCGATCTTCATGAAATCTTTGCAGAAAGTCTCAGAAAGTCTCAGGAAATCGAGCACCACCATGATTCTTTCATCAGCATTAATCAAAACCAAACCAATTAACATTTACAGAAGTAGGAACTATGTTCGCATCTCGATCGGCTAATTAAACTGTCTCTCCAAAACATATATACGCAGCACAATTCTTTTTCACGTATTTATATATTCCATAATGATGAAGGTTATTCATGCTGCAAAGTTTGCCACAAATTAGTTTTATCCAGTCCGATCCACTGAAGATGACAACTAATTAAGTATGTAGTAAATTAGTTTATATGCTTAACACTAGCCGGACGCTTGACTAGCCGGCCATATATGCTTAATACATGCATGCAAGTATGAAGTACGTAATTTAATGTATATCATGAATCGAATGTAACACATAATGGATTACAAACAAAAAAGTGTGAATCTCAAACACAATATATAGCAAGAATAATATGCCCGGCCGGCATATCCACTTGAAGTTTGCTTTAGTAGAAACTCGATTAACTTAAAAGAAATATTTGTTAATAAGTCATTTCCATCTTATGCTAAAACTAGTAAGAATTGTCGTTTTAGCTAGAGTTCAGCACATAAATTTCTTCTTATAACTTGGACCGAAGTCAGGGATCTCTCCAAGGGGGAGATCGAGTGGTTGTCTTGTTGGCCTACTCGGATTGAGCCGGCGATATAGTCTCGCGATGTAAATAACTGATATGTACTGATTTATATGAGCAGCTTTAAATAGAACTAGACCAAGTTCAGATTGCTTCAAGAGAAGTAAGTTTAACATGGCACGACTCACTACTGCTGGTTTGGTTCTCATTGCCTTCTTCGTTTTTCCCAGCAGGGTTTTGGGGTACACAGAGTTTGAGGTTGGAGGTGACGAAGGCTGGAGAGCTGGAGTAGTTGATTACTCTGCTTGGGCTTCTAGCTATACGTTTAGTGTTGGAGATGTTTTAGGTGATCATCTACCCTGCACGCAGCTTCAGTACATCGCTCATGCCTTTCAATTACGTGCTGCATGCATTCACCCCCTTTGAAAATTCGATATGTAAGGAAACAACAACTGCATGCATTGATTCATCCATCTCCATATATTCACTAGTTAGCTGATGATATTTGCTTAAATACTACTCTACTACTAGTTAGGAATTTCTTCTTTAGCTGATGATATCTGGTTGATGTTAATTTTAATTTCTTTAATATTACTAGTCAGGGTTTCTTTGTTCTATATTCTTTTATGGTCCACTTCATTATATTGGCTCATTCCTAGCGGATTGATGTTTTAATTAGCTGGTGTTTTCTGATCTTTTTACTTGATAACTGTAATTATTCACACCGTGGTCGTTTTGTTTTCCGGCCAGTTTTCAATTATGTCGACACAACTGAATATAATGTCGTCGTAGCAACTGATGCTTCTGCGTTCGATAAGTGTGTTTCAACTCCAAACTTGGGTTATTATGACACTGGCCACGATGTGCTGACGTTGCCATATGCTGGGAACTACTATTTCTTCAGTGAAGGGCACTGTGATTATAACGACATGAAATTTATGATTAATGTAAGCTAATTGTTACTCGATCATGTATTCCTTTGTCTCCCCAGCACAAATAGATCAACATGTAAAGAAAATCTACTCGATCTCTAACTCTCTTTAGATTGCTTGTAATAATTTGTCCGAGTTAATGATGATTGAAAGTTATGTATAACAATATTGCTGAAAAACAATAATTCCATCATACTTCTTGCCTACAAAATCAGACATAAAACAGAGTGAGATAGAGGAACACTTTTGCCGACATCTCAATAATTGATGATTGTAATGCCTCAGTTTGATCTATTATTTGAAATTCTTTTATCACTTCAAATTTGACTAATCAGTCGATGCCCCAAGCACCTACAATATGCAGTACTATGCATTATGTAAGTACAGTCTCGTTCACCTGGTCAACTGTTGACCAGGGAACATATGCTCAACAACCATTAGATTGGGTCAACTTAAATCTGATGGTTGAAAATTAAATAGACTAATCTATATTAAAATCTATTTTCTTATATTTGTTTAATTACTTTTTAATTACTAAACTTGTTTTTGTCTGAATTCGTAGACTCACAGATACTGGTGGATCTTGGTGTGATTCCTGCCTGCAAACCCTGCTAACTAAGGGAATACCGGACGGGGCCGGTCTATTCCGCTCTGATGCCTAAGTCAGTATAGTTGGAATAAACTAATAACTTGAGCGGGAATGAGTAGTTGAAGTATTGATTACCCATTAATGAGGGTAGTTGGGACTCATATATAGGCTGCCGGGTGTGAGGACAGACCTCACTCTTTCGATGTGGAACTGGCCCCCTTCTGCACATATTACTGTATTGTTTCGGCCCCTGTTTGGGGAGCTACCATCCCCGGTTCCCTGGCTGAGGTCACATGTAAGACCTGTCCGGGCGCGGGTGCAGGTGTTTATGCTTTGGCCCCGGGCCCTGGTTCAGGAGTCCTGGCTGCGGGTCTGGGGGCCTGGGTAGCCTCTCTATGGCTACTGTCAAGAAGTCTCCCAAGTTCTCGGTAAAGTGCCATCTTGAATGGGGACTTAAATATGTCTTGCTTTATAGGCCCGCAGACCCGCTGGGGCACTTACCCACCGGTACCCTCGCCCCCCAAGTCCGCGTTTAAGATTGGGCTTGGCCGGGCGTTTGAATAAACTTGTTATGATAATGCATAATGTGATGAGTGCATGGTTATGATGTTGATGCTGACAGTTGCATATGAGTGCAAGATGTAGTACGTGAGATGATAATGTGGCGTCAAAATCCGCCATGCTATGTTCCGAGAAAACCCGGTGAAGATAGCGAATGGGATGATCTGACGTTGAAATTCGCCGTGCTATGTTCCGGGAAAACCCGGTGAATATAGCGAATGGGATGAACGAGTCCCCCACGTTTTAGTACCGTAGCCGCGGAGGGCGCCGATTGACTAAAGCAAAGGATGACAAGGTGAAAGTTTATCACCGGGAAACGTACCCAGTGTTAGAGGAGTTGCCGGTGGGGTGGCGTGGCCCGGTGTGATCCTGGGCAGTCGTCCCCACGTGTCACACAACCTCTTTTTCTTGCAGGCATATAGGATGCGAATGGTTTTTAGCCTGCGGGAAGAGTTATCCTGTATGAGAGGATCAAATCTCCCGGGTTGAAGCGGTCCCGTGTTGGTACTGGAGACATCCCTGATCGTTTCATACCCTTTGGCCGTATAGGCGTGAGGTATGTGCAGAGTTTTTAGCCTGCGGGAAGAGTTGTCCTGTATGAGAGGATCAAGTCTCCCGGTGGGTGGCGTGGCCCAGAATAGTCCTTGGTAGCCGTCCCAACGTCGCTGTATTTGTTCCTGCATGTGGGATGTATGTGCAGGGTTTTTAGCCTGCGGGAAGAGTTGTCATGTGTTAGAGGATCAAGTCTCCCAGGTTTATAAAATCCGGTGGTACATTGGATCCGTTAGGTCGTACACAGCTGTCTGTAGGAATGTCTTAGTTCCCTGAACCGGTTATTCCATAGGAGAGTGATAAGCAAGTGCCATCATGGCCGGTCCGATACCGCATCCAATAGTCGAAGCTGGATGGACTGACTAGGAAACCGTTGAACTGGAGTAGACACTACGGTTGGAATATCGTAGCCTGTACATAATATTGCTGCAGGGATTTTAGCCTGCGGGAAGATGTTTCTTGTGCTAGAGGAAGACTTCTTCCGGTGGGATACCGAGCCGTTTTTTGTTTTGGTTGTAAATGTGGAATAAATTCAACTGGTGGAATGGCCCGTACCATTGGAATATATGTTAGAATGCCCCGTACTTGTTGGAATATTTCAGGGGTAACAATAATAATCCTGCAGAATTTCTAGCCTGCGGGAAGAAGTCTCATGTGTTAGAGGAAGAGTTCTTCCGGTGGGATACCTCGATTTGTTAGAGTATTTCAGCGTTAGGTGGAGTAGGCTCTAGGCGGGACGGTTTGAGTATGTCCCCTGCTCTTTCAACTACCCTCCGCATGCGAGGCAAGTGGTTGACATGCATTGCGTATTTCATTAGTCCCATCAGTTATGATGGCCTAGGAAGTTACCAATACTGGGACACGTGCCGGTAGGAGACGGTCAGAGATGGATGGCCCGGATCCGCGGGAGCTTTACTTGCCCTACTACGTAGTTTGGGGGGGAAATTCAAGGGCGTTGGGCCTGCATATAAACCTTTGCCTCTTCGTGTGTTTTTCGTTTGACTGAGAACTGATCCCTTGTTTAGCCTCGCTCAACACAATTGCTCGGTGCTTTCCAACTGTTGCGTTTCCGTCGTCGTGCACACTAATCGGTGAGTCCCAGTCCTTTGCGATTCTGAAATTGTTTCTCCTCCCCCCTTTTTTGTTCGTGGGTGGATTCGATGGGCAGTTGGTGGTATCTAGATTAGCCCTTTGGATAGGACCCTTGTAGTACCGGATCTCCGCAAGAACCGGAAAGTTTTGGCTGAGATGCCTAGCGGCCGGTGTGGGCTGTGCTGAGGCGCTATATGCTTTGGACTGCCCTGCGGTGGTTGTTTTTTAGATTGTGTTTCTAATCGGACAAGGGGTTTTTTTTCTCTAGGTTACATGGATTCTGGGAGCTCCTGTGAGATTTCTGGATAGGCCTCCAGGCGACCGGTAAGGGACGACCAAGAGAGGATGGAGGACTGACTTGCCTCCTCTTCCTCCGGGCCGAACGCTAGCGCTCGCTCAACAGGAGAGGCATCGACATCCGGGTCTCTGGGATAGGAGGATGCTCCCTATAGAGTGTCCTTGGGCACTGCCCACCCAGGAGGGGCCCCGCGCCACATACTTGTGGACATGTATAAAACCATAAGCTGTGATGAGCCGGAGGGCTCATTATCTCCCGGGGAGATTGCCGCTTTTCGGGCGAGGTGGAATATTCTCGGAAAAGTAGATCTACGGCCTCTACATGCCGGAGAGTCGGCTTGCAACCTGGAGGATGGTTGGGTTGCCATTCATGAGGACCAATTCCGGCATGGGCTATCGCTCCCGCTGCCGGATTTTGTGCAGTACCTGCTGAGTGCCATCAGGATATCACCGGCACAACTTCCCGAGAACCAGTGGAGGCAATTACTGAGCCTGGACTGTCTCTACTGGCTGAGTGATATGAGTTGCCCAACGGTGAATGAATTTCGGGCCTTATACCGGGTGACATACTCGAAGAAGAGTAAGGCTCGGGGGTGTGTAAGCTTTTCTGCTCGGGACTTTAAGCCGGTGATAACCCGCTTTCCCTCCTGGCTCAACAATAATTGGAGGAAGAAAGTGGTAATGGTAGGGGGGGCTGGCAGAAGAGGAGTAGGACTTACCGGGTGCCTGGTGCCTTTCAGCCGATCGGCGATCAGTCGTATCGGTTATCTAAGCTGGAGAGAGATAGGATCGCCCAGGTATTTAGGTGCTGGTCGGACCTGGAGCGGAGTTCCTACAACTTTATCTGACGAGAGGTGCTGGAACTATGTCATCTGGGGGGAATCCTGGTGGGTGGTGGAGTGTAGGATGTATCTCTGATCCCGTTGAGCGTATTGGTGTTGACTAATATGTTTGCCTTGTGTTCTGCAGGTGTATCATCCCGGTCGGTAATTAAAGCTCATGAGACACTGTCAATGGACAATCAGGATCTAGTCTCGAAGCTAAAGGAAAAAGGGGGAAGCCGCTGCACGGTCAACGGTTGACTGGCGAACCGGGGGGTTGATCGTACATGACAAACCGGTTTCGCTGGACATTGCAGACGAGGATTACGGCTTAATGCGCGTAAAGACTCACGCTTCGGAACCCCAAGCGGCTTCTAGACCGTGAAAGACTATTGGTGGGCCGTCAAAGCCCCCAGGTGGTGCTTCAAGGATTCCACATCGGTTGGGTCCGGTGCCAATTGTCACTAGGTCGTCACTATCTGCCGTCTAATCTTCTCATTTACAGGTTGACCTGGGTGAGAGGAGGAAGAGGTCCCAGGTGATGTCGGCCTACACCGGCCGGTCGGTTGGTGCGGGCTTGGCCAAGCGGCTGAAGCTGACGTGTGGTGGCCCCACTACCACCCAAAGCGATGTTCCTGCGGCCTCTAGCTCTGCTGCTGCCGACAAAGAAGCATCGGGGGTGGAGAAGGCTCTTGCGGCAGGGCCGGGCTCGTAGCATAGCTGCCCAGACGACTCGTTCACCTGGAGGGTGCTCATGGATGTGCAGGGGATGGAGCTGGAGAAGATTGGGGTTCTGGGAGGGCGACCGAAGGAGAACCGGCTGAAAACCAAGGAGGTGGCCCTCCAGGTAAGGATAGTTTGCCACTGGTATTCGTTCATTATTTCGTGCTTTGTTGTTTTCTAACTGGTGTATGTTAAACTGTAGCTGCTGTACCACTTGTATCAGTCGGATGCAAGTCAAGACCTGTCGGAGCTGAAAAAGCAGGTGGCGGCGTTGACAAGCGCTCGGGACCTCTTGGAGTTGGAGAAATCCAAGATCCAACGGGAGAAGGCCCGCTTGGAGGAGAGGGCCAGGAAGCAGGTGGCCAAGCTGGAGGCCCAGGTCAAGGCTCTTGAAGCGGAGAAGACGGGCCTGGAGGAGGAGAGGGCCGAGCTGGAGACCAAGGTCGAGGAGCTCCAACGGGAGGTGGCGACGGTATCCGCATCTACCGGCGGGGCGGTCGAGGAGAATGAGCCGGAGCTGTACCAGCGGGCAGGGAAGAAGTATCAGGAAAGCGATGAGCTTCTTGATCTGCTGGAACGGGCCCGGGAGGCGGGGATAGCCGATGCTTATGAAGACTGGAAGAGTAAGGGTTACCTTGACGTCTCAAAGCTGCCGCTGCCGCAGGCGGATGAGGAAGACGTTCAGGAGGGTGACACCGAGCCGGTCGGTGAAGGTACTGCTGGTGAAACCGCTGCTGAAGAGGGGGAGCAGGCGGAAGTGCCCTAGCAGGCTCCAGACTTTGTACACTCCCGCCCTCCCTTTTTGCTTTAAGCTCTTTTTTTTTTTTTTTTTACACGCTGCCCTGAGTTACAATGAATAGACATTTTGCCTGCGTTTGTGTTGTGCTTTTTTCAATTTTCTTGACTTGGCTACCCATGGATTGCCCTTTGTACTTAGTTGAACACAAAGTTGGAATAGATAACTGCTGAAATTACACCTGCCGAACTGGTTGGAATGCCTAGCTAGTTGTGTTTAGAAAAGAAAAAAACTAGCATCTTACTCATGCTGACAAGTTGTTGGACTGCTGAGCCTCTATACGGGTTTAAGATTTTGACCGGTCGTATGAGCGTTGGTGTCACGGGATAGACGTCCCGATTCCGCACTGTACCCACTGTCCGGGTTACCCTTGATACCGCTGCAAGTCGCCGCTGCGGACTAGGCCCTCAATCGTTGTTTTCAAGGCAAGACAATCGTGCATGTGGTGTGTGGCTTCATCGTGGTAGGATCAGTATTTACCGGTCTGTGCCCTGGTCAGGTTCCCCTTTGGGTGCTTTTTTTTTGTGGAGGGGGGATGTTGTTCCCGTTCTCATACAGGATGTCCTCGTAGGAGGAGGTCAAAGTAGAGAATACCTCTTGTCATCCTGCTGGCATGATTGTGGGGGGCGGGTTGGTTGGTAGGGCGGGGGCTTTCCACCTCGCTGGGGGGTGTCAAAAGTGTCCCTCCGGCGCTGCTGGTTCGGCCAGCTCCTTGGCTTCCTGTGGGATGCGGCTCCTCAGTCATGGCCCTGCTGCCAGTTTTTTGCCTTCTGCCGAGCGGAGTCAGGTTCCTCCTGCCTTCTCTTGTGCTGGCGAGACCCATAAGTTTCGTGGTCCGCCTGGGCGTGCCTAATGACCCTTGTCATTAGTTCATAGTAACCCTGCGGGATCTCCACCCGCACAGCGTACGAAATTTTTTTGGGCCGGAGACCTTGCTTGAAGGCGGACTCGGCAATCCCCTTGTCCAAGTCCCTGACCCCGGCCGTGGCTGTTTGCCAACGGTTAACGAAAGCTCGCAGCTCTTCGTCGTCCGCCTGCTTGCAGTTGAAGAGAACCGTCGAGGTTCGGGCTCCCTCGACCCATAATATGAACCGGCTCACAAACCTGTCGGCCAGCTGTTCGAATGCCTCTATAGAGTTCGCTGGCAATTCGTAGAACCAGCTAAGTGCCTCCCCGGATATGGTCTCCTGGAATATGTTGCAGCAAACAGCGTTAGAGTAGCCTTTAGCGCACGTTTGGGATCGGAAGCTGTCCAGGTGTTGGTATGGGCAGCCGACCCCGGAGTATGTCAGCTTTAGCGACTTTTGGGTGCCCGCTCTTTCGGATTCCAGAACCCGGAGTGAGAAGGGTCCGGCCCGCTCGTTGAATCGTGCGCTCTCCGGCGGTCTCGCAGCCTTTCTCTCGTTAGCCTACATCTGGGCCTTCATCTCTGACACCGAGTCAGATAGTGTCTGTAGTGCCCGTGCGGTCGAGGTGATGGTATCTTCCTCGAACGAGCCGCTATTCCTCCGTGGAGCTGGGACGATCTTTGGTAGTACCGCGTCGGCCGGGAACACGTCTCCCGCCACGCCGGTGTCTCTCTCTCCTCCCGATGACTGGCCCACCTCCTGGTGAGGAGGCTCTTTTGTGGGCGGTGCGAATGAATTTGCCAGAGCGGCATTGCGCTGCTGGCCTCTTTCCAAGGCAGCTCCAGTGCGGCATTGACCGCTTCCATGTCTTGATACCTGGTGGTGGCCTCTGCCCTGTCCCGATCGCTCTATGCCCGCAAGCGATTTACTTCCGCTCGCATCTCTTCTATTTCTCCTGCCATATCATACTGGCCTGGATTGGAGACATCGTTCGGGCTGTCGCTGCTGGGCAGCCGATCTTCCCCTCTGTTTGGGGCCTCGGGGGGTGCCGATGCGGGTTCCAAGCTCAAGACTTGATGGGCTTCTTCCGGGTCCTTCCCGCGTGCAGTCCTGTCGTATTCGCCCATGGTTCCGTCTTGATCTCGGCTAGCGACAGCGGTCTGAGTGCAACCTCCAACGGGCTGCCCCTATCCCACCCCCGGGATTTGGACTAGAACCGGCTCCAGAACCCACCGGCCCTCTGGATTTCCTTCCCTCTTTTCTCTTGTGCTTCCAGACATATATATTTTTTTTTGCGACCCGTAGACTGATCGATTATGTTCCCGCTCGTGCGACAATACAAACTTTTTGTACTCTTTCCACAGACGGCGCCAATTGTTTCTGTCTGAATCCGTAGACTCACAGATACTGGTAGATCTTGGTGTGATTCCTGCCTGCAAACCCTGCTAACTAAGGGAATACCGGGCGTGACCGGTCTATTCCGCTCCGATGCCTAAGTTAGTATAGTTGGAATAAACTGATAACTTAAGCGGGAATGAGTAGTTGAAGTATTGATTACCCATTAATGAGGGTAGTTGGGACTCATATATAGGTTGTCGGGTGTGAGGAGTGACCTCACTCTTCGATGTGGAACTGGCCCCCTTCTGCACATATTACTGTACTGTTTCGGCCCCTGTTTTGGGAGCTACCATCCCTGGTTCCCTGGCCGAGGTCACAGGTAAGACCTGTCCGGGTGCGGGTACAAGTGTTCATGCTTTGGCCTCGGGCCCTGAGTCGGGTCTAGGAGTCCTGGCTGCAGGTCTGGGGTCCTGGGTAGCCTCTCTATGGCTACTGTCAACAAAACCTATACCCAAACGTCATCAGTCCCACAAAAAGAAAAGAAGACGCCTCCTTTTCATTGCCTCCCCTTCTCCTCCTCCTCCTCCTTATAAATTCAGAGAATTTGCTGGAAAGAAATAAGAAATAAGAGAAAAGAATACATTTTGTTGTTATTATTTTATTTAATAGTAGAAATTAATGAGAGGGCGATACTTGTTGTCGTTGAGTGTGGCTAACAAAAACAAAATGAGGGTGATGCTAGATTGCTAGCGCACTCCCTCTGTTAATTGTTTTTTACTGCCGTGTGAGATAAAAACTCAGGTAAATATGAGATGGTCGATGACATTTACTATAGATAAAGAACTGCGTCATTACTCTCATTTAGAGAGAATGAAGAAGAAGAACCAGCGACGATGGCTTGTTGGGTCTCCGGAACAGAATTATTGAATCAACTTTATTCCAAAGCCAAAGCCTTTGCTGTCACTTCCTTGACTGCATTCAGGTACTGAATTGTTTCTACTGTCAATTTCAGAACAGTGCAAAGTTTCAATCAACATCAAGTTTCAATCTTTGTCTTGATGATGATGATGATGATGGGTATTGACGTGTTGTGATTCTTCCATAGCAGATTGATTGGTTTTAGTCATGGGCCGGTGATATTTATTGGGGTTTCAGTTACTTTTTCTGAATTTCTTTTGTGCTGAATTATACCTATATCAGATTATTTCTTTGCTTGTAAAATCTGGGTCTCTCTTAGGATGAACCTGTAATGCACTGCTTTTGCTTCATTTAAAGTTCAATTCTTTTTTCTCAAATGTTGATTGTGTCAATGGTCAAGACAATTCACTTAAAGTTTGAATGCTACTGAAAGTGACCAGAGAAGAAATGAGATGTGAAACGAATCGGTTGTGTTACAGACTTAGAGCTCAGTTGTCCACAGGCTTACTTGCCCAACACGCTCCGTCAACCCGTCTTTGTTATTTCCTTCCCAATTAGTATGTTGAAACTGAAAGTGGCCATAGAAGATAGTGAGAGGTGAACTATATCAATATAGTGTCATTTAGTCACATTGAAGTATTTAAGGTTTTGTGGTTTGCAATCAGTCAATCACAATTAACAACCCAGGTGTGGATAGAAAATTAACAGCTTTGAAAATGAATATGTAAAATGTACAGTGAACAGAGCTTTGCTTCTGAAATTTTCCTAAATTGTCATTGTTTTGACTAACAAACTACTGGGATGCCAATGGTTGTTAGAACCAGGAATATTCGTCTTTCCGATTTCTCCATTCTTTTTGGTATTCATCTTCAGCTTTCTTCCAGTAACTTGTATTTGTGGTCTAGAAGAAAAATCAACTTGATGCTTATTGAGGGTTATTGTCGTAAGTATTGGACCATGTATTATTCAGATGTATGATTCATAGAAGGAGCTTAAGTCTCTAAATTTGTTTGCATTGACTTTAGATCATTGACAGAATTATCATAGGATTTTCTACACTTACCTGGTCTAAACTTAGTTCTGTGTGGCCTAGGTTCTTCAGAACTTTCAGTAGCCAACCTATCCTTGTGAAACATAAAATAATTTATTAAGAGCTTGTGCTAAACATATGCAAGTAGGGATGCAAGTATGCAACTAGGTATCCTGACTTTGTTTTTCTTATTTATTGCCATCTTGCTTCCATCACAGTTTGGCGCTGAAGTATATAACATAACTCCTTCACGCCCATTACCAGTGGGACAAACTCTAGTCTCCCCTTGCCGGATTTTCGAATTGGGTTTCTTCAGTCCAAACAGTTCTGCTACCAAGTATTTGGGGTTGTGGCACAAAAGTATATTTCCCCGAAAATATATATGGGTGGCTAACAGAGTTAATCCTCTTGCAGCTACAGACACCTTGGCTACTTTGAGAATTGGCAGCAATGGGAGCCTAGAGCTTGTAGATGGGAAACAGAGTTGTGTCTGGTCAGCCAATATATCTAATTGTTCATTTGCAGTTCTCTTAGATGATGGAAACTTTGTTGTCAAAGATGTTTTGGGAGCTGATTTGTGGGATAGTTTCAATAATCCTAGTGACTCGCAGCTGCCAGACATGTGGGTGGGATATGATAGAGGTTCTGGAAAACGGAATTTCTTGACATCTTGGAAAAGTGAAAATGATCCATCACCGGGTATATTCTTGGCTGGACTGTCAGCAGACTCGCCAGCACAATTGTACTTTTGGGTTAATGGATCTACTCCCCACTGGAGAAGTGGGCCATGGGATTCAACACAGTTTATTGGTATACCCGCATTGAATTCTCTGTATCTAAATCCATTTACTCTTGTCGATAATGTGACGCAGGGAACAAGGTATGTATCTTACAATTTTGACAAAGTTCCTGGTGAAAAAATTCTTGCATATGGCGACATTTCATCAGAAGGTATAGCGAGATTTTGGTTTTCAGTAAGTGGCAAGAACTGGTCTTTTAACTGGGAGTCATGGAAAAGTCCATGTGACAATTATGGTGCCTGTGGACCTTTTGGTGTTTGCAAAGCTTCTGAATCTCCAATCTGCAAATGTTTGAAAGGGTTTAGACCCAAGTCAAATGTTGAATGGAGCAAAAGAAACTGGACAGGAGGTTGTGTGAGACGAACAAATTTGTCTTGTGAGACACACATAAATGAATCAGTCTCATCAAAAGGAAAAGATGGGTTTTTGAAGGTGGAAAGATTGAAAGTACCCGATTTTCATAAATACCTGAGTTCTTTGGCTTTAGATAAGTTTGAGGACTGCAAGATACAGTGCCTGAGTAATTGTTCTTGCCTGGCTTATGCATATGTTGATAACATAGGGTGTTTGGTCTGGTCCAAAGAACTTATTGATATGCAGCAGTTTTCATCTTTTGGAGAAGATCTTTATGTCCGCCTAGCAGACTCAGAACTAGGTAAATATTCTAGTTCTTGCACAACTGTTCTACCACTAATTTTTCGTTTGTATTGTTAGTTGATTTTGCTTTTTGTTTCAGGTGAAGGAAAGCCGATAAAATTAATTGCCAGCCTTTCAGCTATTGGATTTATGAGTATCTTGATTGCTATTGTCTTCAACTTGCAAAGGTTGCGTGCTAACCAAAAACGTAAGAGAATTAGATGAAATGGTCAATTAATTTAGCACATTAAAAGAATTTACTATCTATATTCTGTTATCCAATTGTCGCTTCTTGTTTTGTTCCAACTCGGTGTATGATTGTTTTATCTGCAAAATCAGGAGATGTCAAATTAACAGCACCACACTTGGAATCAAGTAGTTTGATTAATATTTATAGAGGCGATCTTCGAGAATATTTAGGAAAGCATGATCTCTCAGAGCTAAAGATATATGATTTTGATAGCATACTAATCGCCACAGACAGCTTCAGCATTACAAACAAACTCGGGCAAGGAGGGTTTGGCCCAGTTTATAAGGTACTTTGTTTCCCATGGATAGCATATATAGTACTTCAACAGGTACAAAATACATACATTAATGGAATTTTTGTTTTGTGCAACTCATGTAGGGAATGCTACCAGAAGGGAAGGTAATAGCTGTGAAGAGACTATCTAGTAGCTCAGGACAAGGTGTTGAAGAGTTCAAGAAGATGCTGTTAATCTCCAATCTTCAACACAAAAATCTTGTTAGAATCATGGGTTGCTGTATTAAAGAAGATGAGAAGTTACTGATTTATGAGTTCATGCCTAACAAAAGCCTGGATACTTTTCTATTCAGTTAGTTTCACTAGTTTTTATGTTTATCTGCAGTAAGTTACTCAGTTTTGATCTTCTTTATCATCTTTTCGCTCTAACTTCTTGAAAATTTCTCCTGAATTTTTTTTATGTGTAGTTAAGAATGGAGTCGCATGAGGTAAATTACCTAGTCACAAATCATAATTGAGTTTGACTAAGCAAGATATATTAACCCTGCAAGTTTATTGTTTTCCACTATCTAATGTTGTCCGGTGTTTGAGATCTCTGTTCTGCATTAAGATTATGCAGCTGTGTATCTAAATTTCAGGAATTTACAGCTAGAATTCTAGTTTTAACCAAATTCTATGTATAAAACTCTCATATCATCAACGTTTTATTATAGTGTTTTATGAAAAAGATGAATAAAATTACGGATTGGAGTCTTCACTCTAACTGGGTGCACTGTTTATCTGATTAGATCCGAGGAAGAGAGCAGTGCTTGATTGGCCTACACGCTTTAATATTGTTCAGGGTGTGGCTAAAGGCCTTCTTTATCTCCACCATGATTCCTATGGGAAAGTGATTCATAGAGATCTGAAAGTCGGTAACATCCTCTTGGATGAGAAAATGAATCCAAAAATTTCAGATTTTGGATTAGCACGCATAGTTGAAGGAACACAGAGTCTAGAAAATACTCAGAAGGTTGTGGGAACACGGTAAATATCAGTTTTTTTTTTTTTTTTGTTACATACTAACATGGCACTTTTATTTAAGCCAGAAACCAAAAGAAGCAACTTCGTCAGAAATGTTCTAATATTTTGTTGTGACTATATGTCTCCGGAGTATGCAATGGGTGGGATATTTTCAGAAAAATCTGATGTCTATAGCTTTGGGGTCCTGGTATTAGAGATTATTAGCGGCAAGAAGAATACCAGCTTCTATTTATATGACCAACAGCTAGGCTTCCTTGCCTATGTAAGTTTATTCTCTGAAACCTAATGTAACTGTTGTCTACTGCTTTCGTTAGTCTTACCAAAACTAATGGGATTATATTCAGGCATGGAACTTGTGGAATGAAGGGAAGGCATTGGAGTTAGTAGATGAGGTGATGGGCGACTTATATTCCTCATCAGAAGTAATGACATGCGTGCATGTTGGGCTTCTTTGTGTACAAGACAATGCTGCAGATAGACCTACCATGGTGGATGTTGCTTCAATACTGAGCAGCGAGAAAGATGGTCCACAACCTAAGCTGCCTGTATTCACTATCAAAAACTCAGCTTATCATTCTCAACCATATTCTGAAAATACGAATTCCTCCAAGAATGAAGCTAGCATTACAGTTGTTTCTGCACAAACCCGTGGGGCCTGGTAGAGACAGATGAATCCTCGTGTGATCTCCTGTAAATCTGCTTAATAAGGGGAATACCGGGCGAGCCGGTCTTCTCCTCTCTGATGTCTAAGTTAGTATAGTTGGAATAGATATAACTTAAGCACGTATATAAGCGGTAGAAAGGATCAGTTACCTATTAATGAGGGTAGTTGGGGCCCTTATATAGGTGGTCAGGAGTGAGATCTGACCTTACCCTTCGATGTGGGACTGGTTCCCTTCTGTTTGCACACCAAATGACAGCTTTGGTGACCTCTTAGGTAGGCAGGCGCCTCCGGACCCCGGGCCCCTGGTAGCAGGATAGACTGCTGGACCCCGAGGCCGGGTGCTGGTGATCCGGTCCCGGCCCTTGGGCCGGCCCCTGGTGCACTAGCTGCGGGTCTGTGGGCCTACTGTAGCCCCTCTGTGGCTACTGTCAATAAGTCCCCCAAGTTCCCGGTCAAGTGCAATCTTGAATGGGGACTTAAAACTGTCTTGCCCTTGTCCCGCAGACCCGCAGGGTTACCAACCCAACGGTGCCCAGTCCCCCAAGTCCGCGTTGAAGATTGGGCGTGACTGGGGTGAGTACCTATTACCAATGATATGCAACAGTTTGTGAGTATGCTTGCAATATAAGTAGCACTGTGCTCAAGTGTTGTAGTGCTATGAGCATGGGATGATAGTGGGACGTTGAAATCCGCCATGCAATAGATGTGTGCATGGAATGATAATGGGGCGTTGAAATCCGCCATGTAATAGATGTGTGCATGGAACCTGGACCCCGCGTTCTGCCATATCAGAGTGAGCCGGAGGGCATGGGATCTCGACCGGGCGTTCTGGCATATCGAGACGAGTCCCCCAAGTGAACTTGTGCACCAGACTTCGACCGGGCGTTCTGCCATATCGAGACGAGTCCATATTGCTAGGCTGCAGGGAGGTGGCCCCGGTGTTGCGGTTTGTTGAGGCACCGGTCAACACTTGCTAGTTCTTCTCAGCTTGTGTTGGAATAAGCGTTGAGAAAATGGGGTGGTGTTGAGGTGACAAGGCTCGCCGTAAAGCCCCATATTGACCGCAGTTCAGTGCGATGCAGAGTTTTTATCCTGCTGGACAAGAGTACATGTGTTAGATGTAAACTCACCCGGGTGTATAAAGCCCATGCCGGTCTAATGTTCTCATAACCGGGGTCATGCCATGGAACCGGGCGGATCTCGACCGGGCGTTCTGCCATATCGAGACGAGTCCCCCAGTGAGATGCCATGGGGCCGGGTGGATCTCGTTCCCGGAAGAATGCTCTCGAGCCGGTTGGATGATCATAACCGGTGAGATGGTCTCGAGGCGGTTGAATGTTACCTAACCGGTGAGATGCCATGCAGCCGGTTGAATGATACCTAACCGTGAACTGCCATGGTACCGGATGGATAGCTCATACCCGGAACACTGCTCTCGAAGCGGTTGAAAAACTCATAGCGGTGAGAGATGCCATGCAGCCGGTTGAATGATACATAACCGTGAACTGCCATGGTACCGGGTGGATGGCTCATACCCGGAACACTGCTCTCGAAGCGGTTGAAAAACGCATAGCGGTGAGAGATGCCATGCAGCCGGTTGAATGATACCTAACCGTGAACTGCCATGGTACCGGATGGATGGCTCATACCCGGAACACTGCTCTTGAAGCGGTTGAAAAACTCATAGCGGTGAGAGATGTCATGCAGCCGGTTGAATGATACCTAACTGTGAACTGCCATGGAACCGGGTGGATGGCTCATACCCGGAACAATGCTCTCGAAGCGGTTGAAAAAATCATAACCGGTGAGAGGTCTTCAGGCCGGTTGAAAGATCATAACCGGTGACTTGCAGTGAAGATGCCATGCAGCCGTAGAGCCTGGGGAAGTGGGGGGGACCTGACGCCTCGGTTCCCGCTCCTAACTCCCTTATCTGTCGTCAGCAGGCGGGACAAGTGGCTGACATGCATTTAAGGAGGAAGTCCATCAGTCTCATCAGTTATGATGGCGTGGGCAGTTTACTGATGCTGGGACACGTGCTGGTAGGGAGCGGTCTGAGATGGAGGGTCTGGATTCGCGGGCGTTTGAGTTGTCTGATTGCGTGTTTTGGGGGGATTAGAAGCGCCTAGGGCACCGGACCTCTCTATAAAAAGGCCTCCTCTGCCTTCTCAAGTTCTGTTTTGCTGCTTGATCAGAGAGAATAAGAGAAAGAGAGAAATCCGGCGAAAACTCTGTGGAGGTGCCCCGCGACATCCGTTGCCTCAAGTGCTCTTTTACTCTTCTCCTATCATTGCTCACTGCTTTCGCAGGGCGGACTTTCCTCGGTTGAGCATACTAATCGGTAAGATCTTGCTTTCTTTGCCTGGTGCTGTTCTTGTTTTTCTTTTCGGTGTTTTTGCGGCGGGGGGGGGATCTCTGTCGCCGACTGAGTTGTTTTAAGCGGAGCGTCTGCGGTAAACTTGGGGAGGAGCCGCAGAGGGCGCTATTCTAGCATGTTGTTGACCAACGCTAGGGTTTTGTTTTTTCTTCCCCTTAGGTTAAAAATGTCTTCTGCAAGTTCTGATGGGGCTTACGAATCGACCGTCAGGCGTCCCGTTGTGGATGATGAGGAGAGACTGGAGGACTGGCTCGGTTCGGAATCCCCGGTGTCTGAAGCCTCTGACCGCTCCCGGAGCGGGGCTTCGTCTTCCGGGTCCTCAAGATCTGAGGAAATACCGCACGGGGTGCGCCTTGCTGGTGCTCCGCCCGTGAGCTATACCATCGGTAGAGGGAAGGGTGCCGTGGTGTGCGATGAGCCGCTGCCAAACTTCGTGCAGTACATGCTCAGTGCACTGCAAGTATCTCCCGCGCAGCTTCCAGGGCTCCTGTGGAGGCGACTGCTGAGCCTCGGGTGCCTGTACGAGTTTTCCGGGATGAGTATGCCAACGGTAAACGAATTCCGGGCACTGTACAGGTTATCATACTCGAAGAAGCGAGGGTCCCGGGGTTGTCTGTCCTTCAGCGCCCGGTGTTTTCAACCTATCATCACCAATATGCCTACTTGGGTGGATAACAACTGGAGGAAGAAGGTGGTGATGGCGGGCGGTAAGTGGCAGAAGAGGAGTAAGATGTACCGGGTTCCTGGTGCCTTCCAGCCCCCTGGGGATCAATCGTTCAAGCTGTCCGAGTTGGAGCAGGAGAGGATCACGACCATACTCGGATGTTGGGATGCTCTCGAACGGAGCTCTTACAACTTCATCCGGCGAGAAGTGATGGAGTATTGCTATCTCGGGCGAGATCCCGGTGCGTAGCAAGTGCTAGCGGTGACACTTTTGCTAACTTTTAAATACTAATATTTGCTCGTCCTACAGGTGCATCTTCCCGGGCGGTCATCAAACCCGAAACCACCCTATCCATGGACGGTGAAGACCTTCTCGCCAGGCTGAAGGAGAAAGGCGAGGCCGTTTCACGGACCTCGGTGGACGAGGAGTCCGGTCGGCTTACGGTTCATCCCGAACCGCGGGCCATGGATGTTGAGGACGAGGGCTACGTCCTGGCGCGTGTGAAGAGCCATCCTGCTGCGCCCAAGGCGGGACCCGGTAAGGGCAAGACTACCGGGGGGCCACTGAAGATTCCCGGTGGAGTGAGCCGGATTCCATACCGGCCGGGGTCCGTCCCGCTCGTCACCCGGGTCACCCGATTAGGCGCGCAATCTTCTTCGCCTGACGGCCAGGGTGAGAAGAGGCGGAGGATCATGGACGTTCCTCCCTCCACGCTGGTGACGCTGACCGGTGGGTTGTCCGGTGAGAATCTGGCCAAACGGCTCAAGGTAACCAGCGGTGCATCGAGTTCCGCTGGGGAGAAGGCTGTCGCTGCCCGGCAGAGTAGCCCCGTGCCTGCGGAGGCACGGAGGGGAAGCCCGGAGAGTGCGCTCGCCCGGCAGCTGGCGGCAGACTTAGCCGGCCTTGGTCTGGACAGGGCTGAGGTCACCGGAGCGTGGCGGGCGGGAAGCGCCAAAAGTTCAAGGAGTCGGTCCTGCAGGTAAGAATTGCCCGGTGCTATTGTACCGCTCGTAACTCATTTCCTTTGCTGCTTGCTTAATTGGCTCTCTGTTGTTATGCAGCTGCTGTACAATCTGTACCAGCCCGATCCGAGCGAGGAGCTGAAGAGGCAGGTGGCCGAGCTGACAGAAGCCCGAGAGCGGCTGGAAGCAGAGAGGTCCCGGCTGGAGCGGGAGAATGCCAGATTGGAGGAGAGGGCCAAGAAGCAGGTGGCCAAGCTGGAGGAGCAGGTCCGGAGCCTGGAGAAGGAAAAGGAGTTGGCTGAGGAGGAGAAGGCCGAACTGGAGGCCAAGGTGGACGAGCTCCAGGTGGGAGCTACCGCTGTGCGCGCCGCCTCTGCCGCTGCGGCCGGGGAAGAGGACTCGGAACTGTACGAGCGGGTTGTTCTCAAATACCATGAGAGCGATCAGTTCCTTCAGTTCCTGGAGAAGGCCAGGGAATCGGGCATCGCGGATGCGTACACGGAATGGGAGCAGAATGGGTACCTGGATACTTCCCGGATGTCGAAGGCCGCTGATGAAGATATTCATGAGCAGTCGGATATCCATGAGCAGTCGGCGGAAGAGCAACCGGAAGGGGAGGGTGGACCTCAGATTGCTGAAGGCGCTGCTGCTTCATCCGGAGAGGCTGGTGGGTTGCCCGCTGAGGGGGGAGGCGTAGCTCCTTAGGATTGGTGGAACCGGTGGAATTTTTCTTGAAAGTAGTTTGTATATACATCTTGATGTTACAGCGGTCGAACCGGTGATATGCCAAACTAACCGTTTGGAGGCTCGGCGAGTCTACCAGCCCCGGTCTTGCTCCCGGTCGGGATCTGCTCTCTGTCTGGCTGGTCTTGTCTTCTTGGCGGGGCGGGGGGTGCTCTTCCCGGGGGTGGTCTTCCTACTGCTCTTCCCGCTTCCTCTTCAGCAGGTGCTGCCCGTACGTCTCGTGATCGGCCTGGGCGTGCCGGATGGCCATTGCCATCAACTCGTCATACCCCTGCGGGAGTTCCACCCGCAGGGCATATGAAAATTTTCCTGGCCAGAGCCCTTGCTTGAACGCCATCTCGGCGATACCTTTGTCAAGGTTCCGAACTCCGGCCGTCGCCGTCTGCCAACGGTTGACGAAAGTCCTCAATTCCTCGACGGGCGCTTGCATGCAGTTGAAGAGGATGGTCGATGTCCGGGCTCCCTCGACCCGGAGGATGAAGCGGCCTACAAACCGGTCGGCCAACTGCTCGAAGGCCTTGATTGAATTTTCCGGAAGCTCATAAAACCAGGTGAGCGCCTCCCCAGACAGAGTTTCCTGGAAAATGTTGCAGCATACTGCATCAGAGTAGCCTTTGGCGCACGTCTGGGACCGGAAACTATCCAGGTGCTGGTACGGGCAGCCGGACTCCGAGTAGGTGAGCTTGAGGGACTTCTGGTTACCAGACCTCCCCGACTCCATAACCCGGTGCGTGAAAGGGCCCATGCGCTCGTTGAACCGTGCGCCTTCCATCGGCCGTGCCGCTCTTCTCTCGTTGGCCTCCATTTGGGCCTTCAAATCCGACACAGTGTCGGCGAGCATCTGCAATGCCCGTGCATTCGGGGTCACGGCTTCATCCTCAAACGAAGTGTGTGGCCGAAGGGGCGTCGGCGAGCTCTTGGGCGGTGCAGTGCCGGCCGGTGACTCCACTCGCTCGGGATCACTGAGCCTTCTGCCTGATGACTGCCCCGCCTCAAACCGTCGAGACTGGCTTGGTGGGGGTGCCTGTGCCCTGGTCATAGCTTCGCTGCGCTGTTGTCCTCTCTCCAGGGCGGCTACCAGGGCAGCGTTTACCGCCTCCATTTCTCCATACCGGGCGTTGGACTTGGCTCTATCCCGGTCGCCCTCCTCACGCAGGCGACTGACCTCTGCGGCCATTGCCCGTATCTCTCCCGCCATACTGCTCTGGTCGGGGCTGTACGTGGTGTCTCGGTCACTGTTGCAGCGCGGGCTCTCCTCTCGGTCACTCGGATCATCCGAGAACGTCAGAGAAAAGCCCCGGTGCACAGGCCTGTCTTCAGTTGCCGGGCCTTTGCCGCGCGAGCTGTAGTGGTTTGGCCCCGGCGTGCCGGTCGGCCTCCCACAGCTCCCGCCTTCCTGATCGCCTTGGTCGCCGCACTGCTCCCGCATAACGACCAGGGTGGAGACAAGCGTTTGCACTGGTGCAACACGCTGCTCCTCGATGGTATTCCTTTCCTGTCTTGCTTCCGAACTCTCTGCCATCGATAGTGCTTACGTGGTTTCTTGTCCAAACATCCCACAGACGGCGTCAATTGTTTCTGCACAAACCCGTGGGGCCTGGTAGAGACAGATGAATCCTCGTGTGATCTCCTGTAAACCTGCTTACTAAGGGGAATACCGGGCGGGCCGGTCTTCTCCTCTCCGATGCCTAAGTTAGTATAGTTGGAATAGATATAACTTAAGCACGTATATAAGCGGTAGGAAGGATCAGTTACCTATTAATGAGGGTAGTTGGGACCCTTATATAGGTGGCCAGGAGTGAGGTCTGGCCTTACCCTTCGATGTGGGACTGGTTCCCTTCTGTTTGCACACCAAAGGGCAGCTTTGGTGACCTCTTAGACAGGCAGGCGCCTCCGGACCCCGGGCCCCTGGTAGCAGGATAGACTGCTGGACCCCGAGGTCGGGTGCTGGTGATCCGGTCCCGGGCCTTGGGCCGGCCCCTGGTGCACTAGCTGCGGGTCTGTGGGCCTGCTGTAGCCCCTCTGTGGCTACTGTCAACAACAGTGATGGAGGGACATTAAGCGATGTAAATTTGTTACATCACAATGCAATTCCTTTTGGTCAATCTCAAGGGGTTCTTATAAATAATGAAGGTCTTCTTTTTGGTAACATCTTCATCACCCCGATTTTCGTGGGGTAGGTAGTATACGGTTGCCCGGCATATATGTAAAATACCTTTCAAGTCTTCTTTGCAAGAAGTTGTATCCCATCAATGAATAAAAGGATGTTCAATTTTATATCCTTCTGTTGAAATGTTCCTTCATGTATGCTCCAAAATTTGAACAGTTCAAAAAATACCAAACTATCTGTAACCTTTTTGATGATGTGGTGCGAGGTTTTGGTGCCAGGCACCTAATCACTTACTAAGTACAAAAAATGTAAACTTTACATTATGGACCTTTTAATTTGGTGCACTCACTCCCTGAGTGAGAATTTTGTCAAATTAAGAATAAATAATTATCCAAAACTACATTTTGGTGGTGATATTTACCAATAGCAAGATCATATTTTTTTATTCCATTAGCAGGAATTAACAGTAATGGGCTGTTAACCCCTTTACTGTTTAATGACATAAATAACCCTGAAAATTTGTAATTTACAACCCATACCACATATATATATCCACATGTTCCCAATCTCACACAAACCCTAAACCTAATTTCTGATCTAATTGGTGGCGGCGAGAGGCGAGGGGAGGCGGCGAGCGGCGAGGGGCGAGGCTGGGCGGCGATGGCAGAGCGACGGCGGAGGCTCGAAGGCGCGAAGGCGGAGACACGAGGCAACGAAGGCGCGAGGCAGTGAAGCGCGAGGGCGGAGGCAGCGAAGCGCGAAGGCGAAAGAGCGAGGCCGGAGGCTCGAGGCAGCGAGCGAGGCAGCGAACGAGGCAGCGAAGGCGCGAGGGTGGAGGCGGAGGCGCGAGGTGGACGACGATGACGATCACTGCTTCTTCTTCCTCCCTCTGCCGCCGCTTCGTCCCTGACTTCGGTGGCTCTTCCTCCCTGACTCTCTCTCTCTCTCTACTGATCCTTTTTCAATTTTCAATCTTCAATTGTTTTTTTTGTCCTATTTTGATTTTTAGCTTCCCGATCTGAAATCTTGTTCAATGTTGATTCAAATCACTTTATTCTTTAGCGATTTGATTGTTGTGTGTTGGGATTTTTGCTTGTGTGTTGGTTATGGTTGAGCTTCTGAGGCTCAGTAGTATTGGAACGCGGCGGAGGACGGCGGAGTTCTGAGGGTCAGTAGTATTGGAGCGCGGCGGAGGACGGCGGAACTACTGAGGATCAATAGTATTAAAGCGCGGCGGAATACGACGGAGCTACTGAGGGTCAATGGTATTGAAGCGCGACGGAATACAGCGGAGCTAGTGAGGGTCAGTAGTATTGAAGCGCGACGGAGTACAGCGGAGCTACTGAGGGTCAGTAGTATTGAAGCGCGGCGGAGGACGGCGCAGCTAATGAGGGTCAGTAGTATTAGGCTGAGTTCTGAGGGTCAGTAGCATTAGACTTAGTGAGGGTAATTTTGTAATTTAAGAGTTAACTGATTCTGTTAGTTTTGGATAGAAACTTGTTAGTGGTAATTTAAAAAAGCAATTTTACTAGTGGTAAATACTAATACAAAATTATAGTTTTGGGTAAAAAACCCAATTAAAAAACAAAAGAACCGTCCATGGCCGCTTTTTGCGGGTCGTCGTCGTCACTGTTAGATTCTGGTTTCAGTGGCAGCTCTAGGAATAGCAGTTCAGCTTTCTTCTCTCAACTTCTGAGTCGCTCTCACTTCCCACTGAATCCCCTCGATCATGTATTTGCAGTTCTTGTTTCAGTTACTGTAATTCAGCATTGCCATATTGGTTTAGGAGTAATTTCGAGTACGTAGCACAAGCTACCATGCAGCTGACAGATACAGACCATGGTAAGAGATAAAAAAAACAAAAAAAAACCTAATGATAAGTAGAGTATATAATACAGCAAATACCGAACTCCTCTATTATTGCACTATTGAACATGCATGCTCCATCAGTATCAAGGATCCCCCGGATGCATAACACCAAGTAAATGACCAACCTATGGATTTTGTTTTCACACAAATTCCTCCATAAGAGGCGAAAAGGAAACTCAACTATGAATGCGATGCAATTGTTACACTCGAGCAGTAGCAGTACACTGAAAAATCTCATCACCACATGATCAAGCTAGGTAGAACCTCTTTAACTATTACTTAAAGAGACTTTTAGAGAAGGTAAAAATTGGAATCGTCATTCGCCCACAAAAGGAAGACTTGTCTAAATGTGTCCAAGTCCTTCAATTGAGCTAGAGCAGGTGCAATCGAGTTTCCAACTCTGTGTTCCTCCAAGTTCAAATTAGTCTATGATGAGCGATGACTACTGTCTACTGAAGTACTGATTACAGTCGACTATCCTCGGCCGGCCATTAGGCCTAGTATACATAATGAATCACTAATCTAATGGAATAATATTCTTATCTTTCCATTTTTTTGTTGTTGACGTACAAAACCAATTTAATATTCTTGTGATCAATATCGAACATAATAACACGACTAATATAAGTCGATATATTCCCAAAAAACTAATCCGAAAAACCATTAATCCATTTCAGTAATCTTAACAAATCCAAACCTACTTCAATAAAACAAAAAATTGAACAAATGTTAAAACAAATAAAACCTGAGTCAAGCCAAATTACAGTAATACACAATAACCATACTTCTACAGATTCTTTAGATAGTGATTCTACTACCATTTCAAAAATCAACCACACCTTTTCAAATCTTCAAATTAATAGGATAAATTACCCAAAGAAAAGAAATTTTAAATCTTGGACGGAAAAACCGTTACCATTAGATATTCAACCCAGTAACATTCCTAATATTCAGTTTTCGGTTTCATCTGAAAAAAACTTACAAATGGAATATTGATAATTTATCAGAACAAGAAATATTAAACAAATTACACCATATGTCAATGGCCGCCAATAGTTACATCACAAATTACAACTTCACTCAACCTGAAATTGTTGATATTTTATCAACTGGTTTCACAGGAATGCTCCATTCCTGGTGGGAAAAACACCTTACATCTACATCTAGAGATCAAATTAAACATGCAGTCCAAAAAGACGAAGATGGAAATCCCATCTTTGACGAAAGTATTGGAATGGGAATTCCAGATGGAGTAAATACACTACTCTTTATAATTATTCAACACTTTATTGGAACACCCAGCCACATAACTTCCAGGATACATGATCAACTCAGTAACCTAAGATGCCCAACCCTAAGTGATTTTAATTGGTATAAAAATGTTTTCATCTCCAGAGTAATGCTTAGGGATGATAGTAACCAACCATTTTGGAAAGAAAAATTTATTAATGGATTGCCAAAATTATTTGCACACAAAATACGACAAGTATTAAGTAGTGAAAACGGTCATATAGATTACGATTCTCTCACATATGGAAATATAATTACAATTATTCAAAGAGAAGGATTAAAGATGTGTATCGACATGAAGTTAAGTACTCAAGCTAAAAATAATAAGAAAATAGCTAAATACGAATTAGGAAATTTCTGCGAACAATATGGTCTACCCCCTCTTCCCCCTTCTAGAAGAAAGAAACAAAAACATGAACCAAATTATTTTCCTAGTAAAAGAAAATTTTCCCGTAACAAATATTATAAAAACAAAAATTTTGCTCCTAATAAATTCTATTCAAAAAATAAATTCCACAAAACTAAACCAAATCCTTCATATAACAAACAACAGAGAAAACCTTCTGATAAAACTAAATGTTATAAATGCAACAAGCCTGGTCATTTTGCCAATAATTGTCCTGTAAAAAACACTATAAAACAACTAAAAATCAGTCAAGAAGAACGTGACAAACTTATTCAAATATTAGAAATAAGAAACACAGATTCAGAAATTGAAGAATATTCAATCCCAGACGACTCAGACAAACCATCTTCCTTTAATTCTGACTCCACATCCTCATCCCCTAATATTTCCTTAGGTTGTAAAGACACATGTTGTAAAACAATTAACGTTCTTTCCAAACAAGAAGAACAAGAATAATTATTAATTGATTTAATAGGGAAAATAGACAACCCTGAACTTAAAATAGAATATCTTAAAAAATTAAAAAAATTAATAACACAAGAACACCAAGTAAATATTTCACACCCAAAAATATCTCTCACAACTACTTTTGAAAATTTTAAAAATAAAAAACAAGAAGTTACTATTCAAGATCTACAACATGAGATTAAAATTGTAAAAATACATATACAATTTCTGCAAAATCAATATTCAGAAATTTCTCTAGAAAATAAAGAAATTAAAAATGACCTACATATGGTAAAAATTGATACCCAATTTCTTCAAATTCAACAAGATCCTAAAAATCTTACTCCTCCTGATTTACACATACCTCATAATGAAGAACCAGCTGAACATGCTACCATTAATTCAATCCAACATATTAATCTACAAAAATGGTACACTAAAGTGCAAATTAAAATTAAAGATTTTCAATTTACAACCACTGCACTAGTTGACTCTGATGCGGATCTCAATTGCATACAAGAAGGATTAATTCCTTCTAAGTATTTTGAAAAAACAAAAGAATCACTTAAATCTGCTAATGGAACCAAGATGGATATTAAATATGAAATACCAAATGCGCACGTTTGTCAAAACAATGTCTATTTCAAAACTCCATTTGTCTTAGTAAAAAACTTAACTGATAAAGTAATCATTGGACTCCCTTTCATTACCCTTCTATATCCATTCACAGCAGAATACAATGGTATTACTACATACCCACTTAATCAACCAGTAAAATTTCTCTTTTTATCTAAACCGGAAATTCATGCATTAAAAGCTTTCTAAGAAAATTCAATCTCCAAATCTATTAATCTTATTCGATCTAAACAAAAACAAATAACATTCCTAAAAGAAGAAATCAATTTCAAACGAATTGAGTTACAAGACTCTTCACTTCAACAAAAAATTAAAAATTTTGAATAAAAAATCATTAACGAATTATGTTCAGATATTCCAAATGCCTTTTGGCACCGAAAACAACACATAGTCACACTACCTTATATAAAAGAATTCAATGAGAAAAATATCCCTACCAAAGCACGACCTATACAAATGAACCATGACCTAATGGAAATTTGTAAAAAAGAAATCATAGATTTACTCCGAAAAAGAATAATTCGCTTCAATAAATCTCCTTGGTCTTGTGCTGCATTCTATGTTCAGAAAAATGTTGAACTCGAAAGAGGAACGCCTAGACTAATTATTAATTATAAACCTCTCAATACAGTCCTTGAATGGATTCGATACCCTATTCCTAATAAGAAAGATCTTATTAGCCGACTCAACAATTCAATTATATTTTCTAAATTTGACATGAAATCTGGATTTTGGCAAATTCAGATAAACGAAAAGGATAAATACAAAACTGCATTCGTTACCACATTTGGCCATTATAAATGAAATGTCATGCCATTCGGGCTAAAAAATGCACCAAGTGAATTCCAAAACATTATGAACGACATCTTCAACCCTTACAGTCACTTCTCAATTGTCTACATAGATGATGTACTCATCTTCTCACAATCAATTGACCAACATTGGAAGCATTTAAACCAATTCTTTCATATAATAAAGAAAAATGGTCTAGTCATCTCAGCTTCAAAGATTAAATTATTCCAAACAAAAATTAGATTCCTTGGATTCAACAAGTTACCCCTAATCACAGAGCTATTCAATTTGCAAATAAATTTCCTAACGTAATCTTAGATAAAAATCAACTCCAAAGATTCTTACGATCATTAAATTATATTGCAGATTTTTACCAAAATCTTAGACAAAAATGCAAACCCTTATTTAATAGACTTCAGAAAAATCCCCCGCCATGGTCGTCTATTCATACAAATTTGGTCAAGGAAATTAAAAGCCATGTTAAAACTCTACCCTACTTAGGAATCCCTTCAGTCAATTCTTTCAAAATTGTAGAAACTGATACTTCAGACATAGGTTTTGGAGACATTCTCAAACAGCAACTTTCTCCTTCTCAACCTGAGCAGATAGTTAGATATTATTCCGGTGTATGGAACCAAGCACAGCGCAATTATAGTACTATTAAAAAAGAAATCTTATCTATTGTTCTTTGTATTAGTAAATTTCAAGATGATCTTTTAAATCAAAAAATTTTAGTTCGTGTTGATTGCAAAAGCGCAAAACATGTTTTAAAAAAAGATGTTCAAAATATTGCAAGTAAACAAATATTTGCCCGTTGGCAGGCTATTTTAAGCAATTTTTTATTTTAATATTGCATTCATCAAAGGAATAGATAACCATATCCCTGATTTTCTCACTCGTGAATTTCTTCAAGGATCATCAACAGATGGATACCAAATCAACTCGGACGACTCGGTCCAAATCAAAAAATAGTCAACCAGGGCCTTCGGCTCCAGTCAACCCCCAGTCACCAAATCCAGTCAAACAAGAACCCGGAACAGAAATAGTCATGGCCAACCCATATTACCCAATTAATTATAGTTCTCCAGTCATCCCCAGGCCTCTTTTGGCCCAAGATCCTCGGCCCACTTTCCAGTCAGCACTAGTGAATGATTATGACTCATTTGCAGTCTCTCAATCCAGTCAACCCCCTAGAACCTACTACCCAAAATCCTCTCCCTATGTGATCAGAACATAAGCTAATCTATTCCATGTCGAGCCTTCTCTACGACATATTACTAATCCAATAGCACTGGCCAAAAGATATTTTCCTCCCCCTCTCAATTACCTTCCTAGTCACCCTGATTATACACTCCGATTTTACAAAGATATCCTTTTCAAAACCAAGTCAGTCACAATCAAACCTATCAGGGACACTAATAATCCTTCCAAAATTCTGTATCATTCTTTACATATAGTTCATATTCTATCATTGGAAGATTGGAAAGATCCTCCCTACATCTCTCACATATATGATGGCTTGTCATTCACTTACCACCAGTACGAAAATGCATGGCATATAATATTCCTTCACCAGGCTGAAGATTTCAAGCATTCATGGTTCATTAATTTTGACAGAAACTTTGAAAGAAACTTCCCCATGTGGTTCCTCTCCTGGTGGGCGTCTTATGGTTTCCCATATGAAATGTTACCAGAGTTACTTCAGCAAGCAGTAGACAAGTTCTCAGAAGTTGCAACATTCACTCCATATCAGAAGAACTTCTCTCCAACATTACACTTCATGTCCAAATACAAAATCCCATGGATTTTCAAATGGGAGTTTATTCTCAAAACAGATCCGCAACTTACATGTGGTACAGTATGTAAAAGGCATCTCATCAAATGGTGGGATAAATTCAATACTGACAGAATATTAGATGCTTTTGCTCTTGAAGATTTCTTGAAGAAGCAACTTGCATCCCTAGTCAAAGCATCAGTCAAAGCATCTCTTCAAAAAGATCAACCAAAAGCAAGCAATCAACAGCAAGTCTCACCAGTCATCCAGGCTACTCCTCTACACCAAGTTGCATCGCCCTCTTCCAAGACCAAAATCAAAGGAAAAGGCCCTGCCTCCTCCTCATCCAAATCAAAGTCAAAGTCAGCAGAATTAAAAGAGTTAGCCCATCAATTATTAGCCCAAGCAGCTGGCTTATCTAGCAGTTCATCTGAGGACGAAACCCAACCCAGCTCCAGTCACTCTTCTAGTCAATCAAGTACCAAGTCCAGACAGCCCAGTAAAAACCCTCTCTCTTGGGCTGAACAGACAGAGTTACAAGATTACCAAGACGCTCAAGATCCCTATGACTATTCATAAGGGAATAAGCTACTATTCATGAAACAGTAAAAACTTTTTACTATTCACCCATTGTCGAAACCAGACAAACAAAGCTAATTAGTGCTGCTTCCTGTTTGTCGGTTTGGCAACATATGAGTAAAGACACAGTAAAAGCAGATTCCCAATAAAAGCAGATTCTCAGTCTCTACAGTCAAAAGCAGTAATCACTACAACAGCCATTATCGGTTCCAGGATCTTTATAAGGAGCTCTTCTCCTTCATTATCAGCAGGCTCAATATTATCACTCAGTTCATCAATCACCAAATTCTCTCCAGAATAGTTCCCTCTTCTCCTCTAGCATAGTACAGAGAATCTCATGTGTTGAGAACTCTGTTAGTTATTAGTCATCCTCTTCTTCACTCTTGTATCCCATCCCACTCATGTATTAAATTTTAGTAAGTAAGTTTTATGAGTCACAGTCAACTTATGTATTAAACCTTTGTTCATAAATAAAAGTTTATGTTTTATTCTATCTGATATGGTATATCGGATTAAAGCATATTCTTGGCGTTGGTTTTGTTAAACTTGCCATTACACACCGAGATTCACTGCTCCAGTACCTACTTTGTTGTTATACATAATTCATATATATATATATATATGAATACATATAGTTTGTGCCTTTGAATTCTGGATTTAAAATATATATATTTCAATAGTTCATCACTTTAGTTTAGAAACTACCACAAACTGTGTATGAACGCATGCCCATCACAAAATACATTTGTTAACGAGTCCTTTTCATCTTATGCTCAAGTTTAAACCTATCACATTAATTGTCGTTTTAGCTAGATACAATATATATATATATATATATATATATATATAACAGCACATAAGTTCATCTTAGAGTTTGGACCGGAGTCGCCGATCTCTCGGAAGGTGAGAGTTTGGGGACTAGCTAGCTACCTGCAGTCTCTTCGGATCTTCGATCGGCCTGCTCGGATAAGGCCGCTAAACTCGAAGTAAATCATTGTACGTACATGTACATGATGGGTATCCTTCAAAGAGCAGCTTTAAATAGAAGTAGACTTAGTAGTTCAGACTTCAGATTACCTCAACAATAAGAATTTGAAGCTTAAAATGGCACGACGCAGCTGTGCTACTCTGGTTCTCATTGCCTTCTTTGTTTTTCCCAGCATTGTTTTAGGGTTTACAGAATTCGTTGTTGGAGGTGATGACGGCTGGCAAGCTGGAATTGATTACTCTGATTGGGCTTCTAGCAATACGTTTAGTGTTGGAGATATTTTAGGTGATCATCTACCACGAAACTTCAGCTCATCAGTTCATTCATCTCAATAATGAACAGCATGAAATCATCCCTTTGAAAATCATCATTCATCGGTCACCTTCGCTAGTTGGCAGATGTTAATCTGCTTAACTACAGCTTGTCAGTTTTCTTTGTCTTTCTTTTATTGTTTAATTTGCTGCATTGACTCATTACTACCTGGTTGCAATTGATTCATGTTAAACACTGGCTGATGTTTACTATCTTTTCGAAACTGGATAACTGTAGTTCACATCCTTGTCTTTTTGTTTGTTTTCCAGTTTTCAATTACGATAGATGGAAATGAGACAAATAATGTCGTTGTAGCAACGGATTCTCAGGCATTTGATGACTGTGTTAATGTTCCAAACTCGGGTACGTACTTCTCTGCAATGACGTGCGCGTGCTGACATCGGCTGATGCTGGGAACTACTATTTTTTCTGTGAATATCACTGTCAGGATGGCAATATGAAATTGATGATAACCGTAAGATAGAGTTCGTACTTGTGTCTATACTGGTATGGACGGTGTGCGTCCGAACTCTCTCAATTTGCATATCTTAGGCAATGTAATCAGCGATTTTAACCGTTCAAAAGTTGAATTAATCAATAAAGATGATAATCTCTGCAAAAATTCAGAATAAATCAAAATCGTTTGCACATTCGATTGCATCAAACAAATAAACAGTTCTAGTGAGAGTTGAGAGTTTCATGATCATCCGTCTATTTGTTTGATACAATCGGTTAAGCAAATGATATTTGTTTACATTCATTTTTTACAGAGATGATCTTTATTGATTAATTCAACGTTTGAACAGTTAAAATCGTTGATTACATTGTCAAAGATATGCAAATTAGATATAGTTCGTATTTTCCTTGTTTTTATACACTAGTATATATCTTCTTGAAAGTTAACAATGATAATCTTGTTGAAAGAAAAACACATTATGTGTCTTCGTCAATGTAACTGACGAAAGATAATTATGTAGTCATTATTGTCATAAATGTATTTACTATTACCGTTGTAATACTCACCCTATATAAAGGGGATTATCAATGAAATGAGTAGACCAATTCATTATTTCCTACAACACGTTATCAGCACTTTGCTTTAGCCAAAGAAAAATAAAAAAAAACCCTAAATTTTTTTTTCTCCTCCTCCCGCCGTCGCTAGCCTCGCTAGCAGCAGCCCTACACCAGCGCCACCGCCGCCTGTTACCCGGCTCCCAGAAATTTACTCTGGGAAACCCACTTTTCTCTTGCCCGGTTTCCTCAGCCAGCCGACTCAACTCGACCAAGCCGAGCCTGCTCCGATCGGGCACGAACCAGGGTCGCCGCAGCCTGCTCCTTCTCCCGGTTGCGATCCAATCTGGACACCCATCGCCGATCCAGTCGTCCTCGATGACCGAACCGGAGCACCACTGCCCTGCTCCGCCCAACGCCGACGATGAGTACTTTGATATCCCCCCTGATCCAGCTTCCTCCAGACGCTGTCAACCACCGATCCACTGTAGATCGGCCCAGCGATCTGTCCCTAGCCACCCGATCCAGTGTAGATCGGCCCAGCCACCCTCTCGTGTCTCGTGGATCGACCACCTCCTCCCTCTAATCGACCCCGACACGTTGCCTCCCGGTTGCGACCCTTCATCGATGCCGATCCACACCCCGACACCAACTGCCAGTTGACGCGGCCCTCATCGACGATCCGGCTCCGCAGCAGCCCCGCCCCAGATCGCCCGACGACCTGGCACCACCTGGACGAGATCTAGTCCCTCCCGCTGCGATCTGAAAAAAATAATAATAATAATAATAATTTCGACTCGGATTTTTGGGCCTGATCCGACCCGGCTCCTTTGGGCCTGGTATTGACCCGGCTCTGTTGGCCTTGACCCGGATCTGTGTGACCCGACCCACGAAAAAAAAAAGAATTTCTTTTTGGGGAGTAAAATTTAAAGGTAATATTTAAAATTACCGCATAGTTTTCATATTTACTGTATGACTATTTACTGTGTGACTATTTACCGTGTGACTATTTACTGTTTTACGAATTTAATGGTAAATATGAAATTATTTAATTTATATGGTAAATGTGAAATAGATATGATTAAAGTGACTAGTCATATGAATATTGTTGTTTTATAAATTACGATGCGACGATCAAAATGGAACTGAGATCAAGCAATCGCGTCCCACGCAGTTTATTTGACAAACTAACAAGTAAGATCTAATTAAAGTTGTTATTTTCATTAAATCGTTAATGATATAATGCTCAAATTGATCTTATCATATTATGACATATACTTATGAAATTTGAGCATCATTATATGTCTATTTTATTATGTTAAATAATTACTTTATTTATCATGTTATATGAATTGAGTATTGCCATGATATTGAAAATTCATGAGCATTGTAATTCTAAAAAGGGACAAACATAATACTGTGATAAGGCATTTTTACAAAGCATGAAAAATATGATCATTACAAATCTCGGTCTTGAAATCTAATTTTTATTTCTTGAAAACTTTTCAACATGGATATCTTCTTGATTGTATAAAAAGCAACGATAATGAAATTTCATTAGCTTCACATGCAATGAAAATGGAAAAACCAAAATTTTATTGTAATAACGAAATTTCACAAAGCATCGGATGGGCCATAATGTATCTTGATTTATTTTAGTTGTCGTGAATGTCATTTAGACCGCGAAACTAATACATTTTCTTCTTCTTCTTCTATTTTACAGATAGTTTAACCATCACAGTTTGACTTTGACACATTGGACTCTGAAGAACTTGAGTACCAAATTCTCCTATTGAGCCAAATAAGGCTTGAGCATGGTATATTTATGCAAACTGCTTTATGTAAATAGCTGAGAAATAATTAAAATACCTTTAATGATGATGTAAGGTTTGAGAAAAAGAAATTTTCTAAAAACTATGCAAAGTAATGCAACATCCCTAATACAAAGGGCAATTACCATGAAACGTAAAGATCTCTATAATCGTCCAAAAGCAAGTGAAAACAATGCACAATTTGAAAGATGACCTAAGGGGCATGTCATGTGCAGTGAAGCATTCTGCCATCGTTGTAAATTACTGAAGTATTGATACGTACATTACAAGGTAGCAAAGAATTAGCTGCGACTTACAATAAGTATAAAGAATCATACGGGTACGCGAATTTTTAGAAAAGTATATTCAATATCCAACAATAACATTGAAAATGAATTTACAACTAAAGGCATACCATATGGGAAGAAGATGTCAATTACACATCTCATCATTGCAGTTTTTAAAAGAGCAAAAAGGATCTAGTTCAATCCAAAATAGACTTTGATTAGTCTACCTTTTAAAACTTTTAAGATATCCTAGTAAATGCTATCACGCCTTATTTCTAATTAATTAGACATTTGGTCTTAAAGTTTCTATTTTTAAATTGGACAAGACTAAATGTAATCGTTGGCATGTTAATTTTTGATTTTTCTCTCAATGAATTAAGATTGTTCAAATTTTATTCATGATATACATGATTCAATTTTCTTCATCTAACTTTACAAAGTATTGCATAAAGTAAAGCAACATAACATAATATAGGCATGACACAAAGAACTGTGTGCAAAGAAACGCACCATGTAATCCCTAGAATAATAGTACTGAAGGACAATGGTACTAATATATCAAAAAAATAGCACAATAGTACTGAAGAACAGTAGTACTATAATGAAAGTGATAAAGATCGGTATATCTGTTATTTTGAGATTCATAATGCACCTGCCTAACTGGGATTACCATACCTTTTATTACAATCCCCATCAAGTTACTTTAAAAAACTTAAGTTACGTTTCGATGTATATATTAAGCATCTGTCAAATTGACAATTTATGCGATAAGAGAAAATTGAATTTGTTCCACACTTTAAAGAAATTTATGCCACGATGTTCATGTAAAAAGACACAAGTAAGAATTCATTTGAGCTCCTTTGTATTACCGAGTATTAGAGAAGTTTTTATGTCAATTTAGTGGGTTATATGTAACTGCTAATTGAATCCAAAGTCATAAGAAAATGATATTTTGGAATTCTGACATAGATTGGCTTTGATCTGGTGAAACGTTCACTCTATGTATATCCATAAAGAGTATCTGATGAATTATACCCTTGCGTTTTCATTATGGATATACATAGACTCTCAATGAACTAAGAGATACTCTATGTATTGTAAATCCTAAGTTCAGAATGAAAAAGATCTTAGAAATACACAGTCTTGAAATAGAACTCAAGGACTGTAATGATGGTGACCATCCATCAATCGGCTTAGACACTCTAAAGAATAAAGTGAGGCCTACATATACTCCCATGATCAGTCGAAGTCTTTACTCTAACAATACATCAATTTATCATCTAATGAAAGATGATGAAGAAGTGTTGGGAAATGAAATTCCTATATAAGTGCAATGACGCATGATTGTACTTAAACACAATATGTAAGACTCGACCTCTCATTCGATGAAAATTTATAAAACTATGTTTAGCTCTACGCCCACGCAACGCAAATGGTTCTTTCAAATACTTAAATATATGAAAGATTTGGGCTTATTCAATCTCTACATAGAATGTGACATGATAAAGAAACTATCCACGTCATAGCTAACTACGCGTAAAGAAAAACGCATTAAAGGTGAAATCAGAAAATCTGTTGTTACATATCAATTTCAAATCTCTTAACGGTTCATCCATACTCTAGACGAAGTTATGACTGTTTTGTTATATGAAGGTCATACCACAAGTGAACATGATGTTCAATATGAACCTATGTGTTCGGTTCATGAACAACCTTATCCTCAAGATCAAAGTAAATCAAATTGGATCTGAGGACGATGTGTTAAGATTTAGTTATTAAATCATTGCTCAAAGTCATATTTGGAAAAACATGTGAAAATGCATAACTATGCTAATGTTACTGAAGCTCCCTTAATCAAATGAAAGAATCAGGGAGAATCCCATGATTAATGTAAAAATCAGGGGGAGGTGCAGACATCAGGGGGAGTCTAGCACATATATGTTGTTTTCAAATGTAATAGATGCGTTGTGCTCCTTTTCTCCTTCGACCAAAGTTTTATTTTCTCTCATTAGATTTTTGTTACTTGGCAAGGTTTTTAATGAGACAACATCACATGCACCATTTTATCTCTGACTCGGCACAAGGGGGAGTGTTGAAGGAAAAACACATTATGTGCTTTCGTCAATGTAACTGACGAAAGATAATTATGTAGTTATTATTGTCATAAATGTATTTACTATTACCGTTGTAATACTCACCCTATATAAAGGGGATTATCAATGAAATGAGTAGACCAATTCATTATTTCCTACAACAAATCTTAGTTTTGTTTAGTTTATTTCTATACACTAGTTTGTTTTAGTTTGTTTGTTAATCTAATTTTATTTCAGTTTTCCACTACGATACATTAGTCCATAATGTCGTTGTAGCAATTGATGCTTGGGTAGATAAACAACTGGAAATGGTGAATTAACATCGAATGATTCTCGAAACTACTATTTCATGTTCGAACTCCACTGCGATTTTGAATATATGGAAATGATGATCACAGTGCACGACAAGGCTAAACTCTGAAACTATTATTCAATGGGCGAACAAATTAAATTGCAAATCTAGTTGTAAAAAGATGTTTGCGCCAGTGAACTAGATATTCATGAAGTGAGTATGTAGTAACCCGATTTTCGCTACATTTGACTTGTAATTTCTCGTAATCAATGGAAGGATGTTTTGGCATTTTGTATGCTTGTATTTAGTCGTTGTGCGACTTCAGAAGTGATTTCGAGATTTCTATTTTGGAAAATCGTTAAGTTTCATTGGGTCATTAGTTGGCTTTTTGATTCGTTTTGATTTTTGAAAAGTTTTCTTCACGAAAGTCGTAGAGTTCGGCGATACGAGTTCGTAGACACGCGGCACGCGTGAATCGGATATCGTATGAAAAAGTTACGGTCAGTCGAAGTTATTTCCTTTTCGGGAATTTTACTATAAAGCCTGAAATTTCGAGAAAATGCCAAAAACTTTCCTTTTTCATCAGTTACCTTTTACTGTAGCTTTTTACTGTTCACTTTCACTCTCTCTCTCGGGTTTTTACTGTTCATCCTCCCCGATTCGGTCAACTCCTCCGATCTCCGCCGTCCGGCCGCCACGGCGCGAGCGCCACCCACCGGCCGAAAGGGTTTTTCCTCCTCGTCACGCTCCGCCATAGTTTGGCCGCCGTCGACGCCGGAGTAAGGTGCAGCAGCGCCCAGAAGTTCTGCCGTCGCTTGCGGTGGAGTTTCTCGCCGTTCCAGGCGTCGCCGGAGCTCGAGCCACCCCCCAATCGGCTCGTCTCCTCCTTGCGCACCTCTTGGTATAGGTGGAGCAAGCCGTTTCTTGCTGAATCGAGCGGATCGAGTTTGAGGCGATCCGATCTCCCCCAACCCAGATCTGTGTTCGACCCGACCCGGTCGACTGATCCGGCCCAGACCCGATCCGGCCCAGACCGATCCAGCCCAGTCAACGTTGACCAACGTTGACCGTCAACGTTGACCGGCCGTTTGACGTTGACCGGCCGTTTGACCGTTGACCGGCCGTTTGACCGTTGACCGGCCGTTGACCGGCACTGTAGCTGTCTGATCCGGACGCCGTTTCGGTCCGAATCGACTCGTTTCCTCCGAGGCCGACGTTGAGCAGTGATTTACCAATCTTGGTGAATTAAGGTGAGTAAACCTCACAACGTTTGTATTTATACGAGTTTTAATTTATAGTATTGGATCGTTATACGTGAAATTGTTTTATGGAAATGATATTTGTTTTTAAATTGAATGAACTTGATCGACTACGGTTCATCGGTAAGTAAAATGATTTTAATATAAAAATGATTTTTAAAGGGTTTTACGATCAATGACTATAGTTGGTATTAGTGGACTATTCCTGCGTGAATGTCTACGTATATATATATTTACGTGAAATATATATTGTGAATGCATTTGGGTGGATTATTTATGTTATGAGAATATCATCATTGTGTAAATGTGTGTTGTGAAAAATGTGGATGAGTTGGTACGAAAACCAACGGCCAATGAGAGATCTTCCTGTGTTTGATGGGGATTTCTCATGTGTGGCAATTTGGGTCCACCCTGTGTTTGATGGGGGATCTTTTGGCAATTATATCGGGATACCAAGCCTTTGGCCGGGTGATTGGTTACGATTCAGTTAGAGCTCTAGTCTGTCTGCCATTATGTGAGTTGGAGGGAAATGACAGTGGTCATCGTACCCCGAGTTTTATTCTCTTGTGGTTGTGTTGGAAATTGTGTTTCCTTTTGTGTTGTTTTAATTCTTTGATCTTGAACTTGTTCGTTTTACTCACACGAGCTTTGAAAGCTTACCGGGTGTGTTGTTTACAACCCGGTACACCAATTGATGGTGTAGGGGTTCGACCTGCAGGTGAGGATCAGCAGCCAGGAGGAGGCTCCTGAGCCACGTAGCTGGTAGGTGTGAGCCAGTGACCTGGGTTGTATCATTTTTGGGTTAGAGAGTGTTAGTGTGAGACTCTAGTTTACATCTATATTCTTTTATTGATGTAATATTTTTGAGTATTTAGAGCTACACATTTAAACTCTGATGTTGTATAACGTTATTCGTTTGGAAACTTTCAGTATTTGAGTTTATTTGTGTCGGTTTTCACTTGGTCGAATTTGGATTTTTATTATCCGAAATTCGGGTCGTGACAGTTGGTATCAGAGCGTAAGGTTACATATTCGGTGGTAATTGGTACTTTTGAGAGATGACCCGACTGCAGCGGATCACCATCATGCTCGCTTGTACTGATATGCCATCGGGTATGTAGGGGGTAGGGCGTTGAGTTTCAGTATAGAGCGTTGTCTCTATATTAAGTTTTTGATCCTTGTGTATCCTGTAAGCATTTTGGTCTTGGTTAATACATGCCGGGTCTAACTTATACTTCAAGTTTATGCAAGTATTGATCAAGTGTTGCTTTGCTTCATAGGATGGATCGTCGAGGAGGTAGAGCTAGGGGCCGAGGTAGGGCCCGGCGGGGTGGAGCCAGAGTCCGCCCTGTAGAGGAGTTCTATGAGGAGGCGGAGGAAGTGCCATTGGTTGAGCAGCCCGTTCCTCAAGCAGTCGTTCCTGATGACGGCCGCGTGTTGAGGTTGATCCGAGAGATTGGAAGGGTGGGGGCACCCATGTTCCATGGAGGACTTGATCACCTGGTGGCCGATCATTGGATTCAGGATATGGAGAAGCATTTCGATTTGGTTGTATGCTCTGAGATCGAGATGAGGAAGATAGCTACATTCTTCCTCAAGGATGATGCTCTAGACTGGTGGAGGAGTACTCAGAGGGTGATGGATGTGTCCACTCTCACGTGGGAGGGTTTTGTGGAACTCTTTCGGGAGAAGTACTTTCCAGCCACAGTGAGGGAGCAGTTGGAGCTTGAGTTCATGGCTTTGACACAGGGAGTTATGGGTGTCAGAGAGTATGAGACTCGGTTCTCGCAGTTGTATCGGTTTGTCAGGCCGATGGATGAGGCGTCGTTAGCGCAAAAGTTCCTCCGGGGGTTGAGGCATGAGATCAGGACGATCATATCTGCCCTTTGCCTATCTTCAAAGGCAAGGATGTTTGAGAGTGCTGTGCGGCTAGAGCAGGAGGCCAAGCTTCATGCTGGTGAGGTTGCTCTGAGAGATCCCCAGGGGAAGGGGAAGGTTGTTGCAGTGAGCGCTAGTTCAGGTCACAGAGGGGGACCTTGGAAGAAACAGCGGATCGCTCAGCAGACTCCAGGTAGGGTGGCTGGTGTGCCCATCAGAGCCACACCTATTAGGCAGGCAGCATCCATGAGGTGCTTCAACTGTGGCGAGCTAGGCCATGGTTCGAGGGAGTGCAGCAAGCCGAGGTCTGTTGTATGCTTCACCTGCAAGCAGGCTGGACACTTTGCTAGGGAGTGTCCTCAAGCCCAGCCTGGGGGGCAGACAGGTCAGCAGAGACTGTTGCCAGCAGGGCAGGTGGGTCAGCAGAGACAGTTGCCAGCAGGGCAGGCTAGAGTGTATGCCATTGGTCAGCGACGCACAGGGGTGGAAGGTACCTTATCTGTCTTAGATTATCTTGCTAGAGTATTGTTTGATACGGGCGCTTCTCATTCATTCATATCTAGTTCTGTGGTAGAGGTGCTAGGGTTGGTTCCTACGCCTCTTGGTGGGTCCTTGTGTGTCATTTCACCTTTGGGTGTTTCTCTTGAGTTGAGTTTGATCTGTGAAGCATGCCCTGTGGTGATTGGAGGCAGGGAGTTCTCTGCATCCTTGATTGTACTTCCAGACCACACTTATGATGTGATTTTGGGAGTTGATTGGTTGGGGTCGCATCATGCTTTAATTGACTGCTTTAGCTTGATAGTGTCTTTTCGTATTCCCGGGCAACCGGAGTTTCACTATCGTTGCCTCAAGTCTGATAATGCCATGCGGGAGGGTATCATGGCACATATCGAGTCTGTAGTCAGTGAGGTAGCTATTGAGGATATTGCAGTTGTTTCGGAGTATGTTGATGTGTTCCAGGAGATACCGGGGTTACCTCCGAGGAGGGTAGTTGATTTTGCCATTGATGTGGTACCTGGTACTGCGCCAGTGTCGAAGGCGCCGTATCGTATGGGACCGAATGAACTTCAGGAATTGAAGGTTCAGATTGAGGGGCTACTCATGCAGGGGTTCATAAGGCCTAGCACTTCTCCTTGGGGTGCTCCGGTGTTGTTTGTGAAGAAGAAGGATGGTTCATCTAGGCTCTGTGTGGATTATCGAGAGTTGAATAAGGTGACCATCAAGAACAAGTATCCTTTGCCCAGGATCGATGACTTGTTTGATCAACTCAGAGGAGCAGTGGTGTTCTCTAAGATTGATTTGAGGTCCGGTTATCATCAGTTGAGGGTGAAGGAGCAGGACATTCCCAAGACCGCTTTTAGGACTCGGTATGGGCATTATGAGTTTGTTGTCATGTCCTTCGGTCTAACGAATGCACCTGCGGCTTTCATGGATTTGATGAACCGTATCTTCAGTCAGTTCTTAGATAAGTTTGTGGTGGTGTTTGTGGATGATATCCTGATTTATTCAGCGTCAGTGGAGGAGCATGAGGTGCACTTGCGAACTGTGCTGCAGATTCTTAGGGAGGCTAAGTTGTATGCCAAGTTCGAGAAGTGTGAGTTCTGGAAGGAGGAAGTCAAGTTCCTTGGTCATGTGGTTTCGAAGGATGGAGTCTCGGTAGACCCTTCCAAGGTTGAAGCCGTGATGAGTTGGGGTCGCCCCAAGACTGCTACGGAGGTTCGTAGTTTTCTCGGTTTGGCTGGGTATTACCGGAGGTTCATTAAGGGGTTCTCTAGTATCTCTTCTTCTTTGACCAGGTTGACCAAGAAGGATGTCCAGTTTGTGTGGACAGATGAGTGCGAGAAGGCATTCAATGAGTTGAAGACTAGACTTACTACGGCCCCAGTGTTGATTATTCCCACAAGTGGGGGTGGTTATGTCGTATATAGTGATGCATCTTATCAGGGCTTGGGTTGTGTGCTGATGCAGCACGATGGAGTTGTTGCCTATGGCTCTAGACAGTTGAAGATTCACGAGAAGAACTATCATACTCATGACCTAGAGCTTGCAGCAGTGGTCTTTGCCCTGAAGATTTGGAGGCATTACTTGTATGGTGAGAAGTTTCAACTCTTCTCAGATCATAAGAGTCTGAAATATTTGTTCTCTCAGAAGGAGCTGAACATGAGGCAGAGGAGGTGGATGGAGCTTCTTAAGGACTGTGACTTCACCTTGGAGTATCATCCGGGAAAGGCCAATGTAGTGGCGGATGCCTTGAGTAGGAGACTAAGGGGTACAGTTGCATCTCTCATGATCCAGGAGTGGCTCATGCTTGAGACGGTATCTGAGTTTGACTTGGTGCTATCTGGAGGTGAGCAGGATGCCTTCCTTGGTAGTGTTTCTGTGCAGCCTACCTTGATTTCCAAGATTATCCAGGGTCAAGCACATGATGAGTTCTCTCGAGCAAAGTTGGCTGAGTTAGTAGCCGATTTGATGGATGAGTGTCCATCTGAGTGGACTGTCGGATCTGATGGTGGGTTGAGATTCAGGGGCAGGTTGTGCGTGCCGGATTGTGCTGACCTCAAGGAGGAGATTCTTCGGGTAGCACATCGATCACGATACACGATCCACCCAGGGAGCACAAAGATGTATAGAGATCTTTGTAGGCAGTTCTGGTGGAACGGCATGAAGAGAGATGTGGCTGAGTATGTGTCCAAGTGTCTTACCTGTCAGCAGGTGAAGGCAGAGCATCAGAGACCCGCTGGCATGTTGAAGCCGCTATCCATTCCGGAATGGAAGTGGGAGCGCGTCTCTATGGACTTTGTGACTGGGTTGCCAAAGTCTAAGTTGGGACATGATGCTGTGTGGGTGATTGTTGATAGATTGACGAAGTCGGCGCACTTTCTTCCAGTGTCGATGACACACTCGGTGGAGGCTTTGTGCAAGTTGTATGTGAGGGAGATAGTGAGACTTCATGGGGTGCCGGTATCCATTGTATCGGATCAGGATGCTCGTTTTACTTCCAAGTTTTGGTCTGGTTTTCAGAAGGCCATGGGGACCACTTTGGATATGAGCACAGCATTCCACCCTCAGACTGATGGGCAGACTGAACGGGTGAATCAGGTGATGGAGGATATGTTGAGAGCATGTGTCTTGGACTTCAAGGGAAGTTGGGAAGACCACATTCAGTTGATTGAGTTTGCCTATAACAACAGTTATCACTCCAGTATTGGCATGGCGCCTTATGAGGCTCTTTATGGGAGACCTTGTAGATCCCCTGTTTGTTGGGCCGAGGTTGGTGAGAGTGGGTTCTTGGGTCCGGAGATTGTTCAGGAGACCACAGAGAAGATCTCGATTATACGAGATAGAATCCGAACTGCTCAGAGTAGGCAGAAGAGCTATGCTGATTTGAAGAGGAGACAGGTGGAGTTTGTGATTGGCGACCATGTGTTCTTGAAGGTCTCACCTATGAAGGGGTTGATGAGATTTGGCAAGAAGGGAAAGTTGGCGCCAAGGTATGTTGGGCCTTTTGAGATCCTTGAGAAGGTAGGAGATTTAGCCTATCGACTTGCCTTGCCTCCCAGCATGTCCGGAGTGCATAACGTCTTTCATGTTTCAATGCTGAGGAAGTATGTACCGGATGAGTCGCATGTGATCGATCATGGCACTATTAAGGTGGATGAGAATGCTACGTTCGTTGTTGTACCTGTTCGTATCTTGGATAGGTCAACGAAGAAACTTCGAAGGAAGGAGGTAGAGTTGGTCAAGGTGTTGTGGAGTCACCATGATGAGCGTCAGGCATCTTGGGAACTCGAGTCGGACATGAGGGTTGAGTACCCTCAGTTATTTGTAGAGTAGTGTGCTTGAATTTCGGGGCGAAATTCCTTTAAGGAGGGTAGAATGTAGTAACCCGATTTTCGCTACATTTGACTTGTAATTTCTCGTAATCAATGGAAGGATGTTTTGGCATTTTGTATGCTTGTATTTAGTCGTTGTGCGACTTCAGAAGTGATTTCGAGATTTCTATTTTGGAAAATCGTTAAGTTTCATTGGGTCATTAGTTGGCTTTTTGATTCGTTTTGATTTTTGAAAAGTTTTCTTCACGAAAGTCGTAGAGTTCGGCGATACGAGTTCGTAGACACGCGACACGCGTGAATCGGATATCGTATGAAAAAGTTACGGTCAGTCGAAGTTATTTCCTTTTCGGGAATTTTACTATAAAGCCTGAAATTTCGAGAAAATGCCAAAAACTTTCCTTTTTCATCAGTTACCTTTTACTGTAGCTTTTTACTGTTCACTTTCACTCTCTCTCGGGTTTTTACTGTTCATCCTCCCCGATTCGGTCAACTCCTCCGATCTCCGCCGTCCGGCCGCCACGGCGCGAGCGCCACCCACCGGCCGAAAGGGTTTTTCCTCCTCGTCACGCTCTGCCATAGTTTGGCCGCCGTCGACGCCGGAGTAAGGTGCAGCAGCGCCCAGAAGTTCTGCCGTCGCTTGCGGTGGAGTTTCTCGCCGTTCCAGGCGTCGCCGGAGCTCGAGCCACCCCCCAATCGGCTCGTCTCCTCCTTGCGCACCTCTTGGTATAGGTGGAGCAAGCCGTTTCTTGCTGAATCGAGCGGATCGAGTTTGAGGCGATCCGATCTCCCCCAACCCAGATCTGTGTTCGACCCGACCCGGTCGACTGATCCGGCCCAGACCCGATCCGGCCCAGACCGATCCAGCCCAGTCAACGTTGACCAACGTTGACCGTCAACGTTGACCGGCCGTTTGACGTTGACCGGCCGTTTGACCGTTGACCGGCCGTTTGACCGTTGACCGGCCGTTTGACCGTTGACCGGCCGTTGACCGGCACTGTAGCTGTCTGATCCGGACGCCGTTTCGGTCCGAATCGACTCGTTTCCTCCGAGGCCGACGTTGAGCAGTGATTTACCAATCTTGGTGAATTAAGGTGAGTAAACCTCACAACGTTTGTATTTATACGAGTTTTAATTTATAGTATTGGATCGTTATACGTGAAATTGTTTTATGGAAATGATATTTGTTTTTAAATTGAATGAACTTGATCGACTACGGTTCATCGGTAAGTAAAATGATTTTAATATAAAAATGATTTTTAAAGGGTTTTACGATCAATGACTATAGTTGGTATTAGTGGACTATTCCTGCGTGAATGTCTACGTATATATATATTTACGTGAAATATATATTGTGAATGCATTTGGGTGGATTATTTATGTTATGAGAATATCATCATTGTGTAAATGTGTGTTGTGAAAAATGTGGATGAGTTGGTACGAAAACCAACGGCCAATGAGAGATCTTCCTGTGTTTGATGGGGATTTCTCATGTGTGGCAATTTGGGTCCACCCTGTGTTTGATGGGGGATCTTTTGGCAATTATATCGGGATACCAAGCCTTTGGCCGGGTGATTGGTTACGATTCAGTTAGAGCTCTAGTCTGTCTGCCATTATGTGAGTTGGAGGGAAATGACAGTGGTCATCGTACCCCGAGTTTTATTCTCTTGTGGTTGTGTTGGAAATTGTGTTTCCTTTTGTGTTGTTTTAATTCTTTGATCTTGAACTTGTTCGTTTTACTCACACGAGCTTTGAAAGCTTACCGGGTGTGTTGTTTACAACCCGGTACACCAATTGATGGTGTAGGGGTTCGACCTGCAGGTGAGGATCAGCAGCCAGGAGGAGGCTCCTGAGCCACGTAGCTGGTAGGTGTGAGCCAGTGACCTGGGTTGTATCATTTTTGGGTTAGAGAGTGTTAGTGTGAGACTCTAGTTTACATCTATATTCTTTTATTGATGTAATATTTTTGAGTATTTAGAGCTACACATTTAAACTCTGATGTTGTATAACGTTATTCGTTTGGAAACTTTCAGTATTTGAGTTTATTTGTGTCGGTTTTCACTTGGTCGAATTTGGATTTTTATTATCCGAAATTCGGGTCGTGACAGAGTACGTATTGATGACTAACAACATTTACATGTATAAAATTCTGTAGGTTTCACATATCAATATGCACACATTTACATACATGAGAACATTGTGGTAAAGAGAGTCATGTTTTGTGCAATTTTAGTTATGTTAGAGGTAACTGCTTTGGCCGTGTATGACATTTTTACATGCTTGTGAACAATTTATTTTTAGAATTGTAATTTGTTTTTGAATTACATGTGTGGTTTTTTAGACACGTGTACTTTACATGCTTGTCTCGACCTAGCCCTGGACATGTTGAGCCGGTAATTGAACTTGAATTGAGTGACCAATACACTCTACTTATCACAGTCCTCCCTGCCCTGGAAGAGGTTACAACTTGCAGAAGATTTCAACACCAAGTGGAAATCCTTTACAAAGAAATTTTAACTATGCATATGAATATGATTTATTATACGATACGTCCTTCCAAAAATCACTAACAATATCTCATGTATCCAATGAATTTTCCAAATATATCCATGCATTCATGACGTCGTGTACTTTACTACTAAATGTTTAAATCGATAATTTCACCTTGTAATTTTTTTTTAAAGATATTCCACGAGCACTAATTAAATTATCGAGATTGTAAACTCATTTTCTAACTATCTCAACTTAGCTCTAAAAACTTGTCCTACTCACCCAATAATTTATTTCTTGGTGTAGGAGAATCAGAATTGGTCTACTCATTTAATTGATAATCCCCTTTATATAGAGTGAGTATTACAACGGTAATAGGAAATACATTAATGACAATAATGACTACATAATTATCTATCGTCCGTTACATTGACGAATGCACATAATACGTTTTTCCTTCAACACTCCCCCTTGTGCCGAGTCAGGGGTAACATGGTGCATGTGGTGTTGCCTCATTAAAAACCTTGCCAAGTAACAAAAACCCAATGGGAGAAAATAAAACTTTGGTCTAAGGAGAAAAAGAGCACAACGCACCTATTACATTTGAAAACAACATGTATGTGCTAGACTCCCCCTGATGTCTGCACCTCCCCCTGATTTTTACATTAATCATGGGATTCTCCCTGATTCTTTCATTTGATCAAGGGAGCTTCAGTAACATTAGTATAGTTATGCATTTTCACATGTTTTTCCAAATATGACTTTGAGCAATGATTTAGTAACTAAATCTTGCCACATCGTCCTCAGATCCAACTTGATTTACTTTGATCTTGAGGATAAGGTTGTTCATGAACCGAACACATTGGTTCATATTGAACATCAGGTTCACTCGTGGTATGACCTTCATATAACAAAACAGTCATAACTTTGTCTAGAGTATGGATGAACCATTAAGAGATTTGAAATTGATCTGTTACAACAGATTTTCTTATTTCACCTTTAATGCGTTTTTCTTTACGCATAGTTAGCTATGACGTGGATAATTTCTTTATCATGTCACATTTTATGTAGAGATTGAATAAGCCCAAATCTTTCATATCTTTAATGAAAGAACGATTTGCGTTGCGTAGGCGCAGAGCTAAACATAGCATTACAAATTTACATCGAATGAGAGGTCGAGTCTTACATATTATGTTTAAGTACAATCATGCGTTATTGCACTTGTATAGGAATTTCATTTCCCAATACTTCTTCGTCATCTTCCTTTAGATGAAAAACGGATCTATTGTTAGAGTAAAGACTTCGACTGATCATGAGAGTATATGTAGGCCTCACTTTATTCTTTAGAGTGCCTAAGCCGATTGATGTATGGTCACCATCATTACAGTCCTTGAGTTTCATTTCAAGACTGTGTATTCTCAAGATCTTTTCATTCTTAACTTAGGATTTACAATACATAGAGTATCTCTTAATTCATTGAGAGTCTGTGTATATCCATAATGAGCACGCAATGACATAATTCACCAATCTCTTCCCAATCAAGTAGTCACTTTAGTGAACGTTTCAATTTCTTTTGCAAACGTACTCATGTGATCTAGAGTCACTTGATTTGGGTGGATGAAGTCCGTTTAGGATCCTCATGTATATCTCTTAATTTAGATCCCCATAGAGATATATGTTTTGATCACTTTTCGTAAGCTGCATGTTCAGTTTTTCGGAAACTACCAAACTGACAAGGTAGTGGAGTGCAATGACATCCATTACGAGGGATTGTCTCATCGTAGTCCATTACGAGAGAATATCTCCTCGTAGTCGATTCCAGTGCGTTTTTGAGAGACCTTGCGCCATAAGGTGAGTCTGCATACTCTTATTCTCATTACGCATTCTAACAAAGATATATTTGATAGGGTTTATATTTGCGGTGTCGGCGTCACCTGCCCAAAAGACCTATCTCTTTGTTTATACTGGATCGCTTCTTTCCATTAGGCCAGTTTACTAAGTTGACATTTTTCAACGAAGTATGGTTCGATAGTAGACTCATTATTCCACGTCCTCATGTACACTAGTGTAATGTGTTTGTAGAGATCTCTATACTTTAAGGATTGGTTCTAACATTTGAGGCGTCTCCCAATGATAACCACAATCCATAAATATTCTCATGAGACGGATTTGAGTATCACTGATCAATAGATCAGGTTGTGCCAAACTTGTTTTCTTCCTTTACACAAGTATGTATCGAATCTAAGGTGGCCTCCCCCTCTTCCTTGGAGAGCCACGGCCTGTGACACCATTTATGCCACTTATGGCGTCACCATGCCACCATCCATGGTGGCAGTGCAATACCCAATTCCTCTTGGGTGGTACCATGTCCTTTTGATAAAACACAATCCTTGCAGGTATATTTGCAGCAGGTTTATATGATCTCGTCACTTTAATGTATAAGATATCTACACACTTTGCTTTGTGTGATTTTGGGGATCGAGATGAGACACAGTGGGGACAAACCACGACAATTCCTGTCGTTCCACTTGAACATGCTTGTTCTTATCTCCCCCTAACGACGGGAAGACTGTCTCATCAAAGTGACACACCGCAAATCTAGCGGTGAGGAGATCGCCTGTCAAGGTTTCGACATAGCGGACTATAGCTGGAAGTTCATATCCAGCATAAATATTTATTCATCTCAAGTAACCCATCATTGTGCGCTGTGGCGGCGCAATTTTGGCACATAAAACATTTAATAGAGCTCAAGGATTGTAGATCCGTGTCAATCCAAAAGAGCTCAAGGATTACAAGTTCGTTTGAAATCCTTAAAAATCTTCACACATAGTCACTAGCTATGGTGTAAATTGGTTTAATGATGATGGCCATAGATGAAAAAGTAACGCTGCATGCAAAAATTGCATAACCCAAAACGGAAGTATTGGTGTGCTTTACCAATATTAAGACTATTACTGCAGTCGTTTTCCGTGAGACCAATTGGGTTCTTATATAAGAATATGATGTCCATTACAAATCCCATATAATAAGCCATAAAATCATCACACCTACGGAAATTAACCCGGCCTAGGTGCTTTGACTTTCTAGCATAAGCAGCAGAAATTTTAATTGTGGATGGTGTCATGACACGTGACCAGCGTGTCGACACTACAACCAACACCATAAAATATCTAAGGTGTCCGCAAGTTGGTTGAATTAGTCCACTGAATCATTTTTGGATTCAATATAAGTACATAATGAGAACACATATTTCCTTTGCATATGATGGTGTCAATCATAATTTTATGAGTAGGCTTTGAATGATGTACTTTTATTCATAAAGTCACGATGGATATCAGAAGCATAATAGGGTATAAGTGCATGTACTTTGTGCATCAATCATAATTACCCTTTGTTTTAGGGTCGTTGCATGACTTTACCCAATTTGTTCAAGAATATATATATATTTTTCTAAGACCTTACATCGTCATTGCCTTTTGATTTAGGGTTGTTGCATTATTTTACAACATGTGTTACAGGAAATTTCTTTTTCTCATACCTTACATTGTCATTGCCCTTTGGTTTAGGGTTGTTGCATTACTTTGCATAATTTGTTCCAGGGAATTTCTTTTCAGACCTTACGTTGTCATTCAATATATTGAAATTATATATTTAGCTATTTACATAAAACAGTTCGTATAAATATACCATGCTCAAGCCATTGTTGGCTCAATAGGGGAATTTGGTACTCAAGTTCTTCAGAGCCCAATGTGTCAAAGTCAAACTGTGATGGTTAAACCATCTGTAAAATATAGGAAGAATAAAATATATTAGTTTCGCGGTCTATGACATTCACGACAACTAAAATAAACCAATATACATTATGGTAAATCCGATGCTTCGTGAAATTTCGTTATCATAATAAAATTTTGATTTTTTCATATGCATTGCATGTAAAGCTAATGAAATTTCATTATCATTGCTTTTTATATAATCAAGAAGATATCCATGATGAAATTTTTTTTCAAGAAATTAAAATTGGATCTCAAGACCAAAATTTGTAATGGTCATATTTTTCTTACTTCGCGAAAATACTTTTCCACATTATAGGTTTGTCACTTTTTCTTTATATTACAATGCTCATGAAATTACATTATCATGACAATGCTCAAACTAAGTAATATGTTAAATAAAACAATTATTTAACACTAATAAAATAGACATATAATGATGCTCAAATTTCATAAGTATATGTCATAATATAATAAGATCAGTTTGAGCATTATATCATTAACGATTGAATGAAAATGATAACTTTAATTAGATCTTACTTGTTAGTTTGCCAAATAAACTGCATATGATACAATTGCTCGATCTCCGACTCCAAATTGTCGTCACATATTGCCCGTATCGTAATTGTTATGCCACATAAGAACAAATAATATGCATATGATTAGTCACTTTAATCATATATATTTCACATTTATCATATAAATTAAGCAATTTCACATTTACCATTAAGTTCGTAAAACAGTAAATAGTTATAAAGTAAATAGTCACACAGTAAAGTAAATATAAATTACTGTGCGGTAATTTCAAAAATTACCTTTAAATTTTGACCCTAAAGAGAATTCCTTTTTTTTTGCTTTTTTCGGGTTGGGTCAGGTCGGGTCGGGTCGAACCAAAAAACAGCCGGGTTAGGCCCAAAAGCGTGGGGCTGACGTAAGGCTGACGTCGTGCTGGCGTCGGGGCGGAGAGAACGCCGACGGAGGCGTGCGGGCGTGCAGGGGGTCGATCGGAGCAGGGGTCGCCACAGGGGGTTGACGATCGGCTGGGCTGGCGTCGTTGGCGCTGGTCTGGCGCAGGAGGAGGCCGGATCGGGGGGGATCGGTGATGGGGCCGACTGGATGGTCCGATCCGGAGTCGTCGCGAGGAGGGTGCCCAGATGAGGTCGAAGGAGGGTGGGGGGGTCCGATCGTCGTCCGATCTGGGTCCGATAAAGGCGAGGCAGACGCGTATGGCCAGTGACGAGGCGAGCGGAGGAGCAGGAGGCGTTAAGGAGGTCCGATCTGCAGCGCGTGTCGGAGCAGGGCGGAGCCGGCGTCGGGGTTGGATCGGAGAAGTCGAGGGGTGCCCAGAGAAAACTTCTGGGTGTCGGGTCGATGTGGGCTGGCGTCGTTGGCGCTCGGCTGGGCTGACGTCGTCGGCGCTCGGCTGGGGAGATGGAGGCCTAGCGATGCTAGGCTGAGAGGAGGGGGGTAGCGGCGGCGCCGGGGGGGGCTGCTGCCGGCTAGGGTTTTCTTTTTTTTCTTTTCTTTGTGTTTTTTTTCTTTGGCTATTGCTGCTAGGGTTTTTATCTTTCTCAGCGAGTAAAGCTACGTGCTGATAACGTGTTGTAGGAGAATCAGAATTGGTCTACTCATTTCATTGATAATCCCCTTTATATAGGGTGAGTATTACAACGGTAATAGGAAATACATTAATGACAATAATGACTACATAATTATCTATCGTCCGTTACATTGACGAAGGCACATAATACGTTTTTCCTTCAACATTTCTATGAATTTTCATAGTTTTATAAGTTTTTTTTATTAAAAATACTTTTTATTAAATAACTCACACACCTTTACATATGTCAATGAGGTTTGAACCCATTACCTCAACGTTGTTAGTTAAGTTAGTTTTATTGGTTTTTATTTTATTTTTTATTTTATAAAAGTTTTATAGACTTAGGGGGTGTATTGTATATGGAATTAGTGGATGTTTTAAGGAAATCAATGAAATTTAAAAGTCTGGGTGTATTCAATATAGATTTTTGATAATCCATAACAGTCTGGGTGTATTCAATAAGGATTTTAAAAAGTCTTTATGAAATCTATAAAGTCTACGGGTATTCAATTAGGACTTTTAAAAATGAATAAAATTTTGAGGGTATTCAAAATATCATTCATACTTATGGAATCAGCAACTCATGGATAATCATGGACTTTGTAGTCTAAATTATGCACACAAAACTCAAATATTTTTCCAGTCTCCAGACCAAAGATTTCGAAAAGCCACGACAGACTTTTTCTGTCTTTGAAGAGGTTAATCCTCCGTCATCTCTTTATTTTTTAACATATCATCTGTCTTTCCTGTTTTTCTTTCCTCTTATTTTTTCTATAATATTTTATGCAATCAAACTCTTATCCATGTCCATTGTTGTTGAATTTGTTTTTCAAATATTTTTATTTTATTTCTCATTTATTTATGAAATCCTAAAACACAAATATTATCGTTTGCACAAGTCAGTTATGGAGTTTTCAATTTTTTTTTTCCAGTACTCGTTAATTAATGAATAAGATTGATCAAATGAATATAAATCAAACTACATATTTGTAGTCGGTCTATAAGGCTGTCATAATTAACATCTTATATGGAGACGGACGCTCAATTATTTCGTGACTAGAAGTTTTACTTCCCCTTTTAGGTACTGAATCGATTATGCGTAGCAGATTGGAGCATCACCCTACATCAACTCAAATGAATTTTGTTCTTCATTTAAAATTTTTGTTTGTTAGTATTGAAAATCTGTACAAGTCGTTCATAATAAAGTTTGTAGATTTTTATAAATCAGTATGAAGTCTGTGTAAAAGTCGATGGTTTTAAAGAATCAACAGAAATTTGTGAACATTTTAAATAGTCGGTGGATTTTTTAAAAAGTTTGTGAATTACAAAATATCCATACAAATCCAAATACAATACGCCCCTATTTTGTCATGTAAGTGATTAGTTGATTAATCTATAAATGACAGTGAAATGAAATATAATAAATAATAATTAAATTGGCATGCGTATTAATGAAGTTTTTGTCGGGCTAATTTCCATCATGTCCTAAAACTAAATTTATGTTTCTCTTTGAGTAACAAAATAGTAACTTATAATTGTTAGCCTCCAAATTTCATTTAATTTTTAAATTTATTTTTATATATTTTTGGTTCGATTGTTATGATTTTTGACTGAGCAACCAAAAGAGCCAGAGACAGTCTTGCTTATTACCCTGCGAAATCCACCATCTCTCCTGCGCGCCCAATTCGCCTTCTCTTTCTGCAAAACTTTTCTCCCTAATATTTTCTTCCTTTTTTCATTTTCTGGATTCCACAAATTCATCGCCATTCTCCGCCCGGATCATTTCTTCAAGGTAATCAATCTCAATCTCAATCTCCTCCGTTTTTGTTCTAGGTTTAAATCAATCGCCATTTCCTCTGATTTGTTGCATTTTGATTCGCATTTCCTTAGCTTCGATGAGCTTCAATAGTTGCTACGTTTCTTGGTTGATTCTTCATAGTCGTTCACGATTTTAGGTCAGTAGTGTGATGAGCAAGATCGATCTGCTGCGGTTGAAGAAACCGCAATGCACGGCGAGGTCGATCTTCGTGTCGAGAGTTCAAACCGAGTGAATGTGTTTAGGTTTTGTGAATACGTCTATGTGTGACTGTGTTGATCCCTGAGGTAGATCTGTGCTTGATCTTTATGTATTTGACTGTAAATAAGGACTTAGAATTTTGGAGTGAATAGTGTAAGTTCTGTTGACATGGAAGAAACTCGGATTAATTAAGTTGAAGATAGTAATCTATTTCAGTAACTGAATGATCTAATGAACTATTTCGAAACGGCGAAAGCTGGATTACCTAAAATGAAAAGAAGTTGGCACGATAAGTAGAGCAGTTGGAGAGTTAACAAGGGGGATAATTTCCTATTTAAAAGAGAGTTTCGAGCGGAGTAGTCTATGTGATGTGAGGCTAGGAGCTTTTTTGGAAGTTCTCGGTGGAGTTTTATCTCCTTAAATGTACCTGTCGGAAGTGTTCTTAATTTGATTAGAGTATCACAAGCTTTTATTCTTTTACTTTAGGTGGAAATTGGATGACTTTGTCGGATTTGTCAGTGTTTTAGTAGCTTTGAGCTCAAATGTTAGTTACTGCCAATTAGTAGCTTCTTTTTCTCATGTAAACTGGGAGAATCTTATAATATATTTTTTTTCATTTCTGTGTTCCTCAGGTTTGACTCTGATGATATGCACCTCTCGTTCTTTCTATATATGGAGATCTAGGTAGTGAAGCTTATATGGTTGTATAACAATGGACGAAGAAGAGGAGTGGAAGAAGGAGGCCGAAAATATTTCCAGCAAGGATACAGGAAATCACGAGCTGGTTAGTGGTGTACAGGATAATGTTGATCCATCTCCTCCGGAAACTACCGGTAATACTGATGATAAAGCTGATTCTGGACGGAATAGTGTAACATTGCAAGCAACTGATTCTGTACCTAAAGTTTTGGAGCAGGAAACTACCAGTAATACCGGTAATAAAGCTGATGCAGGACGGAGTAGTGTAACATTGCAAGTAACAGATCCTGTACCTAAACTTTTGGATGAGGACCAATTTGAGCAGGTCAACTTGAAAGATCAAGATAAGACTGTTAATGCATCTCAACGCAGTCATGTGGAATCAAATCGAACATCAAATTCAGATGCTAGACAATCATATGGTGGGTATGAAGTTGCCTCACAGGCTTTTACATCAGAATTCGATTCGTCTATGGTTGATGAAATGCAGGATGATCAGTCTTCCTGGAGCCCACGTCAGGACAGTCAATTTGGTCACTCTATCTACCCATCCATGACAGCTGGTGGTTTTGATTCTTCTTCTTATTATGGGGATGGAGGTTATTCTCCTGTTGGTTCACCCCCAAAATCAAGGCAGAAACCTATTATGCCAAATGTATCTCCGGAGTTACTACATTTGGTGGATTCTGCCATCATGGGAAAGCCTGAAAGTTTGGACAAATTGAAGAATATTGTTAGTGGTGTGGAGAGTTTCGGGACACAGGAGGAAATGGAGAGCATTGCTTACTTGGTAGTTGATTCACTTATTGCAACAATGGGTGGTGTTGAAAGTTATGAAGAAGATGAGGATAACAATCCTCCTAGCGTGATGCTAAATTCTCGAGCTGCCATTGTTGCAGGTGAACTTATTCCCTCGCTTCCTGGGTTTGGTGATAGTCATGCTATCATGTCCCCTCGCACACGAATGGTTAGGGGGCTACTTGCTATATTACGGGCTTGCACAAGAAATAGAGCAATGTGTTCAATGGCTGGTTTATTAGGAGTTCTATTAAGGACAGCAGAGAAAATATTTATGCAGGATGTTAATTCAACGGAGCAAATGAGATGGGATGGAACTCCCTTATGTTACTGCATTCAACACTTAGCAGGGCATTCACTTAGTGTTGTTGATATGCACAGATGGTTTCAAGTCATTACTAGAACGCTTACCACAATATGGGCAACCCGATTAATGCTTGCACTGGAGAAGGCTATGGGTGGAAAGGAGTCGAGGGGACCAGCATGTACATTTGAGTTTGATGGTGAAAGTTCTGGTTTGCTGGGTCCAGGGGAGAGCCGTTGGCCATTTACAAATGGGTATGCTTTTGCAACATGGATTTACATTGAATCATTTGCAGATACATTGAATGCAGCAACTGCTGCAGCAGCAATTGCTGCAGCTGCTGCTGCCAAATCAGGAAAATCGTCGGCAATGTCGGCTGCTGCTGCCGCCAGTGCACTTGCTGGTGAAGGCACAGCACACATGCCGCGGTTGTTCAGTTTCTTATCTGCTGACAATCAGGGGCTAGAGGCATACTTCCACGCACAATTTTTGGTCGTCGAATGTGGTAGTGGAAAGGGTAAGAAATCTTCATTACATTTTACACATGCATTCAAGCCACAATGCTGGTACTTTATCGGTCTAGAGCATACTTGCAAGCAGGGGATTCTTGGGAAAACAGAGAGTGAATTAAGATTGTATATTGATGGCTCGCTGTACGAAACTCGACCTTTTGAGTTCCCTCGGATCTCTAAGCCGCTTGCATTTTGCTGCATTGGGACAAACCCACCTGCTACAATGGCTGGTTTACAACGTCGTCGCCGTCAATGCCCTTTGTTTGCTGAGATGGGGCCTGTTTATATTTTTAAGGAACCAATTGGTCCAGAAAGGATGTCACGTTTGGCTTCTAGGGGAGGGGATGTGCTTCCTTCTTTTGGTCATGGGGCAGGCCTGCCGTGGCTCGCAACAAATGTGGAAGTGCAAAATATGGCTGAGGAAAGTTCACTTTTGGATGCAGAAATTGGAGGACTCATTCACCTTTTCTACCACCCCAGTTTGCTTAGCGGGCGGTTCTGTCCAGATGCTTCCCCGAGTGGTGCCTCAGGTCAAGTTTTGTATATTTTGATCAATATCTTTCTGAGAAAAAAAATATACAATATAGATTATAATATTGTTAATGTGGATTAACAGTGTTTGGGTGCCAAATGAGGAAAGAAAGAAAACAGAAGAAATTAAATATGTGGAGAACTAGGAAAATTTGAATATAATAAGTTAATACTTTTGTATGAGAAAAGGAGTTGACAAAAAGGAAAGAGTAGAGGAGCTATTAACTAATTTTCCCTCAATACAGTTATGGACATTCCTTTTGTCTATATTACTAGATAGTTACTGAACAATTAAACTTGGCCTCTCCTCTTCTGTGTTGCTTTCAGTCCCTCTCCTCTTCTTGCCTCTCTCTCTCTCTCTCTCTCTCTCTATATATATATATATATAAGCATGTGATGTTTTACAATTATGCATCCATCTTTACATCAAGAACCTTGGTGGTGTACTGTCTTTTATTCAATTTTCTATGAATGGTTTTTCAGGCATGCTTCGACGACCAGCAGAGGTTCTTGGGCAGGTCCATATTGCTACACGAATGCGTCCTGTTGCAGCTCTGTGGGCCTTTTCCTATGGGGGTCCCATGTCTTTACTTCCTTTAGCAGTTAGCAATGTGGATAAACTTACCCTTGAACCACAACAAGGGAATCCCTCTTTGTCTTTGGCTACCACTGCTCTTGCTGCTCCAATATTCCGAATAATTAGTACTGCTATTCAATACCCTTGGAACAATGAAGAGTTGTGTCGTACCAGAGGGCCTGAGGTTCTTTCAAGAATCTTGAACTATCTTTTGCTTACTTTGTCTTCACTTTATGCTGGAAAACATAACGGTGTGGGGGATGAGGAGCTTGTTGCTTCCATTTTATCACTATGTCAATCTCAGCAGAAGAACTATGCACTCAAGGTGCAGCTTTTCAGCACATTGCTTTTGGATCTAAAAGTTTGGAGCTTATGTAACTATGGGCTACAAAAGAAGCTTCTTTCATCACTTGCAGACATGGTTTTTACAGAGTCATCAGTAATGCGAGATGCTAATGCCATTCAGATGCTTCTTGACAGTTGCAGAAGATGCTATTGGACAATTCGTGAAAAGGATTCAGTAAATACTTTTTCTCTGTCACTTAATGAGGCAAGCCGGCCTGTGGGTGAGGTGAACGCTTTGGTTGATGAACTCTTAGTTATTATTGAACTTCTTCTAGTAGCAGCACCTCCTTCATTGGCTTCTGATGACATCCGTTGTTTACTGGGGTTCATGGTTGACTGCCCACAACCAAATCAGGTAAATGATTTTGCAAAAGATAGTTTCCTAGACAATTATATAATGGTGTGCCTACTTCTCATTATGATCTGTATTACAGCCTCTCCTTTGCGACTTCTATTTCTTTGTGAATGTTTCGTACCTGTTTGTGTTGCAACCCATATTTTATCCTAAAATACTTTTTGGCTAGATAGGCGTGTTAGGTCAAGTGATGAAGGATAATGCTTTGGCTTCATAATTTTTTGTTTTCTTTTAATTTGAACATTTAAATAAAACACTTCTAAAAAAAAACATTTAATCAAAACAATAATATTATCCTACAAATAAGAGACGTGACACATATGATAGGTTTGATCTTTGAAACAGATCTTTTTTTTATTGTGCAACAGCAAATTCTAGTAGCTTTAGAATTGGCCAATTGTTTTTGGCAAAATTAAACCTGCTAACTGTAGTATCACACTAGTCAGCCTCTTTGCCTTGAACATCTCTCCAAGGTTAGGAACGTTTTCAATGTGATTCTTTTCCCGTATTTGGTCTATGAGATTGTAGCACTTAGTTGCTCCATGTGGTGTCAATTATCTTCTTATAATTTGTACATAGCTTTGATGGGCACCATCAAGTCCATAGGTTGGAAGCAGTCTTGTAGTTCATTTGCCTACACCTGGACTATATCTTATGGCTTTTGGATGCACACTGTATAGTCCACCCCTTAGTATGCATTGACTGTGTATTCAGGGTGAAGAGGAGAGCCGGGATCAGTTTGAGAACTGTATTAATTTCAGAGGTTCTATGAAAGGAATTGTATTCATATAATAGGAGGAAATTTTTTAACAGATCTGATACTTCCAAAAAAAACAAGCCTCCTCTTTTTTCTTGTTCTTAATTCTTTCCATCTGAATAAAATTCTCAGAAATATAAGAAAATAGCTCACTCAGCTTTGACATTGATATCTTCCAATGGTCAGTTTTTGAATGGAAACAGGAAAAAAAATGTAGCCTTGAATTCATAGCTAGTGTTTGTTTCATTGGAAGGAGTAGGGGTTTCCATTTCTGATTCTGAAAGGGAAAACATTATTCTGGAAGATCCTGCTTTTGATTCGCGTGAGTATTAGATCCCATAAAATGGCGTTTTGCATCCCATTTCCACCATACTTATACTTTCAGATAATGAATTCATTGGTATTTGAATAACATGATTTCCATTTCCAATCTTTCCAAACACTGGAATAAGAACGTGGTGTTCCATACCCTCAAGATCGGAATCCCATTCCACGAAACAAACCGTACCTTAGTATCTCACTGAAATAGAGGGCCAAGTATTTCATTTTGCCTCACTCAACTATTTTCGTAAATTCTAAATCTACTGAGACTACATTTCTGCTTAATGAAAAACTTCTGCATGATTTGATTTCTATCTTCTCTTATTTTTTTCTTTCAAATTTGTAATAATGAAAAACTATGGCCCTATTGCATTGGTATCTGGCTATAAGAAAAGGTCTCTTCTTGCAGGTTGCAAGGGTTTTGCATCTGATTTATAGATTGGTGGTACAGCCAAATACATTAAGATCTCAGACATTTGCAGAGGCATTTATAGCTTCTGGTGGGATAGAGACCCTTCTTGTTTTGTTGCAACGAGAAGCCAAAGCAGGTGACTTTAGTGTTCCAGAATCGATGACTAAGAATGATGAAGTTTTGTCAGTCCAGCCACCTGAGCAAGATGGTTGCATTGGGGGAGTTTCTGAAAAGAATCAGGATGATGAAGTAGAACCATCAAAGGAAAAGGACATTTCGCATCGAAAAGTTACATTCCAATCCCCTGACGGAGCTAGCAGTCCGATTTCTGTTTCTCCTGAGTTGAACATTGCAAGAATGACTTTTGCTTCAGAAAGTACATTTACAAAGAATCTGGGTGGTATAGCTCTCTCAATTAGTGCTGACAATGCAAGGAATAATGTTTACAATATTGATAGAAGTGATGGGGTTGTTGCCCGAATCATCGGGCTCTTAGGTGCTTTAGTTGCTTCTGGGCACTTGAAAATTGGTTCAACTGCTTCCTCGGATATGACTAACAACATTTTAGGTAGTGCACTGCATGATGGAGGGGGTAGCATGTTTGAAGATAAAGTTTTCCTTTTACTTTTTGCTTTACAGAAGGCTTTCCAAGCAGCACCGAACCGACTGTTGACCAGTAATGTTTATGCAGCGCTGTTGGGGGCATCGGTAAGACTGTCTATTTTTTGGTGTTTGTATGATCCTCTGTTTTCTGTTATTGTTTTTTGAATAACAATTTGTTCTTGCAATAGAAGCAGTACATTCCTTTCAAGTGCCTTTCATATGATGTCTTGGTAAATACTCATTGCCTGAAAGTAGAGTTCTAATCATTGAGTTGAGTATTTTTGATATACATGCTTGTTTCTGGGCTTATGATTTATGACCTCATAAAATAAAATCCAACATTATAATTGCATATCTTTTGATAGAGTATGAACGAGTGCTTCACTTTAGATAATTATACAACAGCCTTATACTCTTATGTGGTCATTGACCTTTGCCCCTATGTTACAGTATTCTTGAGCTTTAGTCAATGATGTCGGGATAAATTGATTCCTGTTTTTTTTTTTTTTTTCAAAACAACTGAAGCCACAACCTGAACTTCACGATAACACATGTAACACTTAGTGCCACACTATCGGACGATTAAACAAAATGCTATTTTCAAAATAGAATACCTCTTATAAAGTAATTTGCAAGAGTAGATGGTCTATGATTAAGTGCCAGGTTAGTTTCACTTGATACTTTGTGCCTGCTAGAAAGAGTATACATTTTGAACATGTAAAAACATGATTTCTTCTTCTACTTTACAGATAAATGCCTCTTCAGCTGATGAGGCGTTGAACTTCTATGATTCCGGTCATCAATTTGAACATGTCCAACTTCTTTTGGTTCTCTTGCGTTCACTTCCATTTGCACCCAAAGCTTTGCAAACCCGAGCGCTACAGGTAGGACATTTATGTTTCCAAATTCTTTTGTGGTTTTGCATACTGGGTTGGTTATTCAATGAAAATTGTCTGTAGTAAGAATGGACAGGCAGAACTTTAATACTTGCACGAGTTGGGATGCAAATGTTGAGTCACACGGTCACACCTGATGACCTGAACCTTGTGATTTTCTAGGGTATGCTTGTAATTTGAAGACACTATATAATCCAAAGATTATGGATTGAATGAAGTGGCTTGAGCCTATTAGGTTTTAAGAATTGAGCAGTATGTCCAAATGTGTGGGCTGAACTTGATACAGAAATGCAAATTTTCAAGTAATTGCTGATTGTGAGTTTTAGTTTTGATGAAATTCAGCTGTAACCATATAAAAGTCATGGTTGTGACTTGTGAGTCTTTGACTTTGTATTTGATGGGGTATGAGGAATCTGAGAACAGAAGCATCGGATGGGATAAGGACCGAGTTTCTTCATATCAGGATATTATTTTATATTCTTATAAAATGAATAAGGATTCTATCTGAATTTTCTTGATAAATTTTTGATTATGATGATGTATATATTGCATTATAATTGTGATATTTTAGCCTTGATGCTTTTGCCTTGCGTCATGACCAGTAAAGCACCTTGCATGCTCGTGTTGAAGTATCGAAATTTTAGTTGAGAAAGATAACTTTGAGGCTTCTCAAATATAATGTTCTAACAGGCCTTTATAAGAAGTGCTAGAATTGATTTCACCATGCTATATGTCTTGCGTACATAGGTTTCATTGTTAAATTCGTCTTGATGTTTATTCATATTCTGAGATATTCTTTCTATATGATTTCAGGATCTTCTGTTTTTGGCTTGCAGTCAGTCAGAAAATAGAAGCAGTCTTACAAACATGGAGGAATGGCCTGAATGGATTCTTGAAGTTCTCATTTCTAGCTATGAGGTAATGCTTGTAACCTTATTCTGAAGTATTCATTATTGATTTTTCCTCTAAGCATTGCAATTAAAATGTGAAACACACCAACAGCCTCTACGGTTATTGTTCATCTTTTTATTAAGGGGGGAGCTCTTAAGTTTAACGTTCTATCCATGGAGGAATTTGATTAACTAAATACTACTTTCTGGTCCAACTGAAATGTTTGAAGTATGACATTTAGTTTTGACAAAAAAATTTTTTTATTATTTTTTTTATTAAACTTTTAGTGGTGTCGGCAATGCCTGTTTTATCCAATAGCAGAGACGCTAACTGCATGTTTCAAATCTTATGCTATCTATTTTACAGACGGGTGCGAGCAAACATTCTGATTCCGCAAGGGACATGGAAGATCTCATACACAACTTCCTGATTATAATGCTAGAGCATTCCATGCGCCAGAAAGATGGCTGGAAGGTTAGCATTGTTTCTATTTCTCGTTATTTAATCATTTGTCCTATTAGTGATAGTGGCTTGTGTAAATGTAGATTTTTGGCATCCTGCTTATACTTTTGGATTTTGCTTATTATTCTGCAATTTAAAATGCTCAGACCATTCCTCTGTTGGACATATTTTATTGAGTATGTCATGTTATTCTCAGCATTTGACTCAAATTTACATGGACAGTTCTAACCATCACTGAATATTAACATTTGTACTTGTGTTCATTTAAAAAAATTATGTTTACCATGAACCATGAAAATACTTTGATTTGAGTTCCTTAAGAGATTGAAAATTGTGTGAGATAGACGACATGTAAACTGTTGTCAATTTCGGGATCTCAAAGTCAGAAAATATTCTGTACTCTTTTGTTTTTCAAGAATTTTGTGGCTTTAGAGTTAGCTGATCTATTAATTGGTCAGAATTGATCTGCTTTCAGTAATGGGCAAAAGGGCAAATTGCTCTGGGGTTGCTGTGTCCTGGTGGCCCTCAGTACGAGCTCTTTTCTGCCACTTTACTTTAGGCCTTACTTCATTTCCCTTCCTCAGTAGTTCTACTCATGTCTTTTTGGTCTCTTGAGTACCTCTGCTCCTTGTCAATTGCCTCTTTCTCCATTATTTTGCTCCTAGGCCCCTGTTGCATGCTTTCATAAGTCAAACAATAATACTTTTTGAACAGTTGAACCCACTATTTAATTCGTTCTTAGGTTCTTCTATGACTGGGTGTATTTCAGTGGTGATTGATACCCAGGTCAGTGACTATCAAAATGGCCGATTGGGTTGTGCCATTCCCAGAATTGGAGTTGTGATTATACCTTGTTTGCAGTCATTTAGACTTTCCGTGTATCCTACCTGTGCATATATCAATTTATGCGAAATTTTGATGCTGATTAGAGTTAATCAGTTTTATTCATAGTGCTATCATTTTCCCTTTACAGGATATTGAAGCTACAATTCATTGTGCAGAGTGGCTTTCTATAGTGGGTGGATCAAGCACTGGAGAGCAACGGGTTAGGTATCATGCTATATCTCTGTCACTCTGTATGATTTGTCATGAATTGGGTATCACTGAAACAGTTTCTAAAGCATGACTATTCTACCGCGTCAATAGGAACTATCTTAGTGTTTCAATTGTTGCTCGAAACTCAAAATATGTTTCCATCTGCCCTGAAAAAATATTATTAGCATTTAGTGGGGTCTTGGAGTTTTAGCTTTTTATTGCTAACTTAATGGGTTATATGCTTCATCTTTACAAGGCGCGAGGAATCATTGCCCATATTTAAAAGGAGGCTATTAGGTGGTTTGCTCGACTTCGCTGCTAGAGAACTCCAGTATCAGGTAACCTTCATATTTTAACCTGTTACCAACTGTATCATCATTGAGCTGCTACTCATAATCTTAAACTCATCTCCTCCAAAAAGCGGAATAATGATAATGAGTACATCTTAAGTCCTCTCTTTCTCTCTGTCTCTCTCTCCCTTCACTCTTGCCACACACGCACGTGGGTTTATCCTTGTTTACTTTTCTTTTAATAGTCACTTCCATTTCATTCTTCAGTTTTATAATTATAATATGTTGTGCTTTTATTTTAATGTGTCTAACTGAGGAGAACAAGTCAATCGTGTTTACATCCAGCTTTTCTTTTCTGCAGACTCAAGTTATTGCTGCAGCATCTGCTAATGTTGCATCAGAGGCTTTATCACCAAAAGATGCCAAGGCAGAAGCAGAGAATGTGGCTCAACTTTCGGTAGCATTAGTAGAGAATGCAATAGTGATACTAATGCTTGTTGAGGATCATTTACGGTTACAGTGCAAATTGTCTTCTGCTTCTCGGTTGCCAGATAGTTCTCCATCTCCTCTTTCTCTTGTATCTCCCCTCAATAACCAATCAAATTCATCAAATACAGTTGGTGGCGGGGCTTCGGGTGATCGTAGCTCCTTATCTAGTGATTCTGGGGGACTTCCTCTTGATGTATGTAGTATTCCGTTGTCTACGCCAAGTAGGCCATACTGTCAAATTTGATTTTCTTATTCTACTGTTACAATTTGTTCTGTCCAATACATTATTATTTTACTCATGGGACTTGCCTTGTAATTTGGATCAGCTTCTTGCTTCAATGGCTGATGCAAATGGTCAAGTATCTGCAGCAGTGATGGAACGTCTTACTGCTGCAGCAGCGGCTGAGCCTTATGGGTCTGTTTCATGTGCTTTTGTATCATATGGAAGCTGTACTATGGATCTAGCAATGGGGTGGAAGTATAGAAGTAGATTGTGGTATGGAGTAGGCATTCCTTCAAACAGAGCAGCCTTTGGTGGCGGTGGCAGTGGTAGGGAATCATGGATGGCTGCACTGGAGAAGGATGCAAATGGAAATTGGATTGAGCTTCCTTTGGTAAAAAAGTCTGTTGCAATGCTCCAAGCTTTACTATTAGATGATTCAGGACTTGGTGGTGGACTTGGCATAGGTGGTGGATCTGGCACTGGAATGGGAGGCATGGCATCACTGTACCAGCTATTGGACAGTGACCAACCATTCTTATGCATGCTTCGAATGACTCTTCTTTCTATGAGGGAAGAAGATAATGGTGAAGAGAGCATGCTTATGACGAACTTAAGTATAGATGATGGGAAATCAGAAGGAAGGAAACCGCGATCAGCATTGTTATGGAGGTAATATATCCAGAATTTCTTTTCCGAGTTTGTTTTTCTGAAAGACACTAAATTTTTGTGAAGAGCCTGGGAATCGATTTTGTTTCTGGCATCAGTCACCTTAGAGTTTGAACTAGTTTCAGCCTTGTTGCTTGCTTGGAGCTGTAGTGACTTGACAGATCTTGTTAGAAATTTTGGTGTTTCTTGCTTGTATTAAATGTTTCAGTTTTGTTTAGAGGAATTATTGTGGTACAGGTCATCTCAGCTATTCACAGCGTTTGAGTTCTGCATTTGTTTTCTAAAATTGTAGCCATTTTTGGTCCCGTTCATAGAGTTTGGTACTTACATATACACCTTTTATTTCTTTCTAACCAGTGTCATCTTCCCTAGAATTGAAACTAATTAGAGATCGAAAGTCCCAAGAACAAGGATGAGTCTCAATTATACTCAATCAAACATCTCCTACACTTTAGATTTTACTTACGCTCATCTTCCTTCCGTGCTTTTCCATGCTTCCCTCAGTGATTTCTAAATGTTTTAGATGCTTCGGAAAATATTTCTTGGACTCTTTCATATGCATTCAAACTGCAACAGTATACCAAAAATGAAGTTTCATTTCTTGTGTGCATGTTCACCAAATGTTGCATTTTAATTCATTTTACTGATTTTGCAGTGTGCTTTCGCCTGTTTTAAACATGCCAATTTCTGATTCCAAGAGGCAGAGAGTGTTGGTTGCTTCCTGTGTTCTTTATTCTGAGGTTAGTACCCTTCAGTTTTTGTCACATCATTAGGTGTTAGCTTCACTCTTATCCTTTGGCATTGTTCATTACAATTTAGGCTTGTATGATATAGTGTTTCATTCTCCCTTGACTTGTACTGTTGTACTCCAGAGTTTCGCGATTATCATATGGTAATTATTTTTGTCATCTTAGTTTGGCTTGTATCTGGCAGTTATATCATGCTGTTGGTAGGGATGGAAAGCCTCTCCGTAAACTGTACCTTGAGGCCACTGTACCTCCATTTGTTGCTCTTTTGAGGAGATGGCGGCCACTTTTGGCTGGAATTCATGAACTTGCAACTGCTGATGGTTCGAATCCTCTTATGGTTGAAGACCGTGCCTTGGCTGCTGATGCCCTGCCAATAGAGGTCTGTCTCTTTACTGATTTATTTGGTTTTTTTGTTGGTACCTGGTCTTTGATGAATTATTAGTTCACCTACAATTGGAATTGGAAATGTTGTCTTCTCATCATTATGAGTGTTATGATTTGTGTCGTATTTTAAGTGGCTGACTCTATCTGTTTCTCATGGAGTTTACTGTCTGTAATTGTCTTGCTCCATTATCTTTTTACATATGTACTATCTTCTTTCAGGCTGCTCTTGCAATGATCTCTCCAGCTTGGGCCGCTGCTTTTGCATCACCACCTGCTGCAATGGCACTGGCAATGATAGCTGCTGGTGCCTCTGGTGGAGAGACTCCAGCTCCTCAGACAACTTCTCAACTTAGGCGTGACTCTTCATTGCTTGAGCGGAAAGCTACTAAGCTTCAAACATTTTCAAGCTTTCAAAAACCTTTAGAGCAACCTAACAAAGCACCAGCTCTACCAAAGGATAAGGCCGCCGCAAAAGCTGCTGCATTGGCTGCAGCACGTGATCTTGAACGTAACAATAAAATAGGTTCTGGAAGGGGTCTCAGTGCTGTGGCAATGGCCACATCTGCACAGCGGAGGAGTGCTGGTGACATGGAGCGTGTGAAGAGATGGAATGTTGCTGAAGCAATGGGAGTTGCCTGGATGGAATGTTTGCAGCCAGTTGATACCAAATCAGTCTACGGAAAAGATTTTAATGCTTTATCATATAAATTTATTGCTGTTCTTGTTGCAAGTTTTGCTTTAGCAAGAAACATCCAACGATCTGAGGTTATCCTCGTGCTTTTTCTTGTTTGATTTTATTACTTTTTTCAGAAAGAATATAGAGGTAGCATATGAGATATAATATCTGTCTTTATCTCCAGGTTGATAGACGTTCTCAAGTTGATTTAATAACTCGTCATCGTTTGGGGAAAGGAATTCGTGCATGGCGCAAGCTCATGCATTGCTTGATTGAGATGAAGTGTCTTTTCGGGCCATCTGGAGACCAATTATGCAATCAATCACCTGTATGTCTTTTTGAGCCATCTGGAGATTGTTGTTCTGTTATCCTGCAATTATCAAAATTTGTCTGCAATACTACATTGTGTTTTTGTAGGAAACCTCTTTCTTCTACACAGGATGTTACACAATATTTGTGTTCATGCATCTATATATGATATCATTTGATGTATTTCTTTAAATTACTCTTTTGTATCTTTCTGAGTTATCTGTGTTCATATACCTAAACAACTTTTTTTTTTTTTTTTTTTGTTCTTTAGGTTTTCTGGAAGCTAGATTTTATGGAAAGTTCTTCTAGGATGAGACGATGCGTGAGGAGGAATTACGAAGGTTCTGATCATTTAGGCTCTGCTGCCAATTTTGAGGATCCTATTAAGACAAAAGAACAGGAAGATGTTATAAGCTCCTCAAATGCTCCTATTTTGGCAGCAGAAGCGATTGCTATGGAGTCGGTAAACGAAGATGATGAACAAGGGGAAATTGAGAATATGGATGGTAGAGCCTATGGTATAGAAGAGAGTATGGAGAGTCAGTCGCGACTGTCTGAAACAGCTGAGAAAAACATGCAGGCACCTGCCCAATCTGATGATACTGAAGTTCCTGGTGAACCAGGCTTGGTCCAAAGTTCGTCACCAATTGCGGCTGGATATGTTCCTAGTGAACTTGATGAAAGAATTGTTCTTGAGCTTCCTTCATCAATGGTTCGGCCATTGAGGGTTATAAGTGGAACATTTCAGGCAAGTTTTACACTCCTAAGCTGTGACATCCTTCCTTATAAGTCAGTACGTGTGTGATCTGATTCTGCTATATAGCTTTACGCAGTGAGGGGCAATGCAAGAAACTAGAACTAACTAATTGTCCAACACTTTCTAATCAGAATGTTCACATCAAACTAAGATGTTATAGAAGCAACTTCACTATTACTATTTTTGTCAAAAAGAAGATAGAGAGCGTCTTCTGGGTAATATTTAATCTTCTTGGTATTAAAGAAGCAACTTCACTAGTTCTATATGGTTGAAGTTAGTTATTATTAAATTCTACTTCTGATATTAAGGGTGGTAATTTTGTCCTGCTCTAGGGGCCATGCTTGCCCTTTTTCATTGCCAAAGTAGACTTAAATTAGCAAAAACTAGTTTTGAGCTGGAAATTGTTTTCCCTTCTCTAATGGGTTCAAATTAGAGAAACACCTGTTCGGTATATCATCTTCATTGGTTATATGTTCTGCTCCTTGAGTTTTGGTTTTTTTTTCCCTGCATATTAACTGTGATTGTTTTCATATTGGTCATAGAAATGGTGAAGGTATTTATTTTCTACTATACCAGACTTGATTACTAAAATGATTCTTAGATCCAGTTAATTTTGTTTATTTTCCTGTATACGTTTTTTATGTTGTGGGTTGGTTATATGTTTGGGATTCTGTATCTTGTTTCAGGTAACAAGTAGAAGAATAAATTTCATAGTTGATAACAGTGATATGAATGGTTCATTGGATGAACAAGATTTCAAGGATATGAGAGAAGAACACAAGGATCGTAGCTGGTCTATGTCATCCCTTCATCAAATATACAGCCGAAGGTGAGTAGGTGTCAGTGAAGCAAATGAGGTCAATGCTTTTTCGAATTATTATTATTACTATTTTTTTTTGTAACTATAGAAACTTATTATAATCGATTATTCTTCTTACAGATATCTCCTAAGAAGAAGTGCTCTGGAGCTATTTTTGGTTGATCGTTCAAACTTCTTCTTTGACTTTGGGGTAAGTCTATTGCTATATATATTTATATTTATATCCATTCCTCCTTGTTGGCATTCTTTGATAATTTCACAACACTTTTGATGTTTCTGCTAACCAACACATATTTTTGGTGGCTGTTACTCCTGAACAACTTATATTTCCTCAGAGTACAGAAGGACGCAGAAACGCATATCGAGCAATTGTTCAAGCACGGCCTCCCCATTTGAATAATATATATCTTGCAACTCAGGTTTTCACCTTGCCTTTTCTTGTCAGATGTATAATTGAATAGGGTTTGCTTTTGTGTGGCTAGCCATACACTAAAAAGGGTTGTTCCGGAACAGGATTGCTCCACTCTGTCTCGCACTAAATTATGCACTACCATAAATTTAAATGGAAAAAGACTGAAATCCTGACTCCAATAACAGAAGCCCTTCCCAGTTTGGGTATATCAAACTAAGTAGGAGGCTGCTAAAATGCTTTTGTCTAAGGGGTCTATCAAAGTCATATATTCTAGAATTTGGTAAATGACTTGTTTTGCTTGGTGTACGTTGGATAGGACCTATATAATATATTTCATGTCTTAATTTGGATTATTATATCTTATAACTTATCAATCAATCTTTTATTGTAGAGACCCGAACAACTTCTGAAGAGAACACAGCTTATGGAGCGTTGGGCTAGGTGGGAGGTATAGCTACAGCTTATTCATTTGAAAACATACGTTTACAATTTTTCTTCTTTGCCACTGTTTTCATTTTCTTTTTGTTGATGTTTTACAATATAGTAGGGTATCAAATAAAAGGGGAAATAACTAGTAAAAATTGCAACCTTTTTGCAGATCAGCAATTTCGAATATCTAATGCAGCTCAATACCCTTGCGGGACGTAGTTACAATGATATTACTCAGGTGGAGTTATCTGGATAGTTTTATGTAGATGTGGATTAGTATATTTATATGCCACTCACATTTCTATTATTCTTTCAGTATCCTGTTTTCCCATGGATCCTTTCTGATTACAGTTCAAAGAGTTTGGATCTTGCAGACCCTTCTTCGTATCGAGACCTTTCAAAGGTCGGTATCATTAGAATATACTGCATTGTTTCTGATCTAGATCGGGCATGCTATGATGCTAAATAAGTCTCTGTGTTCGATGCAGCCTGTTGGTGCTTTGAATCCTAATCGTTTGGAAAAATTTCAAGAGAGATATTCCAGCTTCGAGGACCCGGTCATACCCAAATTCCATTATGGTTCTCATTATTCCAGTGCCGGAACGGTAGGTTTTTTTAATTTTTTTTATCAGCTTCGGTTTATTGAGGGTTTTTATTTTTGAACATAATTAAGGGTATTACTTAATTAGAGAAAAGGATGTAACTACCATCCAAAATCTTAAACACTTTTCACCCATCCAGTTGCAAATAAATTTCTTCTTTTGTTAGAGGGTTTTCATTCTTGAAGGTTGTTATATCGTACTCTGGTGTTACTTAATTGGAGAAAAGGATGTAACTACCACCTAGAATCTTAATCACTTTTTACCCATCCAGTTGCAAATGAACTTCTTCTCTACTGATTATATGTTTGCTTAATAGTGGACATTTAAAGAAGTAGATCCCCATAGAAGTGACAGAATCCGGTGAGCAGTACTTATGGAAAGTTGCAATCACGCGCCTTTAATATAATCATTTTTACGTCTTCACTGAAGTTATGGCTAGCTAATGCTATATTATCTAGGATAAGATAATATGCACTGTACTCTAGATAGTGGTACAATTCATATTCTTCTGGAGTTTAGTTTGAGAAAGCTTTCTCATAGCTTTTAGAACTGTTAGCTAACATCATATGATACACAATGTCTCATGTATTGTTGTTGGTTTAAATTCATTTGGCGTCGGATGTAATTTTTAAGTGTATATTCTTTACAGGAATGCGTTGGTTTTATAAACATGAGTTAACACCCTGTCATGAAGATTTTATTGTTTTTATTTTTTTTTTAATTTTTAATGTGGCTTTTGTGATGAAAATTGCATTGTTTTAGTTACTATGGGTCTACTCGCCATATCTGATGCTTTCTATGGCTTTAACTTCTTATGTATAGAGAGATCAAGTTTAGTGTCAACTGGGTAAAGTAATTTGATAATCTCTCCCCATGATATCCAATAATTTTATTTTATTGCAGATGTTATATTATCTTGTTAGAGTTGAACCGTTTACAACTCTGTCAATTCAACTGCAAGGCGGAAAGTTTGATCACGCAGATCGGATGTTTTCAGATATTGCTTCTACTTGGAATGGAGTTACTGAAGACATGAGTGATGTGAAGGAATTGGTATGGTGTCTGGCCATTCAATGAAAGTTTTATTTTAATTAATTTTATGATTTGAAGAAATTGCAATAATACTTTTAGTTTATAAATCGTTTCTCTGGGTTTATTAATCTATCCTGTTATATACCTTAGGTTCCTGAGTTGTTCTACCTCCCTGAGATCTTAACCAATGAAAATGCAATCGATTTTGGTACAACACAAACAGGCGGAAAACTTGGTACGTTCAAGTACATTGTGCTGGTGGAACATATCAGTTGTTATCAATTAAATTGAGGTTGATTCTTGTGCTTTCCAACTATCATCTCAGGTTCTGTCAAACTTCCACCATGGGCAGAAAACCCAATTGATTTCATTCATAAGCACAGGAAAGCTCTTGAAAGTGAGCATGTATCTGCACATTTGCATGAATGGATTGATCTTATATTTGGGTAGCTTTCTATTCGATGATGAACTTTTTTTTTCTCGACCTTTTTTCTGTTTCTTCTTTTTGTTTCACTATTTCTATCTTTTATATTGTTTGACTATACATAGCAGTGTTGTGAATCTGTTGTACATTAATACTTTAAAATATTCAGGTATAAGCAACGTGGAAAAGAAGCTATATTGGCAAATAATGTTTTCTTCTACATAACCTATGAAGGGACTGTTGATATTGATAAGATATCAGACCCAGTAAGTCCAGTTTCCTTTGGTATCTGTCTGATTGTTTTGAATTTGTTGATTAAAAAATTTTCCTTTTCATTTGTTTTCCCAAAACAGGTACAACAGCGCGCAACACAAGACCAGATTGCATACTTTGGTCAAACGCCATCACAACTTCTTAACATCCCTCACTTGAAAAAGATGCCACTAGCAGATGTTCTTCATTTGCAGGTAACTTTATCTTCTGATACAAAGTAAAGTTGAACATTTCAATTTTTTTTTTCTTCTAAAAGTTATCCAATCCATCACAAGAAAGCAGTTTGGATGAGTGATGAGGAGTTTTACTCAGTTAAAGCATTTCTGGTATCGTATTATCATGCATTATGTGAGTGTTTCCTTTCTTTCCTAAGAGTTTATCATGATTGACTTGTCAGACCATCTTTCGGAACCCAAAAGAAGTCAAACAATATACTGTTCCTGCTCCTGAGCGTTGCAATCTTCCTGCAGCTGGTATTCATGCATCTTCAGATAGTGTCATAATTGTTGATATGCATGCACCAGCAGCACATGTTGCACGGCACAAGTGGCAGCCGAACACACCTGACGGTCAAGGTATGCCTTTCCTTTTGGAACATGGAAAGGCTGCAGCAAACTCCACTGGTGGAGCATTTATGCGTATGTTCAAGGGGCCTGCTGGATCTGGTTCTGAGGATTGGCTTTTTCCTCAAGCGCTAGCATTTGCTACATCTGGAATCAGAAGTTCAGCTATAGTTTCCATAACATGCGATAAAGAAATTATCACTGGTAAGTGATCATTTTGTGATTTAGAAAGACTGAAGAATGCAAAGCAATGAGGGTAAAAGAGAAATTAAAATGAAACTGGGATTCTAAGAGTGTATACTCTTTATATTTGGCTTTGTGGGAGCATTTTATTGCTGTGTGTATGTTTCGTATAACAAGGTTTTATAAACTTTAGGTAATAGCAGCATATTTTTAGCATCTTGTAACCAATTGGCACCAAAATCTGAATTTAGAGGGATTTATAATACTGTATAAGGGAAAGCTAGAGTTTAAGGGAGAATTAGAAGAATGAGACTAGGCAGGCAGCAAAATATCATAGAGGGAAGGTAACCAATAGTAAGAATGGAAAATTTTATTCAAGTCTCCCTTACAATGATTACAATGCCTGTATTTTATAGCTACAGATATTGTTAGAATTTTAAAATATAATACCAATTTGATCCCAACATACATGAGAATTCCTAAGATAACTAGTCCAAATAAGTCCAAGCATAAATAAATTTACTTGATCGATATCAGGCTAGCCCATTCTACATCATTAATCGACTCAAATAAGCTGTAGGATGCAAGGGTTGATGGGAACATATTCATATATATCAAGTCAAAATTGAATTTGTCATTCTCATCTGTGCGTGACTGTTTAACAGTTGATTTTCATGCTTTGTGTTTACCCGTAAATTAGTTCATTTAAATGTCAAAGTTTGTCCCTCTTTTCTTAAAAAAGAAAAGGAAAGTATTAATAATAATTGCTGCTGTTAAGCTGATAAATTAATATGTGATTGTTTGGCTCAAAACTAGTTGGCATGCGGAGGTAACAATATTACAGCTTCAAGTCTCGGTCTCTCTCATTTCAATTTCAGTAAATTGGTATCTGAATGGTACTCTTTCTGGCTTGTAACTAGGTGGGCATGTGGATAACAGTATCAAGCTAGTTTCATCAGATGGGGCAAAAACCTTGGAGACAGCCTTTGGCCACTGCGCTCCAGTCACTTGTCTTGGGCTTTCACCTGATAGCAACTACCTTGTGACAGGATCTCGGGATACTACTATTTTACTTTGGAGAATACATAGAGCATTTACTTCTCGCTCAAGCAGCGTATCAGAGTCTTCTAGTGGGACAGGTACATCAGGCACAACCAGCAATAGTAACTTATCACATATATTGGCAGACAAAAGTAGGAGGCGGCGTATTGAAGGTCCCATACACGTTCTTCGAGGCCACCAGAGGGAAATACTCTCTTGCTGCGTGAGTTCAGATCTCGGGATAGTTGTTTCATGCTCCCAATCATCAGATGTGCTCTTGCATTCTATAAGAAAAGGTCGGCTGATCAGAAGGCTACCTGGTGTTGAGGCCCATACTGTCTGCCTCTCATCTGAGGGAGTTGTGTTGACTTGGAATAAAACACTAAATACTTTGAGTACCTTTACTCTTAATGGGTCTCTCATTGCGAGAGCTCAGTTATCAGTCTCTGGTAGCATCAGTTGTATGGAAATATCTGTTGATGGATGGACTGCTTTGATAGGAATAAACTCGTCTATGGAAACTGATAGATCCTTCAGCAGCAGCTGGGATTCTAAGCTTAAGAACACTGACTTTGAGGATCTTTCTCGGGAGTCAGAGAAAACTGAGGAAATCAAAAGATTGGACACTCCGTCACCTTCTGTTTGCTTCCTAGATATTCATACACTGAAGGTATGTGAAAATGCAATTTTCTTTTTCTTGGTTACTGTTTCATTAATTTGAGTTGGCTACTACATAACATTTGGATAATATTTCATATATTTATGACAGATCCAAGTAGAACCGTCTGTGGTTGGGTCTTGTCCACATTATTTTTTTTTTTTTTTTTTCTTCTGCAAAAATGGGATTGTGTCGTCTCCAAATGTTGCACACTTGCACTGTTTGATGTGTCTCACTGTCTCGTCAGGGTTTGATCATACCATTTGATGTATGCCAAATATTGTGAGAGCTGTTTCTCCTGGTATGCATGTTAGGCTCCAATTTGTTAATAAACCTGTAATACTTATGTCTCCAGGTTTTTCATATATTGAAGTTGGGAGAAGGAAGGGAGATCACATCTCTTGCTCTAAACGCAGATAACACAAACCTTCTGGTGTCTACTGCAGATAAACAGTTGCTAATTTTCACTGATCCAGCTGTAAGTCAAAATTTGAATTCTTAAATAATTTCACTCTTATAGGAGTTAAATTGTCATTTTCATAGAATTTTGTAAACATAGAATCACCATATACATGCCCCTTGTCTGCAGTTGAGCTTGAAAGTGGTGGATCAAATGCTCAAGCTTGGTTGGGAAGGTGACGGGCTAAGTCCCCTAATAAAGTCATAGTTTTAGGCCATACTGGAAAAGGATTAAGAAGATACCCGATACCTTTATAGGACAAAAACTGCAAGGGTGTGTTAGCTAGCCCGTCTTGAAATTTGAGCAGTCATTCTGTTGCAGTTTGGAGCTGTGTTTGGACTTTTGAGTGTAACATATGTGTACTAGATAGGCAGAAGAACCCTAAATTGCATACTCAGAGGTACAGGTTTAGATTGCTGCGAGGTTGGTGTTTCTTTTGTTCGTTGACTCGATTGAGTTGTAAGTATGTAGATTGAGATTGATGAGCTAAAAGTCTTTCGAGGCTTTGAGCTCTTCATTTTTGTTCATTGATTTTTTTTTTTAGTGAAAGAAAATATAGAAGATTTGTCTACAGGACTGTTCAACAATCAATAGAAGCTTGACCTATTTGTTCCAATCCTTTGTTGAAATTGTCATCGGAAGAGGTTTTAATCCTTGACCTAATAATCCTTTTTTTTTTTATATATAATTTTTTTTTTAGGACAAACTACAAATTAGTATATGACAACAATTTGTTTTACAAATAACTCACTTACATATTTAATTGAACAAATTAGGACAAAAATTTACAAATAAATACCATGTACATAACAAGCTGCCACATGTTATTAACTAATTTACTCTTTTGTCCTTAATATTTACAAGCATGTATTTAGTCCTAATTGCTGCTACTGTCTATTACAAAACTAGTTGTTACTGTCTATTACAAATCTAGCTGCTACTGTCTATTGCAAAACTAGCTGCTACTGTCGACTAGGAAACAAACTGCTACTGTCGACTTGGAAGACACCTGCTACTGTCGACTTGGAATGTACCTGCTACTGTCGACTTGGAAGACACCTGCTACTGTCGACTTGGAAGACACCTGCTACTGTCGACTTGGAATGTACCTGCTACTGTCGAGCATGAAAGTAACTGCTACTGTCGATTTGAAAGGTGCTACTGTTGGCTGGGAAGGTCTCTGCTACTGTCGATTATGTATCTAACTGCTACTGTGGGAAGACACTTGCTACTATTGACTATAAATCTAGCTGCTACTGTCGAATGAGATACTAACTGCTACTGTGGTTTTTGGTGAGCAAAATTCGAAATTTCAAAATTTCTCAAAACATATGCAATATGGTACTTAAATGAAAGCCCATGACATAAGGAACAACTTTATATATTGGCTCACCTCCAAATTACTGGTAGTTTAGCCGGAAAATTTAAATTTACTTGAAAAAAACTAAAAAAAGGAGGAGAGAGAAACTTGTTAGATCTGGGTGGCAGTTGGTAATTTTCACGAAAATAAGGGTATTTTAGATATTTTTACATTAATTACTTAATCAATTTTGATCTACTTATTTTTTGGGCTTGGGCTTATGTCCTAATTTGTATAAGAAATATGGAAAGTGAGTTTTTAGTTAATTCAAATGTGGTCAGGTACTATTAAGTAATTCTCCCTTTTTTTTATTATTCTTTAATCAACATTCACTGCTGCAAACTAGGGTTTTAGTTCATACTTTTACCTACTAGTAGATTACGATTAGAGAACTATTGTTTTCCTTCAACTTTCCAAAATTTTAGTGGCCGGATTTCTAGAAGGATTAGGAAATTAAGGTCGTGTTCATTCCTATAAATAGACAAACATCCCAGCAGTACAGCACAAACAACCAGAAACATCCTAGAGAAACCGATTTGGCATTTGCAGGATCATAGCAATGTCAGACTACTTTCCCGAAGAATTCATACACAATCCTGTGAACTTACCCGGCAAGTCCCTAATCAAATTCACCCTCGTCTGCAAGTCATGGAAGTCACTGATCCAATCCTCTACTGTCATTCAGTCCCATCTCCGCACCACAATCCATCCAACGACCAAAACGATTCTCACCTCGTCCTTCTCAGCGCTAGCTCATACTTACAACCGCATAGAAGACACTTTCCATCAGCATCACTGGTTGCATTGGGACACCCCCGATTTTGATGAACACTCCACGCTTCCAACCCCCGTAATTTTCTTGAAGAAGATGTTGTGCGGAAGCGTCTAATGGTCTCACACACACGGATCCAATAATGCCGATATTCCCCCCACTTTAGCCACCCGCTGAAACTCGGCTATAGGGTTTTAAAACAAAAGACATCGGCATTAGTGTGTGTGGGACCAGTCGTTATAACCCAAGGATAACTCTCCACTTTTTAAATGTGGGATTCCAAATGACTCTAATCTAAGCAATTTTTTTTTTCAACAATCTCCACCTTGGCGTGATTCGAGTCATCACCAATTGTCTCACGATCCGAATACCAATAGCTCCACCTCGACCACAAGCATCCAAATTCAAATTTTGTGATCCCAATCCAAACCCCACCAAGTCCCAAGCATAACTTGAGCTCTGATACCAATTGTGGAAGCGACAAACAAGTATGAAGCACCAGAATTTGAGAAAAGATAAATAAACAGAAAATCCAAAAGACCAAAGATTTACGTGGTTCATCCCAAATCAAAGGGTTACATCCACAAGCAGAAACAATGAGGAGATTCCACTAATATAAAAAAGAGATTACAAGGTGTTGAACTCTCAAACCCATAATCCCCAATCACACACAAATACACTCACCAAAAAGAGAAACACCAAATAGAAGAACAACTTCTATAGAACCCTAAACTGCGGCTTATTCTCAAACTCCAAAGTTGCTCTTTTTTTTTCTCTCTCTCTCTCTCTCTCTCTCTCTCTCTACAATTGGTGACATAAATCATGTATATATAGTGCCTAGAAAACTCCCTAAATCTATCAGGGTTAGGTCAATAATATGGGCTTAATTAATCCAAAAGATAATTTGTGGGCTTATTAATTTAAGCCACAAACCAACAATCTCCACCTTGGCTTAAATTAACCAAAACCTCGAAAGTAAAATCTCCTCCCAAAGTTTCCTCCATCAAACCCCAAAGGGTACTAATTGCATATAGCAATCAAGCCCAAGCCAAGCTTGAACTTGCAAACATGAACTGACTTGATCAAAAGTAGATGACTCCGACGAAGAGACTGAATTTCTTCATACAAAGCAACATTGTAGAATCGAAGTTGGTTCTCTTCAATATCACCAACAAAAACAAGTACCTCCTTACCTGACTAAATGGAAGTGTAAACTGGCACTTTCCATGAAGCTTCAAAGAGCTCCACCTGCTTAGTAACACCGTGGTATGAACCTACATCAATAGACCTTTCTTCAAATAGCATGGCATACTCTTCAAAATTCATAACTTCGCTGATTACAAATTTAGGTGACTTAGACTGAACACACCACAAATCATAATTATTCACCCCATGTGCAAAACCATGGAATCCAAATTTTGCCCTCCACTCAAGTTCACCATCAATCACATGAGCACCGATAAGACAACTAATATCAGAATCATCAGCATGACTACCAAACCATACCTTAATTGGAGCCTTCAAACAAGATGTAATCGGTGGAGACCAATTAACCAAGTAGCAGGAATTAACAGATTCAACACCAAAGTCCGTAGACTTATTCAAATTAGAAAGCATGTCAAGCACTTTCTCTAAGAGGGATCCACAAACATTTTCTGCAATTTTCATACGTGGTGTCTTCAAAATAGTGCGGTATCTCACTATCCAATCTCCACATAACAAATCAAACTGGCCCTCAACAAATATACTTGCACCAATAACTAAATATGGACTTGATGAAGAGGCAACTAATGGAGCACTAGCAATTGTGATACCCTGAAGTAAGTAGAGATTAGAGCAAATCAGTTTTCCCTGAATCACAACAAGATCACCATTACAAACTCTTAACACTCCATCTTTAGATGAAAACTTATAGCCTTGTGACTCAAGAGTACCCAAAGATATCAAATTATTCTCCATATCTGGAACATGCCTAACATTTGCCAAAGTCCTGATAATTCCATCATGCATCTTAATTCGAACTGATCCAATCCCTATTACTTTCTTAGGAAAATTGTCTCCCATAAGACAAATCTCCCATCAACAGATTGGTAAGTGTCAAACCAATCTCGATTAAAGCACATATGGTGTGAGCAAGCCGAATCAAGTAACCAACCATTAACAAATGAATCACCAGCAAATAAGGCAAAATCAAAAGCAGATTCATTAGGGCTGGGCGTTTGGGCTTGAACGACCGCAAGCCCGGCTCGAAAACCTGAAAAAAGCCTGCAACGGGCAGAGCCCTAAAATTTTAAGGACCGGCCCGATGAAGGACCGAACTCGAGTTCTAATTTGAAAAGGGGGATGTCGGGCCGAGCTCGAGTTCTAATTTTTTTGGGACCGAAAGCTTGACCCGGTCCGAATACCATATTTATAGCCACGTGTCACGCCTTCATTGGTCAATAATATATATTAAAAAATATCCCTAAAAATCTAAAAATCGATCAGTTCAACACCCACCTGTGCACCAGCCGAAGCAACCCTATGCCCCTATCCCTAAAATCCCTAATTCGATCCTTACACCGGACCAGTCGAACGCCCAGCCGGAGCAGCCTCATTCCCTTCCCCTGCATCCTCCTTCACTCCAACACTCCCCCCCACCTCACCTCTCCTCCATGGCTCGTCCTCCTCCTCCTCCACCTCATCATCTCCACCCTCCTAATCGACTTCTCCCCTCCCCTCATCGCTATGGTCGTCGTCGTCGCCACCGCCTTCCTAATCGTCACCTACTCCCGCCTCATCTTTCGCCACATCATCCCCCCTATTACCCGCTTCTCCCGCCACTTTCACCACCGCCGCAGCCGATCCTACCTCTCCTCCTCCATCGGCGACCTCGACTCTCCGCCCTGCGACTCCTCCTTCGAACCCTCCGACGCCTTCCACGTGTTCTCCCCCTATGGCCTCGACGAGTCGGTCATCAAGACCATCCCTCTCTCCCTCTACATCTTAATTGTACATTTTGACTTTTTGGGCCCAAAAAAGCCCGAAAGCTCGGCTCGGCCCGACTTGGTCAGGTTCGGGCCGGTCCTCATCTTCCAAAAAGCTCGGCTCGGCTCGGCCCGAAGGTGTCGGGCTTTAGATCGGGTTTTGCAAAATTTGGGCTCGGCCCGGCCCGCGCTCAGCCCTAAAATTCATCATTAACAAAATTTGCATCGTCCCCAGAATTTTTAGAAGACTTACCTCTCTCTTTGAATTTAGAGCAATCAGGTTTCCAATGACCTTCTTTGTGACAATAATTGCATTTACCCTTTCTAATTCGAGACTTAGACCTCGAATTTCCTTTATTACTATTTTCTTCTCTACCTCGAACTACCAAACTTTGCTCATGATTATCATTCAAATTCTCTGACACTTTCTTCTTTAGTTCTCTAGAATTGAAAGCTGCTTTGACTTCTTTCAAAGAGATAGCCTCTCTTCCATATAACATGGTGTTAACAAAATTTTCAAAAGAAAGAGGCAAATAGCATAACAGAATCAAAGCCTGGTCTTCATCTTCAATTTTCACATCCATATTTCTCAAATCAGATATAAGCTTATTAAACTCATCAATATGGTTTTGAACAAGTGTACCTTTAGACATACGAAGAGTGTATAGTCATTGTTTCAGATATAATCGACTGGTGAGGGATTTGGTCATATACAATTTCTCCAGCTTTAGCCACAATCCAGGTGCAGTCGTCTCATCAACGACTTCACGTAGAACCTCATAAGATAGACATAACAAAAAGTTGCCTGTGTGCTCGTTCTAATGTGTCTTCTTTTTGTCATCTGACAAAGTAGTTGGCAAAGCATTCACTCCTTTTAGCGCCTTTAATAACCCTTGCTGAACTAATAGGGTTCTCATCTTCAAGCGCCAAATGTTGAAATCATTCCTCCCGTTAAATTTATCAATCTCAAATTTGGTTGCGGTAGCAGACTTCATAATTGTATCCAGGATCACAGAGTTGGCGTGATTCGAGTCATCACCATTTGTCTCACGATCCGAATATCAATAGTTCAACCTCGACCACAAGCACCAAAATCCAAATCTTGCGATCCCAATCCAAACGTGGGCTCCACCAAATTCGATCGTATGAGACACCAAGTCTCAAATATAACTTGGGCTCTGATACCAATTGTTGTGCGGAAGCATCATGGTCTCATACACACGGGATATTCCCCCCAATTTAACCACCCGCTGAAGGTCGGGTATGAGGTTTTAATGCAAAAGGCCTCAGCATTAGTGTGTGTGGGACAAGTCCTTATAACCCAATGATAACTCTTCACTCTTCAGATGTGATATTCCAAATAGTTCTAATCTAAGCCAACTTTTTTTCCAACAGAAGAAACCCGTTTTCGATTTGAGTGTGGACATAATTAGTAATATTGTTGTCGGAACTAATAATCGGTTGGTATGCCTTGAGACTGGTTTATGTGATCGTTCTCCCACCTTCATTTGGAATCCATCAATTAGAAAAGTTGTCAAGTTGCCGAAACCACCCGTCTGTTTTAAATCCACCGAGTATGCCAAGTTCACAATGCATGGTTTCGGCTATGATGCACATTCCAATGACTACAAGATTTTCAGAATTGCGTCTCTACATGAAGATCGTTAAGACTTGTCCCGATTCGCAACAGCCGTTCAGGTTTACTCCTTAGCCAGGGATCCTGGAAGTGACTTCGTACATCGGCCATACCTATAGATTTGCAGTGTGGTTTTGAACACCGCTCTACTTTTGTTAATGGCACCTTCCATATGCTTCAAAGCCGTTTAAGGGTGTATTACAATGACCATTACTAGGAATACCAAAAGTGCGGGGGAGAGTTGTTCATCTGCACCTTTAATCTGGCTACTGAAGAATTTGGGGAGATACCGGCAGCTGTGCAAAAAAGCGGTTGCACTATATCAAGATATGGGGACTCCCTTGCTATGATTAAACATCATAATTATAGTAAGAGAGATCTAGTTAATCGTGGTTGTGACATTTGGGTTATGAAACAATATGGTGTGCAGAGTCGTGGACTTATATGTTCAAAGTTTCTGTGGCTGAGGCTAGCATATTTGGTTTTAAAAGATGTGGGGAAGTTGTGCTAGAGGATCATAACGAATATGGTGGGAGAATAATGGTTTCTTTTGATTAGAAGACTAAGCAATTTACAGTTGAGGGAAGGATAGGTGAGGGCTATAATTACAACTACATGGATTCTTTTGTAGAGAGTCTCGTCTTGCTTGACCACGCCAATGCCATTTCTTACCAACTTACCAATTAGCAAAAATGAAGAAGTACGCACAAAGTTTCACATTTACCTGTAAAAACTTCAGTTACCATGGTACTATCCTGCCTAGACTCTATCTAGTCTATGACATGTTCTACCTCTCATGTCTCTAAGTGTTTACATATAAAGGTAACTGAAGTTTCAGCTCTGAACACAGCTATTAATGAGCTAGGGGGAATAGGCCCTGAAAACTTTTTCGTTCGATTTCTCTCACAAGGATAGCAACAGTTGGTGCTATCATGTATAATAGAAATACGATAACTAAAAACTATAAAGATGCAGTAATAAACAAACAACACCAAAATATTTTTTACCGCAGAAATACTGCAACATGGAGAAAAACTGCGTGCCCCTTACTCTGAGGGACAAACCTTTCCAATATGTAATTGAACACTTCTTACAAGATTGTAGCAACCTAGATAGTTGACCGCGGTACTATCCTGCCTAGACTCTATCTAGTCTACGACATGTTCTACCTCTCATGTCTCTAAGTGTTTACATATAAAGGTAACTGAAGTTTCACCTCTGAACACATCTATTAATGAGCTGGTTCACAATAAGCGCTTCAACACTTCTTACAAGTTTGTAGCAACATGTCTCAGACTATCCTAGTCTCTCAACTGTTCTGCCTCACTTGTCTTTCAAGTGTTTACACATGTAAATATCAGAAGCTTCAACCTTGAATCCAGCTACTTCTCAGCTGATTCAGTTATGAACACTTCTAGGGTTGCTTGCATCACCAACACATCTCATGGTATGCAAATGCAAATGATATGGGTTTTTGCAAAAGAGTTTTTGTTCAAAGCTCAAAAGATTATAACACAAGTATATCTTTGAGCTTATTGGAACAATGCAAGATACATAAACAAGATCTCAATAGAAGAGAAATAAATGAAATGGGTTGTATCCAGCTCTAAGGTTTATAATCACAAAAGGAAGACTTAGAGCAAATGGACATGCAAGGGAATCAAACCCAACAAAAGAAAATGTAATACTACATTTTGAACAACCAAGGAGCAAAGAGATTTATGCCCCTTTATATAGACATGAGTGAGGCTCCATGGGAGCACACAAGTAGCCAATAAAAACTAACATGACATAGTAGTCAAAAGCAAGATATCAGCTAGCCAAGTAGCCTAAGAAGAATATCTTCCTAATATTAGAAAGATATGAATAAGAGGGGACACAATCTATCTTGCATTTAATGAGGCCTGGGGAGCAATTAATGAAGCTAGATATTTTCAACCAAGAGAGAGAGAGAGATCCAGAAAATCATCAAACTTCAAAAGCAGAAGATCTTTACCCAATGAATAATCAAGTAAAGATCTTCTGATCATTAAGCAGTACAGAAGTCCTACGATGACAGACAACAGTCTTAACCTAAATGAAAACTCCCACTGAATAACCAAGGAAATATCTTCTGATCAATGAGTATATTAAGTTGTACATAAGTCCTAGGATGGCAGACAGAATTCCTATCATACCAAACGTACTGTTAAGAAGATATTTTGAATTACAACAGAGAATCCAAAACATTATCAATGAATGATCTTAACAATACAAGTGATTGGGTAATAAACACTAAAACCCAGAATGTACAAGATGGCAAGATAACTTCCCATCCTCAATGAAACTCATCTCTTAAGAAGATATTTTGAATTACAACAGAGAATCCAAAACATTATCAATGAATGATTTTAACAATATAAGTGACTGGGTGATAAACACTAAAACCCAGAAAGTACAGGATGGCAAGATAACTTCCCATCCTCAGTGAAAAACTCATGAGATGAATATGCATGATTTTACTTGAGTGCAAGGAGATCGTGTTGATCTTCAACTTGATCTTCAACTTCAGACTTCACTTGATTGGGCTTAATATACTAAGTTGGTTGTGTTTTGTTAAATAAAAGGATTGTCAACATATGTTATACCAACAATCTCCCCCTTTGGCATTCCTCAACAAAACACACCTTGACTATCGTAAACTAGTCATATCAACTAGCAAATAGCCAGAGTAATCACAGCACCGAACCTGCACAACCAATCTCATAAGAGCAAGTGAAGTAAGAGGAAGATATATGATAAGTTAAACATCATAGGCATCATATATCACAGGCATCATAAACTAGACTCTATGATAGATGTCACATCACATAAGAACACCCTGCATAGGCAATAATTACAATAACTACTTCTCCCCCTTTTTGGCAAGGAATGTCAAAGACAATGAAACAGTAGCCGAGAATGATAAGGTGATATAGAACATATCAAAAGCATCACAATTACAAGAAATGTAATCACATAGAGGCATCAACCTCATCACCACTAGCTTTTTCATCCTTATCCTCAGTATCAGAGCTAATATGACTCACCTACATAGAGAAAGAGTTGCTCACAACTTGAAGAAGATACTAACCTCCAGAATTTCTTTCCAAGGACGCAAAGACATCTTTGTATCCTGAGTAGCTGAAACTTTTTATTCAAAGGAAGAAGTCTCTTTGAAAGCAAACACTGATATCTACAGAGAAAAGATTTCATGATGGAGTCAACTCTATTTTCTTTAGACTTGGAGGGAAGCAAGGAAGCCTAGACATTGGAAGCGGAAGCTTAAGAGAAACATTTGGGTTCAGCCTGATATTCCAGGTCAGAGCTAGAGGAACAAGTCACACAAGATGACTACAGAGATAGGCTCCTTGACACATGCAAGTTTCTACTTCTTGTACTCAAAATTTGAGAAAGCCTCATCTGAGGATGGGAAAGATCCCTCCTATCCTTTCTCAGGTTATACAAATCTGTGATACCAGAGGGGTTTGAATGGTCTGCCATTCGTTTTAATGAGAAGAAGAGAAAATATAGATATCTCATAAATTGAGAGAGTGGTGCAATTACAACAGCATGCATAAGCCTATGAGGGAACACGATATATCATCGATGAGAGCCTTGAGAATTACAAACCTACTCACGTCTAAAATCGACTATCTTAATTTCAACTCCCACATCAAGTGGGACACTTGTTAATCCATATATCGCATAGACACAACTTATCCTTCATAAGATCATCTCATAGCATAGAAACAAAAGTATGAACAGTACTCACACACACAAAAAAGTGTCTTTTCAAACCTTTTCAATAGCCTTAATTTTAAGAATATATGATGAATGTGTGCAACACAAAATTTCAATTTCTCCCCCTAAGAACATGCCTAGGAAACACAATGTTTTTTGTACAAAAATAACAACACAAAATAGACAAATAAGGAGCAAATTGACTAGTCACCCAATCTGGGATACAAATATCTTTTCTAATCCCTTAATTTTACAGGTAGTCAAAGTATAGTCTCACAAAGCAAGACACCTACACTTAATTATTCAGAACACTCTTTTAAGATAAACATGTAGGTGTGACTGAGATGGATCAGTATGGTCCAATTTCCAACTACAAAGTCATCCAATGTGAGTATGTGAAATGATTCAAATATGGAGCTTTAGCATGTGACTAACTAAGATGAAATCAGACATATTATGAATTCCAGGATAGTACAAGACATTCCCATCCTTATATCACCAAAGCCATTTTCAACCTTATAACACCAAAGATATATCAATTCAGTTCAGAGGCAAATTCGCCTACACAATACTTTATCTTAATTTAGTCTAAGTCATTCTGGAAAATCGTCCTCATAGGGTCATATTATAAGAGGGTCAATATTGACAAGCATCGCGACCCCATCGAAGGATATAATATATTCCAAAAATCCTCACTGATCTATATAGCGAAACGTTCACCAATGGCTCTCAAGTCAGTTGACTTTAGGGCATTAAGCATAACAGAGATGCTCCTAAGGGTAAACAGTTCAGATCAAGTGATAGAAACAACAATATTTCAGATTAATTTTGAATTAAAAAATAACCAACTACCGGGGTGACCAAACTATTCACATTTTCTGCCCACCCTTATCTCGTAGTAGCGACCAAGGCATGTGTACTTAGAATAGCATGGCCAATATTACACAAAATTTATCATCCACATGGGTGACCAAATCATTCTCGTTTCTGCCCACCCTTATATCGTTGTTACGGCCAAGGAATGTATACTTTAAGAATAGCCTGGCCAATAGCAATCCCTAAACCTCATCTCATATAAATCACAATGCTTTAAGCAGCCCACAAAGATTCTCAAGTGATGCGAGTAGTGATACTAGCAAGTAGAGTTACTTCTGACTTATAGTGAGATGAAGACCACAATTAATAAGCATTAAGCCTTCAGATGCATACAAACATGTAAACTTAAGAGTGTTCCTAACAGAAGATGTATGGACACTTACTTAGGTTAAGTTTAGAAACTACGCAGGGATATTATCTCATCCTTGTATCCTGAGTGTGACATAGAACCCCTCGAGAGCACAAACAAAAAAATATGTATATTTTCAATGGAACTTTAATCATGCTCACAAATATATACAAACACATATTTCTGGGGAGAGTCTATTTCATGTCACACACACCAATGACCTTTTAAAAAAGCACGTAAAAACAAAGGTTGTCAAGAAGTTTTGAGACCAAAATTGCACATTATTTCTCAAGAGATATAAAACACATACCAAGCAAGTTCTCATCAACCAAATTTCTAGTGGAATAATACCTAACATCAATATACATAGTTCTAGAATGCAACATAAGATTCTATAGATATATATGGCAAATGTATTATCATAGAAAAAATTATAGAGTACCTTGTATGAATCCTCAGTCAACCAACATGTACTTGATCCATGATGGTTGCATGCAACAACATGTAGAATAATGTCCTCGGCTTGGGCAGTCGAAAGAGAGACATGTATGATCACATCAGAAGTCTCCCCCTCAGACTCATCCGCACATAGTTCATGAATAACGACAAATGATGAGCTGGAGTCAGGAATGATGTCCATGTTGTCATCCTTACTATCAGCAACACGCAACTGGGATAGCATGAGTCTCAAGTATCCTTTCTAATAAAGTCTTCAAATCCTCAGTTTGAGCAGTAATGAGTTCCCCAAACCCTCTCACATCAGTAGTGATGGTCTTGCCCATAATGCACTTATCCTCAAATTTGGGAAAAGACTGCTCAAGGGGAATCCACATAGACCTTGCATTTGAGCAAGGGACTTGGCAATGGTGATACCATCGACAACGGGAATCACTGGAGCATAAACATCTTCATCCCAAACGTGGACTCCTACCTCAAGTCAAAATTGAATACTAAAAATGGAAGAACCAAAGAGCAGCTCTTGATCATATATTGAGGGATAACACACCTTTTGAGAGCCTGAAACATGTAGTACTCAGCTAAAAGTCTAGGAAAGTCTTAGGTACAGAGGCAATCAATGAGAGCAGTTTGCAGCTAAGGGATCTTGCTGGTTTGAGCGATGAGATAAGAAATCTCAAGGTCTTCTACAATTCCTTCATGAACTTACTAGATAAGAACTTATTAGTAAGATGCTCAGTGAGAGAAACCAAGATAGGCTCCACAGACCTAAACTTCGCCTCAGCCAAATTCATCAGGAAAGGTAGCATACAGTTCCTATGTCATAAGATTCACCCTAGAGAAGGATGCTAGAGCCCTCACAAATTCCAACCGTGTGACAATGTTCTTGTCAGCAGAGGGAAATATATTGGAATCAAAGAGCTTCTCAAAGACAATGACCCTCGAGATGGTATAGGAAGTAAAGATGGTCATAGCTTCATTATTCATAAAATAAACCATTGAAGGGATAGCTGATACCTAACCATACTTTACATGGGACACAACAGGGCCATGGTATCCGTTCCAAAAGGAACTTTGGGTTTGAACAAAGGAAAGAGCAGCTTTCTTGAAAGAAAATGATTTCTTCACTAAACCATGGTTCTTGACCTTGGTCTTGATAGATGCTGCCTTAACAGAGGTACCAGATACCCTAATGTGACACTTGGTTATGTTGGAGGATAGAATAGTATCTTCCACTCTCTATTCCAGATCTGAGATGGGTCAAAGTTGCAGCAGCGGAGGTAATGGGTACAGTAGTTGTAAACTACGAAGCACATGGCATTTACAGATTTGCAGGGTGCCTGGATGGCAGGCGTCTCATCTCTCCTACCCTTTTAACGATCTTTATCCTCATATGCAGATTTCTCCTTTGGGATGACAGCAGCAGCTGTTGTCCATTCTGTGGAAGCACTTGGAGTTGGTTCTGTTCATACATACCACCAGATTTATGAGAACACACAAAGACCATCATTGATGGCAAGATTTAAGAGAAATATCATTTTAAACTAATATGCTCAATTGTTCAAATCATAACCAAGAAATACTCCATTGTCAAAGTATAACCAATAAGGAATACTCCCTTTTTAAATCTCCCAAGGCGTCTTGTGAAACCTGAGCTTGAACAAGACACGATTCACAAGCGAGCATTGTTAATAACGTTGACCTAAAAGGAGTGTGAATGGCATGAGTCCAATCTATCCCAGAATCTGGGAGAATAGATTCAGTCTTAAAGAATTTCTCATTAGACATGGGAGTTCGCTCAATAGCGGGTGCATCTAGGTTTGTTCCGGTTCAGACACAGAAAGACAACCATGAGAGCGTACAAGAGAATCATTGATTGCTCGATATATCATTCCCATCATTTCCAGTGATCTCTTGTTGTACACAAGATATGCTTGATTATCCAAGGCATAACCACCCTTATCACACTTGACATCTCTCCTTTATGAAGCTCATAGGGAGTCTTGAGAGGTTGACCTGCAAAACATTCTATTCAAAGTATAGCAGACAATAAAAACATCTCTCCCCAAAATGAATGAGGGATGTCAGAGGCATTAAGCAACACCTTAATCATGCTAACAAGAGCACCACCAATCCCAAATGTTGGGATGTAATAGGAGCAGAAAAATCATGATGCACACCAAATTCCACATAATAAACATGGAATAAGACATTCAAAATTTTTTGAGCCATGATCCGACCTAAGTCTATAGTTAGCATATCATCAAACAACTCCTCAATTGTGTCTCCTTTCGGCAAAGCTGAAATGATTTTCAAAAGTCTTAAATTTCGTAGCTTAAGTATTTAAACCCATATGAAACTTTGAAGAAAAGCACCAAATACGAGCATATATTTCTTTCTAACCATGCTTTTTCAGTTCCAACATATCATACCAAATCTTGATGCAACAAATTAAGCACATTAGAAGCAGGTTAAACGCTAAGTGAAGCATAAGGAAAAATGATTCAGCTTACCAGTTTTGCAATCCTCAACCATACCTGTGGGATACCAGTGAGCATAGGTATCTGTCTGACACCTTCTTTGGTGGATAACATCATACAGGTCTGAGGGCTTAGGTTGCACATGCGCTTGTGCTAAGGATCAAGAGTGTACTCACATACCATTGATCGAAAGCACAGTTGAGGCGTGAAAATCACATGAGCAAGAACGCAATTACATTGGACTTTGATTCTCTCACCTCACACAAAAATTTACCCTTACCATCAAGCGTGAAGCGTCTGGCACGATCAAAAATGACAAAGACATGTTCATCAACACTTTAACTCATAAAATCCAGACTGGGATACCATGAGTGTTAACTGTCCAATGACCTATAATTTCAGCTTTGGCACCATCACCAAACACAATATGTTCACATGGATGTGAACCATTTTGGATCACAGGTCATGTGCATGCAACAACCACACCAGACATACCAAGAACCACATCGTCTTGCAATGAAAGCGGTAAGGACAATATAGCATAAAACAACCATCCTATCCTTAAATTTAGGTTGGAACCTAACTCTAGTGAAGAAACCCACATACACAACCTCATCAGTATCTAGACCAAAGATGTCGAAAGATTTAGTGTCAAAATCAGAAGCTCTAAGCTGACGAGGTCTAGGGGTATTTTTTCTTGGTCCAACTAGGTCTCCTCATAGGTTCATTGGAATTTGGCATAAATAGACTCATTGCTATCCTGGAAAGTTCTATTAGAGATTTCTCTAAGGAAGTCTGAAATGAGTGAAGTAACTCACTCACGGCTTTTCTGGATCTATGATAATATCTTGTCAACTTTTGACAACCGGTTCAGATGTGACTAGCAACACCTCAAAGGTGACAAGTGGGAACAAATGGTTTGGATAACCTTTAACAAAAACAGTTCATTTACTGTTTTCATAAGTAATCTCTGGTGTCAAATCCTAAGCCACATTTGTTCTTATCAGACTTACCCAACCCAAGACATTATGGTCAAACTAGGCCCTGAATACTTTTTCGTTCGATTTCACTCACAAGGATAGCAACAGTTGGTGCTATCCTGTATAACAGAAATATGATAACTAAAAATTATAAAGGTGCAGTAATAAACAAACAACACCAAGATGTTTTTTACTCGCAGAAACACTGTAATAGGGAGAAAAACTGGGTGCCCCTTACTCTGAGGGACAAACCTTTCCAACATGTAATTGATCACTTCTTACAAGATTGTAGCTGTTGACAGTAGCCATAGAGAGGCTACCCAGGCCCCCACACCCGCAGCCAGGACTCCTGGACTTGGCCCAAGGCCCGGGAAGGTAGCATGGGCACCTGGTCCCGTGCCCAGGCAGGTCTTACATGTGGCCGAGGCCCGGGAACTTGGGATAGCAGCTCCCCAAACAGGGGCCGAAACAGTCCAGCAATATGTGCAGAAGGGGGCCAGTCCCACATCGAAGGGTGAGACCAGTCCTCATGCCCGACAGCTTATATATGAGTCTCAACTACCCTCATTAATAGGTAATCAATACTTCAACTACTCATTCCCGCTTAAGTTATTAGTTTATTCCAACTATACTGACTTAGGCATCAGAACGGAATAGATCGGCCTCGCCCGGTATTCCATAAGTTAGTAGGATTTGCAGGAAGGAACTACATCAAGATCCACCGGTATCTGTGAGTCTACGGATTCAGACAGAAACAATTGGCGCCGTCTGTGGGAAGAGTACAAAAGGTTTATGCTGTCATACTAGCGGAAAGAGTATCATCAGCCTACAGATCAACAAAAAAAATTAAAAAAAAATTATTGAGCAGCTCGTTGGCGGCTGCAGTCAGAATGCTACCACCAACCGTGATCCGGGCGTAACGATGAGCGAATACGACAGAGCAGCACACGCGAAGGGCCCGGAGAAATCCCACCAAGTCTCGGGCCTGGAATCCACACCAGCGTCCCCCTAGTCCCCAAGCAGAGAGAAAGATAGGCTGGCCGCCGGCAACAGCCAGGACGACGTTTCCAGTCCCTACCAGTACGACATGGCGGGAGAGATAGAAGCTATGAGAGCGGAAGTTAACCGCTTATGAGCAGAGAGTGACCGGGACAGAGCATAAGCCAATGCCTGGTATCAAGACATGGAAGAGGTTAATGCCGCGTTGGTGGCTGCCTTAGAAAGAGGACAACAGCGCAGTGCCGCTCTAACAAAAGCATTCGCTCCGCCTCTAAAAGAGTCCCCACGCCTGGAGGTCGGACAGTCACCAGGGGGCGGGCGATACACTGGTGTGGCGGGAGAGGCGTACCCGACAGACACGGTGCCACCAGGGATTGCCCCGGCCCCTCGGGTGGTAAGCGGTTCATTCGAGGATGATACCATAAGCCCGACCACACGCGCACTCAGAATACTATCTGACTCGGTGTCAGATATGAAGGCCCAGATGGAGGCCAACGAGAGGAAGGGGCGAGACCGCCGGAGAGCGCACGGTTTAATGAGCGGGCCGGGCCCTTCTCACCCTGGGTTCTGGAATCCGGAATATCAGGCACCCAAAAGTCACTAAAGCTGACATACTCTGGGGCCGGTTGTCCATACCAGCACCTTGACAGCTTCCGATCCCAAACATGTGCTAAGGGTTACTCCGACGCTGTCTGCTGTAACATTTTCCAAGAGACCCAGTCCGGAGAGGCACTCAGCTGGTTCTACGAATTACCGGCGAATTCTATAGAGGCATTCGAGCAATTGGCCGACAGATTCGTGGGCCGGTTCATATTAAGGGTCGAAGGGGCCCAAACCTCGACAGTTCACTTCAAATGCAGGCAGGCAGACGACGAAGAACTGAGAGCTTTCGTTAACCACTGGAAAACGGCCACTGCCGGGATCAAGGACCTGGACAAGGGGATTGCCGAATCGGCTTTCAAACAAGGTCTCAGACCCGGAAAGTTCTCATACGCTGTGCGGGTGGAGGTCCCGCAGGGTTACGATGAATTGATGGCAATGGCTATCAGGCACGCCCAGGCGGACCACAAAATTTATGTGTCTCGCCAGTACAAGAGAAGGCAGGAGGAGCCTGACTTCGCCCGGCAGGAAGTAAGAAACTGGCAGCAGGGCCAAGACCGAGGAGCCGCATCCGACAAAAAACCAAGGAATTGGGCGAACCAGCAGCGTTGGAGGGCCAATTTTGACAACCCCCAACGAGGTGGAAAGCCCCCGTCCTACCAACAAACCCGCCCCCCTGGCAATCATGCCAGCAGGAAGCCAAGATGTATTCTCCACTTTAACCTCTTCTTACGAGGATATCCTGTATGAGAACGGGAACAACATCCCTCTACCACCAAAAAGAAAGCACCCAAAGGGGAACTTGACCAGGGCGCAGACCGGTAAATACTGCTCCTACCACGATGAAGCCACACACCAGACAAACAACTGCCTCGCCTTGAAAACAACCATCGAGGGCCTAGTCCGCCGCGGTGACTTGCAGCGGTATCAGGGCTAACCCGACATGTAGGAACTGCGCGGGACAGGGGACTTCTATCTCGCGACACCAAAGCTAACCCTATGCCTCCCCCGGTTCAAACCCGTAAACAAGCTCAGCGGCCCAACCGCTTGCCAGCCCAAGAACACTGCTAATTTTTTTCCAACACAATTAGCTAGGCATTCCAACCGGTTCGACCGGTGTAATTTCAGGAGCTATCTATTCCAACTTTGTTTTCAAGTAAACACAAAGGGAAAATCATTGGTAGCCAAGCTAGGGGCAAATTGAAAAAAAGTCATAACACAGGCTCAAGCAAAATGTCCCTTCATTAAAAATAACAATGTTTACGGGGGACTATAGAAACCCGGTGGACGTATAATTTTTTTTTACAAACAACAGAATGGGGTGAGGTTGAGTGTGTGAAGTATGGAATCTACTAAGGCCCTTCCGCCGGCTCCGCCTCTTCAGCAGCCGCTTCTTCAGCAACCGCTTCATTCGCTGCGTCCCCCTCGGCCCTGGTAGGCTCGGCTTCTCCCTCCAGAACCTCTTCCACATATGATGGTGTCGGCGATAGTTTTGAGACGTCGAGATAGCCCTTAGCCTTCCAGTCGTCATAGGCATCGGCTATCCCCTCCTCCCGGGCCCGTTCCAGCAGGTCAAGAAGTTCATCACTTTGCTGATACTTCTTAACCGCCCGTTGGTACAGCTCAGGGTAATTCTCGTCCACAAACCCGTCGGCAGAATCAGAAGCCGTCGCCACCTGCCGCTACAGCTCCTCGATCTGGGCCTCCAGCTCGGCCCTCTCCTCATCCAGGCCCTTCTTCTCCTCTTCCAGGAACTCCACCTGGGCCTCCAGCTTAGCCATCTGCTTCCTGGCCCTCTCCTCCAGCCAGGCCTTCTCCCGTTGGAGATTGGAGTTCTCCACCTCCAGGAGGTCCCGGGCGCTTGTCAACGCCGCCACCTGCTTCTTCAACTCAGGCAGCTCTTCACTTGCATCTGACAGATACAAGTGGTACAGCACCTACAGTTTGACAGGCACCGATTACAAAGCAACAAATCACACAATGTTCAACGGATACCAGTGACAAACTATCCTTACCTGGATGGCCATCTCCTTGGTTTTTACCTGGTTATCCTCCAGCCGCCCTCCTAGAGCCCCAGTCTTGTCCAGCTCCATGCCCCTCATATCCCTGAGCAGGCTCCGGACGAACGGCTCGTCCGAAGAGCCGTGGTCCAGTCCCAACTCCGTAGCAGGAGACTTCTCCACACCCGATGCCCCTGTGCCGGCAGCGGAAGAGCTAGCGACTGTAGGAACCCTGCCCTGGGCGGTAGTAGTCCCACCATTCGTCAGCCTTAGCCGCTTGGCCAAGCTCTCACCAGCCGACCGGCCAGTAAAAGTTACAACAGCGGAGGGGGGCATCTCTCGAACCCTCTTCCTCTTCTCACCCAGATCAACCTGTAAGGAAGAAGATCAGGCGGCAGACAGAGGAGACTTGGTGACAGTAGACACAGGTCCCAATCAGTGGGGAATCCTTACAGCACCACCCGGGGGCTTGAACGGCCAACCAACAGTCTTTCCCAATCCAGACGCCTCCTGGGGTCCCGCAACATGAGTCTTTACGCGTTTTAAGGCGTAATCCTCGTCCGCCACATCCATAGCCACGGTTTTACATGTATGATCAACTCGCCGATTTCCCGGTTGACCGTGGCCAGCGTGGCCGCGTCTCCCTTCTCCTTCAGCTTGGAGACAAGATCCTGACTATCCATGGACATCGTTTCGTGGGGTTTAATGGCCGTCCGGGAAGATACACCTGCAAAACACAAAGCAAAGAAGTTAGACAAAACACCAAATTGCTCAACGGGAACAGGCACACAATCTCCATCCCACCACCCACCAGGATTCCCCCCCAGGCTACACAGCTCCAGCACCTCACGCCGGATGAAATTGTAGGAACTCCGCTCCAGGTCAGACCAGCACCCGAATACCCGGGTGATCCTATCTCTCTTTAGGTCATACAGCTGATACGACTAATCGCCAATCGGCTGAAAGTCCCCCTGTAAGTCCTACTCCTCTTCTGCCAGTTCCCCCCCAACATCACCACCTTCTTCCTCCAATTATTGTTTAGCCAGGAGGGCAGGCGGGTTATCACCGGCTTAAAGTCCCGGGCGGAAAAACTTACACACCCTCGGGCTTTCCTCTTCTTCGAGTACGTCAGCCGATACAGGGCCCGAAACTCGTTTACCGTTGGAAAGCTCATATCACATAGCCAATAGAGACAACCTAGGCTCAGCAGCTGCCTCCACTGGTTCGCGGGAAGCTGTGCCGGTGATATCCTGATGACACTAAGCAGGTACTGCACAAAGTTTGGCAGCGGGAGAGAGAACCCATGCCGGAACTGGTCTTCATGAATAGCAACCCAACCTTCCTCCGGGTGGTAGACCGACTCCCCGGCGTGCAGAGGCCTAAGTTCTACCTCTCCGGGAATACTCCACCTTGCCCGAAAAGTGGCAATCTCCCCGGGCATTAAAGAGCTCTCCGGCTCATCGCAGCTTATGGTTATATCCCCGTCCACAAGTGTGTGGCGCGGGATGCCTGCAGCGTTGGCAGTGCCCAAGGACACTCCATAGGGAGCATCCTCTTGTCCTAGAGACCCGGACGTTGACGACTCACCAGTCGAACGGCCGATGGCATCTGGCCCTGAGGACAAGGAGGCAAACTAGTTCTCCATCCTCTCTTGGTCGTCTGTCACCAGTCGCCTGACGGCCGATTCAGAGGTTTCACTAGAGCTCTTAGAATCCATTTAACCTAGGGGAAAGAAAAAAAAAACCCTTTGGCCGATCAGCAATACAACCTAAATAATGGTCGCGGGCCAGCACGAAGCATTTAATGCCTCAGCACAGCCCCCACAGCGACCACTGGGATGGTCAGCCGAACGTTCCCAAATCTCGCTTAGTTTCGGTACCACCGGGGTCCCATCCAAAGGGCAGACCTAGACACAACCAGGTGCCCATCAGATCAACCCGCGAACAAGAAAAAAAAAACAATTTCAGAGTCACAAATGGGCAGAACTCACCGATTAGTATGCACGACGACGGAAACGCAACAGCAGGAAAGCACCGAGCAATTGTGTTGAGCAAGCTTAAACAGAGGAACAGTTCTCAGCCCAAAGGAAAAAAGGCACGAAGCAGTAGGGGTTTATATACAGATCCAGTATCCTGAGCGCCCCTTGAGTTTGCCCCCCCCCCCCCCCCCCCCAAATTTAAGTAGGGCAAGTGAAATGCCCCCGGATCCGGGCCATCCATCGCTGACATTCCCCTAGCGACACGTGTCCCAGTATTGGTAACTCCCCACGCCATCATAACCGATGAGACTGATGGAATACTCCCCTTCAATGCATGTCAGACACTTGCCTCGCATGCATAGGGTAGTTGAAACCTACAACCTATTTCTATCTAAGGCTGCGATATTCCAACGATGCGGGTATTCGAACTTCTTTTCCAACAGTTCGAAGTATCACAACAACTAACCCTACGATACAAGGCATTCCACCGGTTGAACTTATTCCACCATTACGGCCAGCAACAATGGCTAAAAATGGGAGATTTGATCCTCTAGTACATGACGAATCTTCCAGCAGGCTAAAAACCCTGCGCATGATCTTCTCACCGACGGGCGGTTGAATAAAGCCAGGAACCAACGGCTAGGTATCCCACGGGGAAAACTCTACCTAACACAGGAGACTTCTTCCCGCAGGCTAAAAACCCTGCAGGAATATTATGTACAGGCTACGATATTCCAACTGTAGTACCTGCTCCAACTAAAGGCTATCCTATTCGCCGGTACATCCACCATGAACTATTGGCTGCAGAATTCCACCAGGCAGGTCTCCACTTATCAATCACTCCTACGGAATAATCGGTTGCGCGAACCGATACATTCCTACGGATAGCCTTAGACGACCTACGGGCTCTAGGTACCACCGGGCTTTATAAACCCGGGAGGTTCGATCCTCTCATCCAGGACGAATCTTCCCGCAGGCTAGAAACCCTGCATATACCTCACGCCTGTAAGCACAAAGGGTGAGAAGCAATCGGGGATGCTGGCCAATACGAACACAGGACCACTTCACCCCGGGAGATGTGATCCTCTCGTACATAACAATCGTCCCGCAGGCTAAAAACCCTGCACATGTACCTCCGGGCTTTATAAACCCGGGAGGTTCGATCCTCTCATCCAGGACGAATCTTCCCGCAGGCTAGAAACCCTGCATATACCTCATGCTTGTAAGAACAAAGGTTGGGAAGCAATCGGGGATGTTAGCCGGTACTAACATAGGACCGCTTCACCTCGGGAGACTTGATCCTCTAATACATGATAACTCTTCCCGCAGGCTAAAAACCCTGCACATACTTCACGCCTGCAAGAACAAAAGGCAGTGAAACACAACCTATGGGTTTTCGCAAAAGACTTTTTGTTCAAAGCTCAAAAGATGATAACACAAGTATATCTTTGAGCTTATTGGAACAATGCAAGATACATAAACAATATATCAATAGAAGAGAAATAAATGATATGAGCTGTGTCCAGCTCTAAGGTTTATAATCACAAAAGGAAGACTTAGAGCAAATGGACATGCAAGGGAATCAAACCCAACAAAAGAAAATGTAATACTACATTTTGAACAACCAAAGAGCAAATAGATTTATGCCCCTTTATATAGACATGAGTGAGGCTCCATGGGAGCACACAAGTAGCCAATATAAATTAACATGGCATAGTAGCCAAAAACAAGATATCAACTAGCCAAGTAGCCTAAGAAGAATATCTTCCTAATAGTAGAAAGATATTAACAAGAGGGGGCACAATCTCTCTTGCATTTAATGAGGCATGGGGAGCAATGAATGAAGCTAGATATTTTCAACCAAAAGAGAGAGATCCAGAAAATCATCAAACTTCAAAAGCAGAAGATCTTTACCCAATGAATAACTAAGGAAAGATCTTCTTATCAATGAGTATATTAAGCAGTACAGAAGTCCTAGGATGACAGACAACATTCTTATCCTAAATAAAAACTCCCACTGAATAACCAAGGAAAGATCTTCTGATCAATGAGTATATTAAGCTGTACACAAGTCCTAGGATGGCAGACAGAATTCCTATCATACCAAACGTACTGTTAAGAAGATATTTTGAATTACAACAGAGAATCCAAAACATTATCAATTAATGATCTTAACAATATAAGTGATTGGGTAATAAAAATGTGTTTCTGTCTGAATCCGTAGACTCACAGATACCGGTGGATCTTGATGTAGTTCCTTCCTGCAAATCCTGCTAACTAAGGGAATACCGGGTGAGATCGGTCTATTCTGCTCCGATGCCTAAGTCGGTATAGTTGGAATAAACTGATAAATTAAGAGGGAATGAGTAGTTGAAGTATTGATTACCTATTAATGAGGGTAGTTGGGACTCATATATAGGTTGTCGGGCATGAGGATTGGCCTTACCCTTCGATGTGGGATTGGCCCTCTTCTGCACATATTGCTGGACTGTTTCGGCCCATGTTTGGGGGAGCTGCTATCCCCGGTTCCCGAGCCCCGACCACATGTAAGACCTGCCCGGGCGCGGGACCAGGGGCCCATGCTACCTTCCCGGGCCTTGGGCCGGGTCCAGGAGTCCTGCCTGCGGGTCTGGGGGCCTGTGTAGCCTCTCTATGGCTACTGTCAACAAGTCCCCCAAGTTCCCGGTTAAGTGTCATCTTGAATGGGGACTTAAAGTTATCTTGCTTTATAGGCCCGCAGACCCGCTGGGATACTTACCTACCGGTGCCTTGAACAGTTTGAAGAGGTTACCTAGTACCAGCGAGAAACATGCCCTGTGTTATAGGAGTTCCCGGTGGGGTGGCGTGGCCCGGAGTAATCTTTGGTGTCGTCCCCACGTGTTTCACTGCCTTTTGTTCTTGCAGGCATGAAGTATGTGTAGGGTTTTTAGTCTGCGAGAAGAGTTGTCCTGTATTAGAGGATCAAGTCTCCCGAGGTGAAGCGGTCCTATGTTAGTACCGGCCAACATCCCCGATTGCTTCCCAGCCTTTGTTCTTACAAGCATGAGGTATATGCAGGGTTTCTAGCCTGTGGGAAGATTCGTCCTGGATGAGAGGATCGAACCTCTCGGGTTTATAAAGCCCGGAGGTACATGTGCAGGGTTTTTAGCCTACGGGAAGATTGTCCTGTACGAGAGGATCACATCTCTCGGGGTGAAGTGGTCCTGTGTTCGTATTGGCCAGCATACCCGATTGCTTCTCACCCTTTGTGCTTACAGGCGTGAGGTATATGCAGGGTTTCTAGCCTGCGGGAAGATTCGTCCTGGATGAGAGGATCGAACCTCCCAGATTTATAAAGCCTGGTGGTACCTAGAGCCCGTAGGTCGTGCAAGGCTGTCCGTAGGAACGTATCGGTTCGCGCAACCGGTTATTCTGTAGGAGTGATTGATAAGTGGAGACTTGCCTGGTGGAATTTCGCAGCCAATAGTTCATGGTGGATGTACCGGCGAATAGGATAGCCTTTAGTTGGAGCAGGTACTACAGTTGGAATATCGTAGCCTGTACATAATATTCCTGCAGGGTTTTTAGCCTGCTGGAAGAATTCTCCTGTGTTAGAGGTAGAGTTCTCCCAATGGGATACCTAGCCGTTGGTTCCTGGCTTTATTCAATCACCCGATGGTGAGAAGATCATGCGCAGGGTTTTTAGCCTGCTGGAAGATTCGTCCTGTACTAGAGGATCGAATCTCCCGTTTTTAGCCGTTGTTGTTGGTCGTAATGGTGGAATAAGCTCAACCGGTGGAATGCCCCGTGCCATTGGGATATTTCAGTGGTGACACAATAATCATGCAGGGTTTCTATCCTGCAGGAAGAAGTCTCCTGTGTTAGAGGAAAAGTTCTTCCGGTGTGCTACCTAGCCGTTGTTACTTGGCTTTAGTCAATCGCCTGGCGGCTAGATAAAACATAGGGTAGGAGTCGTCAGCCTCTGCATGCAAGGCAGGTGGCTGCTGTAGCATTGTGTTTTATTAAATGACGGAATCCCTCAATCTTGTCATCTGACGGTCTGGGAGATTGTCGAGTTATCGATGGTGGATTACGTGGACTGATTTGTTTGGTGGGGATCTGCGGATGTGATTGCCTTGCCCTTTGGAATACCCTAGTTGCTTTTTGTGGGGGGATTCAGGGGTTGGTTTTACCGCCTATAAGATCCCTCGATCCTCCCTCCGTTCTGGCCATTGTGTTCATGCAACGAGGACCTGTCCAGAGAAAACATCCGCGAAAGAGTATCTCAACCATTACGGCCAATTTCGTGCTTGGGCTAGACATGGCGTCTAGGGAGTCAAGTAACCCGGTAGATCCCGCCGGTGGGGGGGGGATGATTCGAGGCCAAGAAACGAGGCTGAGCGCGCGGCCGCGATCAGTGCCTAGGGTGGGGTAAGAGGGCGGCCAAGCAAGCACGTGATCTCAGACGGTGAGATGGCAATCTACTGCGATGAGCCTGGCCGTAGCATGACCCCTGGCGAGATAGAGGACTTCAGAGCGAGGTGGGGTATCGACCGGTCGATAAGACTCCGGGCGCTCTACCCTTGGGAACTGGCCTGCAACCTGGAGGAAGGTTAGGTTGCCATGTACGAAGACCAGTTGCGTCACGGCTTATCTCTGCCATTGCCTGAGTTCGTTCAGTATGTGCTGAACATGATAAACCTTTCTCCCGCCCAGCTTCCTCGCAATCAATGGAGGCAACCGCTTGGCCTTGGGTGCTTGTATAGTATTTGCAATATGGGGTGGCCCACGGTGAACGAATTCAAGGCGTTGTACAAGGTTTATTACTGCAGAAAGGCTCAGTCCAATGGTTGCGTGACATTTGGTGCGTGGGACTCTAACCCGGCCATCATCCACCTGCCATCCTGGACCGCACACGGGTGGAGGAACCAGGTGGTGATGGTTGGCGGGAGGTGACAGCGTAACTCAAGGTTTTACCACGTCCTGGGGGCTTACCAAGCTATTGGGGATCAGTCGTACAGACTGACTGATGTGGAGAGGCTGCGGATAGCTAGTATTTTTGTCTGCTGGGACGCCATGAGCCGGAGCTCGTACAACTTTATCCGGTGGAACATCTTGGAGATATGTGGGCTGGGGAAGACACCTGGTGGGGGCCCTCTCTATTTTTTTTTTTGCTAGGGCTGTCTTCGGCCCTCGACTTCGTGCTAACCGTTTGGATTATTGGCTTTCAGCTGTTCCTCCGCGGGTGGCTTTACCGACGGATCAGACCATCGAGGCGGATGATCACCTTGTAGCCCAGAAGTTGATGGAGATGGGGGAAGCAGCGTCAAAGACGGTTGTGGATCCCGACACTGGTGAGAAAACTGTGCATGACCAGCCAGTAGTGATGGATATCCCGAACGCTGGCTACGGTGGGCACCCTGGCCTAGAAGGTGGGTCTAGTGGGACGAGTACGTCATTTACGGACGTGGAGCTACCCGCTTCGGTGCTTACGCGAGAGGCCTTTCCGCGGGCAACTTCTGGTGATGTTGATAGGTCAGCAGTGACTGATCTTGTTCCCTTCCGCAGCGGTACCGTTCGTGGCGACACCGCCAAGAGGGTAAGGGTCTCTGGACCCGGGACTGCCACTGCTGCTACAGCTGGGACCTCGAGCTCCCCTCAAGTTATGCGGCGCCCGGGAGAGAGTATCAAGCCGACGGTGTTGAGGATGGGGGGTCGTGCGGTCGTTGTTCGCCAACGTCAAAACCTTGGGGCTTGACAGCGGGCTGCCCAGGGGTGTGCTGCCTGGTGAGAATTGGAAGAAAGCCATGGCTATACGGGTAAGCATTCCTTATTCCCCCCCCCCCCCCCCCCCTCCCCTATTTTTTATGGCGCCGTACGTTTTGAGCTAAACACTCCTTTGTGCCCCTCCTTAGACGGTGCACAGCCTTTATGTTGCCGAAGCTAGTGAGGAAGGTCCAGCCTTGAAAAAGCAAGTGGCGGTCTCACGAGGCAACGAGCCATGCAGGAGGCCTCGCTGGTGAAAGAGAGAGCCCGTGCGAAGGAGCAAGGCGAGTGGGCAAAGGACCGAGTGGCCGCGCAGGATGAAAAAATCATGGAACTAAAGTCGAAGCTAATCGATGCGGTCCAGCGGTCCACTGGTTTGGAGGCCAAGCTTGCTGATTCCTCCGGTCGGGTGACGGACCTGGAGGTGAGGAACTTGGGGTTGCGGGGTCAAATGGTGTCGGTCTGGCAGGGAGTAAAGAAGTTAACCGAATCCCAACGGGCGAAAATCACTGATGAGGCTCTCACCGAGTTTATGGAGTTGGTTGAATTTGATGAGATGCTGGATGCCGCTCGGAAGAAAGGCATAAACGAAGCCTATATGGAGTGGAGAGAGAAAGGTTGACTTGACGCCGAGAGGATGGAGGCAGACGTGGCCGAAGCAGACCGGTTGGAGCAAGAGCGGTCTCTCAAGACCAGTGGCTCAGGGACTGCCAGTGGCTGTGGGGCCAACTAGGGGGTTATATATATATATATTTGTACACATACATTTTTTCTTACTGATTGTATTGGAGAAACCAGTAATCACCCATGGCGTTGTGCCTGATAGTCATTGGGTTGCCGTACTAATTGTGTTGGAATAGTAAGTGTCTTTTATTGAATTAAGAGCACTGGAAGGAATACAATACTGTCCGGTTAGACCATCAAGTGGTATAATTCACTTGGGGTAGTACCGGAGGTGCTGGATGTTCCACGGGCGAGTGGAATAGACCCCATCGGTGTCTATGATGTGGAAGGTCACTGGTCCTACGGCCGCGGTGATTTGGTAGGGCCCTTCCCATGTTGGCTCCAAGGCCAGCACCTTTCTTTGAACTTTCTTCATCACCCAATCGCCCATTTGTAATTTTCTCTCCCGGACCTTACTGTAGTAGTAGCGGCTACCCGCTGCTTATACGTTTGATTTCATAGGTGCGCTTGGTTGCGCCGCTCCTCGATGAGATCGAGGTTAAGCCGTATGCCCTCGTCATTTGTTTCAGTTTCATAATGCTCAACCCTACTGGTGGGTATATCGATCTCAATAGGCAGTACTGCTTCGCTTCCGAATGCCATATAAAACGGGGTTTCTGCTGTTGTCTCTATTGCCATTGTGTGGATTACTCACAGGACCGCTGGCAGCTCCTCAGCCCACAACCCCTTTTTGTCGTCTAGCTTCTTTTTTAGGAGTGTTTTGATGATCTTGTTAACCGCTTCCACCTGGCCGTTGGTTTGCGGGTGGGCTACTGATGCGAAAACCATCCGGGTTCCCAAAGAGGCCGTGTACTCGATGAGATCAGTGTTATTGAACTGTGTGTCGTTGTCCGTGATAATAGTCTGCGGGACACCAAACAAGCAATA